>NC_061163.1:13678353-13880853 GCF_022113875.1 Hydra vulgaris | reverse complement strand
TTTAAACATATTTTGTTTAAAAGAGGTTTAGTCTTATACATTATCTCTAAAGTCTTTGAGACTTTGTTCTCGACTAGCTTTATTTGGCTTTTCCAATTTAAATGTTCGTCAAAAATTATTCCAAGTATTTTTATTGAAAACACTCTTTTTATTTTAATATTGTTAATAGTTAGTTCTGGTAGTGTAAGTGTAAGATTCTCGGATTTAGATGGTTTAGCAAACAAAATATATTTTGTTTTTTCAATATTCAATGAAAGTTTATTTGCTATAAACCACTCATTGAGATATGTTCCCAATAAAAAAAAATGACGTTGGGACAACGTTATTCCAACGTCTTCCGTATCGTTGGAAAGACGTTGGTATGATGTTATAAATGAAACAGCGGAAAGACGTCATTTTGCTAACGTTGTTGCAACGATGTAAAATGACGTTGTGACAACGTTACATTCGAGCAAAATGACGTCAGAAAGGCGTTATAACAACGTTAAATTTTAAGAAAAAAGACGTTATGAAGACATTGGGCAAACGTTGTATTTTGAGCAAAATGACGTTGAGACAATGTCTATTTTATCGTTGTTTAGACGTTGGAATAATGGCTGAAATAAAACATAGGCTTACGTTAATTTGATGACGTTGGCCAAACTTTATAAAAAAAACAATCACCAATGTATTTCTAACATTTTCACGACGCTATTTCTACACTGCAAAGAGCAATAAAGCACTATGTTGCAATGTATAACATCGTGCTGTGATATTTTTTTTCCTTTTATTTATTTAGTTCATACATGGCAATTATATTAGTACAGGCAACTAATTGAATATGGAAATTAAAAGACTAAAAAAGAAAAATAAACTTTATAATTCTTCTATTCAAAATTTTAAAATTATATACAATAACTTAGAGTGAAACTAGTTTGATTTTTACATTCTTTCCAAACTTCTAGCATATCTCAATTAATTCGTGTATTCTTTGTTTGACACTAAGAGATAAATTCATTTAAATAAACAGTTATAAACAAATTTAATTAAAAGCATTATCAACAAACGAAAAACATTCAGAAAGAACAAATAGAAAAAACTAACATAAATACCAGAAATTGATCTAACTTGTTATTTGATGCTCACCTGAGTTTTCCTTTTTTTGAAAAATTATTTACAAAAAATCTTTGAGCAAAATCCTTTGAAATAGAAAAAATTAACTTAATTTCTATTATAACTATCAAAATAAAATGAATCATTCAAATATGCAAAATTGAAACATTCAAATATGCAAAATATCCTAATTGAAACATTCAAATATGCAAAATTTGAATGTTTCAATTAAGATTTTAATAAAATGTTATGATGAAAATTAATTTTCGATTGAAAAATATCTAAAATTAAATAAAATTTAACAAAATTTCATTATTAAATATATATTCAACATAAATATTGAAATAGTAGGGAATATATTTACCATATATGATTCTCAATAAACTGCATTCAAAAACTAATGCAACTGACAATAAAAAAAAATTTAAATAGATAAAACAAACAAAATTTATTCAAAACACACAATCATGACATAATGAAAAAACAACATTTCTTGTTCTACCCTTAAAACTAATAACTTTGTGTTTGAGTTCAGTTTTTTGAACAGTTTTTCTATTACAGAAGCATTTTTTGGCACAGATAATATTTTGTTATATCTTGAACTGCATGGTACAACAAAGAAGTCATTAAAAAGCCGACATGGAATTATTTCACAAAGTAAAGAATCGAAATTGATTTCAATAACCTGTGCCAACTGACCACTTTTCAAAAAAACCCAGCTATCTTTACCACCAGGGACTACTTTTGATTTGTGTTTTTTTCTCAAAAATTTATTATCTGAACAATCTATTTCTCCTAAACGCTTGACAATTTGAGCAAGCGGCATGTTCTTACCATGAACCAATCTTTTCAGACGCTGCAAATAATTTTCAAACGAAAAGACAGACATACCGAGTAGGGTCATTTGAAATTTTATAACATCTTCAGACAAATGAATCAGGTTATGAACATTATATGTAGTAAATGTTGGACCATAATAATCCACAGACTTAGATACAAACCAATTTAACAGCATTGATGCATAGCCAATGGCATTAGAACTAGAATTATTGTCATCTAACACACGAATAGCAATACAAAGACAAAGAAAATGTATATAAAGATCATGTTTTAATACATTTTTTAATACATAGGGACCAGTATACATAAGAAATGAACGAAACTCTGTAGCTTTCCATCTTTTAAACTCTTCTAGTGATCTAGGCTCTCTGACAAAATCAGATGGCATTTTACCAGATAAGTCATTTAATTTTTCAGTTATGCGGTTAATTTGGACATATGACAAACAACATATGTTTGGTCCCTCTGTCCAAAATATTATTAGTCGCCGAACAACCCCAAGACAAACTAAATGCATATAGTCTAAAACAAAGGTAGAAACACAAGGTAAATTAAAATCAATCAAAGGATTTCTAAATACTTGATGATCTTTGTAATTTTAGAAAACTGTTCGTCTGAACGAAGAACAGAATTAACCTGTTTAAAAACAACTCTTCCTTGCCATTCACCCTTGTCAAAACATTGTTCACAGCCATGGTAAGCATTGTGTGGTTTTATACATTTAATAAAAGCACGTGCCGGAGCATCACATGTCAAAAACTTTAAACTCACATTAAAAAAATTATCTTTGTAAACAAGACCATTTTCTAAAAGCATTTTGAATTCCTCCAAAAACTGCCTGAGAAACTCCATAGAAGAGTTAGGTTTTTGTTTGCCACAGAAAAAAGCAACAGGAAACAGAGGTTTAGAACCAAATTGACAAAGTAAAGGCCAAAGCTGAGTATTGCTAGATTTAAAAAGCGGCAGACCATCTAAATTTACTATTAAATGTATGTTGTTATTGATACTTGCTTCATCAACTTGGAGCATATTTTTAATACCAGTAGCTAAACATAGATAGATATAGTCACCAGAGCACATATTTTCAGTAAGCACACAATTAGGCGTTTTAAGTAAAGTTTTAGAATTTTTTGCTAGGTCCTCGTGTCCGTGTTTTCGCAACAAAATAAGCAAATCATTTAAAGAAAAATGTGTAACTGCATGCTAAACCGCCCACTGAGCAAGATCATGTGCCAAATCAGGACAATGTTTAGAATGAAAAGACTCAAAAGAGTTACTAAAATCATCACTTATTGAAGAGAGTTCAGCTATTGGTAATGTAGAACCACTTTCAAAAGTATCAATACTATTATGAATTGGACTAGAAAAAAACTCACCAGTTGAACTTTGATAATTGTTATTTTCTAATATACTGACAATCAAAGATTTAGTCTTTCTCCATATTGTAGACCTTGATGTCATTGTATATCTTTGTATTTCTTATCTACAATACTTATAAAAAAAAGAATATATATATTATATATATATATATATATATATATATATATATAACAATTAATTTATATAAAAATTACATAATACTAGCTGTCATGACCCGTAAAATACGGGTCTTTAGGATATTGATGCACACTTTATCCGCGTGCTTACAGTTCATAAGAACTATTATCCGGTTTATAACGCAAGAAAATTTCAATCAAATGAAAACATCTAAATGATAACTTTTAATGTCCTAGATTTATGTAATGTTTTAACATTACATAACATGAATCTATATACAATATCTATAAAACTTTATAAGTATTTGAATTTGTATTTAAAAAAATCTAAAAAAAATTAAAACAGTAGTCGCCAACGGTAGGACTCGAACCACGGCAGCTATGTTCCGAAGCCCAGCGCGCTAACCACTCGACTACGCCGAAACATCAAGTAATAAAGATTCAAAATTATATAAAAATTATTTTTAACGGATATAAATGCAAAAGATTAGAAATCAAGCTGAGGTTGACGAAATGCAGTTCTTAAGTGAAAATCAAAGTGTAGAACTTGATATATGTTTAAGCATGTTTTAACATTACATAACATGAATCTATATACAATATCTATAAAACTTTATAAGTATTTGAATTTGTTTTTAAAAAAATCTAAAAAAAAATTAAAACAGTAGTCGTCAATGGTAGGACTCGAACCTCGGCAGTTATGTTTTGAAGCCCAGTGCGCTAACCACTCGACTAAGCTGATACATCAAATAATAAAGATTCAAAATTATATAAAAATTATTTTTAACAGATATAAATGCAAAAGATTAGAAATCAAGCTGAGGTTGACGAAATGCAGTTCTTGAGTGAAAATCAAAGTGTAGAACTTGATATATGTTTAAGCATGTTTTAACATTACATAACATGAAGTCTAGGTACGTACGATATAAGTTTCACGTTTGCTCACGTTTTCTTATAAAGCAGAGGTGAGACTCTTTCTCGTCACTACCTCGGAGGCAATTGTTGCCAAGAGTATCGTGTCAAACAGGCTCGAAAGCGCATTATTAAGTTCAATATTATTAAAGAGATTGTATAATTAATATTTTATCATTAAATGTTGCTATTTAGTATAAAAACATGAAATATTACACAAACTGTTAAAGTTTAAATAAAGCTTTTGTAACTTTTTAGAAATAAACTTTTATCATAAGAATCTTAAAAAAAATTGTAAGTAAGAAATGATTTTGAAGCATTATTTAACCATTGATTTAATTTTTATATTGATTAATATTATTATTTATTTATAATCCATCACAAATAATAAAACAAATAGTAAAGCTTTTAAAAACAGAACTATATTTATGTTATTCAAAACAATGATCAAACTGCAAACTGTTAAAAAAAATCAAAATCAAAAGAGTCAGTATCAGTTGTAATATTATATGAATGGCAAGTCATAAAATCTTTATCAGTTAATTTAATTTTGAGAATTTGAAATTTAAACCAATCATCTTGAGGCTCAACCTGGTCCCTTAACTTTTTTTCAGCCCCTTTTTTTGGCCATCTTAAAACTTTACCATTAATCCAACTTAAAGGAACAGTGTCAGAGTAAACCTTGTCTTCTTCAAGCCACTTTACATGACACCATTCAGACATAATAGTACACTACATAATGGTAAAAAAAAAAAAAAAAGAATTTTTTAGAATAATGTCAATAAAAAAATTATTTTAAACTACTATCATATTTATATCAGTAAAGTTAAAAAAATGAATAATTTAAAATTATTTATCAATATGAAGTTTTGTAATAAATTATTATATAGAAAAAAACAAAATATTACCTTTACAAAGATTTATTAACCTAAATAATGTTATAATGTACTTTTTATAAAATTATTTTTAATGTAAAAGAGAAAACAATAATGTTGAAAATACAAATGCTATGATTTTGTTTTCTTCGTCCAGCAAGTTATAAAAAAATAAAATGCTAATCTTCAAATAAAAAGTACCACTATATATGTATATGTACATATATTAATAGACACACATTATGGTTTTTAAGGTCTGTCTAAGTTATAAGGAAGATAATCACCTTGTCTGAAACTAATTCCACAAGGAACTTAAGGTAGCATAAAATTTCCATAAACAAATAAATATTTTATCATGTATTAACATAATTGAACTGAAATGTCAAAGAAATAGTAAAAATATCAAATAAATACTCCATCTAACTAAAAAAGTAACTCCAACTAACTAAAATATCAAATAATTAGCATTTTTTTCTTGAAAAAAGGCCTAATTAAACTATTTATATATCCATTATTTTGTTATTTATTTGTTAGTAAAAACTTAATGTTCTTTTTAATTCTGTGTGCACCAGGAAATAAAAATTTGAATTCTATTTTAAATCATCTCAGCCTAAGAACATTCTGCATACAGAATTTTCTGAGACCAAGTTGATTTAAATTAAATTTTTAATCAAAAATAAAATGTATACATATATATACATACATATATATATATATATATATATATATATATATATATATATATATATATATATATATATATATATATATATATATATATATATATATACATATATATATATATATATATATATATATACACACACATATATATATATATATATATATATATATATATATATATATATATATATATATATATATATATATCAATGATATATATATATATATATTTGATATATATATGATATATATATATATATTTGATATATATATGATATATATATATATATATATTTGATATATATATATATATATATCAATGTTTTGAGTGTGGATTTCCTTCTCTAACGGATCAACAAAGTGACGTTCATGGATAACAACAGCATGGGAATAAATTCCATCATTCAGCCTTTCAATCCAAGCCTTTCAATTTATATATATATAAAGTGTAAAAAAAGTTTTAATGTCAATCAGACTAATGATTTTTTCATTTTCATAATAACATCTGCAATGTCAAAAATAAAACAATGTTTGAACAATGCTGGCTGTTCAAACAACCAGCATTGCTCAGATGTTGTTTTATTTTTGACATTGCAGATGTTGTTATGAAAATCAAAAAAACATTAGTCTGATTGACATTAAAACTTTTTTTACACTTTATATATATATATAATATATACAATGTTTGAACAATGCTGGTTGTTTGAACAGCCAGCATTGTTCAAACATTGTTTTATTTTTGACATTGCAGATGTTATTATGAAAATGAAAAAATCATTAGTCTGATTGACATTAAAACTTTTTTTACACTTTATATATATATAAATTGAAAGGCTTGGATTGAAAGGCTGAATGATGGAATTTATTCCCATGCTGTTGTTATCCATGAACGTCACTTTGTTGATCCGTTAGAGAAGGAAATCCACACTCAAAACATTGAGAATTTATGGATGCAAGCTAAGTGTAAACTGCGACAACAGTTTGGAACTTATGAAGATTTATTTACATCACATCTTCATGAATTTATTTGGCGACAAAGATTTAAAGAATACACCTTTTTACAATGTCAGTTCCGTTATTTTACACATTTTTCGACCAATATCATAACAAACCTGACGCGATCGCGAGTAACAAAAATATCAAATATGGCAGAAAGTTCTAATTCTGACGAACTTGTAATTGGAGTACTTTCGTTACAAGATTTTAAACTTTAGAATACGGTTGCTCTAACAGCATTTTTGTCTCTACGAAAGAAATCAATTAATGGGTCGTTTGACACATTGGCTGCACGGTGAGTTATTAAGCTATCTTTTCTAAATATAAGTCTTGTTATTTTAAAATCTTATACAATGTATAAGATTTTATAATAATGTATAATACATTTATAATTTTTATAAAAATTTTAAGATATCTAATATATATATATATATATATATATATATATATATATATATATATATATATATATATATATATATATATATATATATATATATATATATATATATATATATATATATATATATATATATGTATATATATATATATATATATATATATATATATATATATATATATATATATATATATATATATATATATATATATATATATATATATATATATATGTGTGCATAGTTTATGTACTCATGCCATGATTTATACAAACTATGCATAATTTTGCATTATGTGATATGAAATGATAATTTTATAATGAAGTTTTATTTTTTTTAACAAAAATATCAAATATGGCAGAAAGTTCTAATTCTGACGAACTTGTAATTGGAGTACTTTCGTTACAAGATTTTAAACTTTAGAATACGGTTGCTCTAACAGCATTTTTGTCTCTACGAAAGAAATCAATTAATGGGTCGTTTGACACATTGGCTGCACGGTGAGTTATTAAGCTATCTTTTCTAAATATAAGTCTTGTTATTTTAAAATCTTATACAATGTATAAGATTTTATAATAATGTATAATACATTTATAATTTTTATAAAAATTTTAAGATATCTAATATATATATATATATATATATATATATATATATATATATATATATATATATATATATATATATATATATATATATATATATATATATATATATATATATATATATATATATATATATATATATGTGTGCATAGTTTATGTACTCATGCCATGATTTATACAAACTATGCATAATTTTGCATTATGTGATATGAAATGATAATTTTATAATGAAGTTTTATAACTTTTATTTTTAGTAATGAAGTTTATTAACTTTTATCTTCATAAATTTTAATTTTACTTTTAGTGCATTTGCTGCATATGAAGAAGGAGCTGAAGTTGACCCTGAAAAGGAGCACATAGAAAGAAGTATTTTGTATGAGTATAAGCAAAAATTTCAAATTGAGAATGAGGTTTTGCCATATCCCATTGATTTAAAAACTGGTTGGTTTAATGAAAAAGATGAAGTTAAGCTCTGCCCTCATTTATATTTTAGTGATATTTCAAGGTTTTATGCAAAAGTTCTTGGGAAAAAATCTGATTTGATTACACGCATTGAATGTGAATATAAACAGGGAAAAGCTTATAGATATTTTACCAATTCATTCATAAGTGAAGTTTTTTTGAACAACATTAATGAAAATTCAACATTTTGTATTCTTTATACAAAATGTACGCCATCCCAACGAGTTTTAATGAAGCAATACACTATTTGGATTATTGTGCAAAAAGACAAGGAAGATGCTGTCGGTGGTGAAATATTAAGCGCTTACTGCACATGTCCCGCTGGTCTTCTTGGTAGTTGTAATCATGTAGCAGGATTATTATTTTGGATTGAAGCTGCTATTCTTATAGGAGTCTCTCATATAACTTGCACTAGTGCTTTATCTAACTGGAATATACCTACACTCAAAAAACAAATTGAACCAGCAGAAGTATACAAGTTCTTATTTTCAAAAGATAATTATTTGAACAAAGCTATTCAAAAGAGCTCAGAACTCCGAAAAGAAAAATTAAATCTAAAAAGAAATTTTAATGTAATGTCTGACAGCCAAGTAAAAGCTCTTTTAGATAGTAAATGTGTTCGAGAGGACTTTTATAAGAATATTAAAGATCTTATTCCAAAAAGTTGTTTTTGTGAAAATATGTGTGCAAAGAAAAAAATAAAGATAAATTTGTTTGTACCTACAATTTTAGAAATCGGGAAGAGTTTTATAGAAAATTGTGATCCAGAACTTGAAATTAGTAATTTGTCTGATTTTTTTGCAGACTCACTTTTTTATTCAGATGAGCAAATACAACACCTTTATAAAGAAACTGTTGAACAGTCAAATAGTGTTATGTGGCATAATCATCGTGTTGGACGAGTTACAGCATCGCGATTCAAATCAATTGTTGATACTGTTGACAAACATGGTTTTGATTTAGAACACCATTTTTTTAATATCGCATTTATAATGGGTTATCAAACAGTAAATACAACATGGCAAATGAAGCATGGTTTAAATTGTGAAGTCCATGCTAAGGCAAAGTTTACTTCATTGTTCAAAAAAAACCATTCAAATTGTACATTTTATGACCCTGGAATGTTAATTCTTAAACAATATCCTTTTATTTCTTGCAGTCCTGATCTTGAAGTTAGTTGCACTTGTCATGGAAATGGATTGTTAGAAATTAAAAGCCCTGCATCATTGATTGGTCAAATTCCATCAACTGATAACTATAAACATATCAAAATGAACAAAAATCAAGAAATAATGTTGAGAAAAAAAAGCGAATATTATTATCAAGTTCAAGGCCAAATGGCAATAACAAATAAAATATACTGTTACTTTTTTGTATTTACATTTGAAGGTAGTATCACTATTAAAGTTAATTTTGATGAACTTTTTTGGGACAATATATGCAAAAAGTTATGCTTGTTTTGGAGAAAACTAGTTGCTCCAGAAATTTTAAGTGGATCTTTGAAGAAAAAATATGAATTAATCCACAGTGAAAAAAACTTAATTAAAATTCCTAAACCAGATTTTTTAAATAAATAAATATTATTTTTTTAGTCATTTGGTCAAAAATGACTTATTATTCATATGTAAAACTTTGTACGTAAATCTTCATTTTTATCTTATTCAATAAAATAATTTACAAATTTGTGAAGTTTTAACCTTTTCTTTTCTTATAACTTTTTGAAAGATTAAGTTAAAATGTTAAAATTTTTCAACAAACGTATGCGATTGTAATTATGCAATCATTTTCCTTCTTTTATGTTAGACTTCAAATATATTTAGTGTAAAACCCGTAATATTGTGCAAAAAAAATTATTTAAATATCAATCTGGGTCTCAGCAGAATCGTTTTTATTTGAAAATTTTTGAGAAAAAAAAAATTAAAGTATTAAAAATGGTTTCTTACAAACGAATATTATTTTTAAAACCCTTATCAAAAAATGCTTTTATGGAAACCGAGGTTGACATACTTATGCATAAGTTTTTTTTTTTTTTTTTTTTTTTGACAAATAAGAGGTTTTAGCTTAAATGAGAGGGAAGGTATTTGAGTCCAAACATATTTGTAATCTGAAGATAAGTTAGAAAAAATTGCATATTTGAAAAAAAGAAATACTAAAAAGCATATAGCTCTGCAACAAAACTTTGTGTATGTATGGGACTGTCAGTCTTTTTGGAATAACCCCGGCAGAGTATAACCAACATCAAATGCCTAGTAGGCACAAGACATTTTGAAGGAGATGAAAAAACGTATTAATACGATTCTTAGACATATTAAACACATAGTGCTTACAGGGTGAATAATCGTGCAGTGAAATAAACATATATATTAAAGAACACATTTTTTGAGTGAAGTTTATATAGAAAGCTAAAAGTTATTTCACATCTGAAAATTTATACATTTCATTATGAGGAATGGTAATAAGGCATTAAGCTGTCTAAATTTAGCATATTAATGGATAAAGCATTGTTACGCTTAATAGTTGTTCATAACTTTTTTTTTTAAATAGATTTGATACATTTTTAAAATATTTATAGTATAAATATTTTAAAAATGTATCAAATCTAATTAAAAAAAAAAGTTATGAACAACTATTAAGCGTAACAATTCTTTATCCATTAATATGCTAAATTTGGGTATAAATTTTATACCCAATAAACTTAAAAATAAAGTATGTGGAATAGGATGGGTAAAAGCAAAAATTTTTTGACTTAATATTTGGAATATAAAATCAAAAAATTTTTCAACCTTTCTTAAATATCAACTGAACTAATCCAATCCAATTAGAATTTATATTTAACAAAAAATTACTCTTTCAATAATTTCAAGAAAACCTTTTTTTAAATATTCAGCAAGCATTACAATTGCAATAACCTTTAAAAAAATCTTGTAAATTTCGATTTGTCAAAATTTAGGTTAAGAATCCTTTCAAGAAAGGGCAGAAGTTTAAGAAAGACAAAGAAATAAATTTAAAAATTGTTAAAAGAATTTATTTCTTTTATTTCATTTAATTTATTACTGGAAAATAAAGTTTCATAAACTTAAAAATAAATTTAATCTGTCATGATAGATTCTTTAAAATTGCACAATGCAGAGCAAACTACTAGATTATCATCAATACATGGTACTTATTGGCACTTCCTGTGATATAATTCGAAAGGTTTTAATCTTCTTATAACCTGTTCAACTAATATTCTAACTTTAGCAATAGCACTAGTTTTGCTTACATCACTTGCTATCATCTGTGAGGTGCCTCTACGACCAGGTGGAGTAATAAAATAAATTTTTCTTGCAACACATTCTTCAATAAGGTTAAAACCTTTATCTGCCATCAATGTACTATAACTTGGAACAAGATCAAGAAAATTAGAGTCAAGAGTTATCTTTTTGTCACTAATTCGACCTGTAAATGCTTTTGACACAAATATAATACTTGAATTTGGTGCAACACCAATAAGAAACTTTAAGGTGTTATAATGCTTATATTCAGACCAAGTTGCACTCTGAAGTTCTAAGTCTTTTGGTGTCTCTATGAATATTTCTGAACAATCAATAATAGCAAATAAGTTTTTAAACTGATGAAATCTTTCAGGTGTTGTTGCAATTATTGTTCCAAGGTCTGGTGCATAAACAAATTATTTTAAATACTCTGCTAAGGCCCTTAACCAAGATTTGAAAATACTGCTGCATAATCTTCTGAAATACCAAAGCGGTCTGATAAGTCTGTTGTTAGTAACCCCAGTCGGAGTTTCATTAAACATAAAAGCATTTCATCTTGTGAAACCAATTTTTTTGGTGGTCCCATTTTTTCTGGTGTGGTGAGCAGAGAAAGGCGTAATTGAAAATTACGCCTTTCTCTGCTCTCATCCCTTTGACGATAATGTCTCTTTATTAGAGGTGAAATTTTTTCATGAAGTTTATGAAACATTCCTAAATTTTCAAGATTAGTATAAAACTTTATATTTTTTTCTGTTAATAGTTTTTTATAAAGTGGTTTTGCGCAAGTTAACTGTTCTTTAAGTTCAAGTAGATGTTTTGTTAAACTGTAAATAATAAATACCAATAATGAAAATAATAAATCTTTAATGCTCAAAAACTTTTTAATTTTTTCATAATTGGAATTTGATTTTTCAAATGTAACAGAGTTTTGTACATTAATGACAAGTTCAAAACTTTTAAATGCACTTGAATCAGCAAAACATTTTACTTCCTTAGAGTTATTTGGTTCATTTTGATAGTTTATAATTCTTTTTTTACCTGTAGATAAAAGCAACTCAGATTTTTCAGTTGCATTATATCCAAGATTTAAAGTTGGGTTAGGAAATTCTATGCTTGGTTCTTTGTCAACAAAATGGTTGGAGCAAACACAACTGTCTTTTGATGGTTCCCAGTATTTTCCTTCTTTTGTTTTTCTGTTTATTAATTTTATCCAAGTGTTCCTTTTAATTGAGCATTTTAATGTGGTAGGGAATGGAAACAGCCTGCGTAAAAAGTTTAAAAAATTACTACATATTTATATAAAAAAAACTTCAAGCAAAATAAAACTTATACAAGCTTTTTTTCACAACATATTTGACTTGTTATTATTACTCAAAAGTATACTTATTTCTAAACTTTTAAAAGTAACACATTAAACTTAAGTTGAGCTAGAAGAGTTGAGTTAGCCTCAACAACAAACCTGAAAGGTGGATTACAGGAACATAAATCAGATTTTCTAAGTCACCCATGTTCTTCACAGAATAAATTCTTCCAGTTTATAATATCTCTAATAGAGTTATGGCAATCTTTAACAACACATGTGTATACCATAGTTTAAAAGAAATGCTTGGTTTGGGTTAAAACGCAACAACGTCCGTACTTATATACTGTTTTGATTTTGGTCGAAAAAATTATACAATATAAGGACCGGAACTGACATAACAAAAAGGTGTGTTTCCAATATTCTCAGCATTTCTTACTTGCGTTTCCCGTCAGTATCCTCTATAACTGATACATTTATAAAACGGCTATTTTCATAGCCACACATTTTTAAAAACATGGCTTAAACAAAAATTACGATAGAGTGTTTAGGTGCAGGGCAGTACCGATATTAGTTTTTAATGAAAAAAAAGAGGGAAAAGGAAGAATGATGAAAATAAATTGATTCCTGCCCTAACCCTGACCCTTCGATGTGTTACCAACTCCTTTGCGAGTTTTCCCTAAGTCAGTCGACGTGTTGTATTGAAGCCCTCGCCTACCCCTAAATCAGTATAGCGTCAAAGCGCTAACCAAATTTATTATTTAATGTTTATTACTTTTAATATTTAATATTTATTATTTATATATAATATATTATTTTTATATAATATATTAATACAACATGCATTATTTTATATATATAATATATATATATATATATATATATATATATATATATATATATATATATATATATATATATATATATATATATATATATATATATATATATATATATATATATATATATTATAATTAATATTATTATTATATAGAAATATATTTGAAAATAAAAATATAATTTTTTTTAAAGCTTTCTTATTTTAAACCTTTCAAAGCAATTAAAACTCGTTTTGAATTTCTTTTGTTTTTGTCTCCGCGAACGAGAGCGCAAAAAGCAAAATAATATAATTATTTTACGCCGCTTAACTGCAGATTTACCCGATTTAATCTTAAATCCTAATGTTTTTTAATATACTATCATTGGTATATATAGTTTAAAAAACCTTAATCTTTGTTTACATGTCATGTAAACAAAGATTAAGGCTTTTAAACTTATTATTGTTTTGTTTTTTAAAAAAATTATTTTCATGAAAAACATATTAACTTACTTTTTGTAGTTTTCTTTTCTATAACGTTTACCATTTTTATTTTAATATTAAAAATTAAAATAATACAATAATTACAATCCGCTTCCCCCTTATCCTCCCCCGTATTTCACTTACCGATAAAATGAAAACAAAAAAAACCGAATTTAGGTACCAAAAGTCCTACACTTCTTAAACTATCTGCTCCCAATTATTTTTGCTAAAATTTGGCACGTGCAAAGAAAATGCATGTAAAAAATTGCTTAAACAACAAAAAAAGCGGACACAACATTCCTTCGACAACAAATTAATGTGAGAACATCAACGAAATTTTCTTGAAAGTTTTCAGCAAAACTAACCATAAAAAAGTTTAGTGATTATACATAAAAGTACTATAAAAATCAAGCCTAACCTTTCTTCTTTCCAAATATAACTTTTGTTTATATATGTTTTTAAAAAGAAACACCACAAAAAACGTTTGTCTAACCCTACCTAAAAAAAGCAGTATATTTAATAAAGCACCTTATAACATCTGCTCCCAATTATTTTTCGTTGAAATTTGGCACATAAATAGAATTATTTATGTGCCAAAATAATTTAAATGCATGTAAAAATCTGCCTGAATAACAAAAAAAGCGGACACGACATGCCTTCGACTACAAATTCATGTGAAAACATCAACCAAATATTCAGAAGCAAAATAATCTGTTAAAAAGTGCAATAACCATACATAAAAGTTTTAAAAAAGTAAAGATTATCTTCTCTTCTTTCCAAAAAGTATCTATGTGTATAAATGTTTCTAAAAAGAAACTCCACAAAACTACATTTACCCCACGCTGCCTAAAAAGAAGTGAAAAAAACGAGTCACAAAATTTTAGCACAAAAATCGGTTCCGTAAATCACTATATGCGCGTACCTACTTTAATACTCTTGGTCGTCCGGTAGATGAACTGTTTTTGTTTATTGGTTGTTATAAAAAATAGTTTTTTCCATTTTTTTCCAGGATCTAAAAATGCTTAAACAGCTTGGTTATTGATGGAAATCCAGTATAAACTATACTGGATAAATGAATTTACTAATTTACCTTCAGCAACATTTACTTTAAAGTCTACTTCCTCTAGTGGCGCTGACAATAATGTCGATAAAGAGATATCTACTTCTTTTTGTGGTGATGAATATTGTGCTGATGCAGACGAATCGTCATCGATATTTTCAAACAAACATTGTCTGAAACTTTGTGATTTTCTGGATGTATCTGCATTATCTATCATAGCTATTTGAAAAACATTTATAAAAAGCACATTGCTGCCCAGACAATATCGCCATTTTTAAACATCGTTGATTTGTTTTGATTGTTACAAACACTGCCTCGTTTTCACGGAATGCTTTATGAAAAGGTCTATTTGGTTTTAAAAAAATCGTTCTACAGATCACGCGGTAAATGAGCTTGTAAATCATGTATCGGATGCTTTTGATAAAGATTATTTTACCTTAGGAGTTTTCATTGATTTATCCAAAGCATTTGACACTGTCAATCATGAAATCCTTATAAAAAAAATTAGAACTTTATGGAGTAAACAACTTGAACTTACTTTGGTTTTAAGACTACTTGACTAACAGAAAACAATGCATAACCTTTGAAACAAATGAAACCAAAAAAAAACTTATAAGTTGCAGAGTTCCCCAAGGATCTATCTTAGGATCATTATTGTTTCTAGTGTATATAAATGATTCATTTTTAGCATCTAAAAAGTTATATCTTATATTTTTTGCTGACGATTCCAATCTGTTTTATTCACACAAAGATATGAAAATTCTTTTTAAAATTTTTAATAAAGAAGTATCTAAAGTAAATGAATGGTTTATAAGTAACCGCCTTTCACTAAATGTAGATAAAACTAAATTCATCCTGTATCACAAACCAAATAAAGTTGATAATATTCCACTTAAACTGCCAAATCTTTTATTCAATAAAACAAATGTAAAAAGGGAATCTGCTGTTAACTTTTTAGGCGTAATACTTGATGAAAACTTGTCATGGAAGTTTACATCCAATACATTGAAAGTAAAATCTCTTATAATATTTCCGTACTTTATAAAAGAAAACCTTTTTTAAACACAAAAGTTCTAATGAAAATTTATTTTTCATTCATTCACGGCTATCTTTCTTACTGCAACATTGCATGGGGAAGTACGAATTACGGAAAACTCAAAAAACTTTATAATAAACAAAAGAATGCTTGTAGAATTGTATTTGGGGCAAACAGAACTGTTTATTACGAACCACTATTAAATCGTCTTAAGGCCTTAAACATTTATAAACTAAACATTTACCAAACTTTGCTATTGATGTTTAAAATGAAACATGGAATATCTCCACTTATATTTCAATCTTATTTTAGCGAAATATCTCATAAGTATCCAACAAAGGTTTCAGAGAATAACTTTATTGTTCCGAGAATTAATTTAATAATAAGTTCTTATTGAATTCAATATCGAGGACCTTTATTATGGAAAATTTTTATTAAAAACTTTAATAAAGAACACTACTCTTAAAAAAATTTAAAACAGTTTCTAAAAGAATCTTACTTCAATTAGATTTTGATACAATAGACTTTAAATATTTTTTTTAAAACGTAATTTTAAAATAGAAAAAGCGCTTCCATTAGCACTAAGTATATATTGTTAAATATGTATCAAATATATTTGTATTAGTATACAAAACGTTTGTCAAATAATAAAAGTCATTTATTATTTGACAAACGTTTTGTATACTAATACAAATATATTTGATACATATTTAACAATATATACTTAGTGCTAATGGAAGCGCTTTTTCTATTTTAAAATTACGTTTTAAAAAAAATATTTAAAGTCTATTGTATCAAAATCTAATAAAATATTGTTTGAAACTGTTTGCATTATTCATATCTAAAGCTGCTGAAAACGAGGTTTATACTTTCCAAGTATAGCTTTTAGATAAAGCAGTATAAAGCAAAGGGGACAACTGAATGAGTGCAAATTTCATAAGTGCAAACTGGCATATATGCGAATTGACATAAGTGCGAACTGGTATAAGCGCAAAGCAGTTACAAAAACTGGCAAAAGTGCAAACTGGCATAAATGCAAATCAGCATAAGTGCGCCAAAAGAATTTGCAAACATTGGCATAAATGCGAACTGGCATAAGTGCGAAGTAGTTACAGAAACCGTCATAAGTGCGAACTGGCATAAGTGCAACTTAGCATAAATGCGAAATTGTTTATAATGCATAATGCTGTTTTTTATTTTGTTTAGATTAAATATATTATATATACTTACAATGAATTGCACTGAAAATATCAAGTGAAAATGGAAAATGTAACAAATAAAATTTTTCTCGTAAAGAAACAATTTTGTTTAGATTAATCATACAGTATATATCAATTAATCATACCAGTATATAACAATCAATGTTACTAAAAATATCAAGTATAAAGGAAAATGTAACAAAAAATTTTTCTCGTAAAAAAAAAAAAGAATATGGAATGGCATAAGTTACAAACCGATACCCTGAGGTTGATCGTGTTAATGATGTTTATGATACTTTGAAAAATCAATCTAACTCTGCAAGAAAGCTTTTTTCTATTTGTTATGCAAGCAATAAGCCATTGTGTAATGTAAGATTGATGAAAATAACTTTTTTATTATTACTCATTTCAATGTCTTAGCAAATATATGAAAGGTGCTTGCTTGTTCTGATTCACGGCTGTTTCAAGCAGAGTTGTTAGTATTTGGCCTTGGCCTTACCTTAAGGCCAAAAATTGAGGCCTTGACCTTGGTCTTGATACTTTTGGTCTTGTTAACAACTCTGGTTTCAAAATGGACATACGGCTTCTTGTTGTTTTTACAAATTATTTACTCAAGGGTAACACTAAAACACTAAAACTTTTATAACTTTTGAAATATTACAGATGTTTTTATTCTGTAAAAAGAATATAAACAGAAAGAAATTGTTTTATCTTTTAACATTAAATAAAGTATCAAAAGTTTCTATGATTTTTGAACAAACACGCAGAAATTATGAACTTAACTGATTTTGAAAAGTTTAATCTTACATTTTTACAAAAATAATAATACATATTTCTGTTGTTTAATACATAACATAAACGTTGTTAATACATATATAGCAAAAAATTTTACTTAAACCTTATGTGAATCGATAGAGGGATTATTAAAGCCAAACAACAAAATCGCCAAATATTACAAAAAATGCTTCTTTATTTAAAAAAAAAAAAAAAAAATAGAAGTTTGATTGCAAATTAAATATATTTATCAATATTAAGGATGAAATGCAAGAAGGCAAATGCAAGAAGCGAACTTGAGTCAAGCTCGAATTCAACTTTACATTTCAACCAATAGCGACAGAGTATGGGTTTTCCCCTCAAAAAACACTCTCTGCCGCTATTGGTTACAAAGTACAGCTCAAGTCGAACTTGACTCAAGTTTACTTTTTGCATTCCACCCTAAAGATATTGAAGACATTTAAAAAATATTTAAGTTTGTGAAGAGAATTTCAAAAAGTGTAATTTTGTAACGCATTTAAGGTTACGTGACGTAGCACACGTCATTGCTTCAAAATATAAACAAAAATTCACGCAAAAATCAAATTTACTGCTAAATATGCCAAATTTGAAAACATATTTGATAACATAGCTAGAGGTACAGAAAATAATTTTTTGATTTACTCATTTATAAAAGGATGAAGTATTACTAGCTCCACAGGTTTTTCAAAAATATCATGTTTTTTTTTTCAAAACGAATAAAAACAAAAATATAAAAGTATTAAAAACTAACTTTTTATATAAAATCTTGTAAAGTCTGTAGAAATCTAGATAGAACAGACATTCATTAACAAGTGTTTCAAATTTCAACTATCAAACATGTAGCTATGTTATTAAATCTTGGTTGGCCCAAGACAAGTTTTCCGTAAAAATCGCCAAAAACCGAAAAGTGATCCTAAATCATTAGCAATATTTTTACAACTTTTATATTTAATCGTTTATGCAAATATTTATCTAACAAGGAGAGATGGATCTTTTATATTTTTTTAATTAGAAGATGAAGCGTTAACAGAAAAAAAAGTACTGTTATTTTAAAGTTGAATTTTTATACTTTTAATGCGGAAATTGTTTTTTTTTTTTTTTCAAAACTCGTGACGTAATGCCCAATTTTACATTGCGTGAAACAGCCGTGGATTGTGCAGAAGATGTCAATGTTATTGATATCAAAAAAAGTAAGAAAAGTTTTTTCACATTGTATCATGATATCCTGTTCCATTTGTGGTTGGATGAAGACTATTTATACTTCAAACGTAGTTGAATCAAGTAAAGGTGCTACACAGGGCCGTCAAGGATTTGATGTAAACGCTCATGCTATCGTTGGATTTTGAGGAATAAGTTGTGGATTTGCTGCCACGGAAAGGTTTTCTTCTATCATGAATTTAAAATGTTTATCATCTTTCCTTTTTCAGCAATTTAACCAAAAAGTAATGACTGTCTATAAAAGTTCAGCAGAAAGTAGTATGAAAAATGCATCTAAACAAGTTCTAAAAATAGACATAGCTGAAAATATAATTTGCACTCGTGTTCCAATTGACGGTTCATGGCGAATAAAGCGGGGACATTCCTCATTACATGGGGTCATTACTTCAATATAGGAGACAAGTGTATAGATATTAAAGTGAAATCAAAGCATTGTTTTGGATATAGGATGTCAGAAAAAAAGAAAGATACTTTGTATTATTAGATATGGAAGTTGGACCACCACTGCCAGATAAATTACAAAAAATATTCTGTAGCATTGGAGTCTGTTGGTGCAGTTGCATTATTCAATCGTTCTGTTCAAAACAGTCTTTTATACAAAGAGTATTTGGGAGATGGAGACACTTCTTCATTCAATCAAATTGTCAAATCAGATCCTTATATGCTTCAGAATATACTACCAATAAAACTTGAGTGCATTGAAAAAGTGCAAAAGTGTCTTAGGACTAGGTTAAGAGACCTTGTGAAGTCTTACAAGGGTACCGAAACCCCAATATCAGGAAAAGGAAAATTAACTATTAAGTGTATTGACTCGATGCAGAGTTTTTATGGAATTGCAATCAGAAATAACATCGATAATAATTATGCAATAAAGAAAGCCATTTACGCAATTCTGGTTCATTTTACTGATTTGCACAGTTCTTATGAACGTCATCAATTTCTGGTCAAAAGGACATAAAGCTTATAAGCCATCCAATACAACACCTTTTTCGTTAAAAGCGCTTCTGCAACCTATTTTTAAAGATTTGACAAACGATACGTTACTGGAAAAATGTTTACACGGAAAACCCAAAACCCCAATGAAGCACTAAACAGTATCATATGGTCAAGCGTGCCAAAAATAATTTTTGTCAGGAGATATGTTATTGAAATGGGTGTATATTCAGCTGTCATTCATTGCAATGATGGTTGCAATTATGTATTTACAGTTTTAGAGCACTTTGGTTTTAGCGGAGTTTTTTTTTTGAAAAACATGGTTAATCAACTAGATTATTCACGAATTAATCAAATGAACAAAAAGGCGACTTCTAATGATAAACAGCGTAGAAAAGCTCTTCGCTCCCAAAAGAAAGGATACTTTGATAATTTGGAAGAAAGGGAAGTTAATAGTGTTTATTAAGCTGGTGGTTATTGAGTTAATTTTATTTGAAAAACGTGTTTTTTACTTTTTTTTTTTTTGTTTAATGGGTTTTTAAAGCGTTTTAAATTTTGTCTTCTTCGGCTAATTTCAAAACGTGATTTCTTGGCATTGCAATATTCTTTTAACTTGAAATTTTCAGGATGTATTCACGTATAGTAGTTGCTTCATTTAGCATTTGCGTTTGTTTTATACATCAAATAGCCTAAAATTTTTTGTAATAAAGTTTATGTTTGAAAATATTTTTACCAAAATTGTTAAAGTTGTTATAAAAACTAAAGTATGATTTTGGATAAAAAAATCCTATTGTTAAATTCTACTGTTAAATGATTTATATAATGATGATACCCAATCCTATCCAACGCCATTAGAAATTGTTCATTCTGTATGAAGTTATGTTGTTACAAAAAAGCACTTAAACTATGCAATTTTTGGTATTTTTTCAGCCATTTTGAATTGGAGGTAATAATTTTTTAATAAAAAGGTATTTTTTAAAAACAAAAGGTCCTAAACGCTATATTTTTCTTCGGATCTCTTCTTAACTACGCTGAGTACTTCTGTTTTTTAAATATATTTTGCGTTGCATAATTAATGGACGATCCCTAAGCAATTAAAGCATACCAAATAAAAGATGGAACTTTAAAAAATTCGTAAACAATATTTAAAGTTATTTTTTATGTTGTGCTTTTTGAACGACTAATAATAAATTACTAGATTAGAATTGAATTAATAAATGTCTAGATAAAAATTGGTAATATTTACCTGTTCCATAAAATTTGAGACTAACTTGAATTAGCGATATTTAATTAGTGAGCTTGATAAAATAATCAGTATTAGGTATCAAATGAAAGCTCTATCCTTCGTCTTTTAATTAACATATAAGTTCTCTGATTATTTTTTGTTTAGATAACAATTTTTAAATGGCAAATCAACAAGCCCTAAAAAGTTGTAAGTCTAATTTTTATAAAAAAAAATATGAAAAAGGAAAACACATTGTTTGGAACCATTTCAAGATGGAGGGCTACTCAAAAGCTACAATTATTAGGTATATGAGCAGTTACGATCAAAATAAACTATTGGGTCGCAAAGCTGGAAGTGAAAGAAGGCCTACTCTTAATACACAAAACAACCGCATCAAATTAAGGAAAATGTTTAACAATCAAAGAGGTGTGTCACTTTCAAAGACTTGGTTGTAGCAAAAGCACCATCGGACGGAACTTAAAATCCTTTAAAAGAGTTAGCCTTTTCTTTGTTATAAAGGAAAATAAAGATTAAGCAGAACTCCTGAATAGAGGCTTTAAGATAGCCGAAAACGAACCATATATGTTACGAAAAAACCATATATGTCATATATGATTTTTTCCATATATGTTATATATGTTTACATTTGGTTAAAATAATGCATTATAATTTAATAATTTCATAAAATCCTGTAGTTATATTTAATATAATTGAAAAGACATAACTACATCTGTAGAATTCACAGATGTAGTTGTACAGATGTATATATTTTCAACATAATCGAAAAGATGTAATTACATCTGTAGTAATCAAGTACTTTTTAGACAGATGTTATTAGACATCAATGAAATTTCAGATGTTGTTTGACAGATGTTATTAGACAAAGCAAAAACTGATGTTGTTACCCTGACCCGTTTTGACTCCATGGATGTCTCATGGGTTACTAAAATCCTCAAAAACAAAACCAAAGTTACGTAACTAATATTTAAAAAATAAAACTTACAAAAACGATATGATTATGAAATATAATGTTAAACTAGCAGTAAGCAACCTGTAATACGCGTTGTTAGTAAATGAAATTAAAAAAAAAAAACCGCGTATAGAAAAGCCTAGAAACTATTTTAAAATAGAAAGCCTAGAAAATGACGTAACTCGACTAATAATAATAGC
Source organism: Hydra vulgaris (assembly GCF_022113875.1). Classification (NCBI taxonomy): domain Eukaryota; kingdom Metazoa; phylum Cnidaria; class Hydrozoa; order Anthoathecata; family Hydridae; genus Hydra; species Hydra vulgaris. The sequence goes on along the minus strand of NC_061163.1, from coordinate 13,858,003 downwards.
GTATTCATATTATCAGATGAAAAATTTTTTTTTAAGTGATTTTATACTAATTTATTATTGATATGTTCTCAAAAGAACATTGAGCACTCTATTTTGTAGAACACATTTCAAAATTGCTTGTATATATATATATATATATATATATATATATATATATATATATATATATATATATATATATATATATATATATATATATATATATATATGTATATATATATATATATATATATATATATATATATATATATATATATATATATATATATATATATATATATATATATATATATATATATATATATATATATATATATATATATATATATATATATATATATATATATATATATGTATATATATATTGGGGTTATGACTTTTTTGTGACCCAAGGTTACCCGCAAACCAAAAATTCAAGTTTACTGTACTTATATGAAACCCAGCTGTTTCAGGAACCACTTCTTTACCATTTTTGAAAATATATTGATACTGTTTATATCAAATGAGAAGAATATATAAGCACTAGGAAGTTTACAAGTACTTCGTAGCAATAAGTAAGAATCATTTTTATTTTTAATGCTGACACTGCTTATTGGATTTAACTATTTCCATTACTAATTGCAGTGCAAAAAGAGTTTTTTTTTTAAAATGGCAAGTGTTAAGAACGACCTTCGTTCCTCAATGTTAAATGGTTGTTTAAATCCTCTTTGTTGAGTTACAATTGAAAAATAAAAATTTCTCTGTGAGTAAAAAAGTATTTTCATGTTTTGCTGCATTTATTTATGAATATCTTTTTTAAGAAAAGGGGCCCCAAATAATCTTTGCATCCGGCCCCAAAAACCTTAATCCGGCTTTGCATGTATGTATGCATATATACAACGTATATATATATATATATATATATATATATATATATATATATATATATATATATATATATATATATATATATATATATATATATATATATATATATATATATATATATATATATATATATATATATATATATATATATATATATATATATATATATATATATATATATGTATATATATAAATATATAAACAAGACCGTTGCAAGTTGGCAGCAGGGGTAAGTTGACGAACTGCGTTTTTCTTAAGAGCCTTTTATCAGAAAGTGATAAAAATTAAACGAACCTTTTTAATTGCTCATTTCATCATTCACTGTAGTGTGGTAGGATTCGCGCAACATCGGAAACACGTAACTTTCGGAACATCGGAAACGATGTTCCAAAAGTTACGGTTTTGTCTAAAAAACACGCTTTTTTAGCCAAAAATGAACTTTTGGAACATCGTTTCCGTTTTACTTTACAAAGAAAATAGTTGGTCGTATGTAAAAAAATTATTGTAAAAATTACAGTCACAATTGGTTTACTATTTCTAGTCAGAATTTTTTTCAATAGTTGCCGTTTTTCAGGATCTATAGACTGTTTATTGAAAAAAAGGCTTTTGGTTAGGTTGGCCAGATTTTCACGGGGTAAGTTGGCTCATGGTATTTACTATGAAAAAAAAATTATATATTTTTTCATAGTAAATACTTTTACAGAAGAACTAAAAAAAAATTTTTTAAGGTTATTTTTTTTACAAATAAAAAGTAGGCTACTGTTTTGTCTGTTTTTACACTAAATTTTTGGTATAAATTGTTGCCAAAATAAATAATAAAAAGTTTCTATAAATTTTGCACTTACTATTACATTAATAATTGTTTTTATACTTTGCGCCAACTTACCCCAACTGTGTTGAGGTAAATTGGGTAACTTTTTTTTTCAAGGCCCCAGAAGAAAGAAAGTTTTTTTAATAATGAATGCAAGTTTGCGGTAGTGGTGTAGTGGTAGAGCGCTCGCTTCATAAACGAGTGGTTCCGAGTTCGATCCCCACCACGTCCCTGGTAGTACCGCGCTCAACTCGTTTCTCCGCGCAGCGGCCTTGTTCGTCAAGGTTCGTGTTTCGGAGTTATAGAGTTGAGAGAGGGTTATAGCCATGAATAAGTAGCCTCCTCGTCTGTAGTGGCCTTCTCGGCCTTGAGGAGGTGAATTAAAATAAAAAAAAAAAAAAAAAAAAAAGTTAAAAATGTTACCTAAGTTCATACTCTTCATATAGTAAAAACATTTTGTCAGTTTAGATAGACGAAATACTTACTTCAAAAATTTTTTTAATTTTGATGAAAAATAACGTAAGTACAACCAAAGTTTACAACGTTAAATTTTGTTGGTTTACGTTACCTAACCCAACATAAATCCAACGTTGCATCGATGTCGTGTGCCGACTGGGAACTAATTTTTTTTCTCCCTGAAACATTAAAATTTAAGTGAAACATATTGTTCATGCACTCAATTTATAATCCTACACGATTAGATTCACATTCTATGTGACTCTAATCGTGGCATTTTTATGTTACAATAATATTTGTGCTATTAGCACAAATATTATTGTGACAAGTAATGGATTGTTGACATATTTTATGTTTGGGTTTCGTCAGCAAATAATATTGCTTCATGATTGACGTCAAAATTACAGAAAAAATAACAATAAATAACTTTTATAATTTTCTTTACGACAATATGTCCGTTGTCTTTATGCCGCTGCAAATGAATCTTTAACTGAGCTATACAGCCAAAGCTTGTTTTACAAAGATAACATGTTTACATTCTGAAAAATACCTAACCCATACTATTGCTAAAGTTTATCTGAGAAATGGCGAACTCATAAATGTAAATAACATATGAAAATAGATTCTAATTTTATTTTTGGTAATTTCTAAATTTTTTTTTAGCGTGTAGCAATATTCCAAGTATTGGCAAAAGAAAATATTTCAATAATGATATTTCTAATATTGGCAAAAGTACGGAAACTTCTAGCTTCTGGACAAAATTACGGAAACTTCTAGCTTCTGGACAAATGCTTCTAGCATTTGCTTACCAAAAATTGTTGAACATTATTTAATAAACATATATACTGTGACGTAACCACAAATTCTTGCCTCTCTCTCGCAAGATTTTTATTGGAGCACCTTTTTAAAAAATAACCCGTGCATTATTTAGGAAAAAAAAAAAGTCCAGAAAATCTTTGCGATGCCTTTCTTTCCAGGGTCCTAAAGTCTTGTAAGGATGTGTTCCCCCTAATTACACCACAGCAAAAAACAATTTTTATCAAAGCAAACGTTCTCAACTTTTAATTGTCATTCTTTTTTGTTAAGTTTTGCTTAGACCTTTGCAGGCTTCTTGTTGAGTTTTTGCTTAGACTTTTGCAGTCATTTTGTTGAGTTAACAGGAGTTTTAGCGGTATTTATAGGTTGAATAAGATTTTGAAAAAGTATCCTTTTCTAGAGACGATTTTAAACCTGATATTTTTCTGTTCCCAAATCCTATAATATTCAATATAATTTGGATAATTGAGCAAAAAAGAAACTTGAGAAGATCTTCTTAAGTTTCAAAGTTTAAAAAGCGTTATCTTAACTTTCTGATTAATTTACTTCCAAAAACAGCTATACAAGAAAAATGATAAATTTTCAAAGAAAAATAAAAGGCGTCTTAACATATCAATAAAAAAAAATTTAAAATTAATTTTGATGTGTTTTTTTTTTTTAAAAACTTCTCAGCGATAAAAACTCCGACAAAAAAGAGTATTTGTGTACTAATTAAATGCTTAAAAATAAATAAAGGTGAAATGTTACATATAAGCATAGGAAATATAACATATAAGTTCTATAATGGTTTGCGTACTAATTATTAATTAGTATATGACGTGCGTACTAAGTAAAAGCTTGAAAATAAATTTAGATGCAATTTAAGCTATAAGTTCCATACAAGAAACAAACAAAAATAAATAACCAGCAAGTTTTAATATATAACGTGTCTAAGAAAATCCTGACAAGCAAAAATATAAAGAAATTTAATACGCTTGCGAAACATTCATGTGACTTTAAGCACACACACTATGATCACGTATATCACATGATACTTAAAGTTTGTATATAAAAGGAAAATACAGTATTTAAAAACAGTTTGATATAGAGAAAGTTTGTGGGACTTAAACGATTAAAGCCTCTGAAAACTTTGCACTTGGTAACTTTGGTAAGATTGCAAACATATATTTTTTTAAATTGTGAATGACATATATATATATATATATATATATATATATATATATATATATATATATATATATATATATATATATATATATATATATATATATATATATATATATATATATATATATATATATATATATATATATATATATAATAGATATATATATAATAGATATATATATAATAGATATATATATAATAGATATATATATAATAGATATGTAAATATATATATTTTTTGTTTTTATAGGTTTCGCCATAATGAAGGTTTTCTGTGCATTATTGTTGTTGGGTGTGACTCTTGCTTATACCATTGAAAGGCCTGTTAAAGATGAATCTTGGATTCAATGGAAAATGTATCACAACAAAGTATATAGCCATGATGGTGAAGAAACCGTTAGATACACGATCTGGAAAGATAACGAAAGACGTATTAGGGAACACAATTTAAAAGGTGGAGATTTTCTTTTAAAGATGAATCAGTTTGGTGACATGACAAATAGCGAGTTCAAAGCATTTAATGGTTATCTCTCTCACAAACACGTTAATGGTTCAACATTTTTAACTCCAAATAATTTTGTTGCTCCTGATACAGTTGATTGGAGAAACGAAGGATATGTTACCCCAGTTAAAGACCAAGGTCAATGCGGTTCATGCTGGGCTTTTAGTACCGTAAGTTTCTTTTTTTGTATAGGTTACAGAATGTTATTGTAATAAGGTTTTGTTATAATCATTAGTAAATAAAATTACATAAATTTTTAGTAGCACAAAGTTAGCTATTATTTTTCATATCATTTTCTAATTTGCTTTAATATATTTATTATAATTTTATATTATGCTACTATTATCTACATTTAACATATTTTACTGCTCTTTTTTTATATCTTTTAGTTATACTTTTTGTATTCTATATTATTTTTATAGTATTTTTTAATAAATTTCGAGTCGCATTGATGAATGCACATGAAACTTTTTTAAACAATAATCTTTACACTAGACTGGATCACTTGAAGGACAACACTTCAAAAAGACTGGTAAACTTGTTAGCCTTAGTGAACAAAATCTAGTTGACTGCTCTACTGCCTACGGTAACAATGGGTGCAATGGTGGTTTGATGGATAATGCCTTTACCTATATTAAGGAAAACAAAGGCATAGACTCTGAAGCTTCTTATCCATACACTGCAGAGGTATTTTTTATTAACAAATTTATATGCAAAACAAAATATAGCATCTAAATAAAACAAATATTTGCAGGGGACATTAAGTATAAGTTACTTTTGTTTCAACTATGATGCTTATTAGCATCTCAAAGTAAACAAAAATCAACTATTTCAGTTGATCAAGAGATTTATATGATCAAATTGACACTCATTTTACATGCTTTATAAAAAATCTTTTAGGAGTTCATTATAAATACTTTGACATATGTTTACAGTAACTGATAACTAGCGAATTAGCCAAATTCATATTATAGGATGGAAAATGCGTTTTCAAAAAACCATCTGTTGCTGCAACTGATACAGGATTTGTAGATTTACCTGAAGGAAATGAAAATAAATTAAAGGAAGCAGTTGCCTCAGTTGGACCTATCTCTGTTGCAATTGATGCAAGCCACGAGTCATTCCAATTTTACAGTTCTGGAGTCTATAATGAACCAAGTTGCAGTTCAACAGAATTAGACCACGGTGTGTTAGTTGTCGGATATGGGACTGAATCTGGCAAAGATTATTGGCTTGTAAAAAACAGGTAATAATGAAAGTATTATTAAATGTAGTAATTATTTTTGTTGTCAAAGCTATGAACAAAGTGCATAAATCAGATTTAAATTATTTGTACTATGTTATGTCAATCGTATTATAATAAACATTGTTTTTAACTGAATCACACCATACCTCAAGATATCTAGAAATGTGAAGAAGACAATAAAATATGTTTAGAAGTAACTCTTAATCTAACTATAAATATATATGAATTATATGTAAACTTTGCATCAGTTTTTGAAACTTTAATTTTTTTTTTTTTAGTTGGAATACATCATGGGGAGATAAGGGTTATATTAAAATGCGTCGAAACGCAAAAAACCAATGTGGAATTGCAACCAAGGCTAGTTATCCATTAGTTTGATGAGAAAAAAACTCTTTCATTTTTGTAATAGTGTTTTTTCAAATAAATAAATTTTCAAGAATAATTTCATTATTTATATTTCTTCTAAACAAATTTTAATAACAAAAACGCTACCACCATCGCTTCTACGTCACCGTTTGTTGCTTTAAAACAGGTTGTATTGTTATCAAATTAGTTTTTGTTCAAATTTATGATTAAAAGTTGTTTAATATTTATTTCAAGCATAAAAATGTATTTATAAATATAAATACATTTTTATGTGGAGATTTAAAAACTAAAAACTGAAAAACTCCATCATAAAAACTTAAGTTAATTACAACATATATTAATGACATGCATTAACTCAGCGGGCACAGCGACGTGATAAAAACGTGCATTTCACGTTATTTTTGGCACGTGATATTTAGGTGACTTTTGGTTCCCATGAAATGACCAAAATACGTGATATTTGGACATGCTTTTCACGTGATATGTTCGTGACTTTAAGGTCCCTATTTAACGTCCATAAGACGTGACTTATGGACGTGTTTTTCACGTTACTTTTGGTACGTGATATTTAGGTGACTTTTTAGTCACTATGAAATGAACAAAATTGTTTATTTCATAAAGGCTAAAAAGTCACCTAAATATCACGTGCCAAAAGTAACGTGAAAAGCACGTCCATAAATCACGACTTTTGGAAATTTCATAGGGACCATAAAGACATGTCCTTACGTAGGAGGCATATTATTGTATTTTCTACGTACCTCTGAAACGTGCAAACAGCGTGTCGTCAAAGTCATTATTTGAAAACAAATAATTCTTTATTGCAATAATTATGGTTTTTACCATTATGAGTTTTTAGATTTGATTACAGAAGAAATGAAAAATTCAAGGTTGAGGAAATATTTTATTTTATAAGTACATAATAAACAAATCATATGGTTTCGTTATTGTCAGTAAATGAGTTCTTGACATTAACATTTTTTATTTTCAAAATATCTTCCTTAGGAATAAGTAAAAAACCCTATCATATATCTGCAGCCAATCCCCGAGGAGCATGCTTCAAATGTTCTCTAACGAATCAGTTGATATTTTCTCACATACGACAACAAGTGATGCTAAAAATGAATCAGTAAAATCTAAAATAACTATCAATAATCAAATAATCGTCTTAAATAATACTTTTCTACAAACCCTTAATTAAGGGTTTGTAGAAAAGTATTATTTAAGACGATTATTTGATTATTGATAGTTATTTTAGATTTTACTGATTCATTTTTAGCATCACATAGCACACATTTTTAACATCACTATCAAAATGTTTCTAATTCTAATATTTCGAAAATATTAAAATCGAAAAAATCCTATTCCTAATATTTTATCCTAATTTATAAAAACTAGAAGGTGACTGCCAACAAAATAGTTTAAAATTACCAACCTACAAAGTGTTGAATTACATAAACTGTTATTTTAGAATGCACTCAAAAATAATGGAAGAAAAATTAAACATATTTACAAATAAATTAATCATTGCTCCATACCCATACCACATTAAAGTGGTCATTTTATATTCGAATTTTCTTTCTCCAAGATGAGATGACCACCTACCCTAAATAATATATATGCTTATGATAGAGTTATAATAGAATGTATAATACAAGTATTGTATTATACATTCTATTGTCACAAATAAATACTTTGTTCAGCTAATTTACTGTAAGAAAACTCAGTCAAGACTCCAGAAGAATCCATTTACTTATATATTACTAATTTAAGTAAAAATATTACATATAAATAACTGGTTTGTCTTGACTCAGTTTTCTTACAGTGAATTATATAAAGTATTTTATACATATTGTACATTAGTATAATATGTATAATAAATATAAGAATATTAAGTATATATATATATATATATATATATATATATATATATATATATATATATATATATATATATATATATATATATATATATATATATATATATACATATATATATATATATATATATATATATATATATATATATATATATATATATATATATATATATATATGTATATATATATATATATATATATATATATATATATATATATATATATATATATATATATATATATATATATATATATATATATATATATATATATTTATTTATATATATATATATGTATGTATGTATATATATACATATATCTCCAATGTATATATATGTATATACTAGTGCTTCCAATACCGATACCATTTTTCAATACCGGTATTTCAGTACTGAATAATTTCAATACCGGTAATACCGGTATTATAACGGTATTTAATTTTTTTTAAATTTATCATAATATGAATAAAATCTCAAGTTAATAGTAAAAATTTCATTGATTCAATATGCTTATTTATTTTATATCAAAATAACTAACTTTTTCATTTTTCGCTTTTTTCTCCTTTGTAAAATGAGCCCGTAAAAAATAAAGGACGTTTAGAATATCATCCTCAATAGATGATCAAATTTTGTGATAATGTTGCCACTCGCTGAGAATCTACGCTCCAATTCAACATAAAATGTCAACAATTTTTGAACTAAATTAATGCATTTTTCAGCAGGCAACGAACCAACAACTCTCGCTAATCCAAGATTCCAACATAAAGGGTGTTCAATCTAGAAAAACTGAGAACAACGAGTTGTCGCGTTAATTTTGTAAGAAATTGGTGATCAGAGGTTTGGATTTTTTGTCCGTTGATAACGGTACCAATAAAAAAAACCCGATGATGGTGCTGCATCTTGGGACAATTTCCTATTCAGCAAGTCAATTTCATGCTTAGTTTTTAGATGTGTATTCAGTACACTGGTACGCCACCATTTTATTTTATCTCTTTTTTGCACTTCTTACATATTGCAAGTTAATTTTCTTAATCAAGCAGAAAGTAAAACCACGCAGAACTTTCATCAACTTGAACAGTGCTGAACGGTTTGAATAATTTTTAGGGTGTTTTATGTTTTTCTGGATATTAAGGTAATTCTATCTCTTAGACATAAAATCTTGATATTTAGTTCTTATTTCAATATGCATAAAGTTAAGTAAGCGTAACTTTAATTGCTGTTGATTCTATAACTTTACATTTATAAGTTACACCATGAAAAACAATTAATAATGTATCATCTTGACATTTTTACTAAATTAAAAATGTTCATAACTGTAACGACTTAAAACTTTTCATATTTACGTTAGTGCAAAACTCAAACATGGGATCTATAGATCCCATGTTTGAGTGTACATGTAGCTACATTAAAGCAAGTGATGTAATGATAATATTTTAAATCAGTGCTTTAATAATAGAGGGAAGACAAAATTTCACTTTGAAATTAAACAAGTTTTATCTTTTACTAAATATTTTTAACAATAATTTTTTTTATAAAAATTCAATTAAACAACTTATTATTTTCTCCATTTCAAACTCTTTTTCGAGCCTGATTTTATACTCTCATTACAAGATGAACAAACCCGGTGGGAAATGAGCTAGCGACTAGCCAGCGAATATCTAGCTAGTCGCTACCTATGGATAAAAGACGCTTTAAGAAGTAATATAGTTAGTAATACGTGTTTTACACGTTTTAAACACGTTTTTTGTCATTTAGCTATCTTTATCCCACCAGGAGCGTTGTTTATCGCGACTGAAAGTTTTAAATATAGGGGAAAGTGGGGCAACATGGCGAATGTTTTGAAATGCCTGAGTTATTGCAAAACTATCAGTCGTGAAGCAATAATACTTTCTCAGTATGTTTATGTTATTAGAATGATTCATTGCCTGCATAAATATTCACTTTGCAAATCGTGACCGGGGCAAGATGACTTATTATGCAATTTTTACCTCCAATTTTATAAAATTTCAAAACTACCGATAAATTTAACTAAAGTAACAAAAAATATATACAAATTGTAAAAAACTACTTCTAAAGAAGTTATACTTGAAGGACACCATCCATTATGAGAAATCAAAAGTGAGGAATTTTTTTTTAAGCGCAAAAAGTAAACTTATGCGTATAAAATTGCATTAATAATATTTCAAAAAACCAATTGGTGTTTTAAAATATGACGCAAATACAGTTTTGTTTTCACCAAATTTTAAGATTTTTTCGTTGAATTGTTATACGAAAACCCATCTTGCCCCATTTGCCATGTTGCCCCGCTTTCCCCTATCATTTAATTTCGTATTTTGCGAAAATAAATCTTTCCCATCTGCTATACCTCAAGCCCTCTACATATATTTTTAATACCGGTAAGCCAAACCAATACCGGTATTTCGGTTTTTTAAAAAGTCCGGTACTACCGGTATACCGGTATTGGAAGCACTAGTATATACTTAATATTCTTATATATACATATATATATATATATATATATATATATATATATATATATATATATATATATATATATATATATATATATATATATATATCTCCAATGAATCTATTTATTAAAGAATCAAAGCAAAAGAATAGTTTTATCAGCAATTAATACATCAGTCCAGCCCTTTTTGCAATCTTATCGTATGGAACAAATTATTTCTAGATTTTTTATTTAAAGATTTAAAGTTTTTTTTTGTTGCAAATTTCATGTTTATTTATGAAACAAAACCAGCAGAAAAAATAAACATTTATAAAAAATACATAACTAAAATATATAATAGAGCCTTAAAAATATCTATGGTACAGGACAAAACAAACATATAAAACAACTTGTCTTTGTCATACTCTCAGTTGTTTTTGTTTTTAAATATTTTTGTTTAATTTTAAGAGATTTTAGAATACCTTTAGTAATCCATAACGATTTAATTTTTTTATGTTTGTAATTTACTTCTACTTTCGGAAAACTGATGTCATAAATTTCATAAAAAATTAAAAAAAAGATTTGTATATTAAACTAATGTCTTCAGAAAACATATAAAATATAAAATAACTTGTCATCGTCGCATGAGTCACAAAAAAAAAAAAAAGAGAATGAAAAGTCTTCATTTTTCTCAACATTATTTAATAACCTTACAAGTTAAAAGGTTATTGTGTCTTATTACTAGTAAGATTAACATTAAATTATTAGGCTTTATTGGCAAATGATAAGTTTTGCATAAAATATTATTGACTAGGAAGACACAATTATATTGTTTTGTCATTGTCTAGGAATATTATTGTCTAGTAATGTCTAGTAATACTAGACAATAGTATTCCTAGACCATGACAAAGCAATATAATCGGGTCTTCCTAGACTAGGATAATGTTCTATATGATAAGTTCTGCATAAAATATTATTGACTAGGACCTAGTCAATGATATTTCATGCAGAACCTATCATTTGTCCATGTTACCTAATAAATTTAATATTAAATAAGTTGTAAAAAAACTTATTTAATATTAAATAAGGTTAGCTAGATAGACTAAAATAATCAATATTAGGATAAAAAGTATACCTTGTATTAGGGGGGTTTGATCTTTTGCGTGTGGGCTATATAAGAATTATCTGTCATAACGTACTACGATTTTGATTGATATAAATTTGATAACACTTAGAACTTAAGTGTTAAAATAAAAATTGTTATAACCTAAGTTAGATAATATATATTGATAACACAGATATTATAATTTGTTTAGATAAAATATTATATGTTACTTTTTAGTTCCGTCAAAAATGCATTTCGACGTTTTAAGATATTATAAAGACTGATCTTTTTTTTTCAATTATTATAAAACTGCAATAAAAAATAATTATGTTATCAGTAAAGTAAAACAAAAAAAAAAATTATAAAAATGAATATATAAACTAAATTACAAAAAATTAAAAAATATAATAAAGAATATCTTTCCAAGTTTCTAATCACAGGTTTTTATTGCAATTAAAAAACTTCGAAAGCAACGTTAATTTAACAACGCTTTAATGAATAAAATTCTCAGTAAAATTTTTTAAAACTATTTTATTCTAAAAAAATGATCCGCAATAATCAATACAAAATTGAAAAAATTTGTTAAAAAAATGGGCTGCCTAACATAATTATCATTACGTAAAATATTTTTATTTTTATCTTTTGATTAATACAAGTTATAGAAAGAAATTGGGGATAAATTGGTTTTACATTTAGGAATAAAACAAAGAATATAGAAAACATTAAGCTCATATTTATTGAAAACTTTTATTTCAAATAATAGAGGCTCGGCATTTGTATGATAGTCTTTAAAATATATAAGACCAGCCACGTGCTACATTCTGTTGTCATTAAAGAGGTTTAAGTTTCCTTTTATTTATACTACCCCAAGCAATGTTTGCACAGTTTGTATGACAATGAATAAAAGAGTGATATAATTGAAAGAATCCATTTAGTTTTATCAATGTTAAGAGATAATTTGTTAGTCTTGAACTAGTCAGATATTTTGATTAAGTCGATGTTCACATAATTAAATAGAGTAGGAATTTTTTTGTGACATTAATAAAATCAGCAAATATAATTGTTATTAAATCCGAGGCTTTATATAGATCATTAATATAAATAAGGAAAAGAAGAGGTCCTAATATGGATCCTTGAGGAGCTCTACATGTAATATTTAACAAATTTGATGAAAGTATTTCCTTGGCGTAAATAAATTGTTTACGATTAGTTAAATAACTTTTTACCATTTTAAAACAGTTCTTGCTTTACCAATATATTTTAATTTTGGAGCAGTTAGAAATTTATGATTTGGGAATATTTATGATCAATTGTATCAAACGTTTTCGCGTTTGATACAATTGATCATAAATATTTCCAATGTGAATTTAGAATTTTTAAATGACTCAAATGTACTTCTTGTAAGCTGTATAATAGCATGTTATGTTGAATTATTTTTTTTTGAAGCCATTTTGCATGTTATATAATAATTTGTTTGCAAAAAGGTGATTGTATACTTTTTTACACAAAATTCTTTCTAAAACCTTAGAAAAAAACAGAGAGGATGGAAATTGAACAGTAGTGTTTTACATTAGTTTTTTCTCCATCTTGAAATATAGGAATAATTAAAGGTATTTTTAAATCATCTGGAAAAAATCACTAATTAATGGAGCATTTAAAAGTTTGGAAAAGTAAGTCTTTTAAAACGTCAAAACAGCTTATAATAATATTCTGATTGACATCATCAGGACCAGCTGCATTATTTGACTTTAACAATTTCAAAGAACTTTTAAATTCTTCAAAAGATAAATCAAAAAAATTTAGATACAAGTTTAGAGGATTATATGTTATTAATTTTTTAGGGTTTGGAAATTTTTTAGATATGTTTGGTCCTACAAATACAAAATATTTATTAAATTCGAAAGCAATTGTTTTTTGATCAAAAAAAAGATTATCATCTACTTTAATAACTAAGGGCAAAAATTGCAACATTTTTTTATTGTTACCAGTAATTTAGTTTATTAGCTGCCAAGTGCGTTTGATTTTTTTTGTTTTGTTGTTGTACTTTTCAAGAAAATCAGTGTAGTGTATTTTTTTTGAATTTTTCAAATAATCTTACATAATTTTTATAAATGGTCTTACTCTCAGTTGTTTTTGATTTTAAATATTTTTGTTTAATTTTAAGAGATTTTAAAATACCCTTAGTAATCCGTAACGATTTTATTTTTTTATGTTCGTAATTTACTTCTACTTTCGGAAAACTGATGTCATAAATTTCATAAAAAATTAAAAAAAAGATTTGTATATTAAATTAATGTCTTCAGAAAAGTAAGTATTGTCCCAATTAATTAAAGATAGTTGATATTTAAAAGATTCCAGGTTTTTATTATGAAAAGTTCGTTTTTTAAACGATTTTTTTTCATTATATAACATTTTTGCATAAATATTTATTGAAAAGAAAATAGGGGAATGATCAGATTGTTACTTTTAATAATGTCTTTTTTAAGCGAATTATTAAAAATCATTTGATTATATTATATTAATACCAGCACGGAAGACCGGGGAAATAATGGACACAAGGAGAGAATGGGTTCTTAGATATTTTTTACCCTGTTAACATTAAAACAATGTTGTATATGATTGTTATGTTAGTAGACATGGGAGATACTGTCACCTAACTGTTTTAAAGCTCTTAGCTTTAAAACCGTAAGGTGACAATATCCCGCAACTTTAGAGCGAAAAAACATTATTTTGGTTCTTTGATATAAAATTTACAATTTAAGCGCAAAATTTTACAAGCTACTCTTCAAGCAGTATTTTGTAGTACAACTGCAATAAAACATGTGTGTATGGAACATCAAATCATGAAAACTTTGATCATGTTTAGTGATACCAAATTATGTCCTCTAATGCAACAATTTTCTATATCTTTTTCAAATTAAGATCAAAAGTGAATAAGAATATAGATTATCAATACAGTCTAGACCTAAGTTTAAGAGGGAAGGTAGTTAACTGGTCAATTAATGTAATGCATCACGTTTTTTATTGTTAATAATACTAATTAATGTTTATAGTAGTAGTTTTAAAAATACTTTATTAACGCCAACTAATAAAAAAAAATTTATTTTGAAACTTTTAAAATATTTTTTTATATTCTTTTAAGTAAGGGGTAGAGGAGGAAGAGGGAAAAGAGTCTGACACGCCCCTTCCATAAATTACTGTAAACACCTTTTATCAAATATATGTAATATATATTTTATACATATACTTGTATACAATACATATATTTTTATGTTGTTACTAGTTTTACTTATGTTAGTAAAGATAAAAATATTTGTAAAATAGACAATTTTTGATACAAGGGTGTGTTTACTACTACTATACCGACTTCCAACTCTAACATCCCTCATATTTGTGTACTATAAAATTATAATCATTTTTTGCTTATCAAAATCACTAAGTTTTTAAAAACACTTTTTTTAAAAAAAAGTGTATAATTTTTTGACGCATAGGGTGGTGGCTTAGTGCCTCCTCTATCCATTGGATACGCCCGGTTAGGATTCACTACAAACCTGTTGCCAGTTTTACACCTATCTATTGATACCAAGTTATTTGCATTTTGATAAAAATTGACAAAATTATGACAGTTTTAGTCAAGAAAAAAATTTTGAATTAAACTAACTACTCATCTTTTTAAATTTAATTGGTTGTTTTAAAAACAATCGGGAACTTCCTTGATTGTATAAAAGAAATGGCGTTGTATATTTTGCCCAGCCAGCTACATTCTTTAGCAGGGCTGGCTCACTCGTTTGTGTTTATATGGAAAAAAAATTGTCTTACCTAAAATTCCATCAGAGGGTCAAATACATTTGATCAAACACAAATATGTTATTTCTAGATTCTCATATACAAATTTAAAACAAATATTTGTTTTCTAAACACCAATGTTAATACAAATACTTATATTTTAGAAAAATTACAAATATTTTTAACTATTTTTTTAAAACTAGGGATCATCTTTAATTAACTTTATTTATTACTTAAGCCTTTAATTGGTTAGTTTTTTGTTAATTTTTATTAAACAATACATTTTTTTCTTAATTTAATGGAAAAAAAGTTAAAGAAAGTAGTTCATATCTCAAAAACATTTCTACTTGAAAAAAAAATACACTATGTTACAATGTTAAGGCCAGTCCAAATTTTAATAGTAGTTTAACTGACCTTTTACATATTTCACTTAAAACAAACTATTTTTCAAAAATTGTTGTTTCAACTGAATAATACCTTTCAAAAATAATAATACCTCCCAAATGAAAAACAGTACCTAGCAAAAGTTGTCCCAAATGAAAAAAAATTTTGTACTCAAATTTTGTGCCACGTTTTTCGTAGTTTCTTCAAAGTTAGCAGGCTTGAGGAAGGCTTTGTAGAAATATTTTAGCATTCGTTATCATTATAGATTAATTTTAGAAAGAAGAATAGCTGAAGGATTGGTTCGATTTGGTTTTAATTATACTCATTTGATTTATTAACGAGTTTATTAATGTCAAAGTTTTGCTCGTACTTCTGTGGTGAAATTAATGTCTAGGATATAGTTTTTTTTTATCCAATTTTTTTGTTTAAGTTATTTATTTATCTATGCACCTGTCAAATTTTGTTGAAAAATATTTTGTAGTAGTCACCATAATTCTTGCTGCATTTTTATTACCTAATTTATATTTTTCCTGATGTTAGCGCGTAAAACAGAGGGTCCGCTGACTACTTTTATATATAAATTTTATATATATATATATATAGCATTTATATTAGCAATATTTTACTTTTGTCATAAATTGATATTATAAACCTAGATATTTTATAGCAAAAAAATAGCTAAAAAGTTTGTAAATTTAAGAGAATTTGTTTTAATAAAACGCTTTTTATTAAATAATAAAATAAGACTTAGACTTTATATTTCATTTAGAAATAAAATGGAGAAAGTAAATAAAGGTTTTACATAGTATTTCATTTCATATTCATAATATGAATTAGATATGAATCAAATTAGTTAAGAATCATATCTAACTTTGAAGTTTGAACGTTGTCTTTATTTAATAAATAAACTTATTAATATATTAAATAAAGAATGTCTTTATGAATAATTTATTTCAATATAAATTTATTAAACTGTTTTTAAATTATTATTTGGTCACTCTAAACCTTTATGAATAACTTAAATATTTCTTTCGCTGTTTTACAGTTCTGGCACTGATTTTTATTAGTTTATTAGAATTAAGAAAATGTATTATTTATCAATATTTTTGTTTCCATTTCATTCCTATGTTAGTTCTTAATAGTATTCAGGCATTTTTTTATTTAAATCTATTTTATTTTTAGTATGAAAGTCACAAAAGACCATCGAGTTTCTATAAAGCATTTGTTCTTTAGTGGATGCAATGGAGCAGAGATAGCAAAAAGACTTATAATTCCTCGAAGAACTGTCTATAACAATTTGAAACGTTTAAAGGAGACAGGCAGCACCCAAGACAAGCCTAGAAGTGGAAGACCACCGAAATCAAGTAGTATAATTATTATCAAAAAAGTGCTTGATAGAATTCGTCAAAATCCAAGGAGGTCGATGAGAAAAATGGAAAATGATTTGCAAATAGATCGTAAATCCCTGAAATAAATATGCAAAGATAAGCTAAAACTTATACCATACAAGATCTAAAAAGCTCATCTTCTCACACACAATATGAAGAAAGTAAGAATGGAAAGATGCTAGCTTTTGCTTAAACGTTTTTCTTCGGCACACCACACAGGAATTGTTTTCACTGATGAATGTTTATTCAATGTTGAAGCTTTCTTGAACCATCAAAATGATCGGAAATTTTGTTCAGAAGTATCAGTGATGCAAACATGAAGGGTAGAATTGCATCTCGTTCAGGACATCCGCAATCCGTTATGGTTTTTGGAGGGATAATTTTAGATGGCAAAACTCCGTTAGTTTTTGTGGATTCTGGAGTTAAAATTAACAGTCAAAACTATTTAACTGATGTTCTTATAAAAGAAGCACTTCTATAGTTCCAATCACACTTTGGTACAAAGCCCTAGACATTTCAACAAACTCAGCTCCTGCCCACAAAGCAAAAATTGTTCAAGAGTGGTGCAAAAACAATTTTCCAGATTTTATCAGCCCCCAAGAATGGCTTATCTACTCGCCAAATCTCAACCCGTTGGATTATTCCGTGTGGCCATTTTAAAGACCAAGGCATGTTCTATTTCTCATAGGAATTTGTACTCTTTGCGCCAAACACTTTAGAAGGAATGAAATAATCTTTCTCCAGAATACGTGCGCGCCGCAGTCAATGATTTCCCCAAGAGACCTGTATCAAAGCTATAGGCGGTTATTTCTAAATCTAATGTTGTAATGTGATTTTTAGTTGTTAGAATAAAGTTTATTTTTAATCTTATTCGCTTTTTTAAATTTAGTTGTTTTTATGGCAATTTTACTATGTGCCAGAACTTTCTTGTCACCCTGTAAATGCTCAAAGTTGTAATGAAATAGCATCAGCTGATAACATCAGTTGGTTACTTACTATATTCAATAGCTTATTAGTTATTACATAGATACTATTATAATATACGTTCTATATATATATATATATATATATATATATATATATATATATATATATATATATATATATGTATATATATATATATATATATATATATATATATATATATATATATATATATATATATATATATATATATATATATATATATATATATATATATATATATATATATATATATATATATATATATATATATATATATATATATATATATATATATATTTAAATTTAAGTTGTGCTCTAAAAAGTCATTTAAAAATTAGTTTAAAGGCGGAATTATTAAAATGAATAATAGTGAAAAGTACAAAATTATTTACCAACAAGTAGCAAAAGCTTTGCCACAAAAAATTAAACAGGAGCAACAGAAAGAAGCTAATAAATTGTGGTATAAAGTTAAGCATAAAGAATTGACGTATGATTCAGTTTTAAAAGAACTCACACGAAAAACAATGGAAAGTAAAAGTCAGTTGATGTCTTTTTGGTCTATTGTTAAAACATCAAATAATCAATCTATTGCAGTAAATCTTCCTCTCACAAACGAAATATCAGATGAGGGACCAGAAGCTTTGTTAACATCCGATGAAGCAGACAAAATAGATTTTGAAATCAATAAAACACTAGCTACTTCTTCTAAATTTGATATTCAAAAAAGTCAAAAATCACAAACGGAAAGTACCAATTGATAAGCCGACAAAATCTCATACTCCACAACAAGAGAAAATTCAAACTGAAATTTCGCAGTTAAAAGAGCAGCTGTTAATATTGGTAAATGTGCGCCGTGCAGGATTGATAACTGACGAACTTAAAATAAAATCGATTTTTTTTAGAAAAGCAAATAAAAATAAAACAAAACCGTCTTAAAAAAATGAAACGCGAGGCAATCCGTCAAAGACAACGCAGAGCAAGTTTGAAACGAACACTTAATGATATTATCGATGACACGCCCTACTTAAAATTAAAACTTTCTAAATTCAATAGAGAAAAAAATGGTAGACCAGCTGTAATTGAAGATCAGCCAGATCTTCTTAATGCCATCGTTAACATCGCATCAATAGGAGCCGCTGCTAGCGATCGACGAAGATTGCAGGAGTTATGTTCATGTAAGACACTTGATGACTTAAATAAAAGCCTACTAAAACTGGGTTATTGTTTATTGCGATCTGCAACTTATTTAAGACTGATGCCTAAGCGATCAAACACACTTGAGGGAATACGTCACATTAAGAGAGTTCCTGTGAAATTGATCAGGACTGCTTATACAGCTCGTGATAGGCATATCGATGCTGGATTTACATTTGCGTGCATGCAATACATGGATGAAGTTTGTTCAATATTTGGTCCAGATTCATGCTTTTATTTAAGTCTAGACGACAAAGCTAAAGCACCATTAGGATTAGCAGCTGCAAAAAACAATCACCAATTTTGATGCATCTTGATTATTAAGTACGTTTGCCAGATTATGATTTTTTAGTCGCTTCCAGACATAAGCTTATACCGTCTGTTTATGCAGCTTGTATTATTGATCCAAAAAAATTTGCTGACGCAGTGTCATATTCTGGCCCAACCTATATTGCTATTAGATCTATGAAGCATGATAGCAGCACTGCTTTTACTCATAGCCGTGATTTGGAGCGTCTTGTTTCAATTGAAAATTTTAAGCTTCATATTTGTACTCCAGAAGGTCAGGTAAAACCTATATTTGTTGTTGCATGTGATGGAGGCCCTGATGAAAATCCAAGGTTTCCCAAACCATTGCAAGTTGCAATTGCAAGATTTATAAAATGGGATTTTACTCATTATTCAGCATATAACAGGGTTGAACGGCGTATGGCTCTGCTGAATCGAGAGTTAGCAGGATTGGTTTTGCCACATGACCATTTTGGGACACATTTAAATGCATCTGGAAAAACAATTGACGTTGAGTTAGAAAAAAAAAATTTTGCTAAAGCTGCAGCTTTAGCAAAATTTTTTTTTCAGCAACGTTTTTTACCAGGTCCAGTTGTAATGTCTCATGCTGCTGAAAGAATTTTTATTCCTGAGCCAAAAGTAGCACGAAATATTCCTAAACCTTACTTTTCTTCTCTAGCGCAGCGCTTGGGATATATAGGTTCAAAAATTTCGATGGAAGCTTCCTTTGATTTGTACTGCCCATCATTTTCACAACAAAAAATTAATCAAAGAACTTGCAAATCCTGCAAAATTTATCACGCTTCTAAAGCAAGTGTAAAACGTCACAAATGCGTGTTTAGAAACATAATCAACACGACCTCTGAGGAAAATAAAAATGACGATGAAAAACAATGAAAACTCATTTAACAGTAAATGAAAGTAATTCTGATCAAATTCATGTCATCGAAAACATATTTGATTGGGTGAAATCACCCTTTGATTTAGATCACCAACAATTTAAATTAATTAATTAATGAAGACTATATTATTAATTTTGTTTATAAAATATTAAAACGATGTTTTGAAACCTATAATGATAAAAGTTTTTGTTTTAAATTGTGATTACTTAAAAAAATTTTATCACCCTGCCCTTAACCACAACCTAATCTTTAAAGGTACCAAACAAACATTCTCGCCAGTTTGTTGATTTTAAAGGTTTCCTGTTTGCCAGCAAAAGCGCTTAAAGATCAACTA
The DNA here is from genome assembly GCF_022113875.1 of Hydra vulgaris. Classification (NCBI taxonomy): domain Eukaryota; kingdom Metazoa; phylum Cnidaria; class Hydrozoa; order Anthoathecata; family Hydridae; genus Hydra; species Hydra vulgaris. The sequence continues at coordinate 13,837,100 of NC_061163.1, read as the reverse complement.
CACAAATCTTTCAACAAGACTTTTTTGTTTTATTTTTTGTTAATGATCTTTTAAACGATTGAAAAGTAATACACTTGACTGTCACCTTGATGTTCAGAGTTTAAATTTTTCAAACACTAAATTGACTGCTTGCATTTTTTTAGCTTAATTACTTTTCAAAAATTTATAATTTCCAGTTTTCTCAAGCTTCTTAGTTTATTATATTTATCAAAAAAATTACTCTATATAAGATGATGCAATTTAGTTGCGTGACATTTTTTATAATCAAGAAATAATAACTATGTTCTCATACACAAAGAATTTTTGCATTTATATAAGATTGAGCACAAAAGTGTTTTCCTCGCGGTAGTTATTCTCCTACTTTAATTGCGATACAACAACATAGGTGGAGGGTATGTAAAAAACTGTGACATTAAAATTTTGAAAGAAAGTTTCCAGGCCGGAGATAAAAACAATTGTTTTGACCATCGCAAGCAAATCATTAAAACTTTCTCTTTTCCTAAATAACTAATAAACGTAACAAAGTATGTGAGTTGTTGCATTTATAAAACACATCAAACGATAACTATGAGGTGCCAAATAAACGTGCCTGCCCGTTTATTTGGGTTAAATGTTGTGGATTATTATACTAAAAACCCACAACATTTTTACCAAGCCCATTAAAACTTATTACGTTTTTATTGTTAAATTTAAACTTCTTTTACTAATTTTAAGGTTCCTTTAGTAAAAAAAACTTTAAAGTTTCCAAAAAAAAAATTGTAATCAGATCTTTTTTAAGGGCAAGTATACTTCCCTCCCTCCACAACTGACATTTCAATGTCACGGTCATGGTTTTATTATTTAAAAAAAATTGTTTATTTATTATTATATTCAAAAATATCTAGTTATTTATTAAAAAACATCTAGTTATAGTTAAGTATTTGTTAGTGGTGATAAGTTAGAAATGCAAGCATTAACTAAGAAAAATTACTTTTTTTAATTAGTGCGTACGTACTTTTATATTTAACCCCTCCCCCCCCCCCCATACGTTTTTGTACGCTTTTTGAAGACCCTCCCTCCCCCCTATGAGCGTACGTACTTTATGGACAACCCCTAATGTAATAATCACATGAAAGACTTTAATATACATGAAAGACTTTAATATACTTGGTTATAAAGATTACATGTTTTTTTATAGCTAAATGACTTTTAATTATAGCCCCACATTAGTAGTAGTATAATTTTTTTAGAAATATATATCCAATCAATTATTACAATAATACATATACAATTAATAGTATATATAGTAAAATATATCCAAGTTAGAGGGGGAAGGGCATTAGAGTACCCCTTCCCTTATGACCTATTTGGATATGCCATCTTTCTTATGAGCATGGATGCACCACTAATGTATCTTTTAATCTACTAGAATATGTTTTTTACTTCTTTGTTATTGTACTTTAAATATTCAATCAGATATTTCAAGAATTGAACGTTTTTTTGATATTATAGTAATAAAACATGATCAACATATCTACTATGAGTTTTACATTCATCTTCCATATTTGGTTGTTGTCTGGTATGAATTTATTTTTTAAATCATTTCCAATTTGAAAAATTTTTTTTTTAATTTATTATTCAAATTTTGAAAACAGTAATTGCATTTTTTTTTTTTTTTTTTTAGATTAGTGGAAGGGGGAGGAGCATACACCCCTGCCGTAATAGAAACACCACATATATACGTAAGATCTTGTATAACATAATTTTATATTGTATACTAATTTTATTGATTTTAGTATAAATTTAAAACAACTTTTTTGTATATTTATATTGCTTATGTCTTTAAAAAAAATATTTGTTCAGTTTGAAAAAAGTGATCAGTTTCATATGGGCAAAGTGGCGGTCTGGTGTCCCTTCTGTCCATCTGATACGCCCGGTGATTAGAGTTTAACATAAAGTTGTAGCACACTCTTACACCTATCTTTTGACACCAAGATATTTGTATTTCGATCAAAATTGACAAAGTTATAACAAATTAAGTGAAGAAAAGTTTCTTCAACAAATCCATATATAGAAAAATCGGTATTTAAACCGTCATTACTTTTAAACCAGTTTTTCGATTTTGATAAATTTTTCAACTTTAAAATACTGTAATAATCCTCTTTCTAATGATATATAATGTTATAGTATTCAAACAATTTGATATTTTTCCATATGGAAAAATATCAAATTGTTTGATATTTTTCCATATGGAAAAATATCAAATTGTTTGATATTTTTCCATATGGAAAAAATATCAAATTGTTTGATATTTTTCCATATCGAAAAATTGTTTGATGCCCGGCGGGCATCCCGTGAGGGTCTTACGAGGTTTACCCATTGCAAATCTTGCAAAACTACTTTTAAATGTTTAAAATTTACAGTAAAAGCAAATTTATATATAACTTGATTGGTTTATTTCAAATAAATAGTAATTAAAATTACACTGTCGAAATTAAGCAAACTTTTAAACAATTCTTTAATCGTGTATTGAATGCTATTCACGGTTATCTCGGGAATTGGAGGCTATTCCATTGTTGCTAAAACGATTTCTTTGAAATTCTCTTTACACAATATCTGGTTTCAATATGAGCTGTAAAAAAAAATAAATTTAATTGTTAGTTTTAAATTTTATAGGTAACACTTACATTATCTTTAATATGTTGTAAAACTCTTACGATTTCTCACTCTTCACTCTTCAGATAAAAAATGTAATTTTTACCATCGAAGGTAAAAAAACATAACCTTTAATTTTATAATCGACGTTTATTTCAACGTTTTAAAATGTACTTGTAATAGATAAGCACATACTTATGATTCATATAATAAATTGATAATGCTCCTTTAGCTACTGATAAATAAATTATATAAAATTATTAAATAAATATAATTTTATACTTATATTGAATATAATTTGATGTATATTGTATATACCTTATATACAGTGTTGTGGCTATTAGATACAAGCCCCATTCAAAAAAAAAAACCTGTCATAAGGGCCCCAAAATTCTTAAAAACTTTTCAAATAAATAAAAAAAGTCTAAATAAAAATCCTAAATAAAAAAAAAATCCTTATCTTATTAAATCTTAGTTAACTAAAAATGTAGTTTACTATTTTTAGATAGACTAAAGAGTTAGTCAACTAATGTTAGTAAACTAAAAAGTTAGTCGACTAGTTTTAGTTTTTAGTAATTAGGAGTGGTGCCTAAATACTGTTATTTTTGCTTATATACACACACAGATATATATATATATATATATATATATATATATATATATATATATATATATATATATATATATATATATATATATATATATATATATATATATATATATATATATATATATATATATATATATATATATATATATATAACGACTAAAAAGTTGCAAATTCCTCAAACATAACCTATTTGTCATAAGATTTGTCTGCTTTTAAAAACCTTTTTACCTTTACCATTTTTTTTTTGTAATTTTAAAACAGCTGTCACTTTCATTAGCTGAAACAAAACACTCTAAACCTTAATTTAGAGTGTTTTGATTTTTAAACTGTAAACAGTGCCTCAATGCAATGATTACTACCATCAAAATAAGGAATACTAAACTTCTGTTTATCTATATGTACGTATTACTGAGCAACCATTTGGTCTTTAAACAAGCTTTTTTAATTGACCTAAAAAAGTTTCGTATTTGAACGAGGGACATATATCAAGTACTTAAAATTTAACTGTATTATTTCCTATATGTGCTAATGAATGGACATTTTGCAAAGAACTTTAAAATCAACCAAAAAATTATGTAGATAATTAATGTCACCAACTATACTCATTTACTGAGTTTTGAACTCTTTTTTCACAAACCGTACTCTTTTCAAATTCTGTACTCTGAAAGTACTCATTGGTATAATTTTGTACTCATTTGTATTTCTAAAACATTTTTTCAGATTATTTCATTTCAAGTTTATTAATTAAATATTTAAAATTATTTTGACAGTGATTTGAATTTTACGCACACATATTGCTTGCTGTTTCCGGCACGTCAGAGGACAGGGAAAACACCAGACACAAGTTTGACAGTTAAGTTTGAAATTTGCACGCACATATGGCTGCCTTTTTCAGCACAATTGAGAAGCCCTATTATGTACCTGGAGAAATAGATACTACAGACCTCTTTTTCTAACAATGTCAAAATTACATTTGAGAAAAGAGATGGATATCTCTCTCTCTCCAATATTTGTGTATATAATCCCCAGGCTGATTTGATGTGCAGTATGTACGGCATGCTTGACAGTCTTGGCGCATGCGTAGTATGTACGGCAAAGTTTTTTTATCCATTTATTTAAATAAAAGAATAAAAAAACTTTGCCGTACATACTACGCATGCGCTTATGGTTAATTAACCATAAAATCAAAAATTACAAATTTAATTATAATTTACAAATTTAGGTTCGGTGTCACTCATATTAAAAACTAGTCAATGGAGCGACACCTTAATAAAATAAATAAATAAAATAAAAAAAATATTAAAACAAGGAAATAATAAAAAAAGTAACCTACATTAACACAAGTAATAAAAAAAGAAGGAACAACAATATTAAAAAAGTTGGAGTTAGAACAAAAATATAAAGGAGTAACGCTAAGAAAAACGAAAAAAATGAAAAAAAAGAGAGAGAATAAACGGATGAGATAAGATGAGTGAGAAATTTTTGCAAGAGAAAACAAAAATTTAATCACATAAGTTCAGAAGGATAGAGTGACAGAAAACAATTTAAAATTAAAATTATTCACTACTACATACAATATTAAAGGCTATACTTAACACGCTTAATGCAAGTTTTTATATTTTTTGACTCGCTTGTTCTCTGTGGCAAATTTTCCGGTCCACAACATATTTACTAGGGTTAGTTAGTGATTTAACACAATTAAGATATATTAAAAAAACCTTATGATTTTAATTTACAAGGTGTTTGATTTTATGTTTTTCAGTTAAAACTTTAAATACTGCAACTTTAGCAAAAGGATCGACAATAGGCTGCTCTGTCATAATAAAAGATAAGGTTAATTGTGTTTATAAAGATAAAGTTAATTGTATTATAAACCTTTTGTGAAAATAAAATTTTTATTTGTTCTTTTGTTTCATAAAAATGTTTTTTACTCGTTCCTTTGTTTTCCGAAATTTGCTTAAGAATTATTAAATTTTGCCGCTATTTTACATATATTTATAATAATCTCAAGTAATTTAAAGACCAGATTTTTAGTTAAATAGCTTAAATGACATTATAAAATACACGTGATGCATTTCTTTAAATTTGAACTTAGACTTTTAAATGAAGCATAAGACATAAAACAATTAAAAGTCTAACGAGCCGTATGTCAAATTTTGTGTTCATCACATTCAAATTAATAAAAGCTTCTATATTTATCGAAAAAACAGATTTTAAACTTGAAATTTTTACCTTTGATATGTTTTTAGACATACAACTGGTTAGAAATTGAATATATGACTCAAAACTAATTTTTTTTTAAACTAATTTTTTTTTACCTTTGATATGTTTTTAGACATACAACTGGTTAGAAATTGAATATATGACTCAAAACTTATTTGAAAATGTTGTTTTCTTTAGTTAATTCTTTATCTTCGTATAGCATCAACATGATTTTATACCAAAAAATGATACTTTAGCTATAAAGCAAAATTTTATACCTGAACTCGAATAATTTAAAAAGATTTTAACATTATTTAATTTTAGACAAACGAAATGACTAAAATTTTAAAAAATTTTGTTTTTTTATTTTTTAGTTGTGCTAAAAAAATTCAGTTAAACATAGCCTTTTTACTAAAACCAAAAATTCGTTTATTTTCCAGAACATGCATTAACTGCGTTGTGATATTAAAGCCTATAAACTGACCGTTTTGGAAGATTCCAATCCCAGAATAAAAAATGAATTTTTGAAAAAAGTTAAAAATTTTTATAAAATTTGCTATGAATATATTAAAGAATAGATAATGAACTTTAGAGCATTGAACTGTTTCAAATGGACCCTTCTAAATAGTAATTAAAATGGAAATAAGTTTCTTCAGCAGTCGAATTTGTAATGAAGGAAGTAAAAGATATTGTTATTAATGACAATTTTTTCTTTGAAGAAATTCGAAGAGTAAATTTATATTTAAATGAAGAAAAATTGAAGAAATGGAACGCACAGTGGGCCAAAATTCACTTTTACTGGACAAAATTCATAACTAATTTAATATTAGGGCTATAATCACTAAAATTAGCACGAGTACTAATATGATGTCTGCACTTTTTATGAAGGTGTTTTTTTTCATTTTGTTGCTATGGATACCTTTATTTTGCTTAGCAACAACCTATTTTTGGTATTTGCAGATATTTTACGAGTGCTATATTCACTAAATTTGGCATGAGTACTAATATGATGAGTGCATTTTTTATGAAGGTGCTATTTTTTTATTTTGTTGCTATGGATAATTATATTGCTTAGTTACAATATCCTTAGTTACAATGGGGTAAACAAAATGTCGTTATAACATCGTTAATTTGTAGCAATAAAAATATAGTAAACAGATAAGCAGAAAAAATGAAAACAGAAACACAATTCAAGTAACATTGCAGTAAAAATGTAATAATATAATATATTTACACAAAATCTTTAAGTGGTACTTCTTTTAGTAGCTCTAGCACTCCATCTACAAAGTCTTTCTTCTTTGGATGATGTGGTGTTCTCAAATTACTAATAATTGGATCAGATGAACACTTCAATATCCTTAACAAGTCTTCATTTGTTTTAGAACGGGAGCACTTTCTTAAAAAAGACTCCCGGAACTTCTTGAAGTCCTTGTTACGTGCTTCTTGTGCCTCTGCACTGAGCATGCCAATTGGCAAAGCCATTCGATTCACAACTTGCCAACCATGAATAAGAATTCGGTGCAGGCTCTGTGGCATGTGGTACCATGGATACTGGTTCACATATCGTTCAGCTGTTTGCATGCAGTCTCTAAATCGAGAAGAATCAATAACATATTGTGACGATAAAGTGCACAAAATAACATGCAACATCTTAATGATGATGACATCAAGTTGGAGAATTTCAGCAGTCTTCTCTGCATTTTGAAAAAATTGTCGAGCAGTATTGCCAGTGTTTGAAGATTCTGAACCACAAGTCCTTGGAAAATCAATTAAAAGCCCAACTTCATCACGAAGTTTCTTTTAAATTGATGTCTTTCTATCTTGAATTATTTTTTTTCTGATGGTTTTCGTGTTGATCATTTCTGTATTGTTAACTTCTAGCTTATTTTGAGAAGGCATTCCATAGTTCTGATCCATGGATGGAGAGTTGAAAGCCCATAATTAAGCCCAGTTTTAGTAATTGGGAGATTTTTGCAGTATTTAAGTATTTAATTTTTTTTTGTATTGCAACCACAAACTGAGCAGCATTGCGATGATTTTGTTGCTGTGGATAGTGCTGTGGCAGCTTTCCCATCCACCATTGTAGTTTCAATTTTGTGCAGAACTGTTAATTTGTAGTAAAACTTTGTAGTAAATAATTTTTTAAAAAAGTTGTAAAGGAATGGCTCTTCTTCTTTTAATGTTTCTTTTTTATAGGAGAATCTTATTGGTCTGCAAAATAAAGTGGATGATGGATGAGGGTTGGACCTAATAATTTTCTTTTCGCCATTACAATATCCAGATAACTGCAAAGGCACAAAGCAAGTGAGGAATAAGCTGGCTTTTTTTGTAATATTTCTGTTTTCTTCTTCTGTTGTTATTTGAGTATAAAGGCTTCGCCATCAAAGCCAACTTTGGACCTTAGGGTCATTCGTTTAAGATCTTCTAAGAAGTTAATAACTTTTGCCTGACATTCTATTAAACGTAGTGCTGTATGATTGACTAATGCTTGCATGTTGACCTCTGCAGAATAGTCAGTGACAGTCCATAGGTTATTCTCTGGAAGACAAAGTACTTTTGCTTCCCGTACATTATTATAAGCTGGATATAAATTACAGCCTTTCTTACAGCATTGTTCCTTAGGCGCTGATAATCAGACTTGCTCAGGTTATTATCTAAGATGAGTGCTAAGGCTGGCTCATTAATAGTATTTTGAACATGTTCATCAGTTTGAGTTTTTGATAAATTTCTAACTACCTTAGCATGCTTTCTCCTTCCTTGTTTCCAAAGTTTGCAACTGCTAGCAAACAACAGCTCGTACAAAATATTTTTTGTACTATTCTCAACAAGACTTATATTTATCAATAAATTTTAAATTCCATTGTAAAATATTTTAGCGCTCAAAAATTATGACCATATAAAAATTGTAACCCCCTCGAATTGAGGGGGATTCAAACTTTACATGGTCATAATTTTTGAACGTTGAAATATTTTACAATAAAATTTAAAATTTATGGATAAATATAAGTCTTGTTGAGAATAGTACAAAAAATATTTTATCAACTTGTTGCTCTCACGTTTGGGGCAGGTACGTCTCAAATTTCGGGGGTTTTTTGTTCCCAGGCTCCAATCACCGCAATTTTTTGCAAACCATCCTTATTTGATATAAGTATAAACATATAAATGTTAGGAGTTTGCTCCATGTCTGGAAGTTAGCTATCTCAAACACCAAAAAATGCTGGATCCGCCCCTGAATATTTTTGCAAATCATTGCAAATAAAAATTAATTTAGCAAATATTAGCACCTAAATTAAACATATTTTCATAATATGGATATAAAAGCTTCAAAATATGTAAATAAAATAACAGGATACTACAAGATCTTCTATTTTTTGTATTTTTTAAACCAAAAAATACACTTCAAATATTCTTTTAATGAAGTATTTAAAATTATTATAACTTATTTGTTTTCTTACCTATTTTAATCTAACAACTCTTAAAATGCAGAAAATAGACAGTTCAACAATAAAATAATTTTCAATGCGCAATATTTAATACAGCGTTACATTATTACCATTGATTTTGTAAACAACATTTTTTGCTTTATTTTTTTTTTTTTTTTCTAATTTACGTTTGCATATACTTTAACCACATAATTAGTCTATTCATTACAACTTTAGATGTATATAAAAGGTTTTAAATTGTTTCATAATATCTATAAAAAAGTTTAAAACCATTACGACATCAAAATTCTGACTTTGATTTTTATACTTTTGTCCAGTCAGTGGCCCACTGTGGAACGGTGAGAAAACAGAACTTGACAAAAAAATGGGTAGAAATCTTTTGGCATTTTAGAGTAGAACTTATTCCACAAAAGTTTTAATAGAAATTTCTTTATGTTGTCCAGGCACTAATGCTGCTGTTGAAAGGGTATTTTCACTAAGGAATGATTATTAGAGCAGTGAGAAGTTGCAACTTTCTGTAAAATCATTATCTGCCGTCTTAACAGTCAAATTTAATATGCAAAATGAAAGTTGTTCGGATGTGGCTACATTATTAGACAAACATCCTTATTTAGCAAAAAAATCCACTCTGAAGAAAAATATGTTTTTAAAAGAAAATAAAGTTTTTATTCGTTTTTTCTTCTTTTTTTTTTTACCTATAAAATACTTGGAAGGTGTACTTTTTTTGAACAAAAAATAGTTGGTCCCCTTAAGATAATTAAAAATGGAATTAGATTTTTGAGCACCGGTTTTTAAACAAATCTTTAAAAATCCAATTTGGGTCCCCTAATATTGTAAGTCCTAATATATATATATATATATATATATATATATATACATATATATATATATATATATATATATATATATATATATATATATATATATATATATATATATATATATATATATATATATATATATATATATATATATATATATATATATATATACAGGCCCGCCCAGAGCTTTTGTAATGACCGGGTCCAAAAGTTTAATGGATGCCCTATCATACTTCAGGTCTTAAAATAGCAAATAAATTAATATAGTTTACTTTCATAAAAAACCTAAAATCACATTTAATTTTGGTTTGCAAGAACAAACTATGATAAAATCAATTCTTAATTGACAAACACATCTTCCGGGCCTTCTTAGCAGCAAAATTTGAAATAACTTCTTCATAATTAACGTTAATGGCTAAATCTGATTCGATTGAAAGGATCATCAAGTAGCACAATCGCTCCTGGCCCATTGTGGAACGAAGATAATCTTTGATGATAGCTAACTTGCTGAAAGATCTTTCTCCTTCAGATGTTGAAACGGGCAATGTTAGAAAGATTCTAAGAGAAACACACACTTGCGGAAATATTGAATGCAGCCCCTTTGCATAAACTTCATTTAGAAGTTCGACAGGCTTTTCGCTGGCTACAATATTTCTTCTTACGGAAAAAAAATGCCGAAATTCATCAGAAAATTTGTTTTTACATAAGTCTTCTGGGTAAAGTTTAGCCAGATTCTCAGCTTTTAAACCTAGTTCTTGGTCTGTTTGAGATTTCTGTAAAGACCAAAGAAAGAAAAACCTGCTACATTTCTCCTCTATTACTTTAAATCTCGATCTCATTTGACTAGCCAGATTGTCGAGTGCAACATTGAAGACATTACACTCAAAGTTTTTTGATACTTCTTCGTGGTTGTAACCAGCGGTTTCATCTGAGATGATTTTTTTTCGCGTTCTCTTCACAGTTAACATTATTTTATCAAATTTCAAGTTCTTTGCAACTTCTGTTGCCTCTATCAAAATCAGGTCCCAAGGCAGACGGATTCGATCCAGATCCATCAAAAGGCCAATTAGAATCTTTACTTCATCATCGAGAGTGAGTTGAGTGGATTGAAGCAGAAGACTCACGTTGTTAACTGCCATCAAACATTTAAACCAAAAAGTAGTGAAAACAACAAATTCAAAAGAATTCATCCATTTAATGAGATAATGCACTTCATTACTACTTTAGCCCGGAAGGTCCAACTCTTTCAGACGATGTAATAATTTCAAGATCTCTCTTGGCTTTTTTGCTAGTGGCTCAACTGATTCAATCCTTGAACTCCATCGTGTAACAGAAAGTTTATGCAATGATTGTATAGCCCCTGAACATTCCCAAAACAGGATTTTGCAGGAGCCGATGATTCAATAGCGTGTACTGCACATAAGTTCAAACTGTGAGCAGAGCAAGGAATGAAAATTGCTTGTGGATTATTCTGTCTTATCAAAGCTTGAACTCCATTGTAAATACCTGCCATATTAGCGCCGTTGTCGTAGCCTTAACCACGACAATTTTTTATGTCGAGCTCATTCTCTTCCAACACATTCAATATTAACTTTGTTATATCAGATCCCTTCTTCTTTTCAAGTTCTTCTAGCTTAAGGAATTTTTCTTTGACCTCCCACAGCTGATTATCATTGAAATGCAAAAAACGAAAAACAAAAGTAATTTGCTCGCTGTGGGACGAATCGGGAGTGCTGTCCGTGATGATGGTGAAATATATTGATTTTTTGATTTCTCGAATAACTTCTCGAACCACTAATTTGCCGCATTCCTTGATAAATTCATTTTGTAATTTCCAAGATAAATAATGAGCTTGCATGCGTTTTTCTTCTTCTTGGTGCTTAGCAATAAGATGCATATGATCTTGTAATGTTTTGTTGTGGCGAGCAATTAATTCGAGCGCTCCAAGGAAGTTTCCATTCCCATTTTTGAGCAACTTTTGATTGGATCCTAATTACAAACAAAAAATAATCAAAATAGTAATCCATATTTATATCCAATTAAAACTTGTAATTTTGATTTTTAAATTACAAATAAAATAATGCAAAATATACTTTAAAATTTAAAAACAATATTCTTACCCCTAAAAGCTAAGTTTCTTGAAGCTAGAAAAATTGTGACGTCAAGAATGCATTGTAAAATTACTTTCCATCGCTTTGTTTCATCTCCAATTTGTTTTTCTAACTGATGCTCAATGGACTTTTGACTTTTCAAGTGAATCGTAGCTGTTTTCCATTGGAGATAACAGTTACGGTGAAAATCGCTTTGTTGATGACTTTTAACGCGATCTGAAAGTTTTCTCCAATTTCCATGTATACCTCCATTCCAAGACAACAAACTGGATTGAGCACCGAGTCTGGTTAAGTTAGGTGATCCAAAAAGGGAGCAAGGGAAACAAAAGAGTGATGCCACAGCCTTACTCCAAACGAGCCAATCTCTTTTAACTTTTTCTCCGTTTCTTTGTTCCTCTAAAAAGATATAAGTAGGGAATTTGCGTTCTTTTTGATCTCTTGGAAAATTGCTAGGATTTGAAGAAGATCCCATCAGAATTATATTCGTTCGATCAGTGTCTGATATTGATTTCCATAGTGCAGGATCGTTAGAGATTGGTATAGAAAGATCACTTTTATAAATTTGTTGGTCATTGTGACAATCAAGTACAAAATCCAACTGATCCTTTTTTAAATGTGATGATGTTTTTTGGGAGTCATCGATGTCATTGGCAAGAAAAAGTTTGTCGGAATTATGGTCTGGCAACTCATTAGAGTCATTGATACCGATCTCAATATCATTGAACTATAAAGAAGTATTAAACAGAATTATTCTAATTATTTTTTCATGAACGTCACAAGATTAAAAAATAGTTTAAATACCTGCTTGCATTTATCTTCGATTTTTGTCCAACGAACGTAATCTAAAAGCGTTCGTTTGTTTTTGCTTTCGTTTTTTTCCGAACCATCGCTCTTTTTCTCCCAGCAGCTCCAGACAGCTGTTTCAATCGTGGAGGTCTTTGATTATTCATGCTAAAACTTATGACGATATAAAGAATTTTAACTTTTTAAATTTTAAAAATTAAAAACTTTATAATACTTTGGTGTTATTAATTGCAGAGAAAAAGTCAGTACTTACAATTAAAATATCCACTGAAGATAAGTTTCTTGTCAAAATATAGTCGGAACAAAATGCAGGCGAGTCAAAAACATACATATGCACAAAAGTATCCACAGGGGCGCAAGGTTTAAGCAAAAATAAGTTAAACTATCAGAAGTCAGGCTTTTACAAACGTTAAATAAGAAAAAAAAAATTTTAACGCTTTTTATTTTATCATGCGAACAAAAGGCCAATGAAAACTCGTGCGTTCAAATGGATAATGAAAACCTTGTAAAGTAATAATTATCCTATTTTAAATGCAAACAAAGTTTAAAAGGAGAAAGAAATTAATACACAAAAATTGCTTAATCTTTAAATACGTTATCAGCTAAATTTTTTATCATTTCAATAATTTTTTTTTAAGGCATGTGATGCCCCACAGACTATGATGCCCGGGGCAAACTACTTCAATTGCCCCCCCCCCTCTTGGCGGCCCTGTATATATATATATATATATATATATATATATATATATATATATATATATATATATATATATATATATATATATATATATATATATATATATATATATATATATATATATATACAGGGGCTTTTCTAGACCGTTTTCGACATTGTCGACCGTATTTGGGTGCCGCCCAAATCAAAATTTGAGGACATGGAAATTTATTCAGAAATGGTATTTAAAATTATTATTTTATTACTATTTGTAATTATACAAGAAAATTTATCTTCTGAATATATATACTATTGAATGATTATATGCACATTTCATAATGTTTTTGTACTCATTTAAGTAAAATGTAAATGTATTTTTGTGAAAATTATCTTTAGATTAAATTAGATACTCTGCTTTGGTCAGTTTTAATGGTATTTCTTACTTATAATTTTTTTTCTTATAATTAATTCAACTTTACATTAGCTGATTTTATTTTATTATAGTTTAAATAAGAAATGAAAACTAGTTTTCTTTTCGAGATTTTTTCTATGACAATGATGAGGATTCTGTTAAAGGTAAACTAAGTTTTTAACTTTAGATATGTTTTGATGATTTTTGAACTCTATATTCATATATATATATATATATATATATATATATATATATATATATATATATATATATATATATATATATATATATATATATATATATATATATATATATATACAGGGGCGGATACAGGTTGTAAAGATAGGGGGGCATAAATGGGGTGGGGTTTAAGGGGAGGGGATATCCCCCTCCCCTTCTGGGGTCTATAATCAGCCGCCAATGATTTTTAATGAAATGACAACCCAAAATGGACAGTTTCCAGTACCCTTTTCTAACTAGTTTTGTTAATATAACATTTGCAAAATCATTGTTTTTTTTCCAAGAATGAATAGCAAAAACACTTTCAATTCTCAACATTTATATATTGAATACACTTTTACATGTATTGTTGCAATTTCCAATTACAAAGCAAGAGTATGTTTTTTGATATTACAGAAATATGCTGTTAGTTTTATAGAGTGAATGTCTGTCTTTTATAGAGTGAATATCTGACCTGAGAATGGATCGACATAATTATAAATAAAAAATTAATCAAATTTTAGGGGAGGCACGAGCCGGCTGTGCCCCCCTCTAAATCCGCGCCTGATATATATAAAGATGTAATTCAAATACAGTCATGTGACATTGAAATGGAAACACTTTTGAAACTTGATTTTTTTAAGTTAAACAATATTTAACGATATTATTTATATAATTTATTATAATTATTTAAAGCAGTTAAGGGAAAAAAAGATTTATGTAAACAAAGCAATTTGACAAAAAAAATAATATTAAAGGACATATTTTATTGTTGGTACCACTTAGATATTCGTATAAAAGGATTAAGAATATATTATAAAACTAATCAATCAAAGTTTCAATAACCACCATTAGTAGAGTTAAAAATAACGTGGCGAGAATAAAAAGATAGTTTAAATGGCAAAAAAGCTGAACGTTGACATCGACAGTTACCAATTATTTCTGAGTTATGGAAAGTTTAAGACATATAAGTTAATTAAATGTTACATTGATAAATAATTTAATTTAAAAAAAGTTTCAAAAGGATGTGTACATGCATTATCACCTTGAGCAATCGAGAGAAGGTTTACAAGATCAAAATAACTTAACAGATTTATTAAGAAAAATTGGACGAAATTATTACAACTGATAAAAAACTATTCTACTTTACTGATTGTGATCAAAGCACTGAGAGTACCCTATTATAAAAAGAAAAATTTTCAAAAATCCATCATGGTATGGGTAGGAATTTGGGCAAAAAGATTAACATTTCTAATATTTGTCAAATCAGCACTTAAAATTAATTAAAGTAACTATATAGAGAGTATTGTAAACCATTTATTAAAAATGATAATAAAAAACTATACCTAAAAATGGCTTTTGTTTCCATCAAGACTCAACATCTAGTCACTCTTCAAAAATGACTATTAAATTTTCAACTGACCAAAAATCAAATTTATTCATTCTGAAATGTGGACACCAAACTCAACAGATAATGTACCTATGGACTTTTTTACATGGGGTTATATGTTAAATCAATTAAAAAAACGGAAAGCAAAAAGTATTTCAGGGTTTATTCAATAATATAAAATATATATGGAGGAACAACATTGAGCACTGATGCCCAGGTCTAAACATTGTAAACTTATATATAATAATAAAGGTCATCAAATTGAACATTTAAGAAGAAAAAAAAGTTAAGAAGAAAAAAAAATATTGCTTTTTTGAAAAAAAAAAAAAAGGATTCAAGATAGGTATTGTACTTTGGTTTTTAACATTTTTTAACTTAAGCATGGACAAAAAAAATAACTTTTTAATAATTTCATTGATTTCATATTTATTTTTTTAGTGATGGCAATGTACCAGATAGGTAAAAATTATTTTTTTTATAAATTATTAATTTTTTGTTATTCTACAATTATGTTTTATAATTTTTTTTAGCTTGCTTAAGGTTAGACCAAAGTATTTATCTTTATTAATAAATTGTAAATTTGATTTTTAAAATGGTTTTATATTAAATAAAAATAATAATTTGATAAATTAAGTTTTCATTATAGAACAGAAAAGAAAACTTGTGTTTTATTGTTAAGTTGTTGAGTTATTTTGCAAGTTAGTAATTAATTACTGGAATTTGATTTTAAAGAAGTTGTAAAGATTTTTATTTATTTAATAATATAAAAAAATCTAATTCTAAATTTGGATGTAAGGCCATATGACGCCAGCAATAGCATAAACAGGAAATTCGGTTATCACCATTACAATGACAAATAAACTGAGATTGGTTAAACTGCACTTTAAAACCTCTATTTAAATCATACTTCAATTTAAGTTTTTATTTTTTGTAGGTATTTATTTATTGCTCAAAAGAGTTTTTAGCTTTATTTAGAGTTTTTTGTTGCTTGGCCTTAGTTAAATCACTCGTATTGAGTAAAAACTTTAAGGTAACCATTGCACATAATGAGTGTTTTTTATAATTTGTTACTTTCTTAAGTATTAAAATCTTTCCTTACTCAAAAACTTTTTTTTTTCCGTTTTTATTTTAGATTTAGAGTTGACTCGAAATGGAAAAGAAAGGAAAGACTGTATTTTTGTGTATTTGGATTGATTTACTTATATTTATATTTATTATTTAACTAATATATATTACTTAAAGATAAGTTTCTAAGTATATCTATATTTTAAATGCACATAGAGATATGTAATATAATTATATTATCATGTGCTTGTATATACTTTATCAAAATTGTTAATAATTTTTTGAATGTGTTCATTACTTTACTAGTTTATTATTTATTTGTGTATTTGTTGTTGAAGTGAAATGTAAATCACGAAAAATTTAATATTTTTTATGTATATCAAAGAAAAATTTTTTTCAGAAAATATTTTCAAAAATATACAATCGATTTTATATATAAAATATTTGCTAGAAATAATTTGTATAAATTTTCATATGAACGAAATATAAACTGCAACATTACTTTTATTTACAGAAACTATCCGGCAGCTGAGTTGCTACAACAATTCCGTTGTTTAACGGTTTGATTTAAACAAAAGTATCCGTTTATTTACGGAAAATTTCCGGCAGCTGTGATGACCAAAACTCTCGCTGTTTAACGGAAAAAACCCATTGTATTTTAACAGAAAAAACAACCATTTTAATAAATTCTCTTTATTTCAATAGTTTTTAAAAAAGAGATAATTATTAAAATCTTTGTTTTGAGTTAACGATAAATGTTTAATACTTCATAACTTCTACTAATTTCTAAAAAAAAAAAAAAACGGGGACGGTGGTTATTTTTTTTCTTTAATAACCCGACGGGCATTTGTTTTTAAAAGTTACGTTCTAAATGTGTTTTAAATGTCTTTTAAACGTCTTTTAAACATTTATGTTTAAAAGACGTTTAAAAGACATTTAAAATACATTTAGATCGTAACTTTTAAAAACAAATGCCCGTCGGGAAGTTTCTATTAATTTTTTTCTCTTGCCCCGTTAATTTAAAAAAAAATTAAGTTTGCATGTAAAATCTTTTTCTATAAGAAAGAAAGTTGCCTCTTTAATGCGCAAACTTATCTAATTACTAAGCAATTAGCAATTATCTCTATAAGTATCTCTATCATATCACATGCTCAACAAATTTTTATCGGTGTAATCATATTTTTAGAAGTTTTTATGTTTTTAGAAATTTTAAAAAAGCTTTTTGAAAAATTCTCTCTTTCGTTTATTATGGCATATAATATCTTGATATATAATATGTATACAATATCTATAGGCCTTTAGAAATGTTTTACTTAGTTTTCTAGAAAATTTAAAATTTTTTTAAAAAAATTAGGTGAAAACGAAAGGATTTGAATCCAGGGAATAATAAAAAGAATAAAAAGTACACTACTAGTATTAACTAGAAATCAATTTATTTATACATAATAACAAAACAAGATATATAAAGAAAAGTATATGCTTACAAAAAAAAATTAAACTCAATTTGCATTATCACTTTAACAATTAGTAGATTAAGCAACTACATAAAATTACTAATTATAGATGCAGCGTTTTTTTGTCCACCACTCTTTTTTTACAACACTTTTATCCACACTCTATATTGAAATATATATAAAAAAAAGGGCGGGGGGATGCTTTTGCCCTAAATTGGAGCCCACACCTTGTGAGATGTTGGCCCTATATTAGTTCTGCAAATGCTGAAAAAGCATAGTAAGGTATGTCTAAAATTAAGGATTAACACTACTAACCAATTTACCTGTTGCTGATGTTTTTTCTAGAGTTTTTTCTTTCGAACATTTTCTTTAAAATGTTCGAAAAAAGATTATTTAATCTGTAAAAGAAAAAATTTGTTGTATTTATAAAAACATTTATTGCAAAGACAAAATAGCTATCACACAAAATAACAAAACATAATAGCTATTGAAGCAAACAAATAATGTAACTCGACCAGAAAATAAAATTATTCTTACCTTGTTTGCAAAAACTAATTTCTTTTCAAACTATTAGCTAATGATTGACTTAGTAAATTTAAAATAATTAAAGTTTACTAAGTTAAAACTATATTTTAACAGTAGACAAAGTAAACATATAATAGTCGGTAGAGCACTAAAATAGAACTAAAGAAATAGAATAAAAACTAAATTTAAAATAATTTTAATACATAATATTTGCATTTAAATACAAAAAATAACTCTACCATAACAAGATAATGAAGGTAAAGTTGTAAAAGCAAACAAAAAGTTAAAAAAAAGAATTTAATAAAAATATTAACTTTTTCATAAGTTTTAATTAAAAACAATAATGTTTTTTTAAACAGATAAGAGATCGATAAAGATCAGATAAGAGATTGATAATGATCAGATTAGAGATCGATAAAGAACATACACAGTGAAAAATTTTTAAGTTCCTTTATATTGTAAGTACTTAATAGACCTATGAATACCTGTGATAACTGTTGATTATTATGAAAATTATTAACTTCAATTTAAAGTATTCACAAAATTTTAAATGAAAATGTATTATTTTGACACGGAGAATCATAAACACTGTCACAGCAGCTCTCACATCATTTTAATTTGACATAATTTTAATAATGACTTAAATTTTAATGGTGTTTAGTGTAAAAACCAAAACGTACAACTTTTCAATAAATTTTTTTGTTAACATAACTTAATATTTAATTAAATTACAATTAAAAAAAAAATTGGTAGATTTAAAAAAATTTTTTTAGTTACAAACAAAAATTAAAAAATAGATCAATAAAAATATACATATTAAACTAAATACATTCAAATACCTCTTCTAGTTATAAATGTAGTTAAGTAGGTTAAGTAGGTAAATAGTAAGTAGGTAATCTATTTTCCACTACCCACCCACCAATACTTTTTCAAACTTCACTTTTGGTAAGAGTAATTCCCTTCATTTAATAAATAGAGGGGAAATTTTATTGCCTACTTTAAATATTGAAGACTTTTTATAGAAGTTGACGATTGTGCCCCTTTACTTTGAAACCCATGTCATTGGACATGACAGAAAAATACAAACTGCAACTTCACAACAACTTAGATAATCAAACACACTTGATTTAAACAAACTATAACTTGTAAAATGTATAACTTCATTACATTAAGAAAAATACAAACTTTAGATAAAGATAAATTAGAATTTAAAACTTACAATATGTGATAAGCCATACCACTAAAATTAAAACAACAATCATATTAATATTTTTATTCATTTTAAAGATTATGTATAAAAAAAAATTGTTGAATAAGGAACTAAGGAAAAAAAGCAAAACTTTTTAAGAAGTAAATTTGAAAGGTTTTTTAAAAGTAAATTTAACTTTATAAAATCTAACCTGAATATCACCACCAGACAAAAACACTGTTCTAAATAATTAGATTCATATAAAACATGATTAAATGTCTAACAAAAACAAAAGAAATAAAAAATAAAAAACCACTTACTTATATCTAAAATAAGGTCATATTCAGCTTCTATAAAATTAACAGCTTGTTGAGAAACAATTTTAACACATCACCTACAAAACAGAACATGTTTCATTAACTGAAAACATTTAAAAAATTAAACTTTAGTAACTTTAAAAACAATTTGTAAAATTACAAAATATACATACAATTTATAAATAAATATATATTCAATAATTATAATATTTTTAGTGTCAAATACGCTTCATATAATAATTAGGTTTTGTGTCAAATACGCTCCAAGGGACACTATTAAAACTATTAAGTTCGGCAATAATATTTAGAGATATACGTATATGATTTTACATATATACATATATTGATAAAACATGGGCTAAAAAAATTCCAAAGTTAACATTCAAATACATGAATAAATAAATAATAACCGGATCAATAATTCAATTGAAGCATTATTCGATGAAAACGGAAATGTCATAAAAGACTCAAATCTGATAGTTAATGTACTTAAAAAGCAAGCATAAGTTCTTAGATATTTTTGTTTGAGAAAATAATGATGATTTGTCAGTATTTACGTCTAGAATCATTAAAAAAATTGGATTTATATTATAATCTCCTGCAAAGATATTATAATCAGATCAAAATGTTTAAATACCAAAGAATCGAGTAAAGCAAATCTTTTTAAAACTTTAATCTTCTGAAAAACTTGGAAAAGTATTTTACATATATATAGAGTAGCTACGAGTAAGATGAATCATCTTGCATCTTCTACTTTTTCAAAAAATTTAGTCATAAGTTGATAATATGATAACATGGGTTGATAATGTAATAATTTTTCAGTATGTTTGTTTTATAGTAATTTCCGCGTGAGTTTATAACTTACCTTAAAAGTTTTAAATAAAAATATAAAATTCATAAATATGTTCTTTGCTCTCATGATTGGAGCAAAATAATTTTATATCATCAGATTTATTAAATTTATTTACTCACGTGACTGGAGTAGCACAACATTTCATGCGTTTTCTATCGATTTATTCAAATTTAAAAACTTTTATATATTTCAGTTCATTTTAAAATAAACGCGCATTAAAAAAACCATCTCTAAAACAATGCCACCCATGGCGTACCACCCATTAGCACGCTAATATCTTTAAATTTGTGTGTAATTGAGTTTAACTGAGATATCTTACCTTTTATTTAACTAGGTTTATTAATTTAAAATTTTTGTCACACAAAAACAATGCGATTATCAACTTTAAAGTGCAAGTTTAATACGGTAAAAAAAAAACATTTAAACATTAACAGTTGACTCATGCTTTGAATAAAATTTCAAACTTTATGTTTTAATGCTCCTGAAGAAATTTAGAAAAACCGCATTGTACCGTGGGCATTCTTAAATTACTTCGGGGGCATCAACTAAGAATTTTTATTTTAGAAAACCACAAGGAAAAGCAATTAAAGATTTTTGCGTAGTTATTGACAATTTTGCTCCATTTAAATATTTTTAGTTTATAATTTCCTTACGGTTTTAAGCTATTTACTTAAAAATTAAAACAATTGCGTCATAAGAAAAAAATAATGCATCACAATTATGGAGTAAACTATCGTTAGATTAAAAAAAAAACAACCGCTAATAGTCGCCTGAAAAACTGCAGATTACTAGTTTAACATTTTTAAAATTTAGCACCAAACGGATGACTTAGCGTCAAACACCTAAAGGCTTTAAATATATGCATTTACATATATAGATATGTATATGCTTATACAACAAATGTGTTGCAATAAGATAATTGAATCCTAATTTTCAATAAAAGCTGCAACACCAAACAAAATAAAAGTAATTGCAGTAATTGAGTGGAATTAAAAATTTTTGCAAGCAGACTCTTGTTATTTTGCAACTTATGAAATCGAAACTGAACTTTCTCAGATGTTTATGCTAGCTTTAAAAATTATAATACTTTTACGAAGCAGCACCCTAATCCTTACACTATTTGTTACGTCCCAAATTTCTTTTTTTACATCAAAAGCAAAATTTGTTAACTGATTTCAATGGTCTTAAAAAAAATTTATATGACATGATATTTATGTTTTCAGTTAGTGACGTCACATTTTGTCACGTTTTCAATTAGTGACGAGTATGATTAAATTTTTAGTTTTTACTCCAAATAATAAAATACATAATTTTAGTGCTAACAATATAAAGTTTTTTTATTATGAATAACAGATATCAGATCTAAAGCCTGTAGACAATAATTGTATAGCCTAATAATAGTTTAATGACAACGGAAAACTAATATTGACAGCATTGTTATAAGAATATGGAACATGTTCTTCGTTAACTGAAATCAACTATTTTATCACTTGCATGTAAATTTTAATGTTCTCTAATTAGTCAAAAAAAAAAACTTTTATATGAAAACTTTTTATATAAAAACCCTAAAGCCTTTTAATTAAAACTTTCTGTAATTTCATAATTTTAAAGTTGCTCAGACACTAAACATGGTTTTCATACATTTTGAAAAACGTATGACAAAAACTTGATTGGGAATAGGCTAGAGACTAGTTAGTATCATTTGTAACAATAAATACAAGAGTTTTGTTACGAAGGTTGCAATAATTACTTTATATATTGGCAGCTCCTGGCCACTGTGCACCAGAGAGACCGCCAGGTTTTTTGTCGTGGCACTCAAACCAAGTCCTTATTTTATGAAAGTATTATATATATTGTTTTAGAAAATATATTTTTTGAAATCGAAACGCGTTGCTATCATACCTTTTTTGATATAAATATATTATAAAATGGTTATAAAATTTCTTAATTTTTCGCCGGAACTTGACTTGAAAAAAATGTTTAAAAAAATGTTTTTATCCTTGGAAACCACTGATAGATATTTTTTTAATGGAGGTAACAAAATTTATTTTGTAAAATATATTGTTTAATATAATAGTTTAAAAATAAAAACAAATTCAAATGTTTATCTTTCCTGGATATTCGATGAACAACGATTGCTATCCATCAGTTGTTTGTCCTGGTTGCCGAAGAAATCTTTACAGACTCAAAAAGGGAGACTCATCTCGTGGTGAATGGGGAGCTAAGGTTACCAAGGTAGTTTTAATGATTTTTTCCATTTATTTTCCTTTTTTTTCTTTAGTTTATTTATAAATGTATATTTATTTAGGTAGAGTGGAAAACCCTTTTGAGAAATAGCCCCAGAACCAGTCTAACTCTTCCAGATGAGATAACTAATTTTCCGACAACTAAGTCAAGTATATGTTCTTTTTGCTGTTCATTGCCTGCACCTGGTTATTCTCATAACTGTACACCCACCAGTGCTGTGGCAAATATCATTACACTGTCATTTCTTCTAGGTTCTCTTCAAGCTGAAAAGGTAAAAAAAACTATATTTTGTTTATAAGTTTTTAGTTTTTTATGCAAATTTCATTTTGTGAAAACTTTACGTAGGTTGCTTCTGGAATTATAAAAAGTAAAATGGCTACAGAAAGTTTGGTTGACGGATCAACATTTTGTTTATCTACAGGAGGAAATCCGCTAAAAGTCACAGTTGGTACAGCAGAAAACAAATCAAAAAGAACTTCTATTAAGCAGCTTTCCATCAAAATAATAAAGCAATTACAAATTGTGTTAGAACTTTCAAATAGAAAAACAAAAGAGATGCTTTCTACTTTACGCAAAGGTTTAGGAAATAAGCTTTCCATTGAGCCTAATATTTTTGGTCGTCTTTCTGAATTAGAAGAATATATTTCTAATTACTACAGCGTGCAGAAGTGCGAGTTTATTGATAGTAAAGGCCATTTAATTTTACGAGATCTTGTATATGTTCAAAATACATCAAATTTTGTACTTGACTTATTAAAATTGCGTGGTTTAGACCCTACTTCAGCCTTTATAAGAATTTCATTGGATGGTGGAGGTTCATTTTTTAAAGTAATCATCAATGTCTTTGATTGTCAAAAAGATAATGAGTCAGACGAGTACTTAAATAGTGGTGTTCAACGGTCTCAATTTTTAGCTATTGTTGAAGATATTCCTGAATCTAACTATAATTTGAGACTTGTTATAGAAAAATTAAATTTGCAAGATGTCAGTTTTTATGTTGCTTTTGACTTGAAATGTGGAAACGCACTGTTTGGTTTATCAGGACATTCTGGGAAAAAACCTTGTTTATGGTGTGAAGGAATATCTACATTAAATTTAGGGAAAAAACGAACTCTTGGCAGTATTGATTATTGGTACAATAAATATTTAGAAAATAACTCAGTAAAATCATCCATGCAAGAGTTTATGAACTGCATCAATCCTCGAATTTTATATATTAATTTAGATCCAAATACTTTAATTGAGCAACTCATTCCTCCACCTGAACTTCATTTGTTAATTGGTTTTGTTTCACTGCTTGGAAATTTTTTGTTAGATGTCTGGCCAGGATTTGATGATTGGCTAAAGTCAAAAAATGTTATTCAGCGAGGGTACCGAGGCAGAGGCTGGGACGGAAACAATTCGAATAAAATATTAGAAAATCTTGATTCTCTTGAAACACAAATTTTAGAAACATTTACTTGTTTGATTCCAATTGTACAGTGTTTGAGAGATTTTAGAAATTTAAAAAATTGTTGCTTTTCCAGCAATTTACAAACTGGCTTCAAAGAAGCAATAACAAATTTAAAGAATTCATTTCTTTCCGCACAAGAAGTTGCAGTAAATTTAAATAAACAAATAAATACAACATGGAAAGTCCACATTCTACTGTGTCATGTACAGCCATATGTGGAACACCATAACAAAGGATTGGGTAACTTTGCTGAACAATGTGGAGAAAGTATTCATGCAAAGTTTAAGCCAACATGGACAAGGTTTAAGAGACAAATAGAGCATTCCGAACATGGTGACAGGCTATTATCAGCAGTAGTTGATTTTGGAGCAAAAAGAATTTGATTTTGTTTATAATTTTATTTATATAGTTATATGTATATATGTATATTTATATTGTGTGTGTGTGTGTGTGTGTGTGTGTGTGTGTGTGTGTGTGTGTGTGTGTGTGTGTGTGTGTGTGTGTATATATATATATATATATATATATATATATATATATATATATATATATATATATATATATATATATATATATATATATATATATACATGTATGATTATTTTATAAATGTACAGTTTTCTGAGCAATGCAGATAGTTTGTTTCAAATTTGAGT
The DNA here is from genome assembly GCF_022113875.1 of Hydra vulgaris. Lineage (NCBI taxonomy): Eukaryota > Metazoa > Cnidaria > Hydrozoa > Anthoathecata > Hydridae > Hydra > Hydra vulgaris. The sequence goes on along the minus strand of NC_061163.1, from coordinate 13,812,019 downwards.
ATACAAGAAATAGTTTTGAGTGTGTAGACAAAAACACTTAATACGTAGATTGACTCAATAGTTATTTTTAATCAAAGAGTTAAATTTATCTGTATCTTTGACATATTGCTCTGGAGCAGGAAGAAGAATTGTTCGTATTTTGTTGAATTATATACAATATTTTAATAAATATTATAAATGTTTTGATTTTTTTTTGTTTGTTTATACTTTGTTTAAAATATTTGACATTTATTTTTAAAAATTATTGTAACGGGCATCTCAAATGTTTAAATGGGCATAGGGCCCCTCCATTTTACCCTTTGCCTCATTTACGACCCTTGACTTTTTTTTTTTTTTTAAAAAAAAAGGTTTTTTCTATTTTTATTAAACAAATACTTTTGAATTAAAAACTTTTTTTTTGTAACTTGCAACTAGCATACCTAAATGGGCTTGTGCCCCCCTTGTATTTACCCTTTTGCCCCATTTATGACCCTTAGCAATTTGTTTGGATTTTAAAAATCATTTTTTTTATTGTTATAATACAAATACTCTTGAATAAAAAAGGTTTCATTTGAGTGCCACGACATAAAACCTGGCGGTCTCTCTGGTGCACAGTGTGGCATGTTGTAATTCATTTATTGTAATGTTGGTAGTTAATTTATATCGATTACAATATCATTTATTTTGCTTGTTTTAAACATGCTTATGTTAGCCTATAGCAACAATCTTATAACAACAGTATATTAGGATATGAAAAATAGAGAAACAGCCCGGTGGGAAATGAGCTAGCGACTAGCGAGCGACTAGCTTTATAGCGATTTTCAAGCGATTTTTTTTTCTTATTTTATTCTTTACTAATGTCTCTAACATCTTTAAAAATTCGATTTTTAGTGTTGAATCTATTTTAATTATGAGAATAATTGAACTTTAAACATTGCGATTTTGTAGCAATGTGTCGCTAGCTACATCCCAGCAAACAATAGACGTCTTTTAGACCGTTTAAAATTGGTCTAATTTGTATATATTGCCGATACGTATATTTTAGACGTATATTAGAGATCAAAAAGACGTCTGATTCTAGAGATACTATTTTTGCTCTGTTTTAGATGCATATTAGATGCATAAAATAGATCGTGTATAGATAATTTTTTTTTCATCTAAACATAGATGTCTATAAGATGTCTTTTATAGATTTGTTATAAAAACAAGAAAAAAATTTTAATTAATTTTACGGAGCGATAATTATAAATGACCGCCATTTAAAAACCCTGCGGAAACTTATTTCAAAAAAAACATGTAGATTTTAACCTATGGAAGACATCAATGATTATTTCTTTATGATAAATTTTTAATAATAAAATAACATGCTATTATAGTTCACAAAATATTTCGATGATTTGATGCTTAGCATGTTTACTAAAATCCTTGTGATTTGAAATTTATTTTGCAGAAATATTACAAAATTAATATTTCCAAGTTGATAATTTTATTTCTAGAATAAAAGATAATGTAATTAAAATATATGTATATATATTATATATATATATATATATATATATATATATATATATATATATATATATATATATATATATATATATATATATATATATATATATATATACATATATATATATATACATATATATATATATACATATATATATATACATATAATATATGTATATATATATATATATATATATATATATATGTATATATACATATATATATATATATATATATATATATATATATATATATATATATATATATATATATAAATATATATATATATATATATATATATATATATATATGATTTATATATATATATATATATATATATATATATATATATATGATATATATATGATATATATATATATGATATATATATGTATATATATATATATATATATATATATATATATATATATATATATATATATGATATATATATATATATATATATATATATATATATATATATATATATATATATATATATATATATATATATATTGGTTGTGCACTTATCGTTTTTATCGAGGAACCAAGATTCATTTTATGTCTTTTACAAAAAGGGCATATGAAAAGAGACGCAGTAGACGTGTCCAAAAAGAATATTAAAAAATACTAGAATTTTTATTAGTACATATAGAAAAAAAATCGAATGTTGGAACTTCTAAAAGAAATGATTTCTTATCTTGCGAAAATCTAAAAGAATACTTTGACCATTATGAGTCATTGATTTTGTACAATGAATACTCTTATGACCAAAAGCCTAATGAGTATAAGCATAAGCCAACTTTAAAGGAAAGTTTTTCTGCATGTTTTTCTAACCAAGTAATTATGCACTAAACAAGTGGATTGACAAAGAATAGCAACAAATTTATTGTCCCAAAAAAAAAACTATAATCATGCACTGAAAAACAACCTTTTGTTGTTTTTCAGTGCATGATTATAGTTTTTTTTTTTGGGACAATAAATTTAATTATATGAATCTAATTATAAAACATTTTGCTACAAAAAAGTAACTTAATTACTTTTTTGTAGCAAAATGTTTTATAATTAGATTTATTTTCATGTTGTAAAGAATACAACTTTCTACATCAGATGAAATATATGTTAAAGAAAGCATTAAAAATAAGAATAACAAATCATACCGCTCTTCATTGCCAGAACCTCCGCCACTTATTATGAATAAGCCCAGTGCTAAAAGTATAACACAAATATCATATTTTTTTCTTAATGGTTTATAAACTGAAATAGATTCTTGTTTAATTTGATCTAAATATTATCTATCTAGCTATTAGTCTTTTTTATGTATTACTAACATTTTCCTTTTATTTTAACTATTTGGGTGTCCTGTTATTTGTAACGTTGTTAAATTAAATACATATATTTAAATGATTGACAACATTCTATTGTATTAAATAATCCTTTAATCAACTTGATATGAAAATTGAAAATTGATTGAAAGCATGCTGAAATTGTTTAAATTCAGAAATTGAAAGAGTACAAAATTGGTTGAAAGATTAAATTAAGTAACAGGTATGGTTGAGGGATTATTTATAGTTCTAATTATAATTATTTCTTTTGAATAGAGTTGTTATCAGATTTAAAGATTGAAGAAGATAATTTTTCTTCACATTTTATTGATGAACAGAATAAAACAAAACAAAGTTCACATTGTCAAAGAGTTTCAAGTTTTAATATGAGTATTTTTGGTTTTTACACCACTGAATGTTAATGTGGAGGTCTTTTTTATTAATTTGTTTTTGTATTAAAATAGTTGTATTATTTTAATACAAAAAAAGATAGGTATAAGAGAATAGGAATGGATTATTTATAATATTGTGATCCAATAAATCATGTGTGTAGCATTTTACCTTTAGTAGTTAAACAAAATTCTTTAATATCGTAACCTTTTACAGGATAAAGTTTTAGCTGATTTAAAAAGTAGGTTTTCCAAAATATTATGGCAACTTCTGCGATGGAGTAATAAAAAAAACTTACATGTATTTTTGGAATTTTAGTTTGAGTTACTCAAGCATAATTTGAATTTTAAAGTTCTTATTTCATTGTTTTGCTATTTGGTTTTATGAGCTAAATATGTTAATCAATCTTTTTATTCTTGTTTGTAGAGATGCAAAATGTTATTCTCAACGAGCTTGCAGAAATAAAAGTTCTTTTAAAAGAAGTTATAGAAATATGTTTCAGGCTATTGGGGTGAAGTTGCTAGAATCAGTGGACGAAGTGGTTACACTGGATAATAAACTAAAAGATAAAACCGAGTATACTAATTTGGTATAATCTAATTATCTTAATTTTTAATAAGTTTGTTTAAATTTGGTTTACTAGTTTAGAATCTAAATGAAAAGTATTTGTAAATGAACTAAAATAACTAGCTTGTGTTAGACTCAATATGTTGTAAAGAAATTTAAGTTACACTAGTTTTTATTACATTTATTTCAGCTTGATAGTTTGAAAAAGATGGGTGGTGGAAAGCCAAGAGAACATGTTTTTTTGATCATGAAAAGGTAAATGATTATGTTTTTATTAATTATTAGAAATATGATTAAAAGGGACCAAAAGCAATTCATTTTGACCGTTATTTGTTATGGATTTACTTTTAACATGACAATTTGATAAACTCGGGAGCTTCACTGTAGGTGTTTAAGTTTGTTTGTGTGCTAAAGTAAGTGTAATGCTAAACCTTGTTTAGCATTTTATTTTCAAATTTAATGTTTTTACTTTTCATAATTTTAAGCATTCATATATTAAAATATATTTTAATTTATTACATATATTAAAATAAAAATCTTTATAAATATATTTCAGTTTATTGTTAAAATATTTATCAGGTTATTTTCGAATCAGTTACAGTCCAAATTTAATCGAAAAGGAAATGGGGAAAAGATAAGCTTAGAAAATATAGTAAATATATGAAGTGTTTTACAAGGTATAGTTTTAATAGTATTTACAAAACTGATATCTGTATTATAAAGATATTCTTCGACTTTTTTTGTGTCATGCTAGAATTTTTGTATCCATTATACAAGTTCCTTTAGTTTTTACATAAAAAAATTGTTGTTTATTATTGTATCTGGTTGAGATACAAATCTTCTTGTATATATATATATATATATATATATATATATATATATATATATATATATATATATATATATATATATATATATATATATATATATATATATATATATATATACATGTATATATATATATACACATGTATATATATACATATATATATATATATATATATATATATATATATATATATATATATACACATGTTTATATATATATATACACATGTTTATATATATATATACACATGTGTATATATATATATATATATATATATACACATGTATATATACACATGTATATATATATATATATATATATATATATATATATATATATATATATATATATATATATATATTTATATATATATGTGTATATACAGTATTGGACAAAACGTTTGCAACCAACATCGAACAATGCTAAAAAGTGTTCCTAATTTTATATGTCTTAAAAATGAAACGAACTATACTACCACAGCAAACAGTTCAGGAGTCTGGAGTCATAGCATGCCATGATATGAGCAATCAGCTGACAGGTGACAGCACACAGGCAGAATTTTGTTGACAAGTGCCATTTTGCAGCATACAAAACAAGTGCAACTTTTTTGGTTTATTTCATTTTCTCAAGTCTGGTCCTTGTCAACGTCACAGAAGTTTTTTAATATACCAATAAAATAGGTTTTTCAGCAAGACAACGATCCCAAACACACTGCAAAAGTAGTCAAGCAGTGGTTTCAAGACAACCATCTATTGGTGATGGATTGGCCGCCTCAATCTCCGGATCTCAACCCTATCGAGAACCTGTGGGAGATTGTTAACCGCAGAGTTAATCATGAATGTGTCCGTAATAAGGATCAACTGTTTGAACAAATCCAAAAGGCCTAGGCAGCGATTCCACAAAGTTTCATTGATCACTTGATCGAATCTATTCCTTAAAGATGCAAGGCTGTGATCGACAACAAAGGATTCACCACAAAATATTGATAGCAAAATACAGGTTGGTCAACATTTTGTGGAATTGCACTTGATTTGTGCAGAAGGAAATCAACTTTTTTTAATTCTTTTGATTAATTTATTAATTTTCGTGTACAAATAATGAACTTTGTGATGAATAAAATTTGAAGAACGTTGTTTCTAAACAGTTACATAGTTATTTCTCTAAATTGAAAAAATGCAGCCCTTTTATACAAAGAAACTAAATTAGCATCATTTGGTTGCACTGGTTTTGTCCGATACGGTATGTGTGTATATATATATATATATATATATATATATATATATATATATATATATATATATATATATATATATATATATATATATATATATATATATATATATATATATATATATATATGTATATATATATATATATATATATATGTATATATATATATATATATATATATATATATATATATATATATATATATATATATATATATATATATATATATATATATATATATATATATAATATTTCATAAAAATAGATTCAGAATTCTACATGTCTTTTAAAGTCATTTAAATGTCATTAATGTATATATTTTAGATATCGGCGACGTGGAAGAAAATGTTGACGGCAATGCAGAAATATAGTTTCTTATGTATATTTTTGTGAAATAAAAATTAAGTAATGTTAGTTAAAATGTTTCTTTACTTATTTAATTTAATACTTTTTTATGACTAATTTAACCGCTGTAACACCTTTGTATCAAACAAGTCCCAGCAAACAAAAAGAGATCTAAAATGCATCTAATATGCATCTAAAAACTGGTCTAAAAGACGTCTAAATTCACGTCGTGAACGGGACATAAATAGATGTCTATCTTATAGATGTCTTTTAGATGCATTTTATTCGACACAAATAAATGCCTTAGATGCATAAAAGATGTGAAATTAAAGATGTATATTAGCTGTATATTAGATGCATAAAAGAGCTATTATTAGCTAAAAAATAATCTATTATCTATCTTTTTTAAACGGGCCTTAGACATCTATTTAAGAGACGTATTTTATACATCTAATATGCATCTGTAAGATGTATATTTCACATCTTTTATGCATCTAAGGCAATTATTTGTGTCGAATAAAATGCATCTAAAAGACGTCTATAAGATAGACGTCTATTTATGTCCCGTTCTAGACCTGAATTTAGACATCTTTTAGGTCAGTTTTTAGATGCATATTAGATGCATTTTAGATATCTTTTTGTTTGCTGGGATATCGTAGCTATTTGTAGATATTTTGTAGCTAGCTACAAAATATCTACAAATCTATAGCTGGTTGATAGCTACATACCAAAATTTTTATGATAGCGATTTTATTACGGTATGACGGTAGCTACAATAGCCTGTGAATCTTTAGCTTATTAAGCTAGCTGTCCTCGTAGCCAAATCGCTGTCTTTGTCTTTACAAATATTGATAGCTTTTTGCTAACTTTAAAAAGCTAGCGATCCTCGTGGCCAAATCGCTGTCTTTATCGTAACGATTATAGCTAGCTATTCGCTAGCCGACTTCCCACCGGGAGAAAGGTAATTTTATAATGTCTACTTTATTCATACAGCTATTCACGAAAGTTTAAACGAGAGTGTAATTTTGATCAAGTAGGTTTATTTTTTTCTTAATAAAAAAATAAATAAAATGATGTCGACTTAATTTTTTTTATTTGTTAAATAAAAAGTAATTTGGTTTAGAATAAATGAGAACTTGTTATGAAATGATTTATATAAATTTTAAAAAAGTTAATTACAAACATAAACATGTGAAAAATGAGTAGCAAGAAACGAGTTTACCTTTGTTTTTATAGCAAAGGTAAACTCGTTTCTGCATCGATTCAACTAATTTCATGCGCATCTCTCGAGGTACCTTCAACCAGTACTCATTCAAAAGTTGCTTTAAGTGCTCAGTTGATTGTATTTGGTAATAAGTAAGTGGATTGTCAATCCAAGACCAAATATTTTCAATTTGGTTGAGATCTGGTGATCTAGGGCACCAAGGGATCACATTTATCTTTTTCTGCAAAAAATATTCTTTGATTGATTTAGCTGAATGAGCTGGAGCCCCGACTTGTTAAAAGATAAATTGCTTGCTTCTACCATACAACTGTCTAATTGATGAAATTAAACACGTTTCCAATGTATTTTTGTAGGTGTACTGATTTATTCGGCCTTCGTACAGCTCACACATACCGATACCTTTGTGAGAAAAACATCTCCAAATAACGATGGAACCTCCACAGCCTTGTCGACGTGGTTGCAAAAACCGTTCTGAATATTTCTCCGTTGCAAATCTTTTGACATATAATCTTCCCTTGCGGTTTACAACTTGAAAATTAGCTTCATCACTCCAAATAACTTTTAAACAGTCTTCAACAGTCCATCTTAATCTTTCTTTTGACCATATTCGCCGTTTACGTCGGTCCATGATTGGTAAAATAGGTTTTCTTGCTGCAATGTACGTTCCAATACCTTTTTGCAGCAATGTTCGCCTAACGAGCTCTCTGCTTACATTATGTTTATTTTTCGACTCGTTGAAGATTTGTGCTAGCTTTTTGTAGCTGTGCCTAGGATTCTCTCTGCAGCTTTTGAATATGCTACTTTTTTCACGGTCGCTAAGCTTCGAAGGTTTCCCGGAACGCGGCATATCAACAACGTCCTTGGTAAGCTTCAAAGTTTTGACTGTTTTTCGTACGCGAGATTCAGAAACCCCAAGTTTTTTGCCTATTTGAACGTTGCTGTGAATTTTTGACTTAGACATACCAATAATTTACCATTTGATCTCACTTGAAACGGGTTTTCGCCCCATTTGCACGCAATTTGAAATTGTTTGAAATTTGCAATGATTTCAGTTGGTTTTCGTTGAACATGAAGCTGTTGAATAATGTTGTGACGATTTTTATTGACTGAAAACCACTCATTTTACTTATGTTTATGTTTTAAAACAATTTTCGCAACGGGTTAATTAATTACTTAAAAAATAATTGAATTTTAATAAACTTGTTTAAACTTTTACGACACCAATTAATTTCTCACATCTATTTATTAATCAAATTCCCAAGAGATCACTTAAGAGTCGAAACCTACTTTTTTTATTTGTTTTTGATCAGAAAACCTAGTTACAAAATGAGGAAAAATTATTTTGATATCTATTTCCGTTACATTTTTATTAAAGAAAAACCAAAGATTTTTTCTTAAAATTACACCCTCGTTTTCGTGAATAGCTGTATAATAATATAATGAAGAACGTATAGGAACGACGTATATAGAACGACGTTAACTTAAATTGGCCTTGAGAATATTGTCAATGTTCTTGCTAATGATTTTATAAAGTTTATATAATTGAGTGAACAGTAAAAAAATGGATCAAACCACTGTTAACCACTGGTATGCACGAAACTTGTTGATTTGATTAGCTAATCTATTGTGATTTATTTTCGTCGTCCAGCTATTTGAGTTACCGGCGTCTAGTTGTAATATATACTAGTATAAACTTTCATAATTACAACGTAATTAATATAGTTGGAAACAATGTTGATTTATTTAACAGCTAATCCGAATAAGTCTTCCGGAAATTAAACAAAACAAGTTCATAGTGGTGTCAGATGATATTTTTAAAACAAAAAATAAACACCCGACTGGACTCTTATGGAGTAACTTGTTCTTTACTGTGAATTACTTTGTAATGTCATCGGCAACCAAAGGGGATGCAAAGACATGGGATTCACAGTTTATTTTTTCCATGATTCTAATATATACTTTTACGATATATATAGTTATCAAAGTAATTAGATTTAAATATATGAAAATATTTGGCTGAAAATGTTTGCGAAACACTGAATAACTTTACATTAAGTTTACGATATGCAGATTTATCTTATTTAGAGTCATTGATATTTAACGAAAAATATTTTTGTTATATAGTTGTTATATTTATTTTATATAAATATAACAACTATAATAAACCTGTTGATGTAAACTTTAATATTGTGCGTTACAAATAATACAAGCTAATAATGAATAAATCATAAATTTGCTTAAAGAAAACTAGTGATATGTATACACCATTTAATATTAAAACTTTAATATGTAAATTTTGTATATTAAATGCGTAAAAATGGTTCGTCTGTAAATTACGTCACTTACGTTAGTTAAATGTTTTTGGTATTTTTTAATTTAAGTAAGAAAAAGTTAATTGTAATAAGAAAAAGCTAAAATTTATAATGAACGGTGATTGGTTTTTGTTACAAAAAAAAAAAAAAAAAAAAAAAAAAAAAAAATGATAGTGATTCTTTGTTGAGTTAAAACAAGATTGTTTTTTGTTACAATGAGACCGGATTTTTGTTACAATGAGACCGAATTTTTTTTCGTTACAATGAGACCGGATTTTTTCTCGTTACAACAAGAAGAAAATTAGACCAAATTGTAATGCGCTTATTGTTTCATTTTAGAAGGATTTTTTGTTTCATTTTAGAGAAATTTTTTGTTTCATTTTAAAGGAACTTATTTTTTCATTTTCGAGGAACTTACTTTTTCATTTTCGAGGGACCGCTTTTCTTAAAATATTAGAGAATGATTTACGTATAAACATTTATAAAGGTCTTTAACAAACGTCAAATCCAGTGGGTATGCGTTGTCCAGGGGACATCCATTAGACGTCATACAGAAGTTAGACGTCCGTGAGACTGTCTAACGGACGTCCTCCAGACGAAACTGGGAGGGGACAAAGTGTTTTAGTCTTTTTGATTAGCGTTAAGCATTCCACAGCCCAGTTGACACCGGACCTAAAATAGACGTCTTTTGAACGCTCAAAAGACGTCCAAAACGTTCAGAAGACGTTCAAACGTTCATATGACGTTTAAAAGTCTTTTTCTACGTCCTGTGCCTACTGGGAGGTTGTTTTAAATTGGTTACTTAAAAAAATGTCCATTTTTTTACTGTTTCCATTTTCTGCTCAGGATTTTTTTTGCATACACTAAGAGTGCACGAAAAACACTAGTAGTCTAAACGTTTGTATTGACACGTTTTTATCAAAATGTTCTTATCAAGACGTCTTTATCTACACGTTTTTTAAAATGAAACACGTGACTTCATCTTGTATTAAATCTAATGGTCTTATCACAGAGTACCGCCATTTGGGTATTAGCATTTTATAAGTTAGTTTCACAATTCTAATCTAACCAACAATCTAAGTGTGCTTAGTGTGACGTTCAAGCCCATAAAAAATTCAATCCTCTAACCACTGTGTTTCAGGTGCTTATAAAATATATTGTATTGAAATAATCATTTTAAATTTTTTGATAAAACTACTGATTGAATAATAAAATAATGAGTTTGTCTTTTAAAATCATTGTTCATCATTCATTGTTGACTGAGCTTTAGAAACATAACTAATAACTCAAAACTAATATTATAAAAAATGGGAGATTCCAAAACTTATTCATCATTTCCGCATCTATTCATTAGTTTAAATTATATGCATGAGTTGCATGTTTTGAAAATATTAAATATAGGATTAACATTTTCAACATTTTTAGTTTACTTATTTTTAACTGTTTTTAAAAAAATTAGTTCACAATTTGGATTATAAATGCAAAAAAAATATCTTTTCTAAAAATGGAAAAAAAAAATTGAGAGTTACATTAATGTATTATAATATAGTTTTACTTTTATTATTTTTTTTAAACAAAAAAACAAACAAAAAAATTACCTTTATTCCGAATATCGCGCTTACGTCATGTTGGTTGCAAGTGACCAAAACACAAAGAAAATAATAACTTTAATAATATAATAGCCGCTTTTGTCTGTTTGTAAATTCCTTGTTTCACAATAGCTTGATAATTAAAATTTGTTTGACACAAATACAGCATAAAACTTCAATTTTTTTTTTTAATCAAGCGTAACAATTGCTAATGGCGTATGACTTTGAACAGGCGTTTCTGAATATATGATTTTATGTGTGCTATGCGTGAAAGAGATTTTTCTTTTATAAATGATGCTTTGGAAATCGACCTAGATAATGGGCAAATAACTGTGCATGTTGTCAACGATACAAAAGAGAAGTCAAATAATGATAAATTTGTGCCCAAAATTGAGAATTTATCAAACAACAACTTAAATCACAATGAACTTCCGTCATATTCCAGTCTTGATTTTATTGCCGATGAACCACCAAAGTATGAAGTAGTTACAGGAAAAAAGCTCTCGCACGGAACTGTGAGGTTATAGGTTTTTTTTAAAAAGTCTTTTAAATAAAACGAAAGTTTAAGAATGCAATTATAACATAAGGTTTATAATTACTTAAAAAAAAAAAAAACATTTGATTCTAAATAACTTTACTAAAAAATTAGAGCACTTAAAACTTTTTTCAGACGAAAGGGGGACCTTGCGTACCTTAACGCTGATACTAATATGTATAATTAAAGTAATTAAACTTTTTATAACAACAAAAACAAATTAAACTTAATGTAATAACGAAAAAAGGTTCAATTAATTATTGTATACAGCATTACATGAAAACTTTCTAATCTTTCTTTCTTTTTTTTCTTTTTTCCCCGACCCTCATGTCAAAGTTTGTCCTTTTAAGTTTTTTACAAAAATTTGGCAATGTTTGGTAAAGTTAATTGTTATTATTTTGAACAATATCCTAAAAAACTAAACTTTTTTCCCCTGCTGGCACGTTATTTCAACGTTGTGTGTCTACTGGGTTTATTTTTACAAAAAAATGTAAAAAATTAAAAATGATAAAATTTTTTCAAAATGTTGATAAACTTTTCAAGTTTCAAAAAATTTAATGACAAAAAAAAGAAAAAAAATTAAAACATATCAGTCTGTCACTAACTTTAAATTATATTTATGTACTACGACTAATAAATGTAAAACTATTAACTACGACTAATAAATGTGAAACTAAAAAAAAAAAAAATTTAAATAAAAATATCTTTTTTATTCAATGTACAACATAAATTTAATCTTAAAGACTAAAATCCTTTGGGGAAAAATTTAGCAAAAAAATGCGTAAATTTTTTTTTCTAAATTTGTTTATTCTTTATTTATATCTAATTAAATAGTCAAGTTTCTATAAAAAAAAGTTAAAAACTTTAAATTCATGAATCAGCAACTTAGAAAATAATCAAACTTAATCTAACACAAACGCGATGACTGCAAATAATGTAAGCATATCAAATTTAGTACCTCAGTTTTTTGTTAAATGCGGGAGGGGAAGGGGGAAGGGGAAAATGGGTATTGAAGTAAAAGAGTTAGTGTAAGTTTTTGATATATAATTTTATGTTTTTAGCCTGATTGTCGATAAATACTATGTTTTGTTTAATGATAACATAGGTGAACTTGGTGAAACTAGGTGCATGCGTAAAGAATTGGAGCAAAATTATAAATACTCTTACTGTAGCCGTGAAATCTACTTTATATTAAAATTTTAAAAATATAAAAAATCTTTTATGTGAAAACAAAGAAATAGATTTAAAGTTTTATTTAGAATTACTTTTTAATATATTATGGATGACATGATGTGGGTTATCAAATGAAATTAAAGTATTATTAGTCTTATATGTTCTTAAAAACACTAAAGGGTTTTTATCTTTAAAACGTTTTTTAAACGTCTTTTAAACGTTCTATACTGTTGTATATGTTTAGAAGAAATTTAAAAGACATTTAAAGTACATTTAGAACGTAACTTTTAAAAACAAATGCCTGCTGGGCTATTTAAAAAAAAAAAATTGCGTTCTATATTCATTTTTTAGATAGACCCGTATACCCATAATCTATATGGTCTTTACTAGATTTCAGACCACATTAGCTCATGGTCAATGAGGTCCACAATTTATTAGTTTTGGCTTAGTTAAAAGGCATGGGTGATAATAGATATCAGAGCCGTAAAACGCATACCAGCGTTTTTACATATATCAGCTATGACACTTTTAAGCATATTTCTTTGACACTTTTCAGCATATTTCTGATAAAAGATGAGTTAAAAAAATTATTCTTTTTTAGATAACTAAGAAATAAAAATTTCTTTTACAGAATTTAGAACAAAGTTTTTTACGGACTTAAACGTTTAACATTGGTGAAGCAGTAAGTTTTTACGCTCTGTTCTAGTAAAAATAGCAAATATTTATAATCGCTAAGCTAATTAAACTATAAAGCTCGAACTGCTGATGTAATTTCTGGTTTACGTAATAAAAAATCAGAATGTCTATTCATTAAAACCAGTCAAATCTTGTCAATCTATCTTTTAAAAATGGATTTCATTTTTTTTTTTTTTATGCAAGTTGCAGGTCGTCCATAAAGTACGTACGCTTTTTTTTTGTCCACCCTCCATCCCCCCCCCCCGCATTTTGAAATGCCCTTTTTTGAGTACTCTCCACCTCCTTAAAAGTACCTACGCTTTTAACCTATTTATGTAACATTTTATGATATTTTTTTATTTAGTGTCTTCTATCTTTTATAATTGACACAATGTCCTCCCATGTCATATACGCCATTAGCAGATCCCCGCTTTTCCTCCGACCGTACGTACTTTATGGACAATCCCTTGGTATGATCTTCTTCTTAAATCAAACATAGGAGTGCTTTCGTTAGTTTTTTTGATAAGTTCTTTCATTTTTTTGTAAAGTAACTTCAAATCTTCTTTGTAAAAACTAATTTGAATCTTTTGAAAATAAAAGTTTATTAGCTAATTTCACAGCTGGTGTCATGAAATAAATTAACCCCCATAATAAATTAACTCACGTAGCGTAAAAAATTAACCTATTTCAAAATAGATTTACTCCCCTTGAAATAAATTAACCCCTGTTGGCGAAACAATTAACTCCCCATAATATTTTAACTCCCTTGGAACAACAACTTAAACGAATTACGAAAAAAGTATTCCAACTTGATGTTTTCCAAATGTGTTTGTTTTTAAATATGTTAATAGGCTATTGATATGTTTATAATAAAAGTAACGCTATATGAATCTTAAGCATTCTTAAACATTTATACATTCGATATATATGTATATGTATATACTGTATATACATATACATATATATCGAATGTATAAATATTTAAGAATGCTTAAGATTTATATAGTGTTACTGTTATTATAAACATATGAATAGCTAATTAAGGGGCTATACCCCCATAAAATTTCAAAATTTTAATATTTTTTTTTTTTTAGTTTTAACTATTTTAAACTATGCAGAATCATAAAATTTGTTTTGGATGTATCAGATTATTCTTTAACTATCTTAAATTGTCTATTTAAGTTAACCACTTCTTAATTGTTTGTCTTAGCAACGCCATAGCAACGCACTTAAACAGTTTTATACATCGTACTTTTACCTTAATTTCATCCAAAATAGTGTTACACTTGCAATGCCTAAGCTTGAAGAACTTCTTGATGCGTTTTTCAATACCTTGGTACATCAAGTACGACAATATTATTCAGTTCAGTCAGTTCTTGAGATTTTATTAGGTTAGTTTAATTAGTAAAAATGGGAAAAGCTTGTCGAGTTAAGAGATGTACACAAACTCATAAAAAAAGGAAAAAGTTTATGGGAAATGTTCAAAATTCTGTTAATACTGTTATTGTATCTGATAGTACTAATATCGAATTGCCAACAATAAATCCAAGTGCCCCTAACATCACTGGTGTTACTGAACCAATTTTTGAAAATCCACTTAAAGTGTCAGCTTCAGCTCATAAAATCGAAAACTTAGAAGATACAATTCTTTCAAAACCTGCCATATCTGGTTATCGTATAATTGATGTTGCTGTTTTAATGTCTATTTTAAGTCCTGTTCTGTGTCCAGAGTGTGGTTGTTCAACAATCTCACTAAGTGAGAGAAATACTCAACAACGTGGTTTATCATCCTTACTATATCTTAAGTGTATGAAAAGAGGTTGTAACTATTTTCAAAAGTTCTACACTTCTTACTATGACAATAAAAAAGGATTTGATATCAATAAACGAATAATTTATTGTATGCGATTATTAGGTCATGGATATGCAGGCATCAAAAAATTTTGTACCATTATGAATCTACCTAAGCCAATGACCAAAAATAATTTTGAAAAACTGATAAAAGTAATTTCAAAAGCTGTAAAAACTGTAGCAGAACGAACAATGATAAATGCTGCTAATAAATTGCAAAATACAGCTTTGAAAGTAACCGATATTTGTGTATCTTGCAATGGAACATGGCAAAAACGAGGATACTCATCACTGAACGGAGTCTTTTCTGCCATCTCTACTGCTAGTGGCAAAGTTTTAGATGTTGAAATCATGTCCAGATATTGTAAAGGTTGTAATTTAACTCAAAGCCTCCAAAAATCTGATCCAACTTCTTATGCACAATGGAAAAATTCCCATATTTGCAAGTATAATTACCAAGGTTCGGCTGGGGGTATGGAGGCAGAAGGAGCAAAACGTGTCTTTCAACGTTCGATTAACAATCGCCAGTTACGATACATTCAATATTTAGGTGATGGTGATACTAAAAGTTACTATAGTGTTAAAAATGTATACCCTGATATAGAAATTGAAAAGCTGGAATGTGTTGGTCATTATCAAAAAAGAGTTGGAACGCGCCTCCGAAATTTAAAAAAAAAAGAAAAACACCTCGGTGGTAGAGGCCGCCTTACAGATGCAACAATTGATCGTTTGCAAAACTTTGTTGGAGTTGCTATCAGGCAAAATGTGGGTAAACTTAAGGAAATGAGAGCTGGGGTGTTGGCATCACTATTTCATGTTGCTTCCTCAAAAAATAATAGCTTACATTTTCCACACTGCCCCACTGGTGCAGACAGCTGGTGCAAATACAATGCCGATAAAATAAATAAGACATCAACCTATAAGCCAGGACCGGGTTTACCAATGGATGTCATTATGAAAGTAAGACCTATATTTGAGGATTTAAGTAAAGACCTTGAGTTACAAAAATGTTTGCATGGTAAGACACAAAATGCCAATGAATCTTTTAATGGAATGATTTGGAAGCGTATACCAAAGCAAACATTTGTATCACTTACCCAATTAGAAATTGGTGTATATGATGCTGTTGCCAACTTTAACATTGGAGCAAAAGCATCTATTGATATTTTGAAGCAACTGGACATGGAACCAGGCTTTCATATGATTGCAGGATGCAAATCATTAAATAATGAAAGATTACAAAAAGCTGAAATTAGAATGAACCCTGCTAAAAAGTTAAGAAGGCAAGTATTGCGTGCCAAGAAACTGAAGAAAAATGAGAAAATAATTGAAAAAGAAGGTGACTTGTATGTTCCTGGTGGATTTTGAAAACTTTGTTTATTTTTTAACAGTTTTTATGAAAAAAATTGTATTGTTTTAAAAAATTTAAACTTAAATCGTCTTTTTCTCAAAATAGAAATTTGTGCACGCCGGCCAAATTATCTGGAGAACCGTATTAGATTTTTATATGAAATTTTCAGTAGGTGTTTATCATATTATACTCTGTGAAATGAATGGAATGGAATTTATTTATTTTATTAAAAAAATATATATATTACCTAAAATCAATGAAAATTTTGACCATAATCTTTGATTGCGCCATTTTGATGATGGCAAAATGTTATGAAAAATCTGATCCATTCATTTCATAGCCCTACTTTATGATAATATTGTATTAAAATTTTAAAAGGTAAATATGTACACATATTCTTATATTTTGGCCAGCGTGAAGTTACTTTTTGGTCATTTTAGGGGTATTTTTTGGTTACCAAGGAAACCACCAATTTTTTTTAATTTTTTTTTTAAAAAAGGTTTATATTTTACTAAAACCTAGAAACCCATAACATTTTTTTTTTAAAAAACGTAGATTTAAAAACAGAGGGGGATAGCCCCTTAACATATTAAATATAGATAGAATATATATAGTAGTATTCGATGTATATATAATATACATATATATCGAACGCTACTACCTATATTCTATCTATAATATCTACTAATTAATTGCTCTGTTCTTTTAAGAACATTGAGCACTCTAGTTTTATGTTAGTGGGCAATTCTACCGTTACTTACGGAACATTTTGATGTTTGTTATGTCACATTTTTAGATATATTTTTTATTTTAACAAATTAAATGTTTATATATTTATAAATCTTCCCAAAATCATTTATTTTTTTTCCTGTATATTAAGATTTCGTTCAATTATTATAACCATAGGAATTCTAGTTGATTATATGATGCTGTCTCATCTGGTTCTTGTAACAGGTGTGCAGTAGATTTTTCCGATGATTGGTAGTGTGGGGCGACAAATAGAAACCGTAGATTTATGACCGTTTGCATGCTAAATAAGCGCATATTTTAGTTTTGCTTCCATTAGGAATACCTCATCTACATCAGGTTCATACTTAGAATTTTTAACATGCCTCTTTATTAACACCTTGCCAGGGTGTGTAAGCCATGATGGGATTGAGTTTCCAGTAGCAGAACGTCTTTGATACGTAAAGAGTCGTTCATGAGGAGTTTTATTAGTAGTGGTGTTAATTATAAAAAGAATGGAATGAAGTGCATATGGCAAGACAATCTTCCAATATTTTAAATGGTTTTGTAGTTTCAAATCTAGTTTGATTGTTTTGCTAATAATGCCTTTGTATCGTCCGCTTGACCATTTCCCTGAGAGTTTTTATGAAGAAAATCTTGTACATCATTATTTATGAAGGACGATCTTCTGTTCTAATGGATGTAGGAAGGCATACCAAAAATAGCAAAAAGTTGGGAAACGACTGAGTAGCTTTATAGAGTTAGGACTTTGGTGGCGTGAAGAAAGATGGTTGGAATTGTTGGTATATTTGACAGTTGCCTATATCAGATTTCACATCATTTACTGAGAGTGGTAGGTTGCGAGAACGAACAAAAATCATTCTGGTAACACCAGGGTGGCATAACAAATTGGGTAAAGACGATAGAGTAGACAAGCTTATTGCTGACGAGTACATACGACTAAAAGTATCAGGTGCAATATTGTCTGTTCCTTTTCCGTAAAAAAATCAAAGCTGTAACAAAAAAACTCAAGACGCCATCAATATATTTTATCATTCTCGGTTTTACTTGTGTTGTTTTTATTAATCATAAATGATACAGGTTGTTGATCAGTTAAAAGCTTAAAATGCTTCCCAGTAAGCAGATGACACCAATATTGAACAGATTCTATAACAGTATATGTCTTATTTTCAATAAGGGGATGTTTTAGCTCGGATTAATATAACAATTGCAAAAAAAAAAAAAGCAACTAGTCTGCCATTTTGATTAAGAACTCAGCGATAGCTGTATCAGACGCATCGGTTTCTAACTCAAATGGTTCATTCTCATTAATAGAACAAGTTGGAAATCTATATATAGGATGCACAGCGTTTCCACAAAAGAAGCAAACTTTGTTTTTGGAGGAGTTTTTACTGTTATGAATGGCAACAGATTTGGGTGAGAATTTCTGTATTCTCATTAGAAACAGATGCTGTAAATATAGTTTTTTGGTAAACTTAATATAGATATTCTTCAGAAGCTTTTGAGCAGATTTGTAAGCTCTAGCTTTGTCAAAAATAACCTTTAATGTCATTTCTCAGAAGTCGTTGTTAGATTTCATTAGACGCTATACCACTTATAAAGGTATAGTAATAAACATAATTCAAACAAAATTCAAGTAAAGCGTGTACACGAAATAAATGTGAAAGAATAAGTACGTCTTTTTTTTCAGTGGTTATATTAAAATCTTTTTAATTGTTTTGTATTTTGTTTACAACCTGTTTTGTTTACAACGTGTTGTGGTTTCAAAATAATGTATTAGTTTTTTGATTTAACTTAAAATTAGTTTTAAAAAAATGACAAAAAAAGAAGACATAAGAGAAAAAATTATGCACAAATATTTGGAAAATCTCAATAGTAGCTACAATTCGATAGCATAAGCGTTGCAAATACATCCATACACCGTTAGTCGTGTAATCCAACGTTTTTCTCAAACAAAATCGATCAAACGTAAATCTGGTGGTGGAAGAAAGAAGGGTTTTAAAGATAAAAAACTAGTTAGAAAACTGGTTAACAGGTTTAAGACTAACCCAAGCCTTTCACTAAGGGAGCGTGCAAACATATATGGACTTTCTCATAGTTTTGTAGTAAAAGTTCAAAATAAACATGGTTTTTATTCTTTCAAAGCACAAAAAGTACCCAACCGATCTAAAACTCAACAAAAAAGTGCAAAAACCCGCTGCAGAAAGTTGTATGACAATTTTATTTCTAAAAATTTCTGTTTTATTAAAGACGATGAAATTTATATCAAGTACGATCATCAGCAAATTCATGGTGCTGTCTATTATATTGCCAAATGTAGAAGAAAAGCAGATAAGAAATTTAAATACATAAAACATGACAATTTAGCTAAAAAAGTCTTGGTTTGGCAAGCTATTTGCAGTTGTGGCAAAAAATCAGCACCTTATATTTCTCAGTGCACACTTTCGGGTCAAATATATGTTAAAGAGTGTTTAAAAAAACGCCTTTTATCTCTCATTAAGTCACATGATAAGAGACCTGTGTTCTGGCCAGACTTAGCTTCAAATCATTATTGTAAACTAGCTTTGGAATGGTATAAAAATAATATTGTGAAACTTGTGCCTAAAACAGAAAATCCTCCAAACTGCCTAGAATAAAGAGCTTGATGTTCTTAAAGAACAGAGCAATATTAAGTTAGTAAAAACACTTACCTAATTATGACTGTCGAAGAAAATTAGCTAAGTGTTTTTACTAATTTATATATATATATATATATATATATATATATATATATATATATATATATATATATATATATATATATATATATATATATATATATATATATATATATATATATATATATATATAGTTTAGATAGCTAACTAGTTACCTATATAAACTTTATAATCTCAAAAGAGAAAGGTTTACTGAAGTTCGTGCAATATTATTATTATTTTGATCTCCTTAATTTTTGCAACAATATACAAACTTGTCAAAAACAAACAGTTACAAAATAATTTTATTCAACGCTAACTAAAGATATATATTAAAAAATTATATTAAACTACTTACACAATTTTGTAGAACTTTTTATAAGTTAAACTATTTAAAACGCGTATCAAATGAGGTTAATTTATTTCGGTGGGGGTTAGAAATATTTAAGCCCCGGTTAACCCATTTCGCCATATTTTAAAATAATTTAACTCTCGGGGTTAATTTATTTCGAAATAGATTAACCGGAGAGTTAAAATGTTTAAACCGGGAGTTAATTTTTCGGGGAGTTGATTCATTTCGCGTCACCGGCACAACTCCGTAAAAACATGGTTTCTGTTGCGTTTTTAAAACCCCTAAAATCAAAAAGAATAACACCCCGACGGGCATTTGTTTTTAAAAGTTACGTTCTAAATGTGTTTTAAACGTCTTTTAAACATTAATGTTTAAAAGACGTTTAAAAGACATTTAAAATACATTTAGATCGTAACTTTTAAAAACAATTGCCCGTCGGGACGTATTAAGTATGGGGTCTCAGTATCGTAAAATTTACTAATACTGTTTACTGAAATATGCGGAAAAATTGCGGAAATTAGAGTATTAAGTTTTTATTAATGGTTTAAGCTTTACGGAAACATTGAACAATATTGTATTAGGTTTCCATAACGAATGTGAAACCAGTGATAAAAGTATGCGACATTTAAATGTGACTTTAAAATCTTATAATACACATGTTGAACTTGAGTAAAACTGCCCATCAAATCATCGTGTTTTGGTTTACGCCTGGATCGTTACGAACGTGTGTCTATACAGGTTTTAATTCTGAAAGTGAAACTAGATGTGTCGGCTGAAGTTTATATGCTTTACCATTACGAGATAAGCAATATGAAACAGTACCCACTTTAACCAAGACAGCAATGAACCACTTTGCCTCAACTCATAATAAATCTTTTTATTTTACTTTTTATTTATTATAAACGTTTATCAAATTATTGCAGCTGTGTATACGATAAAATATAAAAAACTCAATACAATGTTTTAAAGTTAATAAGTTCCCATTTTTCCTTCTCTTCCACCACCCCGACGAATTACATTTCCAATGCTAAAGCATAATATGATATTTTAAAACTAAAAGATAACACTTGAAAAAATGTCAATATGTGTTTAGCAAAAGCTGTAAAAATCAAGACTAGATTAAATATTGGAGCGATGCTTTTAAAAAATATATTTTAAATATTTAGGTAACCAACCATTTTAACATTGTTAGCAGCTATTACACGTTGTTTTTAATAGCATCGCTTTCTAAGAAAGTAGTTTAAAAATTGAAAGTTGTTGCAACCAGTGGCATAGGAAGGTTTTTAAATGTTTGAAATAACCAACTTTTAAACAAAAAGAACATTCCAAATTTTTTTACGTTCATATGTATAACAAAACAATTCTTTAAAAAAAAAATTACTGTGAAAGGAGAATGAGAACAAGAAACCCTAAATCTTAGTCTGCCCCAAATGTGAGAGCAATAAATTGATGAAATATTCTTTGTACTATTTTTAATTAGAGTTATATTCATCGATGAATTTTAAATTTCATAGTAAAATATTTTAGTGTTCAAAAATTATGACCATGTAAAGTTTGCAACCCCCTCAAATTGAGGGGTTTTTTTTATTTTAAAAGTAGGTTATTTCAATCATTTAAAAATCTTCCTATGCCTCTGTATATATATATAATTTAATATATATATAATGTGTATATATATATAATGTGTATATATATATATATATATATATATATATATATATATATATATATATATATATATATATAAATATATATATATATATATATATATATATATATATAAATATATATATATATATATATAAATATATATATATATATATATATATATATATATATATATATATATATATATATATATATATATATATATAAATATATATATATATATATATATATATATATATATATGTATATTTATATATATATATATATATATATATATATATATATATATATATATATATATATATATATATATATATATATATATATATATATATATATATATGTATATATATATATATATATATATATATGTATATATATATATATATATATATATATATATATATATATATATATATATATATATATATAATGTGTATATTTATAGTTGCAAGTTGCAACTATTTTATATTTTATTTTTTATTCACTACTACAATTAGTTACCGATTCACTACTAGAATTAGATACCAATTTCTACTATAATTGCTACTACAAAACATACTCATTAATGTTAATGTTACTTATATAAAAAATATATGTAAAAGTTACAAGATAAACACTATTTTGAAAGTTGTTTGTCATTTGAAGGTTTTCTTAAGTAGTATGTAACGCAAGGATTTTAAGTCGTTTATGTTTCTTTTTTTATGAATAAATGAATTTACAAATTTTCTTTACATTGTGATGATTTTGCCTGAGTTCAGATTGTTGTTTATTGGTATTACAGATTTGTTGCCTCAATATTAACGTGGTAAAGTTTCTAGGAATTAGTGCTAAGTCTAATCCTGGTAATGATTTTTCGTTATATAATTTTCTTATTTATTTTTATTTTCTAAAATGAGATTTTGTTTGATTTTTTGTAACTTTAGCAACATTTATATTATTAGTTATGCATCATTTCGTGCATTGTTGGTTCTGCATCATTGCCCAAATATTGAGTCTGTATCATCACTTACATTATCGAAAATGCATCATTATTTAGTTTTTGTTGTTTTTGTTGACGGTATTGGTAATTAATAAAATTCTTTTAACAAATTAATCTAGAGTAATATGTTTATGCAAAGAAAGTTTTTATTTATGTTTTTCTTTATCTTTTTTTCATAAGGTTGAAAATTTAAAATTAATAAAAACTAGGTATATTGAACATTATAAATACATAAGAATTATCTTTGTATATAGTTAAACACCTTTGTATTATAAAACATATCTTTGTATAATATCATGTCAATTGAAAATTGACATAATATTATACAAAATGTATATCATGTCAAAATTTTTGACATGATTTTATACATTTTTGACATGATATTATACTTTGTATAATATCATATCAAAAATGCACAAAGTTGCATTTTGTGCATTTTTGACGACATTTTTCTTTTTGATCTGCTCATTTCTTCAATTATTCTTTAAGTTTGCTTTTATTTCTATCAACAACTTTGCACGTATATATTTTTTATTTTATAGATGTCTCTAATTAAAGGTAAAAACTTTAGAGCATGTTTTTTAGTTCTTATATTCTGGACTCATTCAGATTAATAACATTGGCAAAGATTATAATATTATTTATGGTTATCGAAAAATTTCTTTTACGGTTTCAAAAAACTAGTTACGTTTTCTGTAGATTGCTTTTAAAACTATTCAATCATCTGATTTTGAATAATTTCTCTAGGAAGGGGATTTGTCATACTGGTAATAACACTAATTTACTTGTATCATGTTTACAAAGAGAATTGCTTTACAAATTTGGTACAAAAACAGCAGCTCCAACCAGGCGCAGCCCTAAAAATGATTAGCTTTATTTTTTAATGTCAAAATTTCGGTAAAAATGTTTGAAAAAAGTGAAATGCTTTTGCGAACTTAACGTAGAGTTCTGATTTTGTAAGAAATATATTATAAGTAAATTTACTATTAAAATTAAAAACGTTCAAAAATTATTTTGAGAATATGTAAGTATCTTTAAAAACCGCAGTGTTTTCAAATGAGTAAATTGTATATATTGTTATTAAAGAAGTCTACATTATATAGAAATAGTTGGTGCAGAATATGGTAAACAATTTTTAATTAATACTTGAAATAGTTGAGAAATACAAACAAATTTGTGTTTTTTTACTTTTTAAAGTAAAAAATATAATACAGTACAATCTCTCTAATTCAAATTTAACGGGGAAGAAAAGCTCGAAATAGACAAATTTTCGAATTATAGAAAGTGGAATTTTTTCATTTCTGTAGAAGCAAAGTTGGTTAATGAGCAAATGATCGCTTAGAAAAGCTGTAAAATAATCAAACAGGGTTCAATTTAACGGTCAGACATTGCCGCCCCCCTCCCTAGATTGTTTTTTGATCTGATTTATGGGGGCATTCAATAATTGTTTATTTTTACTGACAAAATTAACAATGGTTTATTGCTCTCCTCTAGCAGGTCTCAAGAATGGTCCGACAACGATGTCCGACCGTTAAATTGAGCCCTGATCAAATATTGTAAAGTCGTTAATCATAAAAAAAATGTAATAATAATAAATAAATAATAAGTAATAGTTTTCAGTTTAAAGAAAAATCTTTTTAAAGCAAACTCTGCATCTAGTTTGCTATAATAAAGATTGGTACTTGTGATAGGTTAGCAGCATAATGGCTTGTGATTGGTTAGCAGCTTTATAAAAATTTCAGAGCATTGGTATAAGAATCATTTCAGAGTGTTGGTATAAGAATCTTTAATATTCAGTAGGATATTATATCCACTTCAACTAAACTTTATTTATAGTTAAAAATGTTTTTTTATCTGACTTTTTTATTAAACGCGTATTATTTAATGTTTCAAATTTATGATTCTAGGGTATTGTCCCGGAAGCTTTGGAGCATACCGAAAGACCAAGTAGTTTTGCTTCTTTTGTTTCCAAAAGAAAAAAGATTTTAATAATTGCTTCTGGCTTGTTGCTTATTTCGTTGATCATAATTATTTTTTCCCTTGGAATACAACATTTTGTTAGGTAAGTCTTATTACCATCTACAAAGCAGTTTCAAAAAAGTACAAACCTGAAATAGTGCGCCAAATGGTTTTAAATAATGCGTATTAAGAAATAAAAATACTAAATCAAAACCCATAACAGATTAATGTACTTTTCTGAGTTTCTACCTATCAGTTGTTTTTTTATTTTACTTTTATAAAGCTCGTTAGCTGAGCTGATATAATTTAAAAAATTGTACTTATATCAAAGTTCAAATATCAAGTACTTATATCACATTCCATTAGCGCACTCGTGTCAGTTTGCACTTATCCATATTCTTTCCATTTATTCAAGGTTTTGCAACTGCTTTGCACTTATACAAGTTTTTGCTTAATATCTTCTATCCTTGAAACAGTTAGAAAAATAAAGTAAAGAAAAAGTTTAACTTATTATTTAATGCTATTTTTAATGTTATAAAATTTGTAATTTCGATAAATATTTTATCAATTCGCTATTTACTTTTTTTTTTCTAAAGAAAAGTTTCTCAAAACGTGTATAAAAGAAAATTATAAATAAATTTATTACTTTTAGTACCTAAGTATGAACCGAATGGCATTTCAATCGAAAAGATTTAAAAATCACGATTAGCTTATAAAACATTTTGTTGTTTTGTAAATTTATTGTAAACTTGTTTTTAATTTTCAAAGTAATCTTTATTGCAAATTCATGTAGTATTTGAAAATATTTTTTTTGTTGTTTTTTATATAACAAAAATAAGGTAGCGGAAAAAAATCCCCTCGAAGTAATCTCCCGGGAATAAATCCCCCTAAGAAAAAATCCCCCGGAAAGTATCACCCAGGGTTAAAGCGCATAAAATATCAATATAATAGTTGTTTATAACATAAATGTTTTATACATACGTATTATGTTACAAGCAAAGCCATAACCGTTTATTTTTCATAAACAGACAGACAAATAGGTAAAACATGTAAGGAGTGTACATTTACTGGCTGAAAAATAGGTAGAACACGCAAGGAGTGTGGTAACAATAACATAACAACATGTAAGGTACATTGATCGAATAACTAATAAGTAGAATATACATGGAGTGTACATACATCAACTGACAAATAGGTAAAACAAGCAAGGAGTGTACAATTAGTGGCTAAAAAATATGTAGAACACACAAGGAGTGTACATAAATCGAATAACAAATAAGTAGAACATACAAGGAGTGTAATTAATAATAATAAATATATACTGACTGACAAATAGGTAGAACATGCAAGGAGTGCAACTCTATTGACTGAGGGGCAGGTAATCGATCAATTTTAAAAATTAATATTTGAAAAAAAATCGAATTATTCATGTGCTAGCTATCCGAATTTATTGAATAGCTAGCACATGGCATAATGGCCATGGTCTGTCAATGTCAATGTTCAATCGTCTGTCATGGCGTCATGACAGATCTATTTACCGTGGTAGTGATATTGAAAACTTGGGCAAAACATTTTATATTTTTATATTTTTCGTAAACTGAAATTGTTACTGAATTATTTAGTCAAAATCTCCAATTTAATTTGTAATTATAAAAATCTATAAACATGTAATACAGGGTTTTGCAAAGTTGTAAGTGCATGTTTGCAAAGTTATAAGTGCACGGTTGCAAAGTTATAAGTGCATATACAATTTTTTGAAAATTATTTTTTTAGCTTTAATAATATTGCGCAAAATATTCAATTAAATTACAGCATAGCAATCAATAAGTGTTTTTTTTTTTTTTTTTTTTTTCTAAAAAGTGATTAGTTAGTGAAAATTCTTTACATTTTTACTTAATTTAGCATATTGTTATGTATCAATAACT
The DNA here is from genome assembly GCF_022113875.1 of Hydra vulgaris. Lineage (NCBI taxonomy): Eukaryota > Metazoa > Cnidaria > Hydrozoa > Anthoathecata > Hydridae > Hydra > Hydra vulgaris. The sequence continues at coordinate 13,784,805 of NC_061163.1, read as the reverse complement.
TTTCTAGATTAAACGGTTTTAATAATTTTTGAAAAATATTGTATACATTATTTAATCATAATATTTTAAAAAGACATGTAAAAATAAACATTATTAAAAAAAATAAACAAATCATTTTAAATATTTTAATTAGATAAATTCTTCTCTTCTTATTGCCTTTTCCAACCATCTTCACATATTTATATAAAAGGCATTGCACTGTTGACTATAATTATTATCAGGTGATAAAATATATTCTAGAGTTTCTTTAACAGTCATATCGCGATTAGCATTTCTCGTGGATTTGAAATTGGATTTTAACATTGAAAAGAACTCTTCAATTGGGTTCAATTCAGGGGAGTATGGTACTAAAAACTTGTGAGTAATATTTTTTTCTCTTAGTAATTGAAGTACTGCAGTTGCTTTATGAAATTTTGCATTATCTAGGATAAGAATTTTATTTGGATTTACTGCAAAGAATGGTACTAGTTTGTTGTTGATGAAATCAATAAATGATTGTGTATTGTATGCGCCGCTTTTGTATTGGTAACATTCAACTCCTAAATTGGAAATTAAGCACATGAGGCTAACATTTTGTCCTATATTTTTGGAGAATAGCCATATGAGCGCACTGTATGTTTATTGAATCCGGTTTCGTCTAAAAAAAATTAGAGATCAATGCTTCTGCCGCAAAAATTGATCTCTGATTTATTCTTTCCATGGTGCTTCTTTCTTGAGGAATGATTGCTAATCTTTTTCGTGTCAAATTTAATTTCTTTAATTTACGGGAAACAAACAAGATTGAAACGTTTTTACCATGTTGTTCTAAAATTTGCGTTTGAATTTCTTTTTGAACTACGGCATTGTTTCAGACCACGAAATTAAATATTGTTTGTTCAATGTTTGTATTTATAGAATTTTTGATTTTATACGTTTCTTTTCTTTTTACTGTAGATGACGGTGTATTATTATCACTATTTTTTATAACACGACCAACAGCATTTCGAGTTAAATTACAAGCGTTGGATATTTCCTTGATTGAATATTTTTCACAATTTCTTATTGAAAATAATCGTATTTTTAATTTCTTCTGTAATTGTTTTCCGTACTTTTCTTTCCATTGATATTTAAAATATAAGAGTTAAAATTAATTTTATAAATGCACTTATAACTTTGCAAACGTGCACTTATAACTTTGCAAAACCCTGTAAACATGGGTTGTAAATTAACCCATAAACATGTAATAAAGATGGGTTGTAAATGCAACGTGTCAAAAATTGCAACGGAAGATAATAAAAAAAGATTTTTTTGTTTTCTTTGAATACCAGAACAAAGGGTTTTGTCTGCCTGTAAAATAGGTTTCAAACACAAAAAAAGTGGGGCGGGGAAAGACTTTGCAGTTTTCATCTGTGTTTACGTTGTGCATTGCCAACTTCAAGAACTCATGCAGAAACTAAAATTGTTCAACCAACGAGTTGTCTTTCAATGTTTTAAAAGGTAATTTAATTAAAAGATATAAAATCTTTATTGATCTGAAAACAAACAAAGAAAGCAAGAACTTTAACAGATTTGATATATGATTATTATCTAACACCTGTGTCTAATTGTTTTTTCTGAAGGTAAATAATAGTTAATAATAGTTTTTATAGTGATGAAGCCGTATTTTAAATACTTACAAGATAAACATTAGGCGATAAACTTTTTACCGATAAATTTGTTCTTTTAAAAAAAAATAAAAGCCTTTGAGTACTTTGCAACACTAGACAGGGGCGATTCCAGGAAGAAAAAAAAAAGTAAAACAAATAATTTTTATTTTGAGAAGTATTATTTTTTTTTTTATTTGAGCTTTTTTTTTGGGTGGTTCCAACAACAGCTGAAAGTTGTCAGAGTAGTTATCATTCTGAGAGCCTGACCCAGTTTATAATTGCTTTTTTATAATAAAAACCCATGTTTTTTGCTATCAACTGCCTGTTAGCAGGATGATCAACATCTGTTTGACTGGTTGATACACAGCTCTTTCTGTTAGCCATTTAATGATCATAAAAGATCTGTTCTTCTGTCTTAATTTTTATATTTTTGTCGAGGATATCAAATACTATAAGGCAATCCAGGGTAAGTTTTTTCTTCAAACAAGTTTTATAAGAATCCACAATTTTATTCATCTTTTTTGCGATGCTCTGGATACTGAAGGCAAGCTAAATTTTGACAGCTTACGGCTAAATTTTAGATTTGAGAACAGCTCAAGCCTTTTGCTATTATTTGCATTACAGCTTTTGATTGTGGAGCGGGGGGTGTCAACTAAATGGTGATAGCAGCCAAGAATGTACCGAATTTCTAGAAAAGTTTTAAAATTAGCTAGACATTTTGCTTGCAATCCATATGCAGTAGCTGTCACCAGTAAAGCCCTGGATTCTTTTGAGCATGATGTTCTACAGATGTTCGTCTTCCTCTTTGATGCTTCCTCAGCACTTATGCGGTAGTTATGAAATTATACTATTACTAAAATAAAAATGAATAAAAATTAATGAAAAAAACTTTATTTCTAATTGACCATTAATCATTAACTTAATTTTTTATTATATTTACTTCTAACTTCAACTAATTTAAACAATATTATACAAACTCTGCAATATTTCTAATAAATATTTTGTCTAATATATCTCAAGTAACTTTTGATTTTAAAGTAATAAAATTTTGAATTAAAAAATTATTTATTAAATTGTTCTTAGAATACAATTATTCATGTTACAGATAAGATTTTATGAGATAATAAAAGGTTTTATGAGATAATAAACGGTTTCACGAGATAATAAAAGTTTACATGAGATAATAAAAAATAGCATCATACTAATCTTCATGTTTATATCGAATGAGAATACTTTGCAAAAAAATAAGGTGATTGGAGCTTGGGAAAAAAAATATTTGAATTTACTACCATCTATTAAATTCCAATTTATCCGCAGGTTTTAAACTTTCATTTGATCAACTCATTATCTTAAAATGTTTAAATATTATGTTGATGATAAAGTTTAAAAACTTTACATTCTCAAAAATATTCGAACAAGGTATTTAAATTGATCATGATTATGAGTTTGAGTTAAAAATTAGATTGTAAATTAAAATATTTTAGTAACTTATTGCCCTAGCATTTGGGCTAGGAGGTGATTTTTGTTCCCAGGCTCATCAGATCTAAATATAAGTTCACTGTCTTTAAGTACAAGATCTAAAATTAATGCATATTCTTCTAAAGAAAGTTACTGATCTTTTATACTAGAAAAAATAGACATAAATACAAGCAACGACGTAATTGATGATGACGCATCAGACGATGACATCGAAATTGATTAATTTAATAAAAACTTTAATACAAGAGCAGAAGTTGACGATGATTAGAATAAAAAATGATAGTATTACAAAAAAATTTTTTTGAAAAATACAAGTTGTTTTAACTAAAAATTGTTCATAAAAAAGGTGTGGGCAAGGATAGTGGGGGAAGGGGGGTGGGCAATGAAGGTGGGTAGAGGTGTGGGCAAGGAAGGTTGGGGTTTATGTATATTTATTATTAATTCATCACCATACAAATTAATGCAAAACTTAAGCTCAACCACTAATGACTATGAATCGTTATGCCTAGAAATCATTAGCAAAACCTTAAGAAATATAATTGAGACCGCCTACAGGAAAAATTAATGCGTTCAAAAATCACATTAAAAGTATAATTAAAAATAAATCAAGTTGTAATAAAAGTGTGTATTTTATTGGTGACATTAACATCAACATTTTTGACTATGACGTTAATAAGCACATTAATAATTTCTTTAATGTCTTTTTTCAATCTGGTTACATTCCATTAATAAATAAACCCACGCGTGTAACTAAGTATAGTGCAACATCAATAGATCAAATTTTTACAAATGAATTTCTCACAACAAAAATAAAAACTGGAATATTTAAAACGGATATTTTGGACGATTTTCCAATTTTTATTATATCAAATAAATTCGATAAGTCTTATTCTCAAAAAAGGAAAGTAACAAAACGACTAATTAACGATACCTCCATTAAATCTTTTCATGATATTATATCATTCGAAAAATGGGACGAAACTCTAATAAATTTAAATGCTGATGAGGCCTATGATATCTTCTTAAATAAGTTTCTTCAATATTATAACAAAGCATTTCCCATAGTTACAAAATTATTAAAAGAAAAAACCCTTATGAGCCCTTGTATAACAAAGGGAATTATTAAATCTTCAAAAATAAAACAGAGATTATATTGTAAATATCTTTAAAAAAAAAAACACTACAAAATGAAACTAACTATAAAAATTATAAACGTTTATTTGAGTCAACTTTGAGACGTTCAAAAGCTAATTACTATTCAGATCAAATAATAAAAAGTAATGGTTCGCAAAACACATGGCGCATTATTAGGGAAGTTATTGGCAAAAAAGATTTAGATAGAAATGCTTTGCCAAAAAATTTCAAATTAAATAATAAATTAGTTTTTAATAAATCAATGGTGGCTGAAACATTATAACTTTTTTGTTAATGTTGGTAAAAGTTTAGCTAAAAAAATTGAACCATCTCAAATAAGTTTTAAGTCATACTTGACATCAACCAATGCTGTTATGCCAAATCATGAACTTAAGGAGGAAGAATTATTAAATTCAGTTTCTTTGTTAAAAATTAACAAAAGTTCTGGTTTAGATGATATCAGCAGTATGGTCATTATTAAGTCACTAAAATATATAACAATACCACTTTTACATATTTTTAATTTATCTTTAAAACATGGATTGTTTTAAAGATAAAATGTTCCTGAAAAACTAAAGGGTGCAAAAGTTACACCAATTTTTAAAACAGGTGATCCTTCTGATGTTTCCAACTACAGACCGATCTCTGTTCTTAATTGTTTTTCAAAGATTTTGGAGCGTATAATGTATAAAAGACTTTATTCTTTCTTAAATGTAATTAATATTCTTTACAATAAACAATTCGGGTTTAAATCCGGTTATTCGGATTTAAACCCGAATCGTTATTAAATAATCTTGTGCATGAAATTTTTAAAGCGTTTAATGAAAAAAAATTTACTTTAGGTGTCTTTATTGATCTGAACAAAGCGTTTGATACCGTAGATCATAATATTCTTCTTTATAAACTTAAAAATTATGGTATCATAAATTCTAACTTAGGCTGGTTTAAGAGTTATTTAAAGAATAGGAAATAATGCATTTTATATGATGGCGAGAAAACAGACTTGATGACAATTACCTGCGGAGTCCCCCAAGGATCAATTCTAGGACTGCTTTTATTTCTCATTTATATAAATGACATGAGTAAATTTTCCAATATCTTAAACTCAATTTTATTTGCCGACGATACTAACGTATTTTATTCAAATAAAGATATTAATTTTTTATTTACAACAGTGAACGAGGAGCTTGTGAAACTAAGCGAATGGTTTATATCAAATAAATTGTCTATAAATATTAAAAAACAAAATATACTTTCTTCCATCGTCTTCATGATAAAGACAACATACCCTTATAACTTTCTAAGCTTTTTATTAATAGCTCTTATGTCAAAAGAGAGAGTTCTTTGTTGTTTCTAGGCGTTGTTTTAGATGAAAACGTAACATGGAAGGAGCACATACGAATAATCCAAAATAAAATCTCGAAAAATATAGGCCTTTTGTACAAAGCAAAACAGTTGTTGAACCAAACTTGTTTGAAACTTATTTACTTTTCTTTTATTCATTGCTATCTAAATTAAGCTAACGTTGCTTCGTGCAGCACTAATGTATCTAAAAATAAAGGGCTTCTAATTAAACAACAACACGCTCTTAGAATTATTGGAAATGTGAATCGCTTTTCGCACACTAAATTACTTTTTAATAAATTCAAAATACTTAACGTATTTCAACTTAACCTATATCATATTTTTATATTTATGTTCAAAGTAGATAATAAAATGACACCCATTTTATTTAATTCATTTTTCGAAAAAATAAATCATTTATACCCAACAAAATTTTCAAACAACAACAAAAAAATATTATTCTGCGACTAGGTTCTCGATAGCAATCAGAGGACCTAAAATATGGAACACCCTATTGGATAATGAGTTTAAAAAAATTTCTTCCCTTGATCAATTTAAAAAAAAAAAAAAAAGTAAACTTTTGATAATTGACAATGAACTTGACTTCTTCTGAAACTTTTAAATAGGAGTAATCACTTGTTTTTTACTTGATATTTAATTTATTTTTAACATATTAATTTTTGATTTTAATTTGAATCTTGACCTTTTTAAATTATCATGTTTTATCTCATTTTTATTTACTATTAAAATTTGAAATCCTAATAAAAAAAAAAACTAAAAAAAAATATTAAATTTTAATGAAAAATATTTAGATATTTGTATTTATATATGTACCTTACGCATATATTATATTGTGAAAACGGATTTTTTTGGTTTTTTTGTTTTTTTTTTGTTTGTTATTTATATTCTTGTTTGAAGGGGCTTGGCGATAAGACTGAATTTGTCTTCTTCTTGCCCGAGCCGTGTATATACAGTTTTTAAAGTCTAATTTCGTAAATATTTTCTTTATGGCGAAATATAAATTATATATATTTAAAAAAACACTTATTTATTGTGATTTTCTCTTAAAAATCACTTATTTGCCCTTTTAAAGAAACGTAAAGAGGGGGTGCGTGGCACAAATGGCACAAAATTCCTAATTCTTTAAAACCTAATTGGTTTTAAAGACCTGATAATTTTATTTTAGCTACGAGTGTTTCTAATTTTAGACTATTTTAGATTAAATTTTAATAGAGTATTCCTATTTTTAAGCAGAAATTTGGAGTTGGAACAAAACCCCTCTCCCCCAAAGAAAAAATCTAATGCGCGCTTATGCTACAAATAAAGTTTCTCTGAAGCTACAGATTAAAATTATGTTAAATTTTGATCGCACATACTTATGAATTTTTTTCGAATTATAATAACTTTGTGCAGGTATTAAGAATATAATTTTAGCCACACTTTTGTATGTAATCGTCCCACTGTGTTGCAGCATGTTTTCACGTTTGATATAAAGTTTTATTAAAAACAATGAATTAAGATATTTTCAAAAAGTCACGCACGGAAACTCGTATATCTTTTGTCTATTATTTTCATAATAATAAATCTGGTGATCTCCAATTTATTCTCATTTAACTCTAACCTACATAAATATTTTGTAAACAAAGAATGGTATACATTAGTATTGTTATGAATAGATAAATTAAGTTTGTAGCGGGATGACGCACGGAACAGAAAAACACAAATTTTAGTTACTAAATAAATAAACTTTAATTCTTCGGAAATATAAGTTTCAGCACTTTTTTTTAAATAGGATTTCAGATATTAGTAAAGATTATCAGACAGTTACAGGATTGCACTATGTATTATAGACAGTGCCGTGCCAGACAGTTGGTAGGGCCCCCCCCCCAAAAAAAAAATTTTGGGCCCTTGTAACAAGTCAAGCCGGTCCCCCGGTTAAGGAGGGGGTAATTTGTTTGTAAAATCACTCCTTCCTCACCGCCCCACCCGCACCCCCTAAGAACTGTCAACCTTTAAAGTTTTATCGATAAAATTAAAAAGTAAGAAGAAAAAAAAAATTGGAATTAAATAATAATTTGATGTTTTGTAATTTAACTAAACGCTGTGTCTAGCGCAACGGTCATGTTGCTTTAATTTTTGTTCCTAAAGTCACTAATAGTCATTGTGACTATTAATGAACCAATCGGAATTCAGCAAGTAGCGAAATCTGATTGTTTCTTTTTATAGGTTGCAAATATATACTTGTATACTAATATAGGGGTAAACACAATTTAGTGTACACTCGTCTACTGACTATCTAGAAATTGGCGAAGTGGAGTGTGTATACATCGACTGACTACCTGAGGATTGGTGTAGTGGAACGTACATACATAGACGGAGGCTTTTGGCCTGGGCAGGCAATCTTTTGAATAAAAAATTGCTTTTTAAATTAAAAATCGGCAGCTGTATCTTTGCGCTGCGTAGACTAATTTAGTAATACAAAGCATCTTTTTCATAAGATTTAACTTAAACTAAGCTAAACAAAACTTTCTAAACGAAAGTTTTACTAAAATAAAACGTCCACTAACTCAGCAATACAATCAATGGCAGATCCAGGTCACTGATTGGTCCTAATGGAGGGTAGTCGGAACAACAACAAAAAAAAGGGCCCTATTTTTTAGGTTAAACAACTATTTCATTTGACCATTTACAATGTTTATATATTGGCAAATATATACAGTACAATCTCTCTAATTCGAACAAAAATGGGGAAAATAAAAAATCGAATTAGAGTGATTTTAGAATTACAGAAAGTTTTTTTTTATTTTACAGTGACTTTGCATTTAATCGATTTATGGAGGTTTTCAAATTAAGGAGATTCGAATTAGAGAGATTATACGGTATATATATTAAATGTGTGTATAACTTTAAAACAGCATTTTTTTAATTTTCTTTTTTTTTTTTTAATTTTTATTAATAAAAATGTAAAGTTTGATAGTTCTTTGGGGGCTAATCCCTACCCCCTCCTTTGTAATCGCCAGTCAATACAATCATCATTGTATGCATGTCAATACATGCATCATTTTGTAAGGTTTACCGAATTTGAAAAAATAAGCAAACGTTAATACGAAGTTTTAATATTATAAATAGTTATAAAAACACCTATATCATAATTTTAATTTTCAAAAAAAGCCCTTTCAAATTCCTGGGCCCCCCCAAACGGGGGGTTTGGGGGACTTTTGGCACGGCACTGATTATAGAGTCACAGCAATCGTTTAAATGCAGGTCATGTATGCCCACGCACAGAAGTCATGCGCGGAAGTTGCGAATTTGTCGATTTCATGTAGTTATTTTTATGAAAATAAACAGCTTGTGAGTATTTTTAGTGAAATGTTATATCTCTACAACTCATAATTAATATATTTTCGATGAGAAACAGCAGTCATCAAATGTTTCTAGTTAGAATATATCGTTTAGATAATATATATATATATATATATATATATATATATATATATATATATATATATATATATATATATATATATATATATATATATATATATATATATATATATATATAAATATTCATTTAGTCTAAAATATGAAAAGAATATTTTTGTAAGAGTTATTGTTATCTTCATAACAAATTATTTACAATATTTTTTGGTTAAAATGTCACGGGAGCCCGCAGAAAACAAAAGTCATCTAGGCCCGTTGTATCATTTACATATTAAACAAAAAAATAACATTAAAAAAAAAAAAATTACAATCACAGTAAAATAACATTAAACACTTTTAAATAAAAAATGTTACATTTTTTCTTCTGAATACAATATAACTTTAAATAAAAAATAAAAAAATTTAAAGATAAGTAATGATGTAAAGAGTGATACCGCTTTTTAATAAAAAGAAAAGTCCTGACATGTATGCAATGAATGCTTTGTTTGATTTTTATGATCTATAATAAAGATAAGGTCTTAAGCAACATGTTTTATTTTAATCTAAACATAAATAGAAGAATACTATAAATATCTAATTGATAAAAATTTAGTACCCCTAAGCTTTCTAAGCCGTAAATTCACATTGGTATATTTATTAGCATTTAATACAAAGCGGCTTGCTTGTTTTTATTTTTTTAAGATACACGCAAGGTTTAAAAAAACGTGAGGCATATTGAGGCGGTTTCCCTATATATGAGGCGAGGCGTAAGCCTCAATGCGCTTGAGGCGTACGCCTCAATTTGTTTAAGAAAAACTAGTGTTGTTACGACTATTCCCATCGGGCATTTGTTTTTAAAAGTTACGTTCTAAATGTATTTTAAATGTCTTTTAAACGTCTTTTAAACATTCTTACATAAAGAACGTTTAAAAGACGTTTAAAAAACGTTTAGAAGACATTTAGAACGTAACTTTTAAAAACAAATGCCCGTAGGGTTGAAAAGTTCGACTGTCGACTAAATCAACTAATATATTTTCTAAAGTCGATCAAAGTCGACTAACACATATTTAAAACCGACCAAGTCGACTAAAAGTCGATTTAGTCAAATAATGTGAATAAAATATTTGAAGTGATTGCAATTTAAATTTTTTATGAAGAATAATCAAGTAATTCAGGACCGGGCACCACAATTTTAGGACTGGGGCTGTAAATATATGGGGTTTTCTTAAAAATTACCCATCGTAATACAATCAAGTTTACAATTTAATTATCGCAGAACCCTATTCAACTCGGAACGGCCCTGTATGTATGTTGTACGGCTGTACGAACGGCCCTGTATGCATACATTTTTGAAAATCAAATGCAAAGACAAAACAAACAAACAAAAAAAGCAAACACATTACCGAAAATTTTTATTAAGTTAAAACGTTTCCTCCTATACACTGAAGCCTATCCGCTTTCTTCGGTGCCCAAAGTTTCTCTCGACAGACCTGCTGCATACCTCTTAACATAATGTTATGAGGTATGCAGCAGGTCTGTCGAGAGAAACTTTGGGCTCTTAAGAAAGTGGACGGGGTTACTCGTGGTGGATCCTCGTTATATGATGGGTCATATATTGAGGACCATTAGAGGTGGAACCTCACAATTAAATCTTATAGCTTTATATGAGGTAAGATATTGAAAAAAGAAAATGTTGAAGTAGTAATTTTTATAAAAAATGATAGAAAAAGTATGTAAGATGAAAACAATATTATTTGTACAAACACGAGCCCCAGTAGTTGATTCCCGTCACGAGCCCCAGTAGTTGATTCCCGTCCTCCACCTCCTCTTTTTAGGCTTATTTGACAGTTTATTTTTTTTAGATTTATGGTAAAATCGGAAAGTTATGGTAAAATTGGAAAGTTAAAAACCGTTAACATTACTAACCGTTAACTTATGAGAAAATTAGTTCTAGTTACCAGACATAGTCATCAAAAGGCATGAATGAAATTACTTTCTGTAAATCACAATTTGCTTAAAGTTATACAAAGTTACAGTAAGTTTGTCTCAAGATACCACAGAAACCGGTAACAAGCAACTTTTTTTTAAAAACTGAAATAGACAAACCCTTAATATAACTTCAAGAGAGTAAACATAAACTCATTGCTAGCTTAATGGGAATGGGGAGCAATATCTTAATCTGGAAATAAAAAAACTAGGCAGTGCATAATAATTATATCTATTATATTATTGTTATTAAATTAACCACTAAAATTAAAGATTTAATTAAATAAAATGATATTATTAAATATATGTATTACCCGACTAAATTGACCTTTAGTCGACTAGTAGAAAATCCAAAGTCCATTAAATTGACTATTAGATTTTTTAAAGTCGATTATTTTCGACTTTCGATCAGTCAACTTTTAGTCGATTACAACACTAAGAAAAACGCTTTTTTTTTTTTTTTAAGGAAAAGATTAAAAACAATAAAAATAACATTTAAGTAAAATCATTTTTTCATTAGAAGTTGCAAAAAAAAATTATTAGAAGGTCCAAACTTTTACAGATTCGAAATAAATATGGCCTAATCTCATAAGTCTTAACCCATCAATCATCGCTATTGTCACTAGAACTAGTGCTACTATTAGGATCCTCGAGAGAATTGTCCATGAAATTCAATTCAACCTCTTCTTCTTCACTTTCCTTCCTGGCATGTGGAAAATCCTCCTCATCGTCATCATTTGGATTTTTTCTATACCTAAAGGAAATATATATGTTTGAGTTCAAGTAGAACCAAAACAATAAAACCAATTATTCAAATATAATATTAAGTAATATCTTATACCTTTTGTTTTTCTTTTTTCTCTTCTTTGTATGTTGAGATACTTCACCTTCTTTGACTTCAAACGGGTCATCAAGAGCTAAATTTGCATCAAGATCTTCATAGGCCTCTACCTCAGGATCTTGGAGCTCTGAGATCCATTCATCCCTAGAGTCTACATTACATCCAAACTTATTGGATCTTCAATTGTTTTCTTCTTTAACTCCCTGTGTTTTAGTTTCAAATTGAACACAATGTAAACCAAATCATTGAGTTTCGCTTGCTTCAAGCAATTTCTTCTCTTTGTATGCACCTGTTCATTAAAATACTAAAGCTCAGTAGATGAAAATAGAAAAACATATAAAACCAAAATACTTTGTACTATTACTTGATTGAAGGAGCTCCAATTCCGTTCACATCCAGAAGCACTACAAATCAAGCTCAAGATTCTAATTGCAAATTTTGCAAGTTCAGACGTTTGATCTCCAAAAGCTCTCCACCAATCCGCTGAAAATAGAAATGTTATTTTATTAAATTAATAGAAAAAAAAATCGTTGACTTCTCTTCTTCCTTGTGCTTACTGTATTTACTCGTCCAAATAAACCTTGTGCATTTCGAAATAAATTGATCTGCAAATCCACTTTCTCTCTTTCTTCTGAATCACCAATCAATCGCTCCATGCAAGAATAAAGTCCCAATTTAATCTCACGATGAGAAGAGAATGAAATTTCATATTGGAAATGAGGATTTAGAAAATATGCAGCAGCGTGCAAGTGCGTGTGAAGCTGACGATCCCACCGACTATCCACAATATCCCAAACAATATCATACTTTGCAACATCATTATTTAAATTTTGAGCAATTTTTTCTTTAGCCCTATCCATAGCTTCGTAAATAAATCCCATTGGTGGATACTTCTCGGAATCCACCATTCGAAGAACTATAACTAAGGACTTTGTTGTGTTGAGCACATAAGCAACACCAGGCCAAAACGACTTGCTTTTTAGAATTATGTTGCGCACATTTTCCCCCAATGATCGAGATGCATAAGCACTGGTTTTCCCCTTTCTTGAAGTAAAAAAGGATTCAAGTTTATCCGTTGCTCCAAACAAGCTTTGCAAAGTAAGAAATGCAGTGGCAAATTAAGTAACAGCAGGTTTCACCAAATCTCCACCGGTAAATTTTTTTACCATTACTAACACCCATGCATGACCGTATATAAAATTTATTATTTTCTTGGTCTTGCTGAACACAAAAGTAGGGTTTGCAATCCAAGATCCCGGAATTCCGGGATCCCGCCTAATTTTGTAACCCCGAATTCCCGGGATTATTTTTAAAATATCCTGGGTGCGGATTCACCAAACTTTCGTAACTCTTGCGTAGTTCAACTAAGGTTACGGAAATCGTAAGTTCAGCGTAGTTTTGGTATTCACCAATGTTTTGCAGCATTTCCGTAAAGTTAGGGTTGCGCACGAGTTGCGCCAAACTTACGCAAAAACTTACGCAAAAATCAACCAAGTTAATTTTTGTTTGAATAAACCAAGTTTTCGTAATTTTATAAAACAAACTTTTCTAATTTTGAATTCATATAATTTCTAACTAATTTAAATTAGGGGTTATTACTAATTAACATTTTTCACACCCTAATAAAATGACAATAATATTTTTTATAAACTTTGCTGTAAAAACTAAATACTTTTTATTGAATATTTATTTAAAAAAAAAAATTATAAATATTAGGAAAATAGTTTTAAGTTGAAAAGAGGTAGAGAGGGTTCAGAATTGATTATTCTACAAAGAGGTTATTAAGGGCAGGTAAATTTTTAAATTGTTTAATATGCAATTAATAAATTAAAAAAAAAACTTTCATTTTTTTCATTCATAAATATCACGTAAATTATATATATCCCCATATCCCCTTCAATTTAATAACATAGTTTTAACTAGTGTTCTTTGTACAATGCCAAGTCGAATTGGTTGACTTGTGTAAATTTAACCTGTACATCATCTTCGTTGTTGTCCTCAAATTTTATGTCATCTGGAATTTCTAATCCTAAGGAATAGTAAAAGTTTTCCAGCAACTTACACTTAAAATATATTTTGCAATATATAGTTTGGGTAAGCATATGTTTAGGAGCACTGAAGTGCTTCACGTCTCTTGTGACATCCAATGGTTTTTGAGATGATCAAAGGATTGCCCCACATCACTATCTATCTGTAGGTGAACTTTAATGAAATAGATTTTTTCTGGTGTAGTTGGCTGATTAAATGGTGCAATCATGACTGTTAATAAGCAAAAAGGAAATCTGCATTAGGATTATATTCTAATGTCTTTTTCAATTCAAAAATAGAAAAAAATTATTCTTTTTTTGAATTGACTAGTAGTTTTTACCAATTACTATTTGAAACTCCCAGTTAACTTAAAAACTCTCAGTTACATTTTTGCTTCTGAAGAAATTGGGTTGCTCCTCAATGCTTGGTGACAAATCATTGTTAATGTGTTGGCTTTATATACTTCTATATATTTTTATACAAATGAGATTTTTTAACACATTATACATCAGAGTAATCGTTTAAAGCAGTATATTGAGCTTAACGCTAGATTTGATCTTGACCAAATTAATCAAATTTCTATTTAAACTAAAACAAAATAAAGCTATTAAAACAACTAAATGAATTATGATAGTTAAACTTAATGAGACACGTACCATATAACAAAAAACTGTGAAATAGAATATTTATAAAGATATACTTGCTTTTTTGTAAATACATAGTGTTTTATTAATATTTATAAAGATATAGTTACTTTTTTATGAATAAATTAATTCAATAATTGTATATATTACCAAAATCATAACTGCATTATAACAATACAGCATCTTTTAAAATATAATCCAAATAATATACAATATACCATAATATATTAATTTAAATAACAATGTTACTATTATTTTGCATAAGATGTTATGCTATATTAATAATACAGGGTTGGCAAAAAAACCCAACCCAAAAAAACCCAACCCAAAAAAACCCAAAAAAACCCACCTTAAAAAAACCCAATAAAACCCAAAATATATTTGGGTTTTTTTAAAAATGACCTATTTTACAACTGATATCTCTGATTTTAACACTTATAAATGCTTTATTATCAGCAAGTGCAACCTTTATACTGTAATTACTCTTGTAAACACTGTATTTATATACATAATGATCTTTATAATTTACCCAAAATCGATCAATCTGTTTTTGTAGCAAGTTGGTTATTTATTATTTTTATAAAACATTTAGCAAGTTATTATAAATGTTATTGAAATATGTATTAAAACATTAAATTAGTTAAATACTTATAAAGGAAATAAAAATCATTCTATTAACTAAATTTCAAGACATTACTAGTTATTTAGTATCTTTATTCTCCTCCCGAATGTCTATATTCCTTTATATTGGTATTTGATCTTTTATTTTTTAAAGCTTATGTTGTTAACTGCCAAAAAAAAATTACTAAGCCACAAACAAAATACTATATATAAAAATTATTATCCTTTATTTACAGTTTAGAAATGGAAAGTTGTCAGGCAAAAAAAAAATGCTACAGTTTACTAGATTTGTCCTTAAGTGCATACAACTTTAAAACTTAAAAAAAAATTAAGTTATGTGCAAGCAAGCTTGCAACATGTTTGCTCATTCAATGAGAGAACATGTTGAAAACTTGTATGCATTTCACAAGGACAAGATTTGTTGGTAAAAATGACACTCGTGCTCATCTGTCTTTTGACAGGTTTTGAATATTTTGCATCAGCTACAAGTTTACAACATGTACCACCAACAGGGGTGACTATGAACAGCGGGTTGAAAATTAACATCAGTATCAAGTTCCTAAAAGGTGCAGAAACACACACACAATAGAGCTATATAATGTGTTACTTTGATTCAGTTTGCAATTTGCATTGCAAAACTGAGCCGGTAAAACATCTTCAAGGAAAAAAAAAAAACTTGGTGGCGAAGACACTGTAATGGTTCTTAACAAATTTACTTTATATATATTTAGAAACAAAGTTTAGGCAAAAATCCATTTTTTGCCAGTCCAGTTGATCAGGCCGATAACTTTTCCAGGAAGCTGGACAGTATAATGTTCTGATAAAAAAAAATGTAGTGATTAGTAGCAGCAGTTTTCTTCTATGATACAAAAATGTTTAAAAAGTGTTCATAGTCATCCTGATTGATAATAACTTATAAGGTTGCAACATCATGTAGCAAACTTGTTGATTACATGTTGTAAACTTGTGCAAAGTAGTTTTTGAAATGATATGTTGAACATGTTAGTAAAAAAAACTAGTTTGCAACATTTATATTGTCTTACCAACTTTGAATAACTCAATTGTCATGATTTTTACACTGATTTTTTTTTAGTCAAAAATATTCTGAATTTAGAGCAATTAATTAACATCATTTATAGTTGATGGAGTCCCTTTTTGCACTATAGGTAAAATGTGCTAGTAGACTAGTAGCAAAACATTTGGCTCGCAGCCAGAAGGTTGTGGTTCAAATTACCTCTGCTGAAATTACTCAATCTATTTCCCCACACAGCGCCTTTTTTTAAAAATTTTAGCTGTTAATGTTGTTTGTTAGTAAAAATGGTAATGTTAAGGATTGAGACAAAATATTTTTAAAAAATGAGTTGCTCCCTTGACTGAAATGATGATTGGAGCAATAGGGAGGTGAATTTATGAAATTAAAAAAAAATTATTGTACTCATACAATTATAAAAATTTGGTATTTTGATCGATTTTTAAAAAAACCCAAAAAACCCATAAAACCCAAAAAAACCCAATAAAACCCAAAAAAAACCATTTGGGTTGGGTTTTTTCCAACCCTGTAATAATATAATAATATTTTAATATAAATAAATTAAATACATTAGGTTTAACTTAATTAATAATATAACATCTTAATGGTTGTCATAAAGATGTTATATCAATATTTATTTATAATATATCATCATGATGCATGTAATTTAAATATATTCAGACCCTATTATACGCTATATTACAACTATAAGATAATAAATTGATCATATTATACAAAAATATAACAATAATACTATGATATTATAATACACAATGTTTTGGTTTGTTAAACAGTTATATAACTGACAAAAACGTGATGACCTACAAATCTATATATACATGTGTTTATATATATGCATATATATACATATATATATATATATATATATATATATATATATATATATATATATATATATATATATATATATATATATATATATATTTATATGTATATATATATATATACATATATATATACATATATATATATATATATATATATATATATATATATATATATATATATATATATAATATATATATATATATATATATATATATATATATATATATATATATAAACACACATACACAATCAAACATACATAGATAGCCATTCCAGACGATTTTTTTATAATTAAAATATTCAAATATAATTGATGTCATTGTATAGAGCTTGGTTTGACTTAAAAAATGAGGGGCCTTTGAAGTTGAGCGGATCAAAAGTTATTGACCTTTTTGTAGTGAAAAAACGGGTAATTTTTTGACAAAAGGTATAGGGCCTAAGTATGGAAAATTTACTGCGAAATGGCACCGAAAATGAAAGTATTATTGACATTTGAATAACTTTTGAACCGATGATACATTTGACTTGAAATTTTACATAGTGACCAATTAACTATAAGAAAATAAAATTCCAAATTTTTTTTTTTAGAAATCTGTCAGGATTGACCAGAATTTATCTATTTTACAGACCAGGGTGCGGATTCACCAAACTTTCGTAACTCTTGCGTAGCTCAACTAAGGTTACGGAAATCGTAAGTTCAGCGTAGTTTTGGTATTCACCAATGTTTTGCAGCATTTCCGTAAAGTTAGGGTTGCGCACGAGTTGCGCCAAACTTACGCAAAAACTTACGCAAAAATCAACCTAGTTAATTTTTGTTTGAATAAACCAAGTTTTCGTAATTTTATAATACAAACTTTTCTAATATTGAATTCATATAATTTTTAACTAATTTAAATTAGGGGTTATTACTAATTAACATTTTTCACACCCTAATAAAATGACTATAATATTTTTTTATAAACTTTGCTGTAAAAACTAAATACTTTTTATTGAATATTTATTTAAAAAAAAATTATTAATATTAGGAAAATAGTTTTAAGTTGAAAAGAGGTAGAGAGGGTTCAGAATTGATTATTCTACAAAGAGGTTATTAAGGGCAGATAAATTTTTAAATTGTTTAATATGCAATTAATAAATAAATAAAAAACTTTCATTTTTTTCATTCATAAATATCACGTAAATCATATATATCTCCATATCCCCTTCAATTTAATAACATAGTTTTAACTAGTGTTCTTTGTACAATGCCAAGTCGAATTGGTTGACTTGTGTTAATTTAACCTGAACATAGTGTATATCATCTTCGTTTTTGTCCTCAAAGTTTATGTCATCTGGAATTTCTAATCCTAAGGAATTGTAAAAGTTTTCCAGCAACTTACACTTAAAATATATTTTGCAATATATTGTTTGGGTAAGCATATGTTTAGGAGCACTGAAGTGCTTCACGTCTCTTGTGACATTCAATGGTTTTTGAGATGATCAAAGGATTGCCCCACATCACTATCTATCTGTAGGTAAACTTTATTGAAATAGATTTTTTCTGGTGTAGTTGGCTGATTAAATGGTGCAATCATGACTGTTAATAAGCAAAAAGGAAATCTGCATTAGGATTATATTCTAATGTCTTTTTCAATTCAAAAATAGAAAAAAATAAGAATTATTCTTTTTTTGAATTGACTAGTAGTTTTTACCAATTACTATTTGAAACTCCCAGTTAACTTAAAAACTCTCAGTTACATTTTTGCTTCTGAAGAAATTAGGTTGCTCCTCAATATGCTTGGTGACAAATCATTGTTAATGTGTTGGCTATATATACTTCTATATATTTTTATACAAATGAGATTTTTTAACACATTCTACATCAGAGTAATCGTTTAAAGCAGTATATTGAGCTTAACGCTAGATTTGATCTTGACCAAATTAATCAAATTTCTATTTAAACTAAAACAAAATAAAGCTATTAAAACATAGAATATTTATAAAAATATACTTGCTTTTTTGTAAATATATAGTGTTTTATTAATATTTATAAAGATATAGTTGTTTTTTTTATGAATATAATAATTCAATAATTGTATATATTAACAAAATCATAACTGCATTGTAACAATACAGCATCTTTTAAAAGATAATCCAAATAATATACAATATACTAAATATATTAATTTAAATAACAATGTTATTATTATTTTGCATAAGATGTTATGTTATATTAATAATATAATAATATTTTAATATAAATAAATTAAATACATTAGGTTTAACTTAACTAATAATATAACATCTTAATGGTTGTCATAAAGATGTTATATCAATATTTATTTATAATATATCATCATGATGCATGTAATTTAAATATATTCGGACCCTATTATACGCTATATTACAACTATAAGATAATAAATTAATCATATTATACAAAAATATAACAATAATACTATGATACTATAATACACAATGTTTTGGTTTATTAAACAGTTATATAACTGACAAAAACGTGATGACCTACAAATCTATATATACGTTTATATATATGCATATATATATATATATATATATATATATATATATATATATATATATATATATATATATATATATATATATATACATATATATATATATATAAACACACATACACAATCAAACATACATAGATATTCATACAAACATACACATACATACACACACATTGACACACACCAAACACACATACACACAGTATGTGAATGTATGTATGTCCAGTGCGCGCATACACACATATATGTATATGTGTATATGCACACGCCTATTTATGCATATGTGTGTATGATACACATACATACATACATACATACTAACATACATACACACACAAACATATACACACATATACGCAAAACACATACACTCATACATATACATACACACATGTATACATATACAAGCATACACACAATACATATACACGATCACACATATATATATATATATATATGTTAATAAACATACATAAATAAGTAAACACTTTATACGTAACAAATATCAAGATAATATTAAGTTGTAAAATTATTATGATGCATTTGTATTTCAAATATAAATGGCATTTATATTTGAAATATAAATGCATCATAATAGTTTATAGATAAAATTAATAGATAATAATAATAATCATAGATATTAACACAAATATTATTTGTATTTATAATATTAACACAAATAATATTTGTGTTAATATCTATGATTATTATTATTATCTATTAATTTTATCATAGATATTAATAATATTTATGATTATTGTTAACTTTATTATAGTATATACAATTTATATACATGAATTGTATATATTATAATAAAATTCTATATCAATCTGACAATATATGAATCATAATAATATTACACTATTTCTAATATTTAGTTATTTTAATTTTACGCCAAAGTTAAGGCAGCTAATAGCTAACGTAACTTTTCTTGCTTAAATTGAGCTGAGCAAGTTTATAAAAAGTTTGGTGAATACCATTTCAGCTTGGTGAATACCGATTTTTTAGCACAGAAGTTACGAAAAAACTTACGTAAGTTTTGTTTAACGCAACTGCGCAAGTTTCGTGAATACGGATTTCACTGTTTTGAACTTACGCAAAACTTACGCCAAACTTACGCAAAAAAAAAGTTTGCTGAATACGCACCCAGAAATTTTACTAATTTATACATTTTTATGGTCATACTGACGTTTTAATAACTTTTGAATCGTTATTACATTTGAATTGAAATATTCTATAGCAATCCAACAACTATAAGAAAATAAAAAATCAAAATTTTTTTTTTTAAATCTGTCAGGATCTACCAGGATCACCTATTTTACAGACTGAGAGTTTTTACTAATTACTATATTTTTGGGGTAATACTGACTTTTGAATAACTTTTGAATGGTTATTACTTTTGACTTGAAATTTTTCATAGTGATCAAAAAACTATAAGAAAATAAAAAACCAAAATTTTATTTAAAAAAATCTGTTGCGATTGTCCAGAATCATCTATTTTACAGCTGAAGGGTTTTACATTATTTTCTTAGTTTTGGAGAATAAAATTTAGGGTGATATTATAATTATACCATGTGAATATGCATAAAAGAATCATGGAATCCATTATTTTACTGACCGGTCTGTAAATTGCGTAATTTACAGACCGGTCAGTGAAATAATCATATAAATTACTTTTCGGTCAGTAAATTGCTGAAAATGGGCTGTTCAAACAAATTAAACATATCAACTTTAAATAATTTGTAATTTTTTTAAAAATTTTGATATTTTTGAACCGTTATTACATTTGACTTGAAATTTTAATTAGTGATCTAGTTTTTATTAAATCTGTCGGGATTATCCAGAATTGTTTATTTTACAGACTGAAGGGTTTCTACTTATTTAACTGTGTTATGATGAAAAAAATTATGGTTGCACTATGCAAATATGCATAAAGGAATCATGGAATCCAAAAAATAATTTTCAGACCTGTCAGTAAAATTATTGCATAAATTACAGACCGGTCATTAAATTACAGAAAAAGGGATGCACAAACCAATTGGGCATATCGACCTTAAATATATTTGATATATTTGAACAGTTATTATATTTGACTTGAAATTTTAAATAGTGTGCCAGTTTTTATTGAATCTGTTGGGATCATACAGAATCGTCTATTTTACAGACTGAAGAAATTTGAAATTAAAGTTTTTGATAGAGATACAAAAAAAATTATGGCATTTAATTTTCTTATATACTATAAGAAAATTAAATGCCATAATTTTTTTTGCATCTGTCAAAATTATCCAGAATTGTTAATTTTACAGACTGAAATGTTTTTATTTATTTACCTAGTCTTTTAGAAAAAAAAGAAAAAAAATTTAGGTTATATTATAAAACTTCATGCTATATGCATAAAGGATTGTGGAATCCAATTAATTCATCTGTTTAAAACTTTTGCTTTATTTACAAACCGATTAGTAAATCACTGCATAAGGGCATAGAAATAAATCATTCAGAATTATCTATTTAACAGACAGAAGATTCTTTAATAAAACTAAAATTCAAATTTGAACTCTACCTAAAATTGTAATAAAATTATTATTAAAAACAATACATCTAAATACATACAATAATACATCAAATAACATTAGATACACAATAATTTAAAAAAAATATTTGTTAATTCATTTTAAAAACTAAAAATTAAAAAAAGTTATAAATTAACAATTAAAACTAAATAAATATAAAATAAGAAACTTATTTTTTGAGATTTGTGAACTATCGACATTACCTAAGATGAAAAAATGAAAACAACATTAAAACAAAAAATATTGTTTGTCTAAAATTTATCTCTTGGCTTTTAGTGAATGATTAGAAGTAGTTTCAGTAACGAAACAACCTAATAATCATTTTTAACGATAGACACCAGCGAGAAGGTAAGCCAAGTTGTCTATCAACACAGAACATCACAACAATAACATCACAATCACAAAACACACAGACCCTGTGGCACTAAACGCTGCAAAAAACGCTGGGGCAGATATTCTAATGATGCCCTTTCTCTTTTAGACAAGGAGCAAAAATGCATTGTAAACATAGTTGGACCTGCTCTTGCAGCCAACCTCCAACCATTATCACATCGTTGTAATGGTGCTTCTCTTTCTCTTTTCTACAAATATGGGCACTGCTCTAAATAGCTAGAGTCCCTTGTTTAACTACTAAAATTCATTCTCTTGTGACTGTTTCTAAGTGCTCCAAAAACTCTTATTCTTCTATTTTTTTCCTCGAACATCAGTTTTTTGGAATTCGCTTCCTTTATCTTGCTTCCCTGTTTCATATAATTTGCAATCTTTTAAGTCATCTGTCAATTATTATCTTACTCTACAAACTTCATCTTTTCTCTTCCAGTAACTTCCAACTCCTACAATGATTGCTTGCAGCCTAGTTGGAACAACTCACAAATATACATACAATGACTTACTGTTGTTTCAACGCTGTGCCATAAGACCAACAGACACAAACATAAATAAAAAAAACAAAAACTTGATCAAAATGACTAACCTGCATTATCAAATAAAATTATAGTCATTCCACAGTTCCAACAAAAGAGTAAGATACATATAATGACTTACAGGTAGATAAACACAAAGATACACATAATGACTACATAAATACAAACATACATATAATGACTTACGGATGGGTCAGCACCGCTCCAGAGGTCCAACAGAACACAAACATACACATAATGACTGATAGGTACATAAACACAAACATACATATTGTGACTTACGGGTGTGTTAACACTGCTCCAGAGGTCCAACAGAACACAAACATACACATAATGAGTAACAGGTATACAAACACAAACATACATATAGTGACTTACGGGTGTGTCAACACCGCTCCAGAGGTCTGACAGAACACAAACATACACATAATGACTAACAGATACATATACACAAACATACATATAGTGACTTACGGGTGCGCCAACACCGCTCCAGAGGTCCAACAGAACACAAACATACACATAATGAGTAACAGGTACATAAACACAAACATACATATAGTGACTTACATGTGCGTCAACACCACTTCAGAGGTCCAACAGAACACAAACATACACATAATGACTAACAGATACATAAACACAAACATGCATATAGTGACTAACAAGTGAGTAAAAACAAACATGCAAATAATTGCAGACACACCTACAAAAACATACATGCAAACACAAAAAAATGTAAACACAAGGATACATATATTGACAGGCATGTCAGCACAAAAATAGAAAGCATGACTTACGGGTATGTCACCATGACGGCAGATGTCCAATAGAAAACAAATATACATATAAAGAATTGTCGGTGTTTCGTTATTATTAATAATAAGAATAATAACAAATTCTTTAAGGTGGTCTTTATGATAATACGTTGCTCCACCAAGTACAAATATAATATTAAAGCGATGATGCAGAAATGAAACCATAAAATTTTTTGAAAACCTTTTACGCAAAAATGATTTCCATTCATCAGCTTTTCCATATCGCTGATCACCATGCCGATAGCTGGTAAGTTTTGAAAGTTCATACAAAATATCAAAGGTGCGAGAGTTTTGAGAACTTTTAAAACCACCATGAATACTACCTTCCTGCTCAACCACTTTTTCCCATTCTATTATTGCTTTTTCTGCATATATTCCTAGATTGTGGATAACGTGTAAGCCACAAAAAACATGATGCATTTGAGAAATTTTTAATTTTTCATTTAAAGGAAGCTGATCATAGTTTTCAACAACAAAAGGCAAAATTGCTTCTCTCCAATGTTTAAATTGGTGAAAAAAACTTGAATTAACGATAGTGCGATCTGTCATCAAAGATTTGAAAGAAAAAATAAGTTTCCTAAGATCATTCTCGTAGTTTTCCTTGTCAGGAGAAAATATCTTAGACATATCAGTGAGTAAGTTTTTTAGCTCTCCAAAATAAGATTGTGCCTCTCCCGAAAACATATCTTCTATCCCAAACGTGTAGCTACCAGATGATGTTGTGACTTGAAAACTACCAACCTCTCTAAAATTATATTTTGTGCCATCTGTATGAAGAACATTGTTTGTACTATTCAACATAGCCTCTCTCACTTGAGCTTTTGCTAAAAGGTTCATTTCACTAAAAAATTCAGAAGCCAAAGATTTTCTTGGAAGTGTGCCACATGAAATTCCAGCCATTTTTTGTAGTACAGTTCTGATAACAGATTCAACATTATTAACAGAAACATTTTTACTTAAAAGGTCGTAATATACCGAGCGAATTTCATCATTATATCTACCTCCTTCATAAACGTCAATAACATTTTTTTCAAAAATGTCAACTCTTTCCTTCAGCTCTTCTGTAAGATTTTCAAAGTAATTCAAACTCTCCTTTAAGAATGAATCATTTGTTTCATCAGATGTTTTCAAAATAGTGTTTTTAATTTTTTTCTTTAAATACCAAGCCTTTTGTCGATCTGATTGGGAACGCTTTCTAGCCAAATCAATTTCTTTTTCTAATCTTAAATTTATTTGCAACAATTGGTTAATCTTACAATCTTTTCTAACGTCTCTTTTGTTGACATTTCGAACATTATATTTTGACAAGATTGCTTGATATTTTCTTTTATATTCATAACATCTTCTATTAACTTGTCTATTTTGCAATTTAAGGTGATTAATTCTCTGTTTGTATCTTTTTATTTGATAGGTCAAATCACCAGAAAATAAAGGTAGTTTTTTATCTGAATTGGAAACTGGAAGATTCTCTTCACTAAAACGCGTTTCAGTAAGAAATTTTTCAGACCTATTTTCTAAAGGGATGTATATAATAGAAGTTGGGGTAACAGGACACGACAATTCATCATTAGTAATTTGCAAATTTAAATCAGAAGATACAAAAACAGTAACTTGATTTGGAACAATTTCACTATTGTAGATAGAAGTAGGGGTAGAACAAGCATCAGAAGGTAACAAACCAACAACATCAGAAAAAGCACCATTAAAAGATAAAGCAGAGCTTAAAAAATGTTTTTTAAAGTCCAAATTTTTGGCTCGATTTAATTTTACAATGTAACCTTTTAACTTTTTTAAGATCCTTATAACCATCACTCTAGAGATATTATACTTACAGTAGGTTGTAAAAAATAATGAAAGATTTTCTAATGTTATGTTATGTTTATTTTTGTCTTTGCAAATTTGTAGAAAATGGCTATTGGTTAACACAAAATCAGGATATTTGAGAGAAATAATGCCATCATTTATATCCAGAAAATCCAAAATATTCTTGCAGGTTGCTATTTCAGACAACACTTTGGTAGCTAAAATTAATATTAAATTTAATTTGAGTGATTACAATAAATCTATTGTTAATCAAAGAGTTGAAGTTTGATAATATCTAGCTTTGTGAAAATAAAATAAAGGTAGATCATCAAGCTTAAGATTCTATAAATAAAATTATTGAAATATAAAATATTTGTTATACATTTTTCCGGATTTAAAAATTTAAAAAGTCTATCAAAGTATGACTTACATTCTTGACTTATAGATTGAACCACCAATTCACGTAGATTGTTAAGTTCACAGCCTAAAGAAAAGAATTTGAATTTGAAATTAAAGTTCATTGGTTATTTTACTTAGCCAATAAAAAATATAAAAATAAATGAAAAAAAAATGATAACATTCTTACACATTTCCATTTTGTAAACTTTAGACTAAAAGTTTAGTTGATTACTACTTCTTTTTGTTTTGAAAAAAACAGTTTAGAGAATCTACAGACTAAAAACAGTAGTAGAAACAGTGAGAATCAAGCTTGTAGTTGAGCAATCCAGAAAAAATACCTTTAAAAATATAAAATCTTTATTTTCATTGCCTTGAAAATTTAAGTCATTAATAAGGAATATACTTTCATTTTCAATTTTATTTGTAGTTAAATTTTCGGAATTGCAAAATCAAAACAAAAAACGTCATAAAATACGCGAAGAAATATAGATGTATATATACAGAATTCTAATATACAAATCCGAAGCACCTATTTTTTAAGAAAACATAATTAAACACTTGTTTTAAAAAGAGGAAAGGCTGAATTTGCCATTTCCACTTGAACACTTTCAAAAATCACTTTTTTTTCTGTAATAATTAACCTTGAAGTTTTTAAACACTGAAAACTAAAAATTTATGTATAAATGTTAAAAAGTGTTCACATTCCATTAGATTCCTCAACCTTTTTTTAATATATACGGAAAGTTTTATAAAAATTGGATTTGTTTTGGTACTTCAGAATCCTTAGCTCCAAAAGCTTCGTTTTAAAAAAACGTTCCCGCTTCAAGATTTTTTCTCAAAAGTGGTCTCAAGATATGGATAATACTGTGAAGTGAAGCCATATAAAGCATAGTACTTTTCATATATGGCTGAAAAGAGGTTGAGTAACACTAATTGATGCAAAAAACCTGAGGTTGCTTGCTTTCCTATACAAAAAGATATAAGAGAGCAAACTTCATGAAAATTTCGTGTTTTTTGTCAAACGTCAAATGTTTTTCGCTTAGCCGTGGAATCGCTAACATTAGATATTTTTACAAACATATACATACATACACACACATAGACACACACCAAACACACATACACACAGTATGTGAATGTATGTATGTCCAGTGCGCGCATACACACATATATGTATATGTGTATATGCACACACCTATTTATGCATATGTGTGTATGATACACATACATACATACATACAAACATACATACACACACAAACACATACACACATATACGCAAAACACATACATTCATACATATACATACACACATGTATACATATGCAAGCATACACACAATACATATACACGATCACACATATATATATATATGTAAATAAACATACATGAATAAGTAAACACTTTATACGTAACAAATATCAAGATGTTACATATACATATACACGATCACACACACATATATATATATATATATATATATATATATATATATATATATATATATATATATATATATATATATATATATATATATATATATATATATATATATATATATATATTTATATATGTAAATAAACATACATGAATAAGTAAACACTTTATACGTAACAAATATCAAGATGTTATTAAGTTATAAAAATAATGATGCATTTGTATTTCAAATATAAATGGCATTTATATTTGAAATATAAATGCATCATAATAATTTCTAGATAAAATTAATAGATAATAATAATAATAATAATCATAGATATTAACACAAATATTATTTGAGTTAATAATATTAACACAAATAATATTTGTGTCAATATCTATGATTATTATTATTATCTATTAATTTTATCATAGATATTAATAATATTTATGATTATTGTTAACTTTATTATAGTATATACAACTTATATACATGAATTGTATATATTATAATAAAATTCTATATCAATCTGACAATATATGAATCATAATAATATTACACTATTTCTAATATTTAGTTATTTTAACTTTACGCCAAAGTTAAGGCAGCTAATAGCTAACGTAACTTTTCTTGCTTAAATTGAGCTGAGCAAGTTTATAAAAAGTTTGGTGAATACCGATTTTTTAGCTCAGAAGTTACGAAAAAACTTAGGTAAGTTTTGTTTAACGCAACTACGCAAGTTTCGTGAATACGGATTTCACTGTTTTGAACTTACACCAAACTTACGCCAAACTTACGCAAAAAAAAAGTTTGCAGAATACGCTCCCAGATGTTTAGTATTTTATTCCATGTCTTTGGTCCTCTAATTGATATTGAAAACTCAGTTGCCGCATAATAACATAATAACTTATGGGTAGTATGTATGTGTTACTTAAATGTCTAGTTAAGTATTTATTCTGATTAGTTTTGAATAAGAGATCAAAAGTTTTTGGAATAATACTTTTATTAATTTTGAACATAAAAATTATAAGATGATAAATACTTATTTGGTAGATATTTAGTTTATTTAACTTAGTAAATAAAGGTTGGGAGGGTGTACTGCGTTTTTTATTAGATATAATTTTGATTGCATGTTTTTGCATATTAAAGAGTTTTTTTGATTTATTTTTATTGGTACTACACCATGCAATATTAGCGTAATTAAAATAGGAATGAATAAAAGAAAAATATAAGAGTTATAAACAACTTGAATTCAAAAAAGGTTTTGCCCTTTAGAGTAGGCCAATGCTACTTGATATTTTACCTTCAATATATTTTATAGATTTCTCCATGTTACATTTTCGTCGAGGAGTACTCCTAGAAATTTTAATGATGCCTCTCTTTTTATTTCGCAATTGTTAATACAAAGATTTGGAAATTTTAATGGAATTTTGTCTCGTTCATGATAGCGATGAAAAAAAGTATATTTTGTCTTAGTTAAATTTAAAGATAATTGGTTTGCTTTAAACCATTCAGCAAGGTATAGTAGTTCTGTGTTTACAATTTTAAATAACATTTTTATATCATTGTGAGCATAAAATAGATTAGTATCATCTGCAAACAAGATTGTGCCTAATACATTACAAGATTTGCTTAGATCACTGATATATACTAGAAATAAGAGCGGTCTTAGTATAGATCCTTGTGGTACTCCACAAGATATATTCATGTTGTTAGTTTTTCCGTAATTATGAGAAATATGTTGCTGTCTATTTGACAGATAGCTTTTAAACCATTTAAGGTTCGAGTGTTTAATACCGTAGTTTTTTAATTTGGTTAATAAAATATGATGATTTACAGTGTCAAAAGCCTTGCTGAAATCAATAAATACGCCTAAAGTATATTTTTTTTCATCAAATGATTTAAGAATATTTTTTTTTTTTTTTTTTTTTTTTTTCAGTTTACATTATTTACATGTCGTGATTTCCATGTAATATAAACATATACTTGGAATCTGGAAGAAAATCATATTGATCTTCTCGCCAGAACCATATAAAAATTACAATATAAATATAATATAGTATAATGCAGGTAGTTTATAACAAAATAAGAATCCAAAACATTTGAAATAAGAAATGGTTAAAATAATATCTCAAAAATATTTCAATATATTATCCGTAGAAAAAATAATATTCTTTAACTTGTTTTTAAAAACAGAAAAAGAGATAGATGAATCTAAATTAGGCTGTACAATTTTATTCCAGATATAAGGTGCTCGATAATCTATACAAAATTGATTAAACTTTGTTTGACAAAAGGGTTCTTTTAAATAGTTATTATTTCGCAAATTATATTTATTCTTTACTTTAAAGGTAAGTAGATCTTTAAAAACATGAAATAAGGGGTTATTCATACAACAAAACGTAAAACATAAAATATTGAACAAGTTAAGTTCATAAACATTTAATACATTCATATCTTTAAATAGAGGTTTTGTATTTAAAAAACGATTTAAAAAATATATTATTCGCATTGCATGTTTCTGATGGCGGTAAAGACGTTGCAACTTACTTTTACCTGTACTTCCCCAGGCAATATTTGCATAGTTTACATAGCTATGAATAAATGAGTAGTATAGTTGTTTTAAATTATTTTTATTTAGATAATTTCTGGCCTTATAGAGGATACCAATACTTTTCGCAACTTTTGTTGATATATAATCAATATGAGCTTTCCATGTCATATTTTCGTCAAGATAAATATCTAGAAATTTTAAAACGGAATCTTTTTTTATTTCTACTTTGTCAATATAAAGTTTAGGTAAATCATAAGGCAAAAAGCGTTTTTTTGTTGAGGAATGGAAAAGGATCCACTTTGTTTTCTCAATATTTAAGGTTAATTTATTGCATTTAAACCAGTTAGAAACTTGATTAAGTTCTTTATTCATATCTAAAAAAAGTTTGTTAATGTCTTTGTTTGACAAAAATAAATTGGTATCGTCGGCAAACATGATGCTTATAAGATTCGAGGCCTTATTTAGATCGTTGACGTATACTAAAAAGAGAAGTGGGCCAAGGATAGAACCCTGTGGAGCACCACATTTTATTTCAATTAATGTTTTATTTTTAAGATTAATAGGAAGCAATTCTTCTCCGTGGTAGACGAATTGCTTTTTATTTGACAAGTAGCTTTTATACCATTTGATCATTTTACCAGTTATTCCGTAGAACTCAAGTTTTTTAAGTAAGATATCATGATTGACTGTATCAAAAGCCTTTGATAAATCGACAAAAACACCAAGTGTATATTGTGATTTAGCAAAAGAATTTAAGACTTCACGTGTAAATTGAATAATGGCTTGTTCAGTTGAACTATTTTTTTTAAAGCCAAACTGATTTTTATATAGTAAATTATTTGAAACCAGGTAGTTGTATGTTTTTTCGAAGATAATTTTTTCTAATATTTTTGAAAACGTAGGAAGGATAGAAATAGGGCAATAATTATTTACGTTTGATTTTTCTCCTTCTTTATAAATCGGGATAACTTTTGCAATTTTTAATAGATCAGGGAAAACCCCTTGTTGTATAGATGTTTGGAAAACTTTAAATAAAATATTTTTCAAACTTTCATAGCAATCTATAATAATGTTCCCGTTTATTCCATTCGCACCGGTTGCTTTGTTTTTTTTAAAGATTTGAAGGCTCTTTCAAACTCTTCAATCGATAAGTCTAGGAATAAGTCATGGGAAGAAAGTAAATTATTTGAAGTTGTCAAAAAATCATTAAAGGAAATATTTGTAGATGGAATCCTATCAGCCAACCTACTTCCGATATCAGTAAAATATTTATTAAACTCTTTTGCTATTTCATTTGGTTCATATACACATACATTGTTTATCTTAATCATTTTTGGAAGGAAATTTGAACAGGTTTTCTGTTTTCCCGTTATTTCTTTCAATATTTTCCATATTTGTTTTGAGTCATTTTTATATTTAGTGATTAAATTAGAGTAATAATTTATTTTTAGGTTTTTGCGAATTTTTTCAAATAGAGTTTTGTAATTTTTATATATGCGTAAATTAGCATGAGATTTTGTTTTTAAATATTTTATATACAATTTTTGTTTAATTTTTGAAGAATTTTTGAGACCCTTGGTAATCCAAGGACTACTTAAGGTTTTTGGTTTTAAGGTTATTTCGGAAACGGGAAAATTCGCATCGTACACCGAGAAGAATGTATTAAAGAACTTATTATAGATGGCATTTATGTCTTCATTAAAATTTATATGCTTCCAGTTTAACAATGATAATTGATATTTAAATGCTTCTAAATTTTTTTTGTTAAAAATACGTTTTCTTATAGTTTGACTTTTATTAATGTTAGGAGTTGAAATTGTGTTAACTGTTAGAAAAATGGGGAAATGGTCTGATATATCTGATTTTATAATGCCTATTTGGATGTCATTGTTATATATATTTGTTGTTAAAATGTTGTCTATAAGGGTGGTTGAGTTTTCTGTTATTCGAGTAGGCCGGTTTATAAGCGGTATTGCTTTTTTTTTTTCGAAAACACAATGATTAAAAATCAAATTCATCCATCTAAATTTGAATAGGTTCGACGTCAGCTCTAGCCCAACAAGCAACATTGCCAGGTTCGACGCCAGCTCTAGCCCAACAAGCAACATTGGCACGCAAGGAGGCGTGATCTTCCTGTTAAATACTCTCCCGCAGTGCTCTATGATAAGACCGTAAGGACTTCTTGGAGCACCTAAATACATACACACAAAAAAAAAAAAAAAATAGCGTAAATTTGAAAGAAAAGTTGCGTAACTTTAGACACACAGAGTCTGTAAAGAATTTTATTTTTAATATCTGTAAATTTAAAAAAAAAAAAAATAAGGCCAGCCTCAAAAAATTAGCAAAAACTAAATTGTTTTTTTAATTTTTTTCTAAAATCTAATAAAGATTAACTGGTTAAATAAGATATATAGAATTTTGACACTCCCTTTTTAGAATGCATAGTTCACAGCACGCACGTAAGTTATTATTATTCCTCAACCTCAATTCCTTCGAGGCCTTAAACGCGTGACATGAAATCATTGTTGCAATGTAAACGGCTAATTACTCTCCAGTGGTTATTTAGAGATTTATAACGGCTTTAAATCGATTTATGCCTTTGCGAATTTTGTGTTACATAACTCTAAAAAAATGAAACTTTATATTAAAGTTATAACAATCTTATTAATATCTCGGTACCTAAGTGAAGTAACATGTGGTACAAATTTATTTTAACATATGTTAATAATTTGTTAATATTTGTTACATACAAACAATTAAAAAAACTACTCGCTTTTTTTTTAAATAAACAATGTCAAAAACAAATAAATCCGTTATTAAGAAAGGAATAAGAAAACGAAGCTTCGTTTGGACATATTTCGAAATGGACCAAAAGAATCAAACAAAATGCAGCATATGTTATGAGATTTTACCTTAGTACAGTTCGACCAGTTCAATGCAATCCCATTTATCAATTGATCATTGTATTAATTCTAAAATATCTAAAAAAGTCAACAACTTTACTCGATATTGAAAGCGGTAACGAGAATGTTTTTGAATAAACTGGTCATAAAAAATTAAACAAGTTATTGGTGAATTTTATTGTTAGTACCGATCAGCCGATTTCGATAGTACGTCATCCAGATTTTTTAAACTTAGTGAGTTAAACAAAAGCTACATAATACCATGCATAAATACGGTGAACAAGAAATTTAATTCCATCAATTACGGACAATCTTAAATCAATTTTAATGCTAGAATTGAAGGGATGTCATTTCATGACAATTACTTGTGATAGTTGGACATCATTGGGTAAAAACAGCTACCTCGGTGTGACTTGTCATTTTATTGACAAAAATATGACTCTAGTTGACCAAAACCTGGATCTTAAGTTTATATCTGAAATGAAAACAGCTGAATATTTATTTAATACGTTAAACGAAATCTTCAATGAATGGTCAATCAATAATAAGATTTTTGCACTAGTTACTGACTCAGGTTCAAATATTTTCTCTGCAGTAAATAAATTTGATGATAATGTTCTTAAGATTCCGTGTGCTGGTCATCGTTTGAATCTCGTAGTTAATGATCTTCTAAACGCGAGAGATATAAAATTAATAAAAATTTAAAAATGTGTCAAAGCGTTACGAAGTAAAAGATTACGACGGTAATGGAAAGTTAATTAATAGAGAAATTACAGAAAGTGAAGTTAAAGAAATTGAAAAAAATTAACGAAAGCAAATTAGAAATTGCCAAGGTAATTTCACCCTGCAGGCACATTGTTGGTTCATTTAAGCATTCAGAGATGTTGCAAAAAAAGTTAAAAGAAAAGTTTCAAGAAACACTTCTTTATGAAACTAAAATAAAGTAAGTAGAGGATATAGCTATTCGCTGGAATAGCCAATTCGATATGATTGAATCTATATTAACAAATAAAACTGCATTGGATATGATAAGCATCGAATTCCAAAATATAAAAGACTTTCTTCCCACTACAATTGAATTTAAGGTGCTGGAGAATTTATGTGATTTGTTACACCCAATTAAAGAGCTAACAAAACTTTTTAGCGGAAAGAAATATGTTACAATAACATTCCTGTTTCCAACACTCTATTCTCTACTAAATGGAATACTTGAATCGCAACCTATTTTAACAGAACTAGTTAAGACTTTTCAAAAGGAATTATTAAGGTCTCTAAAAGGACGTTTTAAATATATTTTTGCTTATGATTTTATCTTAGCAGCTACTTTTCTTGATATTTCAAATTTCGTAAATTCGAGTTTATCAAAAATAATATCTATAGATATGAATGCATTTCAAAGGCAAAAATGTTTATAAAAACATTTTATGAAATGCATCTAAAAGAATCCGAAAAAATCGATATAACAATTGAAACAAATTGTTTAAATAACACTTTGAACTCATCAAACAGCTCAGCTGACAATACCATAAAAACATTTCAGCAATCGTCAACGCCACCTATTGTAAATAATATTACTTTAGTTAACAACAAAAGACGAAAGTCAATCAACTTAATTGAACTAGTAACAGATAAATCTTGTTGTAATTTAATTAAGAGCAATGATAAACTTGAAAAAGAAATAAATGATTACAGTCTGCAATACTTTCAGAGCAACAAAAATAGTGCCATTGAATTTTTCCAAGCTAATCAAAAACTGTTCCCGGTTTTGACACAAATTGCACGGATAATATTTTCAGTTCCAGCGACATCCGTGCCATCAGAATGCTTATTTAGTTCAACCGGTTTAATAGATACGGAGCTACTGAACAGGCTTGCGCCAAGCTTATTGAAACAGTTCGTTTTTATTAAAGAAAACAAGTAATCAAAAACATTTCTTTATTAAATTATATTTTAGTAAAAGTGTATTTTATAAATCTTAGTAATTCAAAGCACTTGTATTCTTTTTTTTTTTATCTGATGAACTTTTTTACAAACAGCTTAATTAATGACAATATGTTTTCTGCAATATTCTTTTCAATTCTGGAAAAAACACCAATATCCAATCATTGAGCTGCCATCAGGGCAGGTGCAAGTAGGTTTTCAAGGCTAAAGGATTGAGAAATATGTCCTTCATGATAAGAAATCACTAAAACCTTAATATTTATTATCTAACAGCTCACAGAAAGGTTTAAAGTGAGTTGTGTTAAGTGATTCACTGTACCCCAGTACTGGGGTAAAGTGAAACAATTAACTCATCTGCAATTTAGTGGTAGTTAATGGGGGCGTTGCCAATTAATTTTTAGGATGAGGGTGTAAATACATTGTACACTATACTTTTGGCGCACTTTTGGTAATTAAAATTAAATTATTTAAAGTTTTCTGATTAAAAAAATAAATAATAAATTTTATTGATAAAAAAACTTATTTAACCATCTAAAATCACAAAAAAATTTTTTACCTAATATAACTTATTTAACCAACAACAAAAGAAATTTATAAAAGTGAATTTTTTTTTTTTATAAACATTTTAATTTTTATAAACATTTTTATTGTTTTGCAGTGGGAAGATAGTCTTTTATATTTTGGAATTCGATGCTTATCATATCCCATGCAGTTTTATTTGTTAATATAGATTCAATCATATCGAATCGACTCATTGTGCCCCACCATAAAAAATAAGGTTCAAGTTTAATTTCTTGGGACATGAGTGTTATTAAAGGAAAAACAAAACTACTAAAATGAAGAATAAATATCAGTATTCCGAATATAAAACTTTAACTTATAAAGCGATTTTAACCATGATCTCCACAACAAACATAAAGATGGTAAGAACATTTACTTTAGTTAGGTAAAAACATAAATTACTTATCAAAAACCGAGAGTAAAAAATTATGTGGTAACACCTATAAATAAAGATGGGTGATATATGCGCACATAAGATAATTACATCATCGTAATGAACAAAATCATAATCTTTGAAAAAATGCTTTTCATTCACTGTGCCCCTCAATCCACTGTACCCCGACTTCCCCTATTCATAGTTATCTTTCCTATTGTAATCTTGCATGGGGAAGTACCAATTATGGGAAGCTCAAAAAAATTTATAGCAAACAAAAACATTCATGCAGGATTATATTTGGCGTTAACAGAACTGTAAATGATGAATCTCTTTTAAAGAAACTTAATG
This sequence comes from Hydra vulgaris, assembly GCF_022113875.1. NCBI lineage: Eukaryota > Metazoa > Cnidaria > Hydrozoa > Anthoathecata > Hydridae > Hydra > Hydra vulgaris. The sequence continues at coordinate 13,748,669 of NC_061163.1, read as the reverse complement.
TGCTTAATGTTTATAAACTTAATATATACCAAGTTATGCTTTTTACGTTTAAATCAAAACATGCGTTATCTCCTAATATATTTCACTCTTACTTTGCAGAAATATCTCATTAATACCCATCTGATAATTTTGTTATTCCAAGATCTTATTTAAAACTCAATTCATTTCAAATTCAATACCTTGGACCATTTATATGGAAAAGTTTTTTAAAAAACATTATTAAAGATAAAATTCTTCTATGAACAATTTTAAGAACATCTCCTTAGAACAATTCAAAAGAGAATCTAAACGTTTTCTATTAGAAAAAAACTTCAATATTTCTTTTAATATTTCTTTTAAAAGTTCCTAAAATAATTAAACCTGAAAAAATCATCACTACTCATTTATTGTTGCCTTGCTGTGTATCTTATTTATTTCTCATTGAAATAAAATATATATACTATTAATTTTAAACAAACAAACAAAACAAAAAAACAAAAAAAATTTTTTATGATTTATTACTTGTGTTTTATATGTGTAGAACTAATATTGTATTTTATTTTTAACTTTATAATTTTTAACTTGTAACTTTGTGACGTCAATGTAAACGGGGCTTGGCGATAAGATAATTGTTTTCTTCTTGCTCTGGCTATTTTTTATATATGTATAATCTTCCTCGTTGTCAGTGCCGGCCTTTTTTTTTTTTTTTTTTTTTTTATTTGCATTCACTCCCAACAAGGCTGCAAGCAACCACTATTAAGTTGGGAGTTACTAGGAAAAAAAAGAACAGAGTTATAGAGCAAGGAAACGGTTGACAGAAGACTTGAAAAGTTGAAGGTTGTAGGAGTCAGGAAAACATGAAGATGGGAGAGAGTTCCAAAGGATTGAAGTGCGGGGAAAAAAACTAGATGAATAAAAGTTTTTAGAGCATGCTGGGACAGATACAGTAAATGAATGAGACTTAGCTGAATGACGAGCAAAACGAGAATGAATTTTAGTTGATGGAACTAGAGATGATAACTCCTTTGAGCAGTGACCATGATAGTATCTGTAGAAAAGAGAAAGAGATGCAACTTTACGACGATGGGAAAGAGGTTCAAGCTTAGCAGATAGTCCAGGTCCAACAACATTTACAATGCATTTTTGGACCTTGTCAAGAAGAGAAAGTGAATCGTTAGAAGAACCAGCCCAAATATGACAACAGTATTCCATACAGGGACGAATAAGAGATTTGTAGAGGTAGAGAATGGAATCAGAAGTAAGGAAATGGCGAGCACGATAAAGAGAAGCAACCTTAGCAGAAGCTAATTTAGCAATCGATTGTATATATGGTTTCCATGAAAGGTCAGTAGTAAGCGATAATCCAAGAAGACGTAAAGAGGACGACTCAGTAAGAGGATTGCCATTCATTAATATAGGAATGTTGACCATACTACGGTAGTTGTTTGCAGTAAGCAATTGGGTTTTTTTAGAGTTGAAATTCACAAGCCACTGTGAACCCCAATCTATTACTGAAGTGAGATCAGATTCAAGATCAGCTGCTTGTTCTAGGCGATCGAAAAGAGAAGACTTTTTGTCAAGACAGGAGTATAAAGTTGAGTCATCAGCAAAAAGAACTACTTTAGATGAAAGGTTGTCAGGAAGATCGTTTATGTAGATAAGAAACAAAACAGGGCCCAGGATGGAACCTTGGGGAACCCCAGAAGTTACTGGAAATAAAGAAGAGTGTTGGCCTTCAAGGATGACTTTAATAAACCGGTCAGAAAGAAATGATTTGATAATCTCAAAAACTTTCCCAGAAACACCATATGAAGCAAGCTTATGGAGAAGACCAGCATGCCAAACTTTGTCGAAAGCTTTAGATATGTCGAGAGCAATAGCCCTAGCCTCACCGCCTCCATCTAATGCACGATAAAATCTTTCAGTTACAGCAGCAAGTCGGCCGTAGAGGGAGAGGATCGGCCTTAGGTAGGTGGTGAGGTTGGGCGCCGCCTAAGGGCGCCAGGAAACTGGGGCGCCAAACGTTGTATGCAAACTTTAACAATATAATAAATAGAAAAAATAAGTCAAGGGATCGTCCATAAATTACGTAACGCAAAGTTTCACAAAAAACAAAACAAAAAAAGATCAAAAGTTTTCCCTCACACAGTCTTAATTTAAATAAACAACGAAAATAGGAAATTAAGTCAAATAAAAATCGTCGCGTAAAAGAGCCTAATATCTCCTACTCCTGTTCTTAAAATATTTTTTGCGTTGCGTAATTTATGGACGATCCCCAACCTAAATTTTTTCGATTTCGATTTTCGATTTTTTGTTATTTTTTCGAATGTTTGTTTTTTTTATAAAAATAATTTCCTTAAATAATTTATTTATTGTATTATTACACTGTTAAAAATTGTTTATGCAAAATTAATAATTTGATTAAAAGTGTTTCAATCATAGCATATATTTTGTTACTTAAAATCATTTTTTTAATTGAATCTTTCTCGGCGCCAATTATTTTGCGTTCCATTTATTTAAAGTTTAAATTTTAAACATTATTTTCTGTACGAGTTGCGAGCGCGTCGTTTATTAATTTGTAGAAGAAATTTAAAGTTGTATTTGTGATTCAAATTCAGTTTTTGTCAAGTTTTCAAATTTTGCGGTAATAAAAAGCAGGTAAGTATAAATAATGAAATTGTTTATGAATTATTAGCTTGCGAGTAATTTTTTATTTTAAAATTTTAGACAAATAGAAACTGTCAGCAGCAATCAATGGAGAGTACTCATAATAAAGAAAAAAATGTTTTTAAGACTCATAATAATAAGAAACCATCTGGTGCTCAATACAGAAAACGTAAAGCAGAAAAAGTTGATAATTTGAAGAAAAATTATAAAAAACTTGAAAATTTTTTTACATCGGAAAATAGTGATTGTAATAAAATAAAGGAAGGAGAAAATGTTGCGCATTTACTTAGTGATACATCAACCAGCGATGAAGAAGACGGAATAGTGTCAGTTGGAAATGTTCAACTGACACTATACGATGAAAAAGATATCGATAACGAAAATGATGATGGCCAAGATGGTGATGTAAATGATCGCACCAAAGAAACAGCAATCGATTACTCAGACTGTGGTTTGTGGCCAATTCACCGCAACATTCAATTTGTTGATTATGTAATTAATATAGGTGCAATACAAGTGAATTTGGACACATATCCACGCGATAATAGAAGACGACATTTTTCAAATGCTTATTACAACCGAAAACTTTCAAATGGTGAGGTTATTTCACGACGTTGGCTTGTGTACTCAGTTTCTAAAGATGCGGTATTTTGTTTTGCTGCAAACTTTTTGATTTTAACATGAATTTAAAGTTAAACGGAAATGGATTCAAAAAATGGAAGAATTTAACAGAAGCATTAAAAATTCACGAAAATAGTAAGTCACACAGAATTGCTTATCAACTATGGATTGACACAGAAATACGAATGAAAGCTGGTGAAACTATTGATAAACAAGAACAAAAACTAATCGAAAAGGACAGTTTAAGGTGGCGAAGTGTTCTTGAACGATTGATGAACATTACTTTATACTTGGCAACAAATAATATGGCCTTCAGAGGTTCTTGTGATAAATTGTATGCAGTTAATAACGGCAAATTTTAGGATTGGTACAATTACTCGCTAAATTTGATCCTATCATGTTAAACCACGTCACGCTAGCTTTTAAAGGAGATATTTCTGATCATTACTGTGGAAAAACCATTCAAAATGAAATGATAGATATAATGGCATCAAAAGTAACCAACATAATTATATCCAAAGCTCTAAAAAGTACATATTATTCTATTATTGCTGACTGCACTCCTGACGTATCTCACAAAGAACAACTCTCGCTTACGATTAGAATTGTAAATATATCAGAATATCCTATAAAAATAAATGAACACTTTCTAGGGTTTTTCAATGTTAACGACACGACAGGTCTTGGTTTAACAGAAATCATAATTGGAGCTTTAAAAGATTTTGGACTGAATATAAGCTTTTGTCGAGGGCAAGGTTACGATAACGGTTCAAATATGAAAGGTAAAAAAATAGGTCTACAAAAGCGAATATTAGATTTGAATCCTTTGGCTTTTTACCTTCCATGTGGAAGTCATTCTCTCAATTTGGATATTTGTGACGCAGGGCAGTCTTCACTAAATTCCATTAACGTTTTTGGCATAGTACAAAAATTATTCACATTATTTTCTGCATCAACTTCACGCTGGAATGTTTTACTTAGTCATACAACAAACTTCACTCTTAAACGATTATGCGAGACTCGTTGGGAAGCCAAAATTGAGAGTCTCAAAGCCATCCGATACCAAATAAGCAGCGTACATGATGCTTTAATTACTATATATGAAACTGAAACCAAAACTCCCGATATTGCACACGAAGTGCAAACATTAGCAGAACAATTAAAGACTATAGTTTTTTAGTTTCTTTAATTGCATGGTACAATGTACTATTCCAAATAAACGTTGTTAGTAAAGCAATGCAAGCCAAAGACATGGGTCTAATACAGTGCGCTAAAATGTTGAAAAAAGGCATCACATTTTTGGAAAATTACAGAACGTTTGGCTTTAAACAAGCAACGGTTGATGCCAAAGAGTTAGCTGAAGAGTTGAACATCGATGCAATATTTAAGCCGCTTAAAAGAGTGCGACGAGTAAAACATCATTATGATGAAAATGCTTTTGACGAACCAATTCAAAATCCCGAGAAGAAACTTGAAGTGACATTTTTTAACCCTTTATTAGATACATGTCTGTCGTCATTAAATGAAAGATTTGAACAACTTAATGAATATGTAAATATATGGAGTTTTTTATTTAATTTGGATAATTTGCCCATCAAGAACGAACTTTTAAAATTGTGTAAACAATTACAAGAAAAATTAACTGTAAATACAAAATCAGAAATCGATGGTGCTTTGCTATGCGACGAACTACGAAAGTGTGCGGTTTTTTATAAAAGATAAAATAAGCAATGTTGAAAATGAAATAAATACAAAAGAGATGACACCACTTTTTGCACTGAATCTTATTAAAAAACATTGTCTACAAGAGTTATATTCAAATACATGGATTGTTCTGCGCATTCTTCTTACAATACCTGTTACTGTTGCTAGTGGAGAACGTAGTTTTTCTAAACTGAAGTTAATCAAAACATATTTAAGAAATACCATGTTGCAAGATCGACTTAATTTTCTATCTATGTTATCAATCGAGCAAGATTTAGATTTTTCTAGTTTGAGAAGAGTTTTCGCGGACAAAAAATCAAGAAAAGTTAGATTTTAAAATTTAATAACTCTTGTTTATATAGTTCGAGAATTTATTATATGTTTAATAAAAACATTTGTTATTTTTAAAGCAGCGTTGCGTTGTCTATTTATTTAGTCACTCATTTCTATAAACCCATATCATAAAAAGTCTAAGTTTATAATTTTAATAAAAAATTAATTAAATAAGAAACTTGATGCACAATATGGATCTCTTTGCATTAAACTATATATTCCCTTTAGCACTCATGTTCATCATTTTAGAGCATTGGTCTCGTTGTTAATGGTAACAACTTACCCATATATACCTAGGGGCGCGTTCACAAGTTTTGCCCAACCTGTCAAAAAAGCTATGGCCGGCGCTGCTCATTGTAAATTTTATTATACGGCGAAAAAAAAGATAATAATTGGAAAAAAAAAAAAAATGAAACTGGTTTTTTAAATGTTATGAATCATAATGCCTCATTAAATTATATTCTTTGCACTCTAAAACAGATTCATTACATACTAAACATGCTGGCGCCGAAATAAATTTACCAAAATAGTATTCATTTGCGAAACATATATATATATATATATATATATATATATATATATATATATATATATATATATATATATATATATATATATATATATATATATATATATATATATATATATATATATATATATATATTATAAAAGGTTTACCTGCCGATAGCCATAGTAAATTAATTAGGCCCCCGGTTATTTCTAAAATTTAAGGTACTAAGATTGCATTTATAAGTTATGCTTTAAAAATTTATAGCGTTAATTCGACGTTATTTTTTTTGGGATAAACTTAACTTTCTAAAAATAAAAATTTTCCGAAATAAATTAAACTTTTTGATAAATTTCATTTTCGAAATTAATTTAGCTAATCAAATATCTTTTGGTTTTTTTTCGAAATTAAATGCACACTTCGAAAACCTTTTTTTTCTTTCGAAATGAATTTGACTTTTCAAAATATACATTTTTTTTTCGAAGTTAATTTGACTTTTCGAAACTCTTTTCTTTTTCTTTCGAAATTAATTTCACTTTTCGAAATTCTTTTTTTCCTTTTAAAATTATTTTCCTATTTCGAAATCCATCTTTTTATTTCGAAATTAATTTCACATTTCTAAATTACTTTTTTTTCGAAATTAATATGGCTAGTTCGATTTTTTTCGAAAGTTTTTTTAGATTTCGAAAAAAAGAGGTATTTCGATAACGTTTTAATCGAAAATTTTCGAAAATTGCAATTTCGATAATGAACTAAATATATTTAGTTCTCCATATTCCTTAATAATTCGTATTGCATTTTTTCTGAATATTAAAAAAAATTCCTGAATATTAAAAAAAGATATTATTATAAATATTAAATTTAGTCTATCACTACGTAATGTTTTCTTTTTTTCTGAAATAATTGAACTGATCGACCCTATCAAATGCTTTTGATAAATTAATAACTAATTTAAGTGCGAAGTTGTTATTATCAAAGCCATTACCCAGTGGGAAATGAACTAGCATTGTCGCTACTTGGGTAAAAGAAGCGTTTAAGACGTATAAATATACGTAATAATACGGTTTTTAGATATTTTTAACACGTCTTTTATCATCTGGACTTTTTTTCCCCATTGGATAGCGATTTGGTTTATTATAACAATTATTTCATCTTCAAGTGAATGATTTTTCAAAAATCTAACTGATTTTTGTAAAAAATAATTGTTTATAGTAAAATGGTTCCCATCGAGTTCAAAGACGTTTATTAGAAATCTATGATAAGTTGAGACATCTAAAAGACGTCTTATAGACGATCAAATATTAAATGTATCAGATATCTCTTAGATACAGATGATTCGTCTGATTCATACGCGAATTTTTGAAACATACGAGAAAAAAATGAGACATCTAGTAGACACTTTGAAGATGGTTACATTTTTAAATGTCTTTTTTCAGAACGAGACATGAAATAAAAATAAACGAGACATGAAATAAATATCTAAATGACATCTAAATGAAGCTATAAAGTTGATCAGCTATTAGATGTTTTTATTTAGACATCTGATAAACGTCAGTTAAGACGTCTGATTTTCTATACATTATATATATATATATATATATATATATATATATATATATATATATATATATATATATATATATATATATACATATATATATATATATATATATATATATATATATATACAGTGTCGTAAGGAGGCAGGGCTATAGCCCCGGGACCCGCAAATTTAGGTTCCCCCAAAAATGTTAGAGGACCTTTTTTTTTTAGTCATTTTTAGACTCTGGCCCATAAAAAGGCCTCCCAAAACAAAAATAGCCCCGGGCCCAAAGAAATCTTAATCCGCCACTGTATATATATATATATATATATATATATATATATATATATATATATATATATATATATATATATATATGTGTGTGTGTATATATATATGTATGTATATATGTATATATGTATGTATATCTCTCTCTCTCTCTCTATATATATATATATATATATATATATATATATATATATATATATATATATATATATATATATATATTTAACTTAGAGTTTCATTAAAAAAAAAAAAGTTTTTAAAAGTATGAAGTGCAGATTTATTATCTCATCAGAAATTCAAGATCTCGCATTTAAATAATCGATCATAACTAAATTATTCAATTGCTTACATCATCGCTGCTTAGCTTCTAACTTGATTAGTATGTCATTTGTAATGCAGTCTGGTTTCGTTTCATTAATTGATTTGAATATTTAAGAAAAATGATGGTGCAAAATTATAACTCAATTTGATCAACAAAATTTAATGATGCGTTTATCTTAGTTTGAACTTATTGTTAATACTTTGAATTAATACGTAATTAATACGTAATTTTTTTTATTGCTGCAGTTCTGAATAACCTCAACTATTCAATTTGGCAAACATTCCAAACGTTTCCAGAGATTAGCAAGAGATATGTTCTTCCAAACATCTAAAATTGCCTTTTTCAATTCATCGACATTTTAATATTGTTTCCCTTCTTCATAAACACATCTTGCTAAAATGCCCTATATGTTTTTGATAGGAATTAAATTGAAAATGCTGGCCATTCCAATAATTGAAGTTTTTTTTGCTGGTGAACCATGGAATATTTGACTTTACTCATGCACTCCATGGCTTATTGAAGAGAAATGCGTTTGTGCGCTTTAGTTAGTGTTAAAAATATGCTTTATTTTACATATCTGATAATGCCTGATCTGTTAATTCCACGATTTACCTCTATTTTAAGTATTTCAATCCCAAATCAGCGCCAATTTGTCTTGCGGAAACTGTGCGGTAACATTTACAATTTGTCGCAGTTGACGAGCTGTAAGTATCAGTCTTCTAATTATTTGATTGACCTAATTGATTTAATTTTACTTTTTTCTTCTGAAGAAACTGAAGAAATTTCCTGTGTTGAGAGCTTTGTTGAAGAATTTCTATGAAAAAACTCAAGAAATTTCTAGCGCTTTATTCAAGATTACAGTTGCAAGAAAAAAATTAGTTATTGACTATTTAAAATTTGACATTAAAATTCTATCCAAAGTAGTACAAGGTGTACTTTCTATTATATATAGCAACTTTCTGTTGTAGCAACTTTTACTACGGCTCTTATGCTAAGAACCGCTATTTTGCGGTGCATCGTACAAAGTAGATATTTTTCGAGCTTGGTAATATTGCTACACCCCATAAAAGTTATTTGGATCCAGAAAATGTGGTTTTATTGCTCTACACCCATTGTAACTTGTGGCAAAATGAAAATTCTTCAACCTTGAATCAGGTTAATTTAAGATTTTCCAAAATAAATCTAATAAAGGTTTCTGATCCCAAACAGTGTCTAATTTTTTAAAATACAATACATAAACAAAATAGATTTTTATATTTTCGTAAAAATACAGCACAAACCAAAGTTTATAAATTTTGGATTTTATAAATTTTGAAACATGAAAATAATTAATGCTAATGTAATTTTAACACACTTCATATAAAACCTAAGATACAAAACTGCATTAAAGTTTAAAAATAACCATTTAAAATATTTTTATTTATTTAGGCGCTCCAAGAAGTTCTCATGGTTACAGAGCATCTTGAAATAGAATTTAACCAGGAAATTCACGCCTTCTTCCTTATCATTGTTGCATATGACAAGGCCGGCTTCAAACCATTGAACTCCAGTTCTGAGACCATAACTCAAACTACTACACCACGGCAGCTTCAAATACAATGAAATCAGTAAATTCGGTTAAGCTTCGATAAATATATAATAAATATCAAGTTTTGTTCACGAGACTAGTTGCTAGTTTCGTTACTTTCTGTTTCTTCTCGTAATCGTTATATTGCTTTACAGCAATTCCACATGCCTCGATATTTTGCTTTTATCGAGGAAATACAACTTTATAATATTTATGTGTATAAAAAATATTTTAAATTTATATTATTTTGGTTAAAAAATATATGTTCTTTAGGAAAATTTTTAGTTTATTTTTTACTTTATATTTTAAAGGTGATTGCACAATTAAGAACGTCACTGCGTGATAAATCGATGTCACGTTGTGACGCGCGTATTTTTAGCTATATCTGTAAAAATATAAAAAAAAAAATTATGAAAATTTTAGTTTTTATAATACAGATAGGCTTCTTCAATATTATAATAAAGTTTATTTTTTATTTTAAAAACCCAAATACCGCACACTTTTGTTTTCTCGATTGAAAACGCATTTAACGCGTGTGATGGAATTGTTGTTTAACGCAAAAGCTAGCCAAATCGAGACGACCGTAATACATTTTCGCGGCTCACTTTGATTTAAAAACCTCATTTTCAATTGCTTTTAAAATAAACAAATCAGATGTCTTTCATAATTTGTTTTGCTAGCCCAGGTGAAATGCTTGCATTTTTCTGTTGCTACACTAACGCAACCTTATACGATTTATTTGCCTGTTATACACATTTTTGTAATGCTCCATATCTTTATTTTAGTTATTATTTTTATTTGTAACGCTATAGAGGTCATTTTATCATGGTGATATAGGGCGCTTTGTCTCGACCTCTTTAGTAGTAGCTCATAAAAACTGGATGTGTACATAAATGTGATTTGATTTTATATGGTAACGCTAAACTCCTTTTAGTCAATGTGGTTAGAAAAAAAGTTTATTTTATTTTAATTTTTTTTTTTTTCTGAAAAAATTTTCTAATTTAAATTCAACATTAAAGTGATAAAGTGTGCAAAATATAAGATAGTGCTGACCTAAATCTGTAAAAATCTGTGTATATTTTGTTTTGGTTGATATGGATATTGGTTTATTTAAAAACCATTATCTTATAATTTTTGAGGCATAAAAATAAAGCACATTTTTTTCGTTTTTGCAACAGTAGTTTAAATTTTTTCTATGTTTTAATTATGTTTTAATTATGTTTTGTAGAAAATTAGTTTTTTTTGAGTCATAAATGACTGAGTGGTGTTGATTTATAAATTTGGCTCTCATTGAGTGTAATGAGTTTCTTAGATGAAAAACCACCTAGTGATAAAAGCAACGATGAAGATCTTCCAAGTTTACAATCTATTATCAAGGTATTTAGAAAGGTCTTTAAAGAGTTTCTTATTCCTTATCATTATATTTTTATAAATCCACAAGGTCAATTACATAACAGTTGAGGAGGTTACTCATTTTTATAACTTTATTATTTTTCAACCTCATAACAGAAACGTAAGTTTTTAAAACACAAACTTCAACTAACAAAACGACTGTGTGGAGAAACAAGTTAAAAAGTTGTTCTAAAAAAGTTGTTATATAAAAGTAATTATTAAATAACATATTTTAAAGGATCTCATAGAATTCTCATTGAACTTTATTGCTTTTTATAATTTTGTTTTTATTGAAAAAGTTAGACAAGACAATGTTTTTTTAATTCTTTTAGAGGCTAGAAGAAAATGAAATTAAAATTCCAACCAAAGAAACTCTTACCAACTCAGAAATACCTATTTCTATGCGCGATGTCACTAAAGTAATGTCTAATGATGTAGCTGATGCTGAAAAATTGATTGAAGAAAACAGGCTATTGTATGATGATTTACTTTGGAGTCAAAATCAGCTTTCTTTAATGAAGAGCGAAAAAAGCTCTTTAAACTCATCAAAGGTTTATTATGATATTTATATTTTGCAAGATTGCTTGATTGTTTGTCAAAAATATATAATTATTTTATATTAAATAAATTAATATATATTAAATTCATTAAATAAATCGTTTTTCAAAAACCGCATCATTTTTAATTTATAATCAAATTCTAAATAAATAGTAAATAGTCAATTTATTGGTAAATTTAATTTAAGTTCAGTAACGTGCTTAAATTACTATATATATATATATATATATATATATATATATATATATATATATATATATATATATATATATATATATATATATATATGCAACCCTGGGAATTAGAAAAAAATTAATAATTTGTTGACCTCAATCTTTTAGAGATCGGCAAATAAAATTTGATCCAAAGGTCTTACCAAAAAACATAGAAACCTCAAACACTTTATAAAATTGAAAATTCAAAGATGTTTATTTGTATTATAGCCTGTATATTAGTGATCAAATATTATCAGTATCTTCATCAGCAATTGTTAAAAATCCTTACTCAAAATAGCTTGAGTGAATTTTGACGACAAGAAAAAGTCATAGTTTTTTTTAGAAAATTCTTGATAGAGGTTATCGTTTTTTATTGTTCTTGATAGAGGTTATCGTTTTGTTTTATGAAGTGTTATTAAAAATTTTTACAAAATTGTTTTTTTAATCGAACAACAAGCATATAGCATACTGCATTTTTTTCTTCATATACATCTATGATAAGTGATATATAGACAAACTATTATTACAAAGTTTTATTTTTGCCCGAAGGTGAGTATTTCAGTGAGAGTTTCAAATTCAAGAGTTCTGATCTGCTTTCATCACTTCTAACCATTTGACTACCAAACAGAAAGCATTACATTGAATGTTTTTTCACAATTCTTTTTACATCTTCAAACTTTCTAAGATTGAAGATGTAAAAAGCAACACATTTTGTTATGAAATTTTTCCTGACAGTCATGTTTGTATTTGAGTACATCTTTGTATTTTTATCCTTCTTCCTGTCTGCACATATAAGTTTAAAAAAAAAATGCAACAATAAATTTGTTTTCCCTCCTGAATTTTCATTTTCTTAAATTACTTTTATTTTCAACTTAGCTCTGTCTAATTTTCACTTATCAATTAGAATGTTATTGGTATCAACTATTGATAACAATAATCTTATGTTTTATCAAGCAAACTATTTCCAAGAATGAAGGCTTGAAGAACCATCTCTGACCAACTCCATAGCATATCTTGAGAACTTTTAAATGCTGTAATCTGCTTGAGTTCTTATGATTGGTTGCCAGTCATGTTTTTTAAATAAAAAAACAAATTTTAGAAATTTTTTAAATTATGTTTGAAATTTATTTATTAAAAAAAAATGCAAATATATAAAATAAATTAGGAGTTTAAACTATTGCTTCCACATAACTTACAATAATGCTACACAAATAAAAATACCTGATGTTTTGTTATTTAATATATATAATCTGTGGAATGTGCTCTTTGTAGCTTGTTATCAATATATCTGTAATGAAAAATATTTTCTTTCATTTATTTAGTCTTGTTATTGTGTTTTGAAGTAGATGTATCTATTAAAGGTATTTTAAATAATCTCTAAGGTCCTTTTTTTAAATATAAGATCTTTATTTAATTGCTTTCCTAGGGCATATACAAATGTCTTCCATTGTGCATTTGTCTTTTTTGCACTAAATATAAACATTGTCACATGACACATAGTCCAATGAACAGCAATGAGCGGGTATGAAATAAAATAATTTATCAAGTTAAAACTCGAGACTTCATTTTGTATTTATCTTTGTGTGGTAATAATTTGTGTACTTGACAGTTGCAAATTGATTTTTAATTTTTGTTTCAATAGAATTATCATTTATTAAAGGCAATCAAGTATTGGCAAACAACCGTATAGATTTTAAGACACATGAGACACACATAACAATCGCCCAAAAGTTTGGCTTAAAGTTATAATAATCTTGCTTGTAATAAAATTGAATCAACTGTCTGTAGGTACTTAAATCTGTTTTAACTAAAAAATGAGAACAACCTCTGTAATTCTCTTCATTTTGGATTGCTTGAATTGATTTGCCGAATGGTCACACACGAGCAGTGAACGCCTGAGGGAAGAAATGAAGTACATTAGAATAAAGGAGAATTATTTATTAGACAAAGCATATTTTGACAGTTGTCAAGACAAAAATAAAGATTAATATATAGAGGAATATTTAAAAATAAATAAGACAGCCAGACAGCAGTGCAATAACATTTAGTTTGTCAAAACTTTAAACAAATCAAATGCATTTGTACAGCAGTTCAAAGTTAGTAGCAGTTTACATTTCTTATAAATCTTAACTTAAACACTAATGTAATTAAATAAAACATAACATTAACATATAAATAAAACATTAAAACATTGTTTTATTAAATAAAACATTGAAGTTTTGTTTGGTTTTAAAAAAATGTTGCAGGTGTAGCCAAGTACTTCTGTGCAATTGAGGCTAGTCTGCTGTGTGAGCCTGCATGTTTGGACTACCATTGAAATAAACAGGCTTTTGTACTGACAGTGCGCTCTGTTCTGTGTTAAAGCACACTTTCTCAATTGAGTTTTTCTTGTGTTCAGAATTAGACTCTGATGTAACAATCAATAGAGCAAAATTTCTCTTTGATGCCTTTGATGTTGTTGTTTCCACAGATTTTTCTGCAATAATTTTCTGTTCTTTGAGTAAGTTAATAACCGAGGCCCACATCTCACCTCTTTCAACTCTAGGTATACTTTTGAGGTCTATGAGTTTTGGGTCCAATTTGATTGCAATTTTCAGATATGCAATGTTAGTATATGTATTTTACCACATAGGCAGGGTCATCATTTGAGCTCACCAACTGAGAGAGATAGCAAAAAGCAGATAGAATCATAGAGTATGTATTATTTTTCTTGACCCAGAAGTTCAGTCACATACCTGCAAAAAATAAAACCCAATTTACTCAAATGTTGAGTAAATTGGGTTTTATTTTTTGCAGGTATGTGACTGAACATACCTGCAAAAAATAAAACCCAATTTTGCATTCATTTAAAAACACAAAAAATGTCCTCATATTCATGCTTACACCACATACGGACATATTAATTCTCTCTAACATGCACTCAGGCCAGTCAGTGAAAAATATATGATGTAAAGTAAACTTGTAGGACTTCAGTAGCATTTACAACTTCTGTTTGTCCATTTCAGCTAATGATGGCATAGCAACCTCTGTGCTGTGTGTGGTGAGAGCATTCCTCAGTGGCTGTTCATTTCTGTGGACACTTTTTATCATGTCCAGAGTGGAGTTCTATCTGGTTGAAATGTCTTTTATAAGCAGCTCCTTCTTTTGTCCAAGTTTAATTTGTTTATGTTCTAATTCTGGACTGTGTTAAAAATGGCCCACTACCTCTCTACCTTTGGCCAGGACATTGCATCAAACACGCTGTTGTGCAGAGATGCAATGACAGAACCCTGTGGAACTCAGCAGACATGTTTAAAAGGCAGATGTCTTGCAGCATCAATCATATTTATTGCACTATCTGTGCTAAATGTACTGATTTTATTTGAAATCTCTCACTGCTGTGCAACATGAATAAAATGTTTAGCACATTTTTTTAGCAAAATTTCTCTCTAGCACATTTTTTTAGCAAAATTTCTCTTCTCTCATTACAGTCAGAGATTGTGAATGCAGCTCTTATTGTTCAACAATGTAAAGAACTGTAACTTTGAGGTAATGGTTACTCAGAGATGTATAGTAGTCTCTGGTGAGGGCAACAATTAGTGCATGCTGTAACACCATCGTCTTTATATTCCTCTCCTTTTAATGCAGTTGATATTCCTCTCCTTTTAATGCAGTTTTTTTTTTGCAGAAGCTCATACATGCAGTCATTCATTATGATTCTAATAATATTCTCCAGACCAACATTTTCCATTTACTAATTGGCTTGCAGTTTGTAGCTATCCTCTTCTCAATGGTAATTATTAGATCTAAAGTTCTCCTAGATGCTGCACCCATTGAAATCTGCAGATAACCTGTTTGCTTGGGTGGGTGATTTGCTTGTATAAATGATGTAAATTTTTCTAATTCACTTGCAACAAAGCTGAAAGAAACCAGTATTAAGTTGGGAATAGAAAACAAAGAATAGAGCCAAAGAGCAAGGAAATGGTTGACAGAAGACAGAAAACAGAAAAGTTTTAGGTTGTAACAGTCAGAAAAACACAAAGCTAACATTATGATGTTAGGAGAAAGGCTTAAACTTGACAGATAAAAATAGTCCACATATGTTTACAATGCCTTTTTATGGACCTTTTCTAAAAGAGAAAGAGCATTAATAGAAGAACCAGCCAAAATATGTCAACAGTATTTCATACATAGGGAGTAATTGTAATAAAAATGCAAATAATATTAATATCATTAATATCAAGTGATATTAAATTAATTTTGATATCACTTGATTATCTAATTATATTTTTGCTGTTTGCAAAGTCGTAACTTGTAATTAAGTTAAATTAATAAAAGTAAATTGTTTGTTTTTCTTTTTTTTTTTTTTTTATTAAATTTTTTTACTTTGTATTCGTGAAATTTCATAAACATCGATAAACCTTGAAATGCGTATGGGTAATTAATTTTTATGAGTTAAAACTTAAAAAAAACTTTACAGGTTAATGTTGTTTTTTATGGTAAAAAAATACAGGGTTATCACAAAAAATTAATCAGGGTACTCTTTCAATTAAAGCAACTAATTGTAAAATTATTTACGATCTGAACTATAACTATTTATGACAACAATGTCATGAAAATGTATTTGTCTTTTATGTTAAATTTTAACACAAAAGAAAAATAAACTTTTTTGAATTTTTTCAATTTTGAGTTGAAAAGTTTTATTTTGTTTCTATTTATTAACTTTTTATTTTTTTTTATATGTAATTTTTTTTTAAATAAAGTGTTTAAATATGTATCTGTTCAAAAAATAGTTGCATATATAATATTAGTTTTAATTTAGTTAAAATAGCAAAAAATTATAATTTAATACATTAACATAATTATCATGATTTGAAAAGTAAAAATTCTTCAATTTATTTTTTACTTTATTTATTGTAGTTTATGTATGTAATAAATTATTAAAATTATATTAAAAAATATATAAAAATAAAGTTGTATGAGTTGTGTAAATGAATTATATGAATTAATTATTATGCATATAAATATGAGTAAATGAACACAGTTCATAAAGAATTATGAATCACAAGGATAAATATTTTTTTACTTATGTGATAAAAAGTTCCCTTGATTCATAATTCCTCATGAACTATGTTCATTTAGTAATCATTCTTTAAATGCTTTATAAATAATTCATATTTTTATAATAAGTCACAATGTTTCATGCTGATTTTTTGGCATATATTATTAAAACAATAATTTTTTGTTGATTATGTTATACTTATAGAAATTCTTTTAGAATTGGAGGTTTTAAAATTAGTTCTGCTAGTTTAGTTGTTTTATGGTTTTTCACATTGAAAATGTTTTTCTTTGAATAACATAAAGTTAAATAAAACTGCTTTGATAGTAAAATCCATATTGTTATAACTTTTTTTTTCAAGTATTGTTTTGTAATTAAATACAAAATTTTTTAAATTGTAAACAATTGCTGTTGTAGTTGCAACTGTTGTTGCGTGCAACTTTTGTTTGAGCACACTGTTTGAATTGCATTACTTTAAACAACTATAAAAAATGCTATATAGCTTATATTTGTAAAAAGCTTTACATTTTTTTATTATTATTTTTTTGCAAAAGAAAATATTCACTCTTTTGTTGTTAATTTGAGTACATAGTGTTTGAATTGAGTGTATATTAAAAATATGTTGTTTTTGATTAAGAAAGTTTGATTGTATATAAATTGAACCTCATTAATAAAAAATGTTTTTTAAAAAGTTTTGGTTTATTTTTTCTTAAATGTCAGTTAAATCCTTGTAATGTCAGTAACTATTTTTTATTGCTATTATTGTTATTATTTTATTATCATTATTATTTGTATATTTTTTTTATTATTGATAGCTATAATATATAATATTATATTTTTAATTGTATTGTTATTCTTGTTATTAGTTTTATAGATTTTAAATATTTTTATTATTTATTATTACACATTTGGCTTAAGTGAATTGATATTCAGTGTTTTATTTTTGTTTTTTTAGTTGCCTCTTTATAATGATTATATGAGAATGCAATCTCCAGTTAATTCTTCGTATAATAATGAAAATGTTAGGATACAGTCTCCTGTTAGTTCTTTCTTGTCTGTTGAAAATTATATTCTTCAAATTAACCAGCTGAAGCAAAAAATTGAGGATGACCACTCAAATTATAAGCGAAAGTTGCATGCATACCAAGAGGGACAAGAGAAGCAATCTGAGTTAATTCAAAAACTTCAAAGCAAAGTAAAGAAATAATCTTTTTAATAAAAGTTTTTAGTTATTTAAATTAGTTTTAATATTTTTTTATAAATTTTTGTCTTGTGTGTGCGGTTTTAAGTTAAAATTTTATGATACTCTAAAACTGTTTTTCTTAAGTATTAAAGTTTTGAGAAAATTCACAATATTTGTGGATAATACTTACTTTTTGTGGATGATACTCACTTTTTGTGGAGGATACTTACTTTTTGTGGGTGATACTTACTTTTTGTGGAGGATACTTACTTTTTGTGGATGATACTTACTTTTTGTGGAGGATACTTACTTTTTGTGGAGGATACTTGTTTTTTGTGGAGGATACTTACTTTTTGTGGAGGATACTTATTTTTTTTATTTTCTCTTTGAGTTGTTGTTACATTCTCAAACCTAATAATTCCAAATCACAAATCTTAGCAAACAAAGTTGCTACGCAAAGAAACAAGTTAAGGGTGGTACTGAAACCTGGTGGGTTTCAACATTGTACCTTCTGCTTATTATCAAGCGCTCTTCATTTACTATTTTGAAAAAATCATTCTATTAAAAGAGAGTATTTTTGTGTATTATTTTTTAGGTCAAAAATGATGTTAAAAAAATCTGTATGCAAAATTTTATTAAAAGTTAAGATTTTATTGAAAATAAATAATATGCATTGTCATTTCTTACTAAACTTGTTTAATTTGCAATCAAATTTTTTTGGATTTTATTTTTGTGGATAGAATTTAAAGATTAATCCTTTCTCTTTAAGTACTTTATGGACAAAACTTGCTTTATAGCCTAATCTTTATTATCTTGCAACATTATCTTGCAACATTATCTTAACATTATCACATAGAGTGAAGGATGCAGTATTTTGCAACATAGAGTGATGAAAGCAGTATCTTGCAACATAAAGTGAAGGAAGCAGTATCTTGCAACATAGAGTGATGGAAGCAGTATCTTGCAACATAGAGTGATAGAAGCAGTATCTTGCAACATAGTGAATGAAGCAGTAAAAATTTCCTTGTATGCCTTGAATTCTTTTTTGTTTTGTCTGCCTAATTTTTCACCAGCTTTATCTTATATGAAAATCTTGGAGTATTTTTATAAAAACCAAAACTTTTGTGCAAATTATAAGTATTATTCAGGAAAGTTATAAATATACAGAAATTGTAAATATTATACAGGACAGTAAACCTGAACAATGTTCTTTTTAATTGTGTATAAGTCATTTTGTTAGTTTTTTCTTATTTATTTAGTCTGCCAGGTTGTTTTTTTTGATTGATTCTGCCAGGTTTTTTTTTTGATTGATTCTTGCATATTTGTTAGATTCCAATTGGTCTTTGCATAGCTATCTTATCTTTATATACTTAAGTTCAAAAAAGATAAATTTAAATATTTACAAAGCAAATAGTAAAAATATATTAGATAATAATGTTACCTGTTTGCCTTCTTAACAGACACATACAATTTATTTGTTAAAACAACCCTTACATCAAACATTTCTAAACGATTTTTAAAATTTCTAAAATTCCTAATTTTAAAATAGAATTTAAGGTTATTAAGGTAGCCATGCCAGTGTCATTTGTTTAGAGTTAAGTCAATTTGTTTGAATTATTTTTGTTTATTAAAAATATCTTTGTTTTTAATATTAAATTTTTTTTGCTTTTTAAAATATGTACAGTTAACATAAAGCCTGGCATCACAAAAGAATGCTTTTTTTTCAAACAACAAATGCTAATTTTATGTTTTAAAGTTTAAAATGTGTCACAATCTTTTTTTGAAATGATTTATATATTTTACAAATAAGGATGTACATTATTCAAAAATTTCTTTTTTTTTTTGTAATATGCCAAATGTGAAAAAGTAAACATGTAACCTATCATTACTAAAGTCAGAAAAGTTTACAAATTATTTAGATTACGAAAAGAAAATAATGTCCTTTAGGAAGTTATTATGAAATACCATGCAAAAGAGGTCAGAGTTAGGGTTACCATGCAAAAGAGGTTTCACTTGATTTTGACTGAAGGACAAGATGTAATAGTTTATTTGTGATGATTTTACAGTTTTAAGTCAAAGATTCATTAGAAATGTATTTAATGCCTGTATGCCTAAACGTGTATGCCTAATGCCATGCTGCATATTTAATTTTCAATGAAGACAAAATAAATACCACACATTACATTGTTGATGGTCTTAAACTATTCAAATTGTCTGTAGTTTTTGACAAAAACATTTGACTCTTCTAAAATATTCAAGTTTATAATGAACAAACTAAATAAGATATTTTGAAGAGAGAACTCGAAAAAACTTTGTAAACTTGTACAAATATCTTTCTAATCCTGAATGCTTTTCTGATAATGAATAGTTTCGTAATTTTATTTCAAAGAAAGTTATTATCTATGAAGTTACTAGAAAATAAAAATAAAAATTTTAAAACTTGATTTTTTTTTACCGCCTAATTTTAATTTTTTTACTGCTTTATTGATGAAATTAAAACCCAGTGAAGGCTCAAATATGTTAAATATATAGTAAATAAAAATAATATTGACTATAAAATAAACAAATCTGTTTATTAAAAGCAGTAGTAGTATAAATTTACTGCATCATATCTATTGTTACAATCTTATAATCTCAATTTCAAACATTTTTATTAAAGAGAATTTAAAATAACTTTGATATAAGTAAATGAACAATTATATAATATAAATATAATTTATAATGATTTAAAATTAAATTATGTTTTCAAGATGTATACATTCCTAACATAAGTTAAACCTAATAAGTTTTTTAACTATACAAAGTAAAACAAAAATGTTGACAAAAAGTATTTCTTAAACTGAACCTAAATATTTATATATTAAAAAATTTTTATATAATAATTAAATTCATAAAAAGGTTTATCTAGTTTTTTTTTTTTAAAAAAAAAAAAAGGCTTTAATTGAAATAATATTTAAATAGTTATGGGAAAATATATATAAAATATATCATAAAAAATAAGTATAACCTTTCTTTTTTTGGTTTAAAAATATGCATGATAAATTCCTTATGAAAATAATTTTTTATAAAGGTTCAACAGTACAAAATGCGAAACAATGAACTAGAGATGATTGCAAATGATAAATCAAATGAGTTAGAAGAATTGCGTGATAAGGTTAGTGTAACTTATTTTAATTTTGCTTAACAAAATATTATGTTGCCCTATGTTGTTTTGAATTTTTTTTTTTTAATAAAAGTAGAAAATGATGCTTAAGTGTTAGATATTAAGAAAACAACAAAGCTTATTTAGTCTAATCCTTTTTTTTTTTTTTCAACAGATATGTTAAGTGTGGTACTTCCAGGAACATGGATTTGAACTAAGCAAATTTATTTAAGCAAAATTTGTCAAAATTTACCTTTTTTAATGAATTCAAAACAATATAGTTTCTTGTTCATATAAAATGTTCTTGAAAAAATTGAGTTATTTTCAGCTTTCAACTTTTAAATCAAATTTTGGAGATGTATGCCTTATAATATACAAAAAATAAGTACATTAAATGTATAAAAAATTCAAATAAAAATTGATCAAAATAATACAATTTTTTTTTTTTTTTACATATCTGGGTTTGAATTGCACTAGTTCTAACTGTCGCATTTTTTTAGTTTCCTAAGCTTTTGGACCACCAGTGAAACATTCTTCATCTTCATTGTGACTATCGAATAAATATTAAGGCCAAAGTCTCTCTCTATGCTATCATTTGAAACATTCAAACTAAATCATTGATATTTTCATTCGGAAATTAATTCTAGTTTTAGTTTTTATTCAGTTTAGAAGCAAAGTTTTAAAGTCCTAATTTTTATTCAGTTTAGAGGCAACGTTTTTAGTTTTTATTCAGTTCATGTTAAAATAATTTTAGTTCTAGTTTTTATTTGGTTCAATTTTTGTTTGTCGCATAAATTTTTCATCTCATCTAATTTTAATGTAATATAATTTATAAACAATACAAGAATATATAATTAAAAGAATTAGGAAAACTTAATTAAATGTAACATTATACACCCAGTGCCGTGGCTAAGGGTTTAGAGCCCTCTCCCCCCCTCCCTTCTCTATCCAAGAAAAGAAATAAAAAATTAGGATACAAATTAGGCAGAGCAGGTATTGGTTTTTCAGATTTGAAGTGAAAAAATTAATCCAAAATTCCTAAAATAGACGCAGTAAGATTTTAATAGTCCAGCCATGAAGCCATTTTGTGAAACGCATGCCCTCAAATGTGAGGTCACAAAGTTTTCTTCCTAAAACTATAAGTTTTTCATTAAGTAGGCTAGTAATTTTGGCAGAAGCAAGCATTAAAAATTTAGTATCCAAAATTAACAAATTTTCTAAAACTTGCATTATCCTCCAATGTCACTGGATTACATGTTTCAATTATCATTTGCATAAGGGAGTAGCCACAAAATAAGTAGCCTCCTTGTCTGTAGTGGCCTTCTCGGCCTTGAGGAGGTGAAGTAAAATAAAAAATAATAATAATAAAAAAAAGGGAAGATAGTTGAATTTTATCCTTGTTTGAATTAGTAGACCATGTGGTAATCCTACAATTAATGCATTGAAACAATGTCTGGTTCTGATTTAAGAGCGATTCTAGTAGAGTGGGCCCATCTTTATCCAATGCTCTTTAACCCTGTATGCTAAAATTTAAAGTTACCGTTTTTATTCAGTTGTTGTTTTTAAAATAAATTTGTTCTAGTTTTTGTTTGCATAAATAAAAGGCTTTTTTTTTCGTTTTTGTTCTAGTGCACAAAAATATCACTGATCTAAACACTTAGCTAGGCAAAGAGTTTTTATAAAAGACAATCCTTGACAAAACTAAATCTTTATAAAATGTATGACATTTAGGTGTTTTTTCAGCTATTGCTTTTGTATCACACTTAGAGAAATAGGCGTAGTTATTCATACTTTTCAATAATGCAACATCATTGTTATAACAACCTACCAATATCATACCATACTACCAACATCATTAACTTACCTCTTTTTAGTCAATCTTAGTTATTGAGCTTCAGCTTTGCAGGGTTTAAGAAATGTATTATTCACAAATAATAAAATAATAAAAGTAATGTTATAAAAAATTATATAAGTATTATTATTATAATTAGAAAGGGTAGACTGAGATTAAACTAGAGATTACAATCTTATGAATATGATTAGTAACAGGTTTATAGAAAAGTTTAAATTGACTGAATTGAATTTCATATAAAATGAAATGTATTCTTCTAGATGCAGCTAAACTATTTATCAAATTCCATAGTGTTTATTCAATCATCCATAGTGTTTATTCAATCATCCATAGTGTTTATTCAATCATCCAAACTGTTTATCTAATCATCTAAATAATTTATACAATTATTTTTAAAAATTTTATAATTTTAAAACAAATGTTCTGTTGCATAAATATTTATGCAAACTATATGTAATAAATAAACATTTCTAAGATTTGGAACAAGGTGCCCATTATCCCCACAACAGTGTAAACTCCCTGAGGGCTGTCATCAAAAAGAAGTGGAACAAGATGGCTAATGACTATATTCTGACTACCTGCTCCAAGTTCAGGAGTTGACTTAAATATTTAGCTTTAAGTTTTTATTCTACATTAGTTTTGGTCAAAAAATAATTCTTTTACGAAATTCCTGGTTGCATACAGTAGGTTTCTAACTCAAGTTTAAACCATAACTTAAGTTATGGTTTAAACTTGAGATATGAAGTTATGAAACTATAGGAATACAATTAAAAAAAGTTTTTAAAAAAGTATTTATTAAAAAAATTTAATTATATAAAAATATCAATTGTTTTGAATATTAATTTGAATATCAATTTTTTTTTTTTATTTGGCTTCTTTTGAGTTTGACGATAAGTCATATTCGATATATATATTTTATATTTTATTTTATTTATATATTCAATATATATTTTTTATATATTATTTTTATTTTATTTTATATATTTTTTTTATTTTCCACATTGAATATAGAAAAAGTTTTTTAACACAGTTAAAAGCAATTTATACATATGACATATATTGGGAAAACCTGTTTTTATAACTTTTGGACCCCGATAGTTTTTAAATTTGGGGTGGAAGACATGGTTCAAACCAAATTGTTCAATCCCAACTTTAAAAGTTTTTTCTATTTATATATATATATATATATATATATATATATATATATATATATATATATATATATATATATATATATATATATATATATATATATATTATATATATATATATATATATATATATATATATAGGCCTTGGCAGGAAGAGCTTTAGCTATCACGCACACTCTCCTAAAATGGTTTACGGGTTGTAGCAAAATTGTAGCAGCAATATGTGACAATTATGTAAATAATGTTGTAAATAAATAAATGAATAGCTAGTGTGAAAACTTAAAGACAATGTTCGTTTAAAGAATTTTTTAATGGTGCAATCAATGACACTTGTTATGTATATATTATTGTAACATTAATTTTACAACCTCATAACAAGTATAAAATCAAATTTAGTATTTAATCAGCAATTTTTATAATAAACAGATCGTGCAAAAACCAAAAGCTCTTGTAAGAAACTGTTTAGAGGAGCAGCTCACATGGCATGTCATATTTATTTTAGGAGAACCTTTCTTTGCTCTTGCACACACACATATGTCCAATCAAAACTTATTTGGATTGGACAATGTCTGATCAAATTTTTAAAATATAATTTTTACGGTATAATGGAATTGAGTTATGCAATCGAAATCTTTGTCATGTTTTTCAGTTTATTTAACCTTAGTCTAGTGAAGATGTAGTTTCTCTCCTTATTATTTAAAACATTTTATAGCATTATAGCATTTTTTTGGATTTTTTTTTAAATAAAACAGTTTCGATTTAATATTTTATGTTTTTTAAGACTTGAATTTTCTTTAACTGACAACGTTTATTTATTTTATTTTTTTTTACAACTTGACAATGGCTGTTTTGATGTTTTATTAGTTAAAATGCAATAAAAAAATCGTTATGTTACAAATAACTTTTAGTTGTTGATCTTTTTTAAAGTTTTTATTTTACAGGAATGCTTTAAATAAAATCAAAAATTTTTTGTTTAAAATAAACGCATTATGTGTAAATTAAATGTTATATTTAATTTTTTTTTAGTATGTGTGTATTTTTTATGATAAATTTAAACGTTTGAAACTATTGTTCCATGTCTTTCTAAAAATCTTTTAAAAGAATAGTTTTTTGAAGTTACTTTAAATTACGAATTTTTTTTTTTTTCTAATTTTACAAAGAATTGTTTATAAGTTTTTTTTTTAAACTTGACTTACTAATCAAAGCATGAAATGATTGAAAATTACTATTTTAAAAAACTACGTTATTTTTTTAAACAATTTTTTTGCAACTTTTTGAAAAAAATGTTTATACAACTTAAAATTATTATTATTACTTTTTTTCAATAATTTAATTGCATTTTTCAATAATTTAAATAAAATTTGCTCATTTATTAAACAATCAATAGAAGTAATTTCAAAAGCCTTTTGCGTAAATAAAGCGTTTAAAAAGTTTTAAAGTAATGAATTTCAAACGCAATTAAAAACATAACAAAAAGTAAAGTTTTTTAAATTTTGTTTTAAAGCTTTAATTTACTTTTAATTTTAATTTTGTTACCGAATTAGCATAGTGAGATGTTGCTAAATTGCGCCAAAACGGTAGACCAAGAGATCTATTTAAAAGAGTAAGCGGTAAACCAAGAGATCTATTTAAAAGAGTGTTTGTAAACACTCTTTTAAATAGATCTCTTGGTTTACCGCTTGGCCAGAAGGAACAATGTAAATAGATGTGACCCCTCGAGGGGAGATTGCCATCCATACAAGTAATTTTTTTTCAAATTTTGCAACATCATAATACTTAACAATGTCTGGTGTCAATTTTTAATCATTTGAATAGTATGTTTTATTAACAGCCAGTGTGCTATTTGACAAAGTAAAGTATGACGCATCATCAATAAAGCCATTGTTGCGATATTTTGAATAAAGTCTACCACTTTTTTTTGGCGATCCCAAGGCCTCTGTTCAGGAGTTCTGCTTGTTCTTTTTTTTCTTTTATAACAAAGAATAGGTTTTTTAAAGCATTTTAAGATTCGTCCGATGGTATTTTTGTTACAACCAAATCTTTTAGAAGCTTTTGAAAGTGACACACCTCTTCGATTGTTAAATATTTTCCTTAATTTGATGCGGTTGTTTTGTGTATTAAGAGTAGGCTTTCTTCAACATCCAGCTTTGCGACCCAATGGTTTATTTTGATCGTAACTGTTCATATATTTATAAATTGTAGCTTTTGAGTAGCCCTTCATCTTGAAATTGTACCAAACAACGTGTTTTCCATCTTCATGTTTTTTTTATAAAAATTATACAGACAACTTTTTAGGGCTTGTTGATTTGGCATTTTAAATTGTTATCTAAACAAAAAATTATCAGCAAATTTATATGCTAATTGAAAGAGGAAAGATAGAGCTTTCATTTGATACCAAATACTAATTATTTTATCAAGCTTACTAATTAAATCTTGCTGATTCAAGTTAGTCTCAAATTTTATGGAACATATATATATATATATATATATATATATATATATATATATATATATATATATATATATATATATATATATATATATATATATATATATATATATATATATACACATATATACATATATATAATAATAATAATAATAAAGTATTTATTTTGTAGAATTTAATTCCCCTTGGAAAAAAGTGTATGTTTACTTTGTAAATTGATCGGACAATCTGAGATTTTAGTTGGACAACGTCCGATGTCCAACCGTTAAATTGAGCCCTATATATATGTATATATATATATATATATATATATATATATATATATATATATATATATATATATATATATACACACACATATATATGATACACATATTTTTTTTAGCTTCAAGTTACTATAGCTAGTGCAAAGGAGTATGAGAAACGTCTGATGGAATTTGATGAAGACCGAAGTAATGAGATGGAGAACTATGCAGTGCAACTTGAAGAAGAAAAGCAACGGTTACTTATTCTATGATTACTTATCAAAGTTGTTAAATATTATGTTTGAAGTTAAATTAAATGTTAAATCTTTTATGTTATGTTTGAATATATGTTTATGAAATATATATATAATTTATGGAATTTAATTATTTTTAGAAATGTTAATCTGCAACATGCCAATAATATGTTACATGAGCAATTAGAACAAGCTACATCAGCAAACAGTCACCTCTCTTTAGAAACACAAAAACTTTCAATAGAGTTAACAAAATCATGTGATGAACTGAAGCATCGTGATTCTGAAGAAGAAAATTATTTTACTGAAGAACATAGGAAGCTGGTGAATCTGTGGAATTCAATTGACAGTTTTCGATCAGCATTTAACATAGTCAAATTAGAAACTCAAAAGTAAACCCAATTTGTTTAAATTTATAAATTTAATAAAAAATTTCATGGTAAATAACAATTTAGAGCATTTTTTTATTTTTCTATTTTAATGCTTTAGTAAATGTATTTTTTGTTTCAAAATTATCTTTTTTTAAATATTGTTACAAAATTAAAAATTATTTTATATTGTTTTAAACAAAATTTGTTTTTATTTAATTATATTTAACAAGTTTGTTTCAAAATTTTATTAATTTTTATTGCAAGATTTTTAAAAAAAAATTTGTTGAAAATTAATTCACAGGTCATTTACAAATTTCATTACATTTACAATTACAAGTTTTGTAATGCAATGGTTTTCATTTATACAAAAATTAGATATGTTAAGTTAAAATGTTCACAAAAATCACATTTGTATCATTTAATGCATCAAAGCTTTAATGCTTGTTAATATTTGTTTTGCTTGAAAAGTGTGTTACTTGAAACTTGTTTCACTTGAAACTTGTTGAGCGGTGTGGTAGCAATTACAGATCTCAAGTACAGAACTCTTTTAAGTCTTAGGTTAAATTATCAATTGTTTATTGAAATCACATTTTGTTTGTAGAGCTCAGAAAGTTCTCATAAATTTCTCAAACTTTTTCTTTTTTAAAAGAGAAGCATGAGTACCAATCTTTATAACTCTCTTCAATGAAAAACTCTTTTTTTCTCACAAGTTTTTGTTTCTGATACGCAGCAGATTTGTAAATACACTTTTTAAAGTCTGCCTTTATATTTGTCTGTAAAACACAACTAAGATGTCTAAAGCAGACATTTTGGCTTTAAGCTCTCATTTTTGGACAATATTGTATATGTATATGATATGTATATAAAATGTCATCATGCCCAAGTACCTTTGATGAAAGAATGACCAAGTGTTAAGATAAATGAAAACTGTTTCAGGATATTTTTTTTTAATGTTGTTTTTAAGCATATTTTTATTGCAAGTTTAATCTTTTAATGATTTAGCATGCTGTGATTTTAATGCTGGATTTAGCATGCTGCGATTTTTTACTTCTAATGTTAAAGTTTAGTTCAAAAACTGTATGATGGTGTAAAAATCTTTATTGGATTTAAGATTGACCAAATATGGCAACAATCGTTTTAATTATTGCCTGAGACCTTTTTCTGAGTTAAAATTAATTCTAATTATTTTAATTAAATTTACGTATTTTATTAAATTTTTATTACTAAACTAAAGAAGTTTTTCTTACTAAATTAATCGTAATGAGTAATAAACAGTTGCTTTTTTATTGACCAGTGGTCAACATTTGGTTTAGACAGTTATTGGTAAAAAACATTAGTATTTATTACTCATCCTGGTCTCTGGTGTCCAGAAGCTCTAAACATGTTATTATTATTAATCATCAACTTCTGTGTATTAAGCACTTAAGAAAATTTTTTTCACCTTATTTTCCTTTGATTTTTTCATAATTCCAGTTTTTTAAATAACAAGTAAATTGTTTTTTAAATAACAAGTTACAGGTGTTATATTTATTTTAAATATTTTAAGTTGTTTGATTGGATTCCTTCCCTCAAAATATGTAGGTTTACACACTTTCAGCTTTCCATTGCACACAAAACAGAAACAATGACCAAAACCATTTTTTACAATGGCGGATTTTTGTTGGTTCACGGCTAAGTTTGAATAGTCATCTTCAAAACCGTTTAGAATTAGATGATAAAGTTTTAGGAATATTCACAATTTATTCAATATAAATGTACAAAGACTCATCAGAAAATCTATATAAATATATGTATATAGATTTTCTGATGAGTCTTTGTTGATGAAACACAGTGTAAAATGAAAAAAAAAATTTTTAAGCAATTTTTTACTAATATATATATATATATATATATATATATATATATATATATATATATATATATATATATATATATATATATATATATATATATACAGTCATGTGCATGAAAATAGCAGTGGGAGAAAATTATTTATAAAATACATTTAATTTTTTTACTGATGGTTAATTTTGTATATTTTATTCTCTAAATATTTTCTGTTAGGGTTTTTAAATATAAAGAGGTTGGCAATATTGCTGTTTATACATACATGTATCAGAATTTAAATTAAATTATAAAATTTTGCTTTATTAACTGTGCGTTATAATAGCAGTGAATATACACTTTATTTTCTATTAGTGCCTTAAAAGTTGTTTTTACCATCAATTTTTTTTATACATTAAGGTAAGTGTTTGTTCATTAAAATTAAACGAT
Source organism: Hydra vulgaris (assembly GCF_022113875.1). Taxonomy (NCBI): domain Eukaryota; kingdom Metazoa; phylum Cnidaria; class Hydrozoa; order Anthoathecata; family Hydridae; genus Hydra; species Hydra vulgaris. The sequence goes on along the minus strand of NC_061163.1, from coordinate 13,719,013 downwards.
ATTTTATTAAGTTTCACAATTTTATTACAGTTAAAATGGGTAGAGCAAAACATTGTTCCAATGAGAAGCGTCAAATAATTTTAAATATGTTAAAAGATGGTAAAACTTACAAATTCATCCAAGATGCTTTACAATGTTCTGCAAAAATGATTTCCAATGCCAAAAAATGGACACAAAAAGCGGAATTGCGTGGGGGAAAATTTAAAACGTCATTGAAAACGAACCGTAAAATTATTAGATGTGCGAAGATAAATCCTTTTATGAGTTCCACAGCCATAAAAACGGAATTAAATTTACCAATATCGTCCTCGACAGTGAGAAGACGTTTGATAAAAGCCAATTTATAAGCCAGAAGGCCCAGAAAAACTCCACTTCTAAATAAGAGACAGATTAAAAATCGAATCGCATTTGCTAAAGAGCATCAAGAATGGCCATCATCGAAATGGCATAATATTCCTTGGAGTGATGAGACTAAAATTGTTTTATTTAATCCAGGTATTCACGAAAAGTTTGTACGAAGACCCCCACGAACAGAATATAATATAAAGTATACCACCAAGACAATAAAACATGGTGGCTGCCAGGCGATGGCATGGGGTTGTTTTTCTTGGTTTGGATTGGGCCCTATTTTTTGGATCAAAGACATCATGGATGCAACTGCTTATGTTAAAATACTGCAAGAAGTCATGTTACCATATGCAAAAGAAGAAATGCCTTTGAAGTGGATCTTTATGCAGGATAATGATCCTAAACACACCTCTCGTAAAGCTAAAAATTGGTTTGTAGAGAATAAGGTTGAGGTAATGAACTGGCCAGCACAATCCCCAGACCTGAACCCGATAGAAAACCTGTGGGGAGATGTTAAAATAGCAGTATCTTTGTCTAGACCAGCCAATAAAGAGGAACTCTGGAGAGCAGTTGAAGCAGCTTGGAGAGCTATTCCCTTAGAAAGATGTCGTCATCTAATCGAGTCAATGCCACGAAGATGTAAAGCAGTATTGAAAAATAAGGGTCATGGAACTAAGTATTAGATGTATTTTCAAAAGATGAATAAATAGTTTTTCATCAATGTTATATTTTATTTACTTTTTTAATGGTAAATCTGCATTCATTAAATGTGATAAAAGTACCTTTTTTAAAAAAATGGTAGTATGATATTGTCCATTTAAGTTTAAAAGCTTTTTTTAGACTAAATAGTGTCAGATAACACTTAATTATGAAAAATTAACAATTACGGTCCGAAATTATGCATATCATTAAATTTAATGTTTTTTTATAATTTTTTGTGCCACTGCTATTTTCATGCACATGACTGTATATATATATATATATATATATATATATATATATATATATATATATATATATATATATATATATATATATATATATATATATATATATGTATATATATATATATATATATATATATATATATATATATTTATATATATATATATATATATATATTTATATATATATATATATATATATATATATATATATATATATATATATATATATATATATATATATATATATATATATATATATATATATATATATATATATATATATATATATAAAGTAGTCAAAAGAAAGTTCGTTTAAAATGATTAAAAAACGTGAATTTTTGTTAATGATTAGTAAATAGCATTATATTGGAGGATTCAAAAATTGTCAAATATACGTTCTTATGACTGAAAAATCAAATGTACTTATATTCATCAAATATATTCTCGCAAAAATAATAATGGCACAAATAAGAAAAATTTCCAAATTTAGACAAAAAATTATTTTTCAAATTTAGTAGAGCCCCATTGCCAGAATAACTGCTTACAAGCATCAAGGCAAATTGATTCCACTAGAGATTTGATTTCTTGTAAAGTTATTTTCTCCTATGCTTCAACTATGGCTGCTTTTAGATCATTGTACCACAAATGCTCAAACAGATTAAGATCAGGGACAAACCATTTTTTCAAAAATATTTCTTTGTTGCTATTGCAGAATGTTTTGGATCATTGTCTTGTTGAAAGACGAAGTTATTTCCAAATCTAAATTTACAAGCAGAGGGCTTCAAATTTTGCTTTAAAATTTCTATATACGAATTGGCATTCATTGTTGATTCAATGAAAGTCAATTTGCCAGCTCCTCGCCACGCCATTGATCCCCACACCATGTTTTCCACCACCATGTTTTACTGTCTCATGCAACACTTTTCATGCAACTCAATTTGTAAACCTCACCTTGTTTTACTGTCCATCTGATAAGACGGACATTTAAATTCATCACTCCAAATTACTTTTTTCCAGTACTCAATTGTCAACAACTTTTTTGCAAACAATAATCTCGGTTTCATGTCTTTTTTTGTGACAGGGTTTTTTGTGACATACTCTACCATGAAATCCTTGCTCTCGGATTCTATTTCAGATAGTTTGAGCTGAAATCATGATTTTGTAGTCGTTTTTCGTTTTAACTTTGTCCGCAAATCTTTTGAGCAGCTTCAAATCTGTAAAAAATCTTGCTTCACTTGTAAAATAATGTTTCTGTCAATGACAGCAGATGCTTTTCATTTACGTGCCTCTTCCTGCTATATCAGTTGTAGTCCCAGTTATACTTAACTAAAGTTAAGTATAACTGTTATACTTTTAAGTTATATTTTTTTATAATGTTGCCAACTGTTCAAAAAGGGATTTCAGTCTGCTTATTAACTTCTCTGAAGGTCTTACCATTATTTACCAAATCCACAGCTAAGTTTCTTTGAGAAATTGTCCAATGTTGTTTTACTACGCGCATGTTGTTCTTAATTAATCAAATTTTATTCAATAAATCAAAACTCATGGGTTACATATATATTTTATGTTTCATATGTAATTATTTTTAGAATTTAACTTATCAAAGTTTTATTATTTTCCAACAAAAATTCAAAAAATTACTAAATGAAATTTTTGTGCCAATAATAATTTTGCTTCTAATATAACATCTGTATGCTTTTAATGTTTTAAAAAATAATAATCCTTTGGTAAAATCATGCACAAGTACATATAAAAATCTTCATAATAGTAGTACTCTTTGAAGTAGTAGAAAATCACTTAGCAAATTTTTTTTTATTTTACACTGTGTTTCATCAATAAAGACTCATCAGAAATGAATGATCAAATTAATAAAACTTCAATTTATACCAAAAAATTAAATTACAGTAAGTCGCAAATGTCATACTATAACTTTATTCATCTAGTATAGGTTATTTTTGAACGAGTAATTGAACTTATTAATTTCTATATTCATGATTGCAAGTTTATGATTGCTCTGTTCTTTTAAAAACATTGAGCACTCTATTTTGTAGAATACATTTTAAAATTGTTTAAATATATATATATATATATATATATATTTAAACAATTTATATAATAATTGTTTAATATATATATATATATATATATATATATATATATATATATATATATATATATATATATATATATATATATATATTATATATATATATATATATGTATATATATATATATAGACTTCAAAATGTTAGAGGTTGGCATTATGTCAGCAAAAAAAAAATTGACACTAAGGAATTACCTAAAAATAATTACATATGAAACATAAAATATATATGTAATACATAGATATATATATATTATATATATATATATATATATCTATGTATATATATATAGATATATATATATATATAGATATATATATATATATAATGATATATATATATATATATATATATATATATATATATATATATATATATATATATATATATATATATATATATATATAGATATATCAACCCTTGGAATAAAGAAAAATGAGAAAAATAAATTACCAACTTCAAAATGTTAGCGACTTCAAAATGAGAAAAATAAATTATCAACTTCAAAACATTTTTCTTTATTCCGAGGGTTGATATATATATATATATATATATATATATATATATATATATATATATATATATATATATATATATATATATATATATATATATATATATATATATGTATATATATATGTATATATATATATGTATATATATATATATATGTATATATATATATATGTATATATATATATATGTGTGTGTATATATATATATATGTATATACATATATATATATATATATATATATATATATATATATATATATATATATATATATATATATATATATATATATATATATATATGTATATATATATATGCATATGTATATATATGTATATATGTGTATATATATATATATATATATATATATATATATATATATATATATATATATATATATATATAAATTTTTGTTGCAATAGAGACTTGCTGCAAGTAAAAGCAGAATTTAGTAAATCTGCAAGAACCATACAAGCAGCCTCAATGGAATTAGAGAAAACGCAACGTGGATTGTCAACAGTTAATCAAAATACTCTTCTTGAGGAGCAGGCTCAACGAGAAAAAGTAAAAGTTATTAGCATTTATCTAAAATTGATTGTTGTTATCTAAAATTGATTGTTGATAAATATTAAACTCTATTAGCATTGATAATTTTTTGTTGGTTTTTGTTCCATGTAAGAATATTTTTGGTAGTGAAACTGATTAAAAACCGCAAACCTAAAAAATAAAAAGGCAATCTGCTTAAAGCAATTTTTTGAAGCATTTCTGATTAGTATAAGGATATCTTTTATAGGTTGAATCGCAATTGCGTGAAAAAATACGAGAACTAATAGATTTGCAAGCTACTTTAAACAAAATGAAAGACCATTATGAGATTAGGTAAATGATTTATTGCTTATATGTTATTTTGATATTCGGTTATTTAAGAAACTAACCTCCTAAATGTTGTAGGCTAGATGAGATCACAAATTCTTTAACTGAATCCAAAGCAAGAGTAGATGAGCAACAGAAGACTATCGGCTTGTATAAAAATAAGCTAAAACAATTGGTATTTCTTTAAAAAAAATTTTTTTTTGATAAAATTGTTTAGAAATTTATCTATTATTCTGCAGAATTTATTTCAATTTTCAATTTTCAATATTTTTATCTTATTATTATTAATGTTGTAATGATTATTATTGATGATCTATCGCAAGGAGGCCATGGTAAAATTCGATGATGTTACATTGAGTTTGATTGTGGTATATAAAAATTAATGATTGTGCTATATAAAAAATTAATGATTTTATTATAGGGTATTGAATATTCAGAAACAACCGAGAACTGGAAAAATGATAGCCAAGTTAATATAGAAGCAATGCGTGAAGAAATTGAAGTTTTGCAAAGTACATTGTATGAACTTGCCAACTGTATTTTAGAAGATGCAGATAGTACATCTAGTTCTCTTGATTATTTGCTTTCAAAAGTTGAAGCTGAAATTGATACTGATAATGATATCGATCCTTCATCAAAAGTAAAAGATATAGTTCAGTCTAGTTCTCCGTTGATTCATGTGAAGTTAAGATCTAAATCACCAGTGCGTGCTCGTTCACCAGCTTATATACAATCACTGGTAGCTGGTTCTCAATCAGCTATGAAAAAGCGCCAGCTACAACTGCAAGTATGTTCTTTTTTATGTACTTTGTAAAAAATTTATGTTCTCATTTGAAATTAGTTTTTTAGTGATTTCATAGATGTCTGAAGGAAATCAAGAATTTTTTGAAGATCACATAGATATATGGAAGGATTAAATATGGATGTGTTCTTGAGTTTTAGTTAAAAAGTATTTAAAATAAATAAATTATTTAAATGACGTTATAAGAACTGAAATTTTTTTTTTTAACAAGGATCTTGAAAACCTTTAACTTTTCAAATTTCACTGAATTTTTCAAGATCTTCAGAATTTCTTGAAGATTATGATATTTTGAGGATTTTTTTTTAACTTTAAAAAAATTTAATGAATGAAACTTTTTTTTTAAAATAAAATAAATAAAAATTAATTAATTTTTATAAGTTTATTTTATAAATAGGAACAGAAAAGACAATTAGATATAGCAGTTATGGATAAACAAAGCTTTAAAAGACAGTTTGACATAAGTTCATCTAAGTTGCAGCAGTTAAACACAGCATACGATGAATTAAAAACTGATCATTTATCATTGTAAATGTTTATATTTATAATTTTTTGATTTTAAATTTTTTGTTAGTTACAATAGCATTTTTTAAAACAAAAGTTTATAAAATCATAAACATTTTTATAAATTTTATATATATATATATATATATATATATATATATATATATATATATATATATATATACACTAACATATAAACTAAAAATAAAAAGTATGAAAGTTTAAGATTTTCTTTGCATTTAATATTTAATTTATTCTTTTATTAGACAATCAAAGTACAATAAAAGTAATGAAGATTGCAATAAATACAGAAATCAATTACAAATTATTGAAAAGGAAAAACAGAGTTTTGAAAACATGAAAAACCACCTGCAGAATAAAGTTGAAGAATATGAACATAAAGTTAATCAATTAGAAAATCAAATAAGTTATTTGAAAAATAATCATGAGAATGAAAGTGAAAAAAAGGTTTGTTTTATTATTGTTATTTTAATTTTTGGTTATTATTAATATTAATAGTATTTTTCAAATAATAATGAAATTTTTCAATAAATTAATTACATTGATTTGTTACACTTATTTATAATAAATTTTAAATCACTTTATAACCTTTATTTAAAAAATTATTTTTTATTTCAATTTTGAAAAAGTTTAAACTATGAGCTGTTAAGTTTAAAATAAAAAATAAAAAGTTTCACTAGAATATTTATATTTACACATTCTCTTTTTGATTTAAAATATTCATATGTATGCTCCCATTTTCCTATTGTCTTATACAATATGATTTTTCAAGGTATCGAAATGCACTTTATTGATTTATAAAATAGTTTTTAGTTTTTTTAATGATTTTTTAATGTTAACAGTAACATTTAGCAGAATAAATATATATAAATAAATACAGTATAAATAAGTATAATATATTTAAGTAAATATAATATATCTAAGTAAATATAATATATAAAATAATCTAATATATTTAAATAAATACAATATATATATAAAGAAATATAATATGTATAAAGAAATATTAAAGTCAAAAGTTGTATAAAAAGCTTAAATTAAGGAAATTGTGTTTAATCTGCATACAATTCTTACAACCAATTTGTTGATATAAATTCTAACAGCAACTGTTTTGCTGACAAGAAATTGTTTTTATTCAAATCAACCTTTGATTATATTATGTTTCATAATTTAATAAAATTATTTTAAGGACTCCATTATGAATGAAGTTTCACGTTTGAGTAATGAAAGTCAACAACTTCAAAAGGTTATTGCAGACTTGGAGTGCAAACAGTCAATGTTAAAAGAAGAATGTGTTGATTTAAAAGAAAAGTTAAATAGAGCTTCACTTGAAAAGGACGTTTTTCTACAAGAAAACACTCATTTGCAAGAGTTGCTGAAATCAGCTCAAGATGAACGTGACGACTTAGAAAATGATGGTGTTTATTTTTTTATTTTTTTTTGAATGAATTTCTTAACAAAATTTAGGGTTTTTTAAGTTTTACTTTTTTTTTTTTGAACTTAATTTAACATTTTTAGTTAATAAACTTAAAATGGATGAAGTTCAATTGAAAGATGCATTGGTCAAATTGCAGACATTAAATGAAGCTCTTGGTGAGGATAAACTTAATCTTGGAAAGATAGTTCTTCAAGTTGAAGCTGAAAGAGATCAAATTTACAAAGAAAAAGAAAATCTTGAATCAGAAAAGTTAGGCTTAAAAGAGGTAAATGGTTTTAGTATTTGTCATGAAAAAACATATCTGCATAATTTGCATATGATAAATAATGTTGATTAATTTGTTCATATTCTTTTGTAATTTCTTTTTGTTTTTTAAGTTTGGTTCAGCACAATTATCATTATTTTTATTTTTTGATATATACATTTTTTTGTGTGTGTGTAAAAAAATGTATACATTTTTATTTGTAGGAATTGCTTCGAATCGATAAAGAGAAAGCATCACTAGAATCAGAGCGAAAAGGAATACTTGAAGCAATAAACCTAAATGATGCTACAATAGAAAAACTAGAGGAGCAATTACAAGAGGCTTGTTTTTCAAAAAACAAAATGAATGACACTTTGAACAATGTTGTTAGAGAAAAAGAAGTATCTCAGTACGAGTTGGTGTCACTGCGACTTGAAGTGGAAAGATTGCAGAACAGTCTTAACCGTCTATTGAAAGAAAAGGAGGAACTGACCAAAGAAAACTCGCTTATTTCAGTAAAATTATCTGGTAATTTAAAAGAAATTCAAGCACTGACAGAGTCAAATGCTTTACTTAAGTCTGAAAAAGAAACATTAGAGTCATATCTTTATGAGTTGCAGCACCTTGTAGGAAAACTTGAAGTACGTAAAGAGCAACTTGAAACAAGCAATCATGAAGTCCATCTGGCAAAAGATACTATAGCTGTTGAGTTAGCTCACCTAAAAAAAGAAAATGAAATACAAACAGCAAAGTTAAATAAAGAAAATGAGCTTTTGCAGCAGAAATTATCTTTGCTTGAGCGTGAGCGAGACCTCTCATTAAGTCGGCTGAAAGAACAGCATGAAGACCAGATCCACCAACTTGCAATGGTAATACTAAAACTGTTGTGTTTAATTTTTGAAAAATTTTAAATAATTTGATTTTACTTATGAACTTGCCTTTTTTTTGTTTTATGTACATATTAAAAGTCTGTGCTTTTCTTTTGTCATAAGTAGATATCTCTATCATTCTATCTGTCATTTGTAGACTCCACTTTGCTGCCTGCTTTTAACAGAACTTAATGTTTTAATGGTCTTTAACAACTTAACTGTGAATTAGATTTTAAAATTGCCTTTTTTATTACAGCATAATATTTTGTTTACAATTTTTTTAGGCTGCTTATTTTCTCTTCTTTATATTGTAATTTTTTTGATAATTTATTGTATCATGATAATGTAAATTATCAAAATTGTTGTAAATTGTTTATTATAATTTAATCAATTATGATAATAATTGTAAATATTCCTAATTATTGAAAATTATCATAATTGTTGCATATTATTGTAAACAATTTAAAAAAAGAACAGCTATAAAAATAAGTTAAAAAAGGAAAAAATAAGAAGCAGATATAATCGTCAGACACAGTTAAGAGGTTAAAAGGCATTTCTTTTTTCTAACTTTATTAAGCAGCTATTGCCATCTTTTTCTATACGTGTTTAGAGAAAGCTCTACTCCCATATCCTAAATTAAATTTTTAAGCAACATTTAAACACTTTTGATGCATGTGTATGTATATATTTTAATGGCATATTTATAATTATATAATTTTTTATATTCTAAAATAATTTATTTTTAATAACAAAAAAATTATAGCTTTTTTTATAATATTTACTTATTTTTTATATTTTTATATTATACTTATATTTTTATATTTTTATATTATACTTTTTTTTTATAATATTTACTTCTTTAATAAATGCTTATTTTATTGGAGATGTGTGTGACACATTAACATCAATTGGTTATATAGCTGAAATAAATAATGAATTAACCTTAATTAGTTCATTATTTATTTCAGCTATAAAAAAAATATTGAAAAGTACAAGTCTTTATTAAAGAAAATGTTTTTTCAATTTTAAAACAAAGGTTAAATAGAGCTTCACTTAAAAGGGTGACAGCCAATTGCAAGATTCGCTAATTAGCGAATCTTGCAATTGGCTTTCTGAATGAAAAATAAACTATCAAGTAAATCAAATGAATAATGACTCTATAATTAAACTAATTATATAAAGGGCAGATTCTTATAGAATGTGTTGATATGTATCACAAGTATATCAATTGTGAGAAATTTATATGTGAGAGATAATTGTTGAGATTTATGTTGATTTTTCTGTGGCAAAAGATTTGTGTTGATTTGCATGTGATAAACTACTTTTGTAAAGCTCCAAATGAAAATTATTCAAACTTAAACATTCTAATTAGTAATTAGTTTTCTAATTTTTTATTATTTGAAAAAAAATTTTATATAAAAACAAGTATGTCGGCTGACAAAAAACAAATAGGGTAGCAATGCAAATAGTTTCTCTCATTTCTTAGTTTTTTGATTTTACTGTTACTTCTTTTTTTTTTTTTTTTACTGTTACGTTCAGACTTCTGTATGATGACATCATCCTTATCAATCATTAACTTGCTATTAAAATACTTTTATTGTTATATATATTTAAATACTGTTATTGTTATAAATATTTTTAAATACTGTTATTGTTATATATATATTTAAATACTTTTATTGTTATATATATATATATATATATATATATATATATATATATATATATATATATATATATATATATATATATATATATATATATATATATATATATATATACTTTTGTTATATATATATTTAAATACAATTATTATAGTCCATGATCAGTGTGTTAGCCAGAAATATATTTTTACCCTGTTTTTGCAATATTAGAATTATTTCTGTTATTGTTCTATGAAATTATAGGAGTTTTCAATGAATTATTCTGTACTTCATACAAATAAAAAAAAAATGTCATTGAAATTTGGGAATTTAAAATTCACAAAATTTTGCCATTAAGCTGGCTAACAGATCCTGATCATGTTTTTCTTATTTAAATTAATATGTTACAATTATAACTCATTATTATTATTACTATTGTTATTATTTTTATCATTATAACAGTTTATCATTATAGTATTTTATTATTATAATAGCTATTATTACTATTATTATTATTATTGTTATGTTTATAAAAGGAAAATAGATATCTTGTTTTTATTGGTGTTGTTGTTATATATCTTGTTTTTATTGGTGTTGGTTAATGATAAAGGAAAATCAGATGCAAGTGATGTTTAAAAAATATTTTCTATTTAATATTAATTTCAGGACAAAGACAAAATGTTAACAGCAAAAAAAGAGGAACATTTGATTGTCATAAATGAGCTTAAAGAAGAGATGGAAGATTATCAAATTAAAGCTGAGCGTGATCGTTTAGCTTTGATAAATGAAGTTGCAAGCATTCAAAGGGAAAGAGATGATCTACTTTTGCAAGCTGAAGCAGAAAAACAAGCACACTTAAGAGCAGCAGATAGTGAAAAATCACTTCTTGTTGAAAAAATAACAAAGCTTAAAGACGATTTGGATTCAGCGAATGAAGAATTAGAGATCTTGAAAAGAGATCTTGAAGAAAGAGCAGCAAGAGAAAAGGTTTTTTTTATTAGATCAAAATTATTTGAATAAAAATTATTTTAGATTAATTATTATTTACAAGTATAAATAGTTAAGGAATAGTTATTTACTAGTATAAATAGTTTACAAAGAGTTATTTACTAGTATAAATAGTTTACAAAGATTTCATTAGGTCTGGAATAATAATGCATGTTTATCTTATGTCTATTTTATGATTTCTGTGTCCTAAAATTGTATACTAAATTTAAATATTATACATAATTATATTAGATATAAATTCCATGTACAATAGTATATGATTTTAGAGACTCTAAATTTTAGAGAAAGAAATGTATATAAACGTGTATTCTAGTGAAATTTATTCCAATTCATTCATGTTTATATATATATTTATTTAATTTTTATAAATTTCTTTGTTTCAAATTTTTTAAATATATTTGTTAATTTTACAAATTATTAAATTATTATGGTATTTGTTATTTATAGTTATTGTTTAATAAATTTATTTTTTCATTTGATTAAAGAAAAAAAAGGTTTGATTAATTTAAAGATTAACTTTAAATTAATTAAAAATAAAATTTGAATAAACTAAAGAACAACTCTATTTTAAGTTTGCACTTGTTTACATATATATGTTTATATTTATATATTTTTTGCATTTTATCTACATTATTGTACAGGATTTACTCAATGATAGTGCACACGAGATAGAAAAATGCAAAGAAAATCTAGAAGAAACTGTGAATCTTTACGAAGCTAAGTTAAAAGATCTTGTTGACAGTCATGATAAGCTTCTCAAGTGCGCATTATTAAATATTTTTCTTATTTTGAATTCTGGTTTTGCAATTGTTTACAATTTTCTTTTCTTTTAGAAATAAAGAAGAGTTATATGGAGAGTTGTCCAATGCAAAGTTTCAGCTTAAGATTTTAAATGAAAATCACGAAGCAGCACAAAAGGAGTGTAAAGAATTGACAAACAAGGTAATTGATTTAAATGGAAAATTAGACGATGCAAGCAAACACACATTAGAGTTGAAGAGGTCTCTTAAAGATGCTGAGGTAGAGAAAATGCTAGTACTTTCAGGTGCTGAAGAGTTACGAGAAGCTTTTAAGCAAGTAGAAAGTGAGTTTATTTTTTGTTGTATTGTTTAGATATCTTATGTTCTAAAGAAATATAGTCATACTTTTTTACTTTTGACTCTCTAATGATTATTTGTTATTTTTATATAATTTTTTTAAGGTGAGAAAATGACATACAAAAAAAATTATGAAGATAGCAAAAAATTAGCTTCTATTTTGGATGATACAAATGTTATGCAGACCAGAGAAACAGATGATTTGCGTCATATGATCAGTGAACTTGAGACGGCAAGACAAGAAACAAGAAAAGAAGTTCAACAATTGCAGAACCGGGTTTGTTAAAATAGAAAAGCATAGTTACATTTGTGCCAGCAAAATATCTCTTTTTATGGTTTAATTTTTAAATTTCTTAGTTTAACTATTTAAAAAAAGTTGTTGTAAAAAATGTTCCATTTTTAGGTGCGTCTGTTAGATACTGAATGTGTAAAATGTAAGAAAGACTTAAATATTGCAAAAGATCAACTTAATAAAACAAATTCTCTTCTTGAAGAAGAACGGCTTGATTTGATAAACACAAAAAATAAGCTTAGAGGTTGTTATTTAAGTTTGCAATGACAAAAAAATTTTCATTTTGTATTTTTATTGTTAAATATTTTTTAGTGTATAAAATCTGAATTAATTATATCATTTTATTAATTATTAGATTTTATAAATATAGTTTTAAGTTTAATATATTTGGTATTAGTTATTTTAATATATATATATATATATATATATATATATATATATATATATATATATATATATATATATATATATATATATATATATATATATATATATAACCTTCGGAATTAAAAAAAAATGAGTTCGGCAATAATTTGCTGACCTCTATGTTTTTGAGGTCGGCAAAAGTTATTTAATATGAAGGTCTGACCATAAATCATAGAAGCGAGGTCAGCATTGCCAAATGCTGACCCTAATTTCGAGGGCTGATATATATATAGTATACAGTAACTCATATTATATTTATAGAATGTGAAACATCTAAAGATGCCATTAAAGCAGAGATGCAGGCACTAGCCACAAAGGCTAGAGAGCATAATGATGAATTTGGACTTAGAGAGAAAGATCTACTTATGGCTTTAGAAGATGCTCGTCAAACAGAAGTAAAAGTGTATGACAAAATGAGACAACTGGAAAATCTTTTAGATGTATCAAATCAAGTTAGTCTTTTAAAAATATTTTGCAATAGGCTGTTTAAAAAGAAGCAGTTGTATATTTATTTAATATTATTATAACTATTATTTATCGATTATTATTAAAATATTTGGAAATTCTTATTTATGAAAATAATTTTCAGACAAATATTTATATTGTCTCTGTTTTTTAGGAAAAAAGTGATTTGAAGTTAAAGTTATCAAGTGTTGAAGGTCGTAATTTGGGATTAGAAGACCAGTTAACAAAACTTGAAGCTCTTAAAAACGATTTAGACTCAAAATTATCAAATGTATACTCAGCTCTTAGAAGGACACTGGGTATTAAGCCAAATCAATCAATAAACAGGTATTATTTAAGATTGTATTAGTTCATTATCTTTTTAGTTTGCATTTTGAGTCAATGCCTATAAGTTAATATTTTTATTGCCTGAACAGTTGAGAAATACCAAAACATGTGTTGTATGATCCAATTGCAAATCCAGTCACTACCAAAGTGTACCAACCAAAGTGTTAAAAATAGAACTTTTGCTCAATGAGTTGTTCAATAATGAATGTTAATAAAAACATGTAAAATTTTGATATTTTTTCTGCTAGTAAAAAGATTCATCTTTTTAAATGGTCTGTTTGAAAGCATGCATTGGAAAATATGTAGTTACTGCAATATCATCATAAGCTTGCTGGCTCCAAAAAGCTCAGGATTTATATAAAACAGCCCAGATTTGCAAATACTTTTTTTTTATAGGCCTTTTATAAGAATATATATATATTTATAAACTTTTTATAGGATATATACATATATTAGAATGCCTCTAAAAACAACTTTTTTTGACATTGTCTGCTGCCATCCCCTAAATGTGTTCTGTGTAATAAATTAATACTAAATTTAAAAAAATTTTAAATAAAAAAAATTTTTTTTAAATTTAGTATTAATTTATTGGGTTGGTTAAGTTCCTTAAACATCAAATGGGTCCCTAATATTTAAAAAAAAAAGTTCTTCACAAGTATATCATTGTGTTTGAATTGTGGCTTGTGAATTTCAACTCTAACAAAACCCAGTTGTTTACTGCAAACATCTACCGTAATATGGTCAATATTCCTATATTAATGAATGGCAATCCTCTTACTGAGTCATCCTCTTTATGTCTTCTTGGATTATCGCTTACTACTGATCTTTCATGGAAACCATATATACAATCGATTGCTAAATTAGCTAAGGTTGCTTCTCTTTATCGTGCTCGCCATTTCCTTACTTCTGATTCCATTCTCTACCTCTACAAATCTCTTATTCGTCCCTGTTTGTAATACTGTTGTCATATTTGGGCTGGTTCTTCTAACGATTTACTTTCTCTTCTTGACAAGGTCCAAAAACGCATTGTAAATGTTGTTAGACCTGGACTATCTGCTAAGCTTGAGCCTCTTTCCCGTCGTCGTAAAGTTGCATCTCTTTCTCTTTTCTACAAATACTATCATGGTCACTGCTCAATGGAGTTATCATCTCTAGTTCCATCAAATAAATTCATTCTCGTTTTACTCGTCATTCAGCTAAGTTCATTCGTTTACTGCATCTGTAACTGCATGCTCTAAAAACTTTTATTCATCTAGTTTTTTTCCCCGCACTTCAATCTATTGGAACTCTCTCCCATCTTCATGTTTTCCTGACTCATACAACCTTCAACTTTTCAAATCTTCTGTCAACCGTTTCCTTGCTCTATAACTCTGTTCTTTTTTTTCCTAGTAACTCCCAACTTAATAGTGGTTGCTTGCAGCCTTGTTGGGAGTGAATGCATAAAAAAATATATATATATATATATATATATATATCGATGGTTAAGAGCACAAAGGGAATATGTCCAACATTAAACATTAGGTAAACATTAAACAAATTAGGTATTAAAGTATGTAAAAGAAATGAAAATAAAATAGTAAAAAACAAGACAGAATTAATTGAGGAATGTATTTGGTTAAAAATCATGACAATAAATAAACATGAATTATTGTATGTTTTAAAACTTTCAAGTTCAGATTTCTCAAAACAATGGTTAGTGGACGTATTGCCTTTGTGCTCCTAACCATCGATATATATATATATATATATATATATATATATATATATATATATATATATATATATATATATATATATATATATATATATATATATATAAATGTATGTATGTGTGTGTATATATATATATATATATATATATATATATATATATATATATATATATATATATATATATATATATATATAAAATAGGAAAAACTAGTAATAACTTTTTATCTATATATGCTATAGTAGATTTTATAAATATAGTTTTAAGTTAAATATATTTAGTATTAGTTATTTTAATATATATATATATATATATAATATATATATATATATATATATATATATAAACTCAATTTTATATTAGCACCCAGAAGATTAAAATAAAATAATTTTTATTACTTATTGTCTTGCTGTTTTGTGATTTAATTTGTTATGATAATTATTATGATAATTATCATAATAAAATTTGTTATGTTATTAATGTCGCTTAGAAAAACTAACATTTAAAAAACGGCTTTTAAAACACATAAATGTATTTTAAGTCAATCAGAATGCTTAATTCGCATTCATGTGGATGAAATATGGAATATGTTACAATGGGATTAAAATATAAAACGCATGTTTTGATTATATTAAAATATGAAACGTTTAGCATTTTATATTTTTAAATAAAAACAATAACATTTTAAAAATACTCTAATATGAGTTTTTCCTCCACTTATGTTTTCATAACTATAATTTAACTTGCGATTAAACTATATGAGCTTTAAACTTTTTCATTTCAAGTAACAGTAAAATTGCATTAAAAATATTTTAAATAATAAAATAAATAAAAGTTTTTAAAACATAATAACATTATAATAATCATGCCGAAAAAACTTGATTTGAAAAGTAAGAGAAGAACGAGAAAAAAAAGTTTTTAACTTTTGAATGAATTAATTAAAATTTTGAATGAATTGACCTTATTATGCAATAAATAAGGTATGTAATAAATCTTTTTAGTCTATATAAACAAGAAACATACAAATATTCTTTATTAAATGTTATAGTTATTGCTTGTTTATGAAATGTTGTAAAGTGATATTGTAAAATGAAATGTTGTAGTTATCTCTTAATTATTGTTAACGTTGTAGTTATCGCTTAATTAAAATTAGCGGCGAATTGACGTTGGCGTTAAAGCTGTCATTTTGTAATAAATGTAAATATTTTGGTTAACTATTTACATTTTTATTTGGAAAAACGTAAAATACTAGGGCAAGTTATATTTATTTATAAATTTTTTGAATTTATTCTAGAAGAAATAAAAAAAAATTAAAAAAAAGGTCCTCTTAATGTAGAGAGGACCTTTAGACCAGTGGATATGTCACTGATATATATATATATATATATATATATATATATATATATATATATATATATATATATATATACATATATATATATATATATATATATATATATATATATATATATATATATATATATATATATATATATATATATATATATATATATATTTATATTTATATTTATATATATATATATATATATATATATATATATATATATATATATATATATATATATATATATATATATATATATATATATATATATATATATATATATATATATATATATATACACACAGTTGGGTGCAAAAAAAAAGCCACACTCAATTTTTTTATAAAAACAACAACAACAATTGTCTAAAACTCATATAATGTTACTTCTATTACAGTCAATATTGATAAAAATGTTTATAATATAATTGTATATTGCATATAATAAAAAGAAATTAGGGTTTGTAAAGTATTTTTTAGGTTAAAGCTGTTTTAGTATTTAATTGACCATCCTTTGTTTTTTATGACTTCCGCACATCTAGAAGGCATACTATCTACAAGTCTTTTTAATAAGTCATTTGGCAAAGCATTCCAACCATGAAGAAGAATTTGGAACAGATCATTTTCATTTGTTGCCCTACGATCTTGCAATTAGTTTCCAAAATAGTCTAAAGGTTTTCTATTGGATTTAAATCAGGAGACTGTGCT
The DNA here is from genome assembly GCF_022113875.1 of Hydra vulgaris. NCBI lineage: Eukaryota > Metazoa > Cnidaria > Hydrozoa > Anthoathecata > Hydridae > Hydra > Hydra vulgaris. The sequence goes on along the minus strand of NC_061163.1, from coordinate 13,701,333 downwards.
GGCTTCGACATAACTGGAATCAATTTAGATTCTAGATATCTTTTATTCAACCGTGCTGTATGTTTGGGATCATTATCCTGTTGAAAGATATAGTCACCATTAGGAAAAAGTTCTTTTATACTTGGTCCAAGCTGGTTAACTAAGATTTTGTGATACAAATGCTGGTCCATAATGCCCTTCACCCGGTAAAGTTTTCCAACTTTGTGTGCACTAAAACAACCCCAGACATTAATCTTTTTGTCATGTTTAATAGTTGCCTTGCATGTTTGAGGATTGAATTTTTCCCCAATTAATTTCCAACAGTGAGATTGACCATTATAATACAAAACAAATGGAGACTAATTGTTCCAGATAACGTTAGCCCATTGTTATCATGTCCAATATTTGTGCTCAATGCACCACTTTACACGCTTTTTTCGATTGATTTCACTAACAAAAGGTTTTTTAATTTGCTTTCCAGAAAAAAAATCACTTGGTGCTTTAATCCTGCGAGATATTGTCCACTTTGAGATATTAGTAAGGTTCAAATCTAGTTTTATCTCAGAACGAGTGATTTTACGATTTTTTTTGACAGCATTAAGAATGTAGCGATCTTCCTTTTTTGAAGTTTTCGGTTTTCTCCCAGATCCAACAGCCCTTTCAGTTTTATCAGTGTGTTTGTATTTCTTTACCAATCTACTAATAAAAGTTGAGTTTTCTTGTTTAAAACGCTTTCCAATGCTTCTGTGAGACTCTCCTTGGTCAGCAACTTCAATAATTCGTCCAGTTTCTACATCTGTAAGATCTTTTCTAAAATATTAAATGTGTCCATAATAATCTGTTTTTTAAAGATTTTATTTATATAAATATTAGTTTATATATATATATACCTTTTCTGCCCTAAATTTTTTTCACTGCCACATCCAATTTTTTTTGTTTTGCATTATTATACATTTTATGCTTAAAATATAAAAAAAAATTAGCGTGGCTTTTTTTTGCACCCCACTGTATGTATATATATATATATATATATATATATATATATATATATATATATATATATATATATATATATATATATATATATATATATATATATATATATATATATATATATATAAATATATATATATATATATATATATATATATTATATATTTTATATATATATATATATATATATATATATATATATATATATATATATATATATATATATATATATATTATATATATATATATTATATATTATATATATATATATATATATATATATTATATATATATATATATTATATATATATATATTATATATATATATATATATTCGTGTTTATGTATATGTATTTATCAATCTTCTTCCATACTCAACCTTACTTAAGACAGAATATTGTAGAGTTAAATGATATATTTAATTTTTATCCTCAATAACCTTACTGTGTGTTAATACTGCCCTGGAATAGACAAATGAAATCATTACTTTCATATAGAAATAAAATTTCCAATGAAATGCCCAATAAAATTATTTCTTTATGCACAAAATTTTTATTTATATTTAAAATATATCTTAATATAAAATCACAAGAGTTCTATACAAAATATTTATTATAAAAGTTAATCAAACTTTATTTAATTTGTTCCAGAAATTAAATAAAGAATTTAATTTATGGAACCAACAACTGAACATTAAATTGATCATTTTTTAAAACTTTGGTATTAGGTGCAACTAAGATAAAAGGCCCATGCAGGATTCCTGCATGCCCTCGAAGGCCAGTATGCTCATGGCTACCACGTTTACAAAAAGCTATCTCACTATTTTTTGGTCTAAATGCAAGTGCTCTTTTTTATACATATATTTAATTGTGAATTATTATTTCATTATTATTTTTTTTCTGTTTGTTTGTTTGTTTATTATTTTATTTTGATATATATATGCTGTATGTCAATTAATGTGTGTAAAATCTGTACTGTCATTTGATTTATGTTTATAAGAATTTCATTATCTCTAATGCCAGCCATTTTATATATACTAAAATTAAATATATTGTTATAAATGAATTTTATTTTTATTAAAGGTTTTATAAGATTTCAAAGTTTCAAAGCTCAAATAAATTTTCATAAATTATATAAAATTATGTAAAAAAAAGACTTTTACATAAAAATTTTATAAACTGTTTTATTATATTGTTAATTTATTTTTATAGAAAATTTTTTTTTACTTTATCAAATTTAATGAATTGCAAGATATCGCGTTTGAATTTATCAAATTTGATTCATTATATTGAATTGAAATTTTCTAAATTAATATATTAATTAGTTTTTTAAAATGAACATTTAGTTTGTGTTCAAATTACTGAACGAAAAACATTTTACACTTTAATTTTTGTTTAATTTTGGTTACCAAATTTTTAATTTTAAAATTTTGAATTTGTGATTATGTTGGAAAAAAGCGATTTTTTCTGTCAATTGCTGGCCACCTTAAAATTGATAGAGGATCGTTTATGCAATGCAGAAACATTAGTAGTCAGCTCATTTGAATGCGCTAGGGATACATCTCTTATTCTTCTGAACAACCTGTTGGTTTTCCTTCATTTTTTAATATTTAAGTCATCTGTTTTAAAAGTCTATCTGTTTAATCAAAAATAATCAAAAAGTTTAATGTAATTATATTTTTATTATTGTTATTAATTTTTTGTTGTTTCATAGTACACCTTCGCCCCAGCCAAATGTCACTCCGAAACGTCGCGCACCTTACGCTCGGAATAGAGTGTATTTACAAAGCTCACACGATCAAAGCAGTGAATTCGATGAGACACCACCCAGTAAAAATGGTAAAGTTTGCAGTTTTAGTGTAGTGTGTGTTTATATATATATATATATATATATATATATATATATATATATATATATATATATATATATATATATATATATATATATATATATATATATATATATATATATATATATATATATATATATATATATGCACACACATATTAAAAAATATATTTAAATAATTATATACTCACTAACAAATAACATGCATAAAATTTCTTAGTCGAAAATACGTAGTTTTAAAACATATTTAAAAGTTGATTTTTTCTATTATTAACAATTTTAGTCAGCTTTGATACTTCGAATGAAATGGATCCCGAGTATGTTCGTAACTCTTTACGTGAGTTTGCACAAAAATTTAAAGATTTAGAGCATGAGCGCGATGAAGCTTTGATAAATATTGGCGGACTTCAGCGTCAACTAGAAAATCTTGAAATGGATCGACTTGATTATGAAAATCGTCTAAGCGTTTTACAGAAAAGTCTTCAAGATACGGCGGAAGGTTTTTACTTGCTTTAAGAGTTTTATTCTTATCTTAAATAATTTTAAATATTTGTAAACGTTAACACTCACGTAAGAGCATGAGGATTTTTTTATGCATTGACACATAAATGCGCGCTAATAAATAACTATCATTATTATTATCAAAAGCTCAATTTAAAGAGCGTTATTTTGAGTATTGCAGTTTTTATTACCGTCATGTTTTTCTTACAGATAAACGGGGTGCTGACGGACGTTTAAGTAGTGCTCAAACAGCTTTACTTCTTCAAGAAGAAACCATCCGAAGACTTGAACGAGAACGGAAAACGGCAGAAGAAAAATTTCAAATATTGGAATCCACCGTTGCTCAACTGGAAACTGAAAAACGCACTCTTAAAGAAAAATATATGAAAGCTCATAAGCATAAACTAAAATACGAGCAAGAAGCTGAAGCAATGCGTTCACAAATTGATGGCGCTGAGTCGCGCATCACGCGAACAGATTTAAAGAAAAAATCTCTTGAAGGTATAAAACCAGTGGGTACATTTGCTATCAAATATCAATTTATTCGTTTAAATATCGTGTCTTTGATATCAAATGGAGATACCAGGCTGGGATATTATTCGCTTTATTTATATATATATATATATATATATATATATATATATATATATATACATACATATATATATATATATGTATATATATGTATGTATATACATATATATATATATATATATATATATATATATATATATATGTGTGTATATATATATATATATATATACATATATATATATATATATATATATATATATATATATATATATATATATATATATATATATATATATATATATATATATATATATATATATATATATAATTGTGATTTAATTTGTGACATACATTAAAAAACAAATTTCAGGAGATATTGATCGTCTTCGGAGTCAGTTACACGATGCTGAAAATGAAAAGCATGCTACAAAACAAAGATTAGAAATTCTTCAACGAACTTGTAAAGACCTTGAGCTAAAATCTTCGTCTCTTCAATTAACCGTAAGATACCCTGAAAAAAAATGTTTTCGAAGTTTCTTAATTTTCTTTAACCGACAATCGACATGAAATAAAAAGCAAAAGGATTTTGAGTTTTTTATCTCAAATAGTTTACTAATAGCTTTTAATATATTTAAATTTTACTACCTACATAAGTTTATCTAGAGTGTATTTATAGTAAAATAAATTTTTAACTAAATTTATATATAAATTAAAAGTGTCTGAAATAATGGCACGCATAGTTGTTTATTAGAAATATTTTTAAACATTTGTGACTTAGGTTGATCGCTTAAATATGTCATTATCGAAAAGCACTGATCAAGAGCATCTTCTTCAATCTAAAGTTACAGAACTTTCTGCCATCATTAGCGAAAAACAATCTGTTGTTGTTTCACTGCAGGATAAGTTGCAACAGACAGAACGCATCATTGTATCAAACGAGCAAGAAAAACAAGCCGCATTCGAGAAAGTCGAAAACTTAAAAAAACAATTACTTGAAAACAAAAAGTTAAACGACTTGCAGAACGATAAAATTTTGAATTTACGGAATGAAATAGCCAATTTAGAGGTATTTTGATTAGATTATGTTAATAGTAAGGGGTAAATAAGTTTTCTACTTTATTATTATTCCTTGTTATCTCTATAAACGATTCCCAATTATCGCATTTGTTTTTTTTCTTTCTGCAGAGTACGCGTATTAATCTTGAAAGTGAACTTCGGCAAGTTCAGACATTGCTACAGAAGAATAAAGTAGGAGACGAGGAGCTACTCAATAAATTAGAAAAATTCAAGGTCATTGTCGTAGATATGTTTATATATGTAAGAAATCTTTAAGAAATCATCATTACAGTACATACCCAGTAATGTGGGAAATAACATAGCTATGCAAAAAGAGGAGTGCATAATATTCAAAAAGTAAGCGCGTAGGTAAAAGGTAAAAATAACCACAAATGAAATAAATATGATTTTCCGTTCATCTCAGAAAATTTGTCTTTAAAGATTAAAACAAAAAAATATTTTAAAGACCGTGTGCAAAGTACAGAACAAAAAATTATTTTAATGACCGTGTGCAAAGTACAGAACAAAGTCACTAAAACTGTATAAAAAAGGAAAATTACTGAGAAAGTCCATAATATCTTTTTTTTACTTTTTTTTTTTTTTTTTTTGGCTCTTGTTCTTCATTTTTAACATTTAAAATCAATTGATGTAAAAATTATGAAGTATTATGAAAAAATTATGAGTATGTTAAAGTTACGTACCCTACTTGCTTACGTAATTACTTACCCTACCTTGCTAGTCTTAAGTACCCTACCTGCATACATACCTTACGCACCCTACCTGCTTTCGTACCTGAAACGCTTTTAAGATGATTGCTCATTTATATTTAACTCGTTTTCAGGAAGAAAAAAAAAACTTGCAAGAGCGTCTTGCTCAACAACAAAGACTTCTTGCTCAAGGAGAACAAGAGAAACGTGATATTGAAAAAAACAGTGTTAAAGTTGAAAAAGAAAAGCGTGCTTTGAAGGCAACTGTTGAGCAGGTTGTTTTTTTGTTAATAACATTTGTTTCAATTAGAAGTTTATTTTTGGAATGAATTGTAAATAAGTTGTTAAGTTTTAAATTTTGAATTTTCATTTTTTACCAATTAGCTGGAAAAAGAGAAATTTCTTATTGACGAGGAGTTGATTCAATTGAAGAATGATCAAACTGAATCGGATAAGATCCGTTCGAATTACGAACAAACTATAAACTCTCTGCGTATACAACTATCGCAGCTGCAAGAAACTCTGGAAGAAAAGGAATTACAACATAATAAAAAGTAAGTGTTTAATATTTTTCTCTAAAGAAATTTTGTTACAAAAATCCTTTATAAAATAAAGTAAAAACTTTGAGTTAATAACGGTGCTGATAAGCCAGTTTTTTGTCGTTACCGCTCGTTTCTCCGCCATCTTAACGGGTTTGTCTGTAATATTAAAAAATAAGGCAAATATATTTTATTTACAAATTTAAGATTAGCGTCGATGTCTGCGCGTCATCGAGATGATCTAATGAAAGAAATAGAGAGAATGAAGTCTTCCCAGCAGAGTTTAGATCGAACGTATGATGCGCGTGAACGTGCGCATAAACAGCGTATACGAGGTTTGGAAGACCAAATAAATACTTTAAAAGATCAATTCGCAAAGGAGATTCAGCAAAAACAATCTTTCATTAACCGCACAACTCAGAAGAATGAGGAAATCCAAGAAATTCGTCAAAAGATAAATTCTTCGATAAACGAAGTTGCACGTAACGCCGATCCGCGCATTTTAGATCGTGAATCTCAAAAGTTAGACACAACTTACGACAACTATAACGATTTTTCTGCTGTGCTGACTGCATCCACTCCTTATTCAAACAGAATGAAAGTCTCTCCATTTATAATAGATAAGTACAGTAGTATGACGCCGACAACTGATCCTGGACTAATGAGTTCTCGAATCGATCTTCCCATTACAACAGAAGCTCGTAACCTTAGCAACACAACTTTTGTTTCTCCTATTCGAAAAAATCTTGGAAAAAAATAATGACAATAATATGTTATAAATCTTTAAACCCACGTATTGTTTTTTTATTGTAAGGGCTAGAGCTTTATTTTTTTTTATTCTATGTAAATACTTTTCGATGAAATATTATGGTAGATAGGGAAATGTATATATAACTAAATATATTATAAAACTGCAGCCAATAAATTTTATTATAAAAATGTACCATTAATAGACGATTTTAATATACTATGTGATGAATAACTTTTCTATTTCCTAAAATAACTTTTTTGTTTCTTGTAAAAATTTTGATAAATTCAATAAAAGTCAAAACAAAAACATTTTTTGGGGCGACTCATAGTTTCCTAAAAAAGACTCAAAATTTCCTAAAAAAAGTTTGTCATCATAATTGCGCAATATCACTACAAAAGAAAACATTGAAGACGTAAGAAACGGTCTGGATGAAATCTATGCTGGACATTTGTTTGCGATGCCTGTGGTTAAAAAAAAAAGGTTTAAATAAATTGTTGAAATTACAGTTATTCAAAGTAAAGTTGAGCAGGTGTTCAAAAGTCATGGAAAAATGTTCACTAACAAGTATGCAATTTTTTGCGGACTATAATAAAGAAATAAAAAACTTTTTTTTTTTAAGGTTATTTTTTTACCTCGCGCTAAATTCATCAAATTTCCAGAAAAAACTTTTTTTTTTAGTTGCACAATATACCAGGAAGAAAAAACAACAACAGAATACTATTTTAGTTCTCATTAGCAACCTCGCCGTCACCAAACAGTTGTTCTACAGTATCAACATCAGGAAACAAATCAGTCCTGCTACCTGATTTAGTGTCCATTTCACAGGAACTGAATACATTTACATCTTCTATGTCAGGAAACTTTTTCAAAAGCTGAGCTGGAGTTTTCTGCTCAGCTGATTTGCTATAGGCAGCTTTGGTCTTTGAGGATAGCACGGTCCAGTTGTTTTTGAAATTGAGCAGTTTTGCAGCTTACGCTCAAACTTAACTTGACACACTGTTTTCTATTAAACCAGCTTTACGGTCCTCTTGCTACATTCATTGACGAAAGCCAAGTTTTGAAATTTAGGTACTGTAATTTAATGTTTTAATTATAAGTTAAAACAAAATTACAAAAAACGCAAATATCTTTTTAAATTGCATTTCTCAACAAAAAAAAGTTTATATTCATTATAATTATTTTTATTATTATTATTTTAATTTATTTGCATTTAAATAAAAATACAAAAATGTGATACAGGTAATTGGAGAATTACTCTTATGTAACGCCAAGTTTAAAACAGTAAACATTGTCTCTCAATATTGTAAGTTTTTAAATTCGATTTAAATAGAGACAATGAAGAGGAATACACCATAAAATCAGTAAAAAATTCCATATCTTAGGAACTCTTTCACTGAAAAAAAATTTCCTTATATCATTGATGTAGTTGTTACGTGATGTTAATTTTTGGCAATGACATCTAGTTGAATAATGAGTAGGAGTGAGAGTAAAAAACTCAGAAAAAGGCAAATTAATCAAGTTGTGGATAATCTTATAAGTCATTAAAAGATCAAATTTTATTCTCCGGCATTCAAGAGAGTCAAAATTGAAGATATCAAGTCTTGAAGAATAATCTTTATATGGAATACAACACCGTTTGCAGACAATTCTTGTATAATGTTTCTGGACCTTTTCTACCCGACGTATATCTTTTATATATATATATATATATATATATATATATATATATATATATATATATATATATATATATATATATATATATATATATATATATTATATATATATACTCTTATATATACTTTTGCATGGTAGTCAAAAAGAGTTTCCCATAAACTGTAGTTTTAAAGAGCGCGTTAATAAACCAGATCAGAAAAAGTTTAAAAACTTAAATTTTTTTTTTTTAAATGATAGACTGTCTGCCCAAACCAAACCCTCAGTCGATGTAGCAGCACTCCCTTGCGAGTCAGGCTATTTGTCAGTCGTTGTAGCAGCACTCCCTTGCGAGTCAGGCTATTTGTCAGTCGTTGTAGCAGCACTCCCTTGCGAGTCAGGCTATTTGTCAGTCGATGTAGCAGCACTCCCTTGCGAGTCAGGTTATAAGATAGTCGATGTAGAAACACTCCCTTGTAGCAGCAGGCTATAAGATAGTCGATGTAGCAACATTTACACATGTTTTAAAAATGTTTTTTAATAAAACAAAAACAAAAACAACACTAATTTAAAAAAACTTTCTAGTCGTTATTATTGCGGTTTTTTAAAATTTTTTTAAAAAACAATAAAATTTAATGTACTTCCGCATTAATTTAATTGCTTTGACATTTCAACGACAATCAAATACGGCTTTCCACGTAGCGAATTTTTTCGCGCGAAGCGAACTTTTTCGTCACTAATTTTTCGCAGAATCAGAATTTTAATTTCCACGTAACTTTAGCGTAACCTTTAGCGCGCTTTTTGGAAAACATGTTGATTAAAAGAAGATTGTTGTTAGTTCGAAGAAAATTAATTATTTTAAAAATGTTGCAAATGATACAAGAAAAAGAAAAGAAGAAAAAACGATTTTGGGTAAGGAAAATTCATACCGAACGCCTTCAGAAAGGAGAGTTTCATTTATTAGTCCAGGATTTACGTTTACACGACCAGGAATACTTTTTTAAGTATTTTTGTATGTCTCCAACAACTTACGAAGAGTTGCTTTCGTTTGTAGCGCCTATCATTGTAAAACAAAGAACTACCATGAGAGACCCTGTGAGTCCGAGTGAAAGGCTGGCCGTAACACTTAGATTTCTTGTAACAGGAGATGCTCAGTGTACTATTGCTGCAAGTTACAGTAATCAGCGCATCTACTATCAGTAGGATTATTAGTGAGACATGCGCTGTTATCTGGACATCATTGAAAGAAAGAAATTTTCTACACGTCCCATCAGAAAAACAAGAATGGAAAACAATTGCAAAAGAATTTGAAAACATGTGGAATTTTCCGCATGCTATAGGTGCAATAGATGGCAAGCACATCGTTATGCAAGCTCCTCATAATGGCGGATCAGAGTATTTTAACTATAAGAAAACGCATAGCATAGTTCTTCTAGCTGTTTGTAATGCTAAATACGAATTTACTATGGTAGACATTGGTGACTCGGGAAGACAGAGTGATGGTAGCGTTTTTAACAACTGCAGTCTTGGTTATGCAATTGAAAATAATAAATTGAATATTCCTGATCCCGAATATATTGGTAATTCAGAAAAGGTATTACCGTACGTTTTAGTTGCTGACAATGCTTTTGGTTTAAAAAGACACATGATGAAACCATACCCTAATCAAAACATTCCTTTAGATCAAAAAATATTCAACTACAGACTTTCAAGAGCCAGAAGGGTAATAAAAAATACATTTGGTATTGCTACAACACGCTTTCGAATATTTCGCAGACCAATTATTGCTAATCTTGAAAAAGTCATTTTAATTACACAAGCGATTGTAGCCCTACATAACTTTCTTATGAAAAAAAGATCAGCAAACAATTATGTCTACTGTCCCACAAATTACACCGATATCGACGGTCCTGCTGGATTTAGACCAGGTGATTGGAGACAAGATAATTCATGTTCTGCTGCACTACAACCAATGTCACAATCAGGTTCTAACAACTACTCAAAAGATGCAAAGCAAGTTAGAGATGACTTTAAAGAATACTTTAATACACCAGAAGGAGAACTGGAATGGCAACTAGACTTGGTAAATAGAAACTTGTAATGGTGAACGTATAAGTCACTATTTAAACCATGTAGTTTAAGGGTAAATGCTAATAACTATTACTCAAAAAATTGACATTTTTCTGGTATTTCTTTAAGAACAAAGTAAATTATGTTAACAATTGATATAGTAAAATTGCATGACTTTTACCAGGTAGAGCACATATACTTTTAATAATATAATAATAATTTTATTACAACAATACTTGAAATCTTGAACTTCAAAATAATAATTTTTATGTTGATCTAAAGATTGCTTTTTACATATAAACATTTCATAGAAAAGTTAAAATTAAAAGTTTTTAAACTTAATAAATAATTACACCAATGCCAAAAAAACCTGATAATGGAAAAAAAGTCAAAAGTAAGAAGTACATTAAAGATGTTCTTAAAAATAAAAATACATCGATAAAAGAAATAAAATATAACAGAAAATTATTATATATATATATATATTTTATAATTATAATTATATATAATTTACTCTAAATCTCTTCATTCTCACCATATTTCATGTTGAAAAGAAGTGTTTTTTTATCATAGCCCGTCTATTTTCTTTTATTGGAAGTTCTTTCATAATAGGAATAAGGCTTCTACAAAATAGGGTAGTTTCATATTCCTCAACATCTTCCACTGACTTTTTTAATATCTTGTCACACTCTACTAATGATTGTGACAATTGTGACAATGACTCATCATTTTGATTTTTGATTCGTGCCTTCTTTTGAATGGGTGATCTGGTATGGCTTAATCTTTTTCGATTTTCAGTTAGAATTAATTCACTGCTAAAACTACTGGTACTTGGACTTGATTGTGTAAAACTACATTGTGAGTGAAACGATGATGGTGAAGCAACATCTGGGACAATATCAACATTAGATTCTGTTGGTTTGTTTGCACTTTTTTCATGCAAAAATGTCATTTGATCAAAAAACTTACATTTTGGTAAGTTTGAGGCTGCTGCTCCTGATCTGGTCATACGGTTACGTTTATCTAAACATTTTTTTAGTGTATCTTTTAGATTTTTTAACTTTTTCTGAAGGAAGTCCTCTTCTTTACAAAATTTTAATGCAAATTTTTTCCAAGCGTTTACTTTAACCAATCTGTATTTGTATGTGGGGTGATTCACATCCCACAAGCTTGGAAGCTCACGAACAGCTTCTATAAAACGATCTATATCGAATTCAGTAGGAATAAAATTATCGTTTTCATTCTCTTCGTTTTCGTCTATTTCATTAACTACTTCTTCATTCGTGATTGCAACTTGATTTTGAGAAGCATTTATTAAAGCTTCCAATAAATCTACGCTAACATTTCTTTCTTTAAACCACTCAATAAACGTGTTACTATTGTCGGCCATTAAAATTTTGTTGTGTTTTTTTTTTTCTACATGCTGAATTTTTATATTTGCTTAACTTGCATATTTCAAAAGTTCTGATTGGCTCTTCCTTCAAGCGAAAAAATGCACTACCGAAAAAGTTGAAGTCAATCCAACTATTTTGCGAAGAGAAAAAATTCACAAGGCGATAAAAAAAAATGATTGTCCGCATGCTCAGAAATATTCGCGGCGAAATATTTCGTTTCGCGCGAAATAATTCGCTCCGTGGAAAGCCGCCTTAAGAGACGAGGTAATTAAAATTGTAGTCGAAAGAGACTTTTTTTACATTAAAAGACTCTTTCGACTACACTATAAAGATATATATATATATATATATATATATATATTATATATATATATATATATATATAATCGAAAATCATTTCCTATCATAATCCTATATTAACGAAGTATAATAAAAATATTAACCACTACAAAAAATTATTTTGACACTAATAGGAAGCTTTGAAAAAATATGCTCTTATCGCGCGACGTAAAACGCGTCTATTCAGAAATCCGTCAGTTTTCGTCTTCCCAGTTGGCACGGACGTAAAAAAGACGTCTTTTAAACGTCTTATACACGTTTTGAACGTCTTTTGAACGTTCAAAAGACGTCTTTTTTTGGTCCGGTGCCCACTGGGTTTTATCATTTTTCGAAAAACTGAAAAAAACTTCTAAATTTTAAAAATAGTGAAGATCATGGCATGGAAAAAAATTTAAAGTGTTTCTTATTGTATTGGAAAAATAAATAATGCTTTAGGTTAATTTTAATTTTCTTCAAAAAAACAACACTTTTTATCCGAAAAAAAAAAAGGTTTTTAAGTATAATATTGATTTTGAAAAGCAGTTGTAGGTTATAAATAAAAAATCGTATTATCTTCATATTTTAGTTTATTAAAAATTAAAGAAAAAAGTTATATCAATAAAACGAAGATTTTATTGATATAACCGCATTTTTTGCCGCATAATTATTTCTTTATCAAGAAAATTAAAGTTAGGAAGATTGCTTTCATAATGTATCGTAGCTTTTTGAATCATTTCAGATATCTCCACTAAAGTTTTCATGCAGATATTAGAAGGTACAAAACTTAACAATAACTCAATTTTATCTTATGATTTAAATCTATCTTTCAATTCAACAAATATATAAGCAATAAATAAAATGATGAGAGACCTTTTGAAATATTCTCTAAACGTTTCGAAGGGGTGATTCCATCAATAAGATTGTTTGCCTTTGTGTACTCGTGACGCTACTAGCTTTACATTTGATTTTTCTGCAAGAATTTTATGCATCCTTATATATTCTTTCGGAAAACATATTTATGTCTATTCTCATCATTTCTGTTTCTGAGATGACAGTTTTAACACACTTAAAGACATATATGACGTCACTAGATTTTTCCTGCATCTTAACTATAGGCTATACGAAGAAACCACATTCTGTAATGTAATTAGTGATATAATAAAATCAAACGCTTTCAGAAAAGACAGTGCTTGACGTTTGCATTCAGCAGTTCACTCATGCAGTCATTCGACATATTCATTATTATTGCCAGATCGATTCTTAAAAATGGTTTTGCAAAATATTATTAGAAACAGGTGAGCTAAACGAACTTTTTCCTATCAATCTAAATTTTCGACCCAACTTATAACCCAAATATCAGTAAGAATATTTGGTCTATTAAATGGGTTGAAATTGGTTTTCGTTTTGGTACACCAAGTTAAGAAGTTCTGTTTGCTTTGCTCTATTTTTATTTCTTTTTGTAAACTCCTTCATTATATCTAATACATTTCTTATTTCATAGATTCTTTTGCAGAAGATTTCAACTTTGTTAATTTTTTAATATGTTCTTTCTCTCCCCATCTTTTCTTTTTTGATTCATATTAAACTAAATAGTTCATAGGAATAAAAAAATGTATATAAGTAAATACGAATGCTTATAAAGACAGTGAAAATAAAACGTTTGAAAAAAGTACCTAATTTTTATGCATTAAGACAAAAGCAAAACGTTGTGTACTGCATTGTCTTCCTTTTTATAACTGAGGTATATTCACTTTTATATTCACAAACCAGTACTATTGGTTTTCATGCATTAATGTTGCTATGCAGTAAAGTGTAAGTGTAGTTTTTGCAAATTATTGTGTTTTTTTAGTTGGTGAAAATAAGAGTTTTAAAAAAACCTGAGGCAGCACTACTTTTAACGAAAAAAAAAAGCAAAACCATAAATTTTGTAAAGTTTTGATACCGGCTCATTTTTTCAAAAAGAGGTGACAGCCACCCTAATCACCCCCACTCCTAGTTACGGGCTTGATCTATGCATACAGGTCAAGCCTATTGTTTCTAATTTTTATTCTACTCATCTTCATACATTACATCAATGTTGCAGGCGGCTTCATTGGAATATTGCTGAAGAAATTCATCTTATAAATGTTCATAGACTAGGCGAGCTTCTTCAGGTCATTAATTTTCTTTTTGTTGATCTCTATCTTTCAAGATTGACATGCGTTCACTTTGTTCCCTCGTAATGCATCGTAACATTTTATTGACCCCTCCCCCCTCAATATTATGCAACAATTTTGAACCCCCCTGTCCCAACATTTTTTTCAAATTATTTTAAATATAATGTCTATAAGCTTCTTTCAGTGACGAATCCAGGATTTTTTGGTAATTGAGATAGCTTTCTTCTAAACATGATGCAAACTCCAAATATTTGTATGTTTATACTCATGTCAAATAATGAGGCTGTGCAAAAAACTTTAATGATTGGAGCCTGGGAACGAAAAAACCCTTTGACTTCAATACAAACGCGAGGGGCAACAAGTTAATAAAAAATATTTTGTACTATTCTCAATTAGACTTATATTCATCGATAAAATTTTAAGTTTCATAGTATTATCTCTCAGCGTTCGAAAATTATTACCATATAAGGTTTAAACCATATAAGGTTTAATATATATAATATAAGGTATAATACCATATAAGGTTTAAAAGTGCTCTGTGATAAGACCGTAAGGACTTCTTGGAGCACCTAAAATAAAAAAGAAGAAGAAGAAAAAACCTCCTTGGAGGCTGGGAACGAAAAAGCCCTTTGACTTCAATACAAACGTGACCGACAACAAGTTGATAAAAAAATTTTTGTACTATTCTCAATTAAACTTATGTTCATCGATAAATTTTATATTTCATAATATTATCTCTCAGCGTTCGAAAATGACCATATAAGGTTTAAACCTCCCTCAATTTGAGAGGGTTACATATATAGTCATAATTTTTCAAATTCGTAGAATAATATTGTAAATTACAAAAGTTATGACCATGCAAAATTTATACCCCCTTTATTTGTTTCGGGGTCGGAAAATTTGGATGGTCGTAACTTTTGTAACTTACAATACTTTTTACAAAATTTAAAATCTGTCGATAAATTTAAATTTAGTTTTAGACAGTAAAGTTGAAATTTTTACTATATTATTGCCCTTACATTTGGGCAGAATGGAGAGGAGGGCAGCGTTTTAGGGCTTTTTTTTGTTACCAAGTTTCCGCCATCCTAATCTTTTGCAAAGCCTCCTCATTTGGCATAAGTATGAACATACTTAAGTTTAGAGTTTGCACAATGTCTTAAAGTATCCTATCTGAAACATCAAAAAATCCTTCGGACGCCCATTATTACTATCCATGTGAAGTAGAGGGGTTTTTATTTAACTTTACTAGCAATAAAAACTTAGATCAAATTAGAATTCTACAAGTTCGAAGCATTAATTGCAATTTTAACAAACTTAAAAATTTACTTGAAGAAACAAAAAACGCTTTTATGATAATTTGTTTAATTGAAATTTGAGCTTCCCCCAACGAATTAATTAATGACTATAACTCTTGAAAAGCAAACTAATAAACGTGGTGGTGAAATTCTAATTTACGTCTATGAAAAAATTAGTCATTGTTTAAAAAACAATTATCATTTTATTTCAATTATTATTTTAATTTACGTCTATGAAAATATAAGGCATCGTTTTAGAAACGGTCTTAGCATTTCTGACAGCGATGGAGAACTTTTAACCAATAAAATAATAATTGAAAAAACAAAAACCATTTTACTAAACTGCTATTATCGACCACCTGATGATGTGGTCAAAAACTTGAGCATGTTCTTACTCCAAAACGTTTTTAAAGAAGAAAATAATAGAATTAATTTTTTTTTCTTATACGGAGACTTTAAAATGAATTTTTTTTTATATAATGATGACAATAAAGTTAGAATTTTTTTTTGATTCAATTTTTGAGGCTTTTTCATTAATAAATCGCCCGACAAAAGTGACAAAATACTCAGCAACTTTACAAAACAATATTATTACAACAAACATTTTCAATAATGATAAAAAAGCAATCCTAAAAACAGACATCTCGGATCACTTTCCTTTTTTACTGACTATACCCACTAACCAAGCAAATGTAAAAAACTCTAACAAAACCTTAACTAAACGTATTTTAATCAATCAAAAATACAATCGTTTAAAAACTAACAACCGCTACTTCATTGAAAACATTTAAACTTTAATGATAACGCTAATAATCTTTATGAAAATTTAAAACATTCTTTTCAGTTTACGATGCTAATTTTCCGAATGTTACTTATATTTAAAAAAATAAAAACTTAAATAATCCTTGGATTACCAAGGTGTTCAAAAAATCACCAAAAACTAAACAAATGTTATATATAAAGTATTTAAAGATAAAAAATTCTGCAAGCGAAAAAGTTTATATAGACTAGAAAAATTTATTTGAAAAAACCCGGAAAATTAAAAAAAAAACAAAACTAAAACTGACGCAAAACGCACTTGAAAAATACTCAAATAAATCATTGAAAAACAAAAAAACGTGCTCTTTTTTTTTTGCCACAGATGCTTAAAGTCGATGACAAAATTTTATACAAACCAAAAATTATAGCTAACGAGTTCAATTAACACTTTTTTGAAAATGGTCCAACCCTATCAGATAAAATACCAATAATCAAAATTATTTATGATTTTTTAGTACCTCTTGATAAAGGCATTTGCTTTGATAACCTATTGTCTAAATTATCCTTTAAAGAATTTGAGAAAGCTTTTAAATCCTTAAAAAAAATAAAGCTGGACCTGATAAAATAAACGGAAATGAAGTTATAGAGTGCTATGAACAAATTTAAAATATTCTTTTTATGATCTTCAATACATCCATTCATCAAGAAGTTTTACCTAAGTTTAAAAATTGCCAAATTTATCCCATACCATAAAGAAGGCGATAAATTCAATATCAATAATTATTGCCCCATCTCTATCCTATCTATATTTTCTAAAATCCTAGAAAGATTTATATTTTAACAAAGTTAATAATTATCTTAATTACAATAACCTACTATCCGACAATCAATACGGTTCCAAAAAATGTTCAACTGATCATGCCATTATTCAATTTGTACGCAACGTTTCCAAATACTTTGAAAAAGCTCAATATAGAAGAAGTTGGGGCATGCGGATTACAGCGGATCGGATTTCTTTATTTTTTAAATTGAGCAAAAGTTAAAATATGTAATTTAATTTTTTCAAGACGAAAGGATTGAGATATATGTCCTTCATGATAATAAATCACTAAAACCCAAATAATTATTATCTAACAGCTCACAGAAAGGTTTAATAAGAGTTGTGTAACGTTATTCACTGTGCCCCAGTACTGGGGCACTGTGAACCAATGATCACAGCTATGAATTAATGATAGTGAATAAGGGCATAAACAAAGAACTATGAGGTTGATGGAGTGAAGACACTTTACATTATACATTTGGCACACTTTTATTAATTAGATTAGTATAAAATCGAACAAATAGACATTTTAAAAATTGAGAAGAAAAGAAAAGAGTTTTTATTGATAACAAAACATATAAAAATATTAAAAAACTAAAAGTTATTCAAATATAAATCATAACTTAAAACTAATAAATTAATTTTCATTCAGTTTATTTGTTATAAATGCATAAACTTAATCTTTAAGATCATTAATGGGGAATAGCGAATCAACCTTTTCACTGTACACCGATTCACTGTGCCCCACCATAACAAGTTTAAGTCTCATTTCATGGGACATGACTATTGTTAAAAGAAAAGTTAAACTACTGAAAGGAAGCATAAATATCAATAATCGGAATAAAAAAATTCAACTTTTAAAATTATTTCAACCATGATCTCCATAACAAACATAAGGAAGGTAAGAAAATTTACTTTAGTTTGCTAAAAACAAAACTTACCTATCAAAGATTTTGTGGTAACAACTATAAATAAAGATAGCTGATATATGAGCACAAAAATTGATTACATTATCAAGATGAACAAAATTCTAATCTTTGAGAAAATACCTCTTACTCACTGTGTCACTCAATCCACTGTACGCCAACTTCTTCTACATCAGGTATTTTTATAGACCTATCAAAAAAATTTGATTGGTTGACCATAATACTTTAATACAAAAAATGAAATCTTACCGTTTAAACAATAATATTTTAGTCTGGTTTAAAAGCAATTTAACAAATTGTAAACAAGTAGTTTATAGTAATAATGGCATTCAAAGTGGATCCTTAAATATAACCTGTGGTACTCCACAGGGTTCTTTGCTTGGACCGCTGCTATTTCTAATCTATGTTAACAACCTAAACAAAGCCTCTAACCTTATGAGTATTATTTATGCAGATGGCCAACCTATTCCAATCCCACATTGATGAAAATAAACTTTTATCAATAACTAATAATAAACTTAGATTCATTTCTAAATGGTTCAATTGTAATAAATTAACGTTAAATACAAACAAAACTAAACGGATTCTTTTTCATTCCTCGCCAAAAGACGTTCTTAACTTTATGCCTCAAATTTCTATAAATGAAACTGTAATAAAAAGAGATTCTGTTATAAGATTCCTAAATGTTTATCTTGATGAGAATAATATTTGGAAAAACCATATTAATCGTATAAGCATCAAAGTATCTAAAAATATTGATATTTTGTATAAAGCCCGCCTTTTCTTAAACAAAAAAAGCCTAACGTAGCTTTATTTCTCATTTATACACAGCTATATAAATTACGCAAATATTGCATGGGGTAGTACCGAAAAAAGTAAACTACAACGTCTATATCTTCTTCAGAAACATTCGCCTAATTTATTATACGATCTTCATTTTCAAAATCTTTCTTTGATGAAATGAAAATACTCAATGTCCACAAACTTAACGCCTTTTATGCTTTATGTTTTACTTATATGTGGGAAAAACAATTTATCCCTACCTGTTTTTAACAACTATTTTTACATTGAAGCTTACTAAAAAGTAGTCACTATGTAATAAAGATTTACTAAATGAGCCATTTTGTAGAACAAAATTTAATAAATTTTGTATTCATAGTCGTGCACTTTACCTTTGGAATAAAATAGTTCTGCCTAGTTTTGATCCTGTTATTTGTTTTTTTGTTTTTAAAAATAAATTAAAAGATTTTATTCTTACTATGGATGACATTTTAAGTTACTATAAATTTGAAATCTAAACATGAATTATAAGATTTATAATAATAGTATTTATATTAAAAGATTTATAACAGATTTATAAAACTTTTTATTATGGATTTTTGTTACAGATTTATGATTATGGATTATTATGATAGATTTGTGATTACTATTACTACAGATACATGATTATTATGTCAAGCTTTTTTATAGACTTGAGTTTTTTTAAATATATATAATTTAATGAAGAACTTATCAAATATTTAGTTGAAAAGCGTTTTCTCTTTTTTTAATCATCTATTTAACCTTTGCAGATTAAATAGATGCTTAGAAAAGACCAAGGTTTTTAGTATTTACGGAAAACTGATCTACTATTTTTTATTTATTATTTAATAAGTTAATTTAGTGTGCATGCTTACAATAACATCCTACGCATGGTGGTGTATGTATATAGTTTTTTATATGTTTATATTGGTATATAGTCTTTTGTGTATAAAATTTTTTATATATTTAAAATTTTTTATAAAATTTTTATATATATATTTTTTAATATATAAAGTTTGTTTTTATTTTTTAATATTGTTTTTCAATAGAAAAATCAATATGTGAGTTATTATCACCACCTAGAGTTGTTAACTAGGCCAAAAGTAGCAAGATTAAGGCCAAGGTCAAGGCCACAAGTTACAGGACCAAGGTCAAGGCCACAAGTTACAGGACCAAGCTCAAGGCCAAAAGTTACAAGGTCAAGAGTTTTAAGAACAAGGCCAAGATTAAGAGTTTCAAGGCCAAGGCCTAAGCAAACATTTTCAAGACCAAACACTTCAATTTTTACCTTAAGTTAAGGCTAATTATTAAGAAAACTATAACTAGAAAGTGCTGTGACAATAAAACCACATTTTGTAAAAATAGACCAAGGTTATGCGCAGAATTTAACAAAATCAATAAGAAAATATGTATTCTTTTTAAGACCAAGGCCAAAACAGTAAAGACCAAGGCCAAAGCCTCAAATTTTAGCCTTAAGGCCAGGCCAAGGCCAAGGACTAAAAACTCTGTCATTACTATTAATCCCTTTCTCACCCACTTACCTCCACGCATACCCAAGTTGGGGTGAGCTCAAAAATTTTTCTCCTGCGCGTTCTTTCTGCAATTAATGCATTTGCCATCTCTTAAACAAAATTTTTGTCGCTAAATAATATGCGTTATTATATGAAAGTACAAAGATTTGACAATGATATTGGGCGGGAGGTTGCAATTTTTTTTGTTTTTTTTGTTTACATATCTTCAACTTACTATCTTTAACTTTCTTGATATGTCTGTAAAAGATTTAACATGGCGACAAATCTCAACAGTATTGTATATTATTATTACTATTATTAATACCGTAAAGCTAAATTTTTTTTCTAAATTTAAGATTAATAAAATTTTAAGCTTGGTTTGTAACACTTTGAAATTTAAAAAACCATACAAAAAAAAGAGATCTAAATTCTGGTTTATAATTTTTATATGAGCATCTGCATCCTATAAAAATTATTTTTTGATTTTTAATTAAAAGACCATATTCCTAATAAATTAGAAAAATATATATTTACCCTATAATTTATGAAAAAACATATTAATTCAATATTAAAAAGCTCGCTTAAATTAACTTATAAATTTACACTGCTTAAGGGTTAAAATCATAACGGTCTTAAAATCAAAGTTAAATAAAGATTTTGTTTTTCATTTATGTTTTTAAAATCTGATAATAAAAATAAATTTAACTTCAACATTTTTTTACAAAACACGTTTTGTAAAAAAAAAATTTTTTCTCACTTTTACGATTAAACTTTGAATTTTTTGCTATAGGGTGATTTCTTATAAAATGTTCTTTAACTGTGTTTTCAAACCGACTACAACCCTTTATATGCCAATAAAATCTATTAAGATTGTTGAATTTGGCGTGTAAACTTTCACAACTTTGTTAACCATAAACACCAATTCTTAATTTCCTTTATATTCATCAAGTATATGCATTTTTGATGTTACAGAACCATCTGGCCATGTGATTATATAAAATTTCATGAGCATTTTAATTACTAAATCTAAAAACTGATAAGATTTTCCATTTACAATTTCCATATACAATTTAAAATGACAAAATAGTTCTCAATAATATCAAATTGTAAAAATAACTTAAAACAGTTTAGGTATTACAGTTTAATGATGTATGCCGTATATATATATATATATATATATATATATATATATATATATATATATATATATATATATATATATATATATAAATATATATATATATATATATATATATATATATATATATATATATATATATATATATATATATATATATATATATATATGTATATATATATGTATACATATATATATACATATATATATATATATATATATATATATATATATATATATATATATATATATATATATGTGTGTGTGTGTGTGTGTGTGTGTGTGTAAATATAAATGGTACATACACAAGTGTCATATGTGTGTATATATAATTTAAATATATATCTTGTATGTATATATATATATATATATATATATATATATATATATATATATATATATATATATATATCCACTTACTAAAGTGTGTTTTGATAAGCATTTGCACACTTTTTCAGCTTACCTTAAGCCGTAACGTTTTTTTTTTGAAAAAAAAGAAAAAAAAACGAAGAATGATGAATAAAACGATTGCTGCCCCATCCCAAACCCTCGATGTAGCAACACTCCACTGCGATTCAGGCTATTTGTCAGTCAATGTATGTACTGAAGCCCCCAGCAGCAGGGCTATTTCAGTATGACGTCAGATTACTTACCTTAGTACGTAATACTATTTGTATATATATATATATATATATATATACATATATATATATATATATATATATATATATATATATATATATATATATATATATATATATATATATATATATATACTATATATATATATATATATATATATATATATATATATATATATATATATATATATATATATATATATATATATATATATATATATATATATATATATATATATATATATATATATATATATATATATATATACTATATATATATATATATATATATATATATATATATATATATATATATACTATATATATATATATATATATATATATATATATATATATATATATATATATATATATATATATATATATTCCCCCCAGCAGCAGGGCTATTTCAGTATGACGTCAGATTACTTACCTTAGTACGTAATACTATTTGTATATATATATATATATATATATATATACATATATATATATATATATATATATATATATATATATATATATATATATATATATATATATATATATATATATATATATATACTATATATATATATATATATATATAT
>NC_061163.1:13643353-13673353 GCF_022113875.1 Hydra vulgaris | reverse complement strand
ACCTTAAATAAATTAAAGAAAAATCTTAGTCGTAATCTTTTGGGTTATGTTTATGGTTTAGCATTAAGGTATGGTTTTGCATAAAACTCATTTTTTACTGATTTTGAGGTGTATGTCCTAAATACACATTTTCCAAAAAATCTTTAAAAAAAAGTAAATTCAGTTTTATAAATAAAGAATTTTCTTTTTTTTTAAATAATCATAAATTATAAGATTGTGACCTTGTAAAAATTTGTATTTTATAACTTTACTTGAGAAAATGTGAATTTTGAACAAGAAAAAAAATTGTGTCCTGAGATTAATTAAAAGAAATGAAAACATATAAGATTTATAAAACTTTTTTTGAAAATACTGAAAAAGTTTAACGCTCAAATATTTAGAAAAATAATTTTGAAAACTATAAACAAACCACAGCATAATAACTTCAAAAGTAACTCAATTTTATTAGTAAAATTATTCATATACATATTAACTTTAGTTATTTTTATAAAAAACAGGGTGTCTCTATTATTATTTAGCACAAAAATCATTTATAAATTCAAAAAATAAAAACAAATAATGCAAATAAAATTGTTGCTAAGAAAGGTTAATTCTGTTTCGAAGATCCACAGCCATTTTGAAAATTCTTCTAATATCAAATATGCCAATCCGCCTGCGTATAATAACCTGGCGTTTTTAGTAAAGTTTGAACGACCGTGTACTAACTGTTTATCTTTAGAAATGTTAAAACTTTAGAATTTAACTGAACTTCTACTGACTGGCACTTTAAAAGAAGATTTATTCTTGACTTCATTAAAGAAAAGTGAAAAAAAAAAAAATGAAATCTTGAATAGCCTTCTTGATAGCTTGAATAACGATTAAAAATAAATTAAAAAAAAAGGAAATTAAGATACTTTGAAGCAATATATCTTTTTGATTACTTAAAACGTTTTGTTTAGAAAGAGACTTCAGATAAAACTTTTTTTTTTTAAGCAATCTGTCGTTTTACTTGTTTAAAACGTTTTTTTAAAAAAAGACCAGATTAAAACGCAACGATTAAAAATCAGATTTATCCAATCAAAATTTGAATAGCATAAATTTGAAAAAAAAGTTGCGTAACTTTATACGCAAAGAAACTTTTGCAAATACTTTTATTTTTTATATCTTTTAAATTTTTAAAATAGAAGTAGAAGGTCAACCATAAAAAATTAGCAAAAACTGAATCGTTTTTTAAACTTTTCTCAAAAAATTAATTAAGAATAACTGGTTAAACAAGAAATATAGAATTTTGGACTCCCCCCACCCCTAACTATAGAAACTCGATGACTAAAATGTCTATGTGCGTACTGAATGTATTTACCAAAAGTAACGTTAAAGGTTGCTTCTCGATCCCACACAACGCGGTGTAATAAAAACCATCCATCGATTTTTACGCATTCCAGTTTCATCAAACATTGATAAAGGGTAGGGGGCTAATTCATACTCAAAAAATTTTTCTATTTCATCCTTAAATGTCTTGGTAATACTCATACGTTGAAATATTAATACTGGATCTACAGGTACTTTCTCATCCTGAACTTTTATAGCGCTACTCATGATTAAAAGAGGAAGAACTTTATCAGCGCGTTTTAATTTGATATTAAATGTTTCACCTATTATTTTAGACTATTCATTTTACTACCAAACTTCAACTTTAACCGTGTCTTAATTATTCTGTTATCTAAATGTGAAATTTTGCAAATATTTTTTAATTCTTATAATGAAATGAAAACTGACAATCATCGCTTGCCATCAACCCAATGGTATGTTATATAACTAGATGTCTAACTTCGATCCGGAAAATGAAGCCGCAATTTGCCTTTTTTACAAATGGTGGATTAAATTTGTAAACAAATATTTTTAACTCTTCTTTTCTTAAATTAAGTAAATATATTTTAAATCTAAATACTATTTACGTAAATATGTTAAGCGGAAAATATAATACTTGTAAAATAATAATTTATGATTCCTTATTTAATTTTCGATTAAAAAGGGATTAAAGTTTTGAATTGAAAAGTAAAACGTCTTACTATTTTGAAGCATTTTTATGAAATAAAGTACTTTTTAATAAACATAGGCTTAGTAAAAAACTTTTAAAAGTATTTTATAATTGTTAAAACACGTTTTTGAATTATCTTTAATTTATTGGGAACTTTTGACTTGCATTTTTAATTTTTATTCTACCCTTCGGCTTCAGCTTTTGTCCTTTTTACAAATGGCGGACTATTGTTATAAACAAAAAACAGCGGCTTCACTTTTTGTCCAATAAAATCCGGCAAGTTAGGCATCTAGTTATATAATATGTCATTGATTAAACCAAATCATCGTCTGTTGGCATAGCAACGTTTAGATGCGATGAGAAATAGCACGAAAATTAGTTAAGGGAGCTTGGGTAACGGAGGATTTTTAACTAAAAAAATTATTGGAGCGGATTATAAACGGAGCCTAAACGGAGGGATTAGAATAACATTTACTTTCCTCTGTTTTAAAACCGGCCGTTTAAAGTTTTTTTCTTAACGGTCACTCATGTCCTCCTTTAGTTTAACGGAGAGATGTGAATACGGCTGTTGAAAATTTTTAGCAGCTAAAATAAATAAAAAAGTACTCTTTAAAATTCTTTTTTTTTTTCCTATGCTTTACCTATTAATATAAAATTACTTATTTGCATTATAAAAGTAAATGGTTATAAATGTTCTTTAATTAAAATGTTCGTTAAAGTAAAGTACGAACATTTCACTTAAATTTTGGGAAAAAAAAACTTTGTCTATTGGCTCTGAAGACGCTTTTTTACATATTTTTACATCGTTTAAAATCGAAAAACGTTATTGGGGCATATTTAAAAGTTCTCCACAATAGTATAAATTTGGGTTGGATAAATAATACACAAAGCTCTTAAAAAAATTTCCGATTGCTAAGATCCGTGCTAACCGTGGAACGTAATAAATAAATAAAAAAGTAATTAACTTTCTAAATTAGTGTTGCCGATTTTTAAACCATTCTGCCCGATTGTGTAACTTCTTTAAAAAGTTAAATTTAATTGAGTTCCTTATTATTTTAAATGAGCTAAAATCATAGTTCTTAAAATCTTCATATTGACATTTAGGGATTTAGCACCATTGTTGACTAATATTAGTTAAAATATCAACATATTAATACTATATAATAAATTAACTAATTTTAAAAGAGAATAAATAAATAAAATTTTACTTTCTACATTTTACTGTGTTTTTCTGCAAAAATATGAGTTAGGGGAAATTATTTAGGGTTTAAAAGAATATTTAATTAATAATTTTTTAATTAAAAACTAATTAAAAATGCTTCAGGGAAATTAAAAAATTAACATTGAAGAATGCTAAATTATTTCAATATTCTTATTATGAATAATTCTTTATTCGTATTAATTTTTTGTCACTAACACCTTAAACAGCTAAGTTACATCTAAATATTCATGTTTACAAAAATAAGTTAAACTTTATTGACAATTTTTAAATTTTTTACTGATCCAGTTTGTGCAGAATACCACTGATCACCAAGGTAAACCTTGACATTTTGGAAATCACGTGCATCATTATTTCTGACAGTAAAAATAATATTGCCATTCAGACTCACTTCATAAACATAGACCGAATAATCAAGTCGCTGACATATTTCGATCTTTGACCATTGGTTTAAAGGTAACGATGATGTTGTAGTAAAGAAATAATTTTTGTTTCCATTTATAGCAGAAGTAATCAATAACTTTCCTGATCCATCTTCATGGAACCATACACCTGGTATTCTATCACCATAATTTGCTAAATCCTGTCCGATAGTCATATGAAGCACACTATGCCATCCTGTTTGATATGAAGTTGGTTTAAGTTCAAATGAAACACTATATTGTCTCTTTAAGAGCACCAATGTCGCAACCAAGTTATTTTTTTTAATCACAATTTCTGATGCATCGTCAATAAAATCTAAAAAAAACAAAATGTTCTTTAGACATTTCTATTCTTTAGATGTTTATAAAAAACTACCAACTGCAATATATATATATATATATATATATATATATATATATATATATATATATATATATATATATATATATATATATATATATATATATATACATATATATATATATATATATATATATATATATATATATACATATATATATATATATAATATATATATATACATATATATATATATATATATATATATATATATATATATATATATATATATATATATATATATATATATATATATATATATATATGTAGTATAAATAGAAAATACCTCTTGGAAGAATAATACCATATAGATGCGGATCATTACCTAGTATTAAACAAAGTTATAAAAACTATGTACTGTAATTACAAATTTCAAACAATTTTATTGTATTAAGGTCATCCGTTTTTTCACGGGAAAAATAATCACGTGGGCATGCGTATTATAAGTTTTAATTTGTCCGAAGTAAAACTACGCATGCTCACGTGATTATTTTTTCCTTTCCTATCCCGTTCCGGTAGAAAAAAGGATGAGTGGAAGCTTTATGATAAAAAAGATATGACATAATTATACTTGCTGTTTACTTGAAACAAAAAAGATCTTTACTCACTAGATGCTCCATTAACAACAAACAGATTTCTTATTGAACCATCTTGAGCATCATACCAAGGATCAGATGCATATACTTTTACATTATCAAAACTTTGAACTTGATTATTATTTTCAGAAAAGACAACTTCTCCATTTAATCGAATTGTGTATACATAAACTGAGTTTCTCAAAATTTGACTTATTTCAACATTAGACCACTGATTTAATCCAACTGGATTTGTTGTAAAAACTCTGTCAACGTTGCCATTAATTGGTGCAGAAATGTAAAGGCCGCCTCTTCCATCAGCATGAAACCAGATACCAGGAACACGATCGCCATAATGACCCAAATCAGAACCAATAGAGAAATGAATAACACTATGCCAACCAGCAACAAATTTATTTGGATAGACATCAAACGAAACTAAATACTCTCTCTCTAGCTTTGGCAGTTTTGCAATAAGTTTTCCTTTTACTAATGGAGTAGAAACGCCAACAAGGTATTCTACAAAAAAAAAAAATTGAAAGTAATAGAAATAATAGAATATTAACTTTTAAAAAAATACTTTCTTTTTTTAAATTATAATATCATTTCAACAAAACTCTTGGGCTTACGAGCATTTCCATTGAATATTCGAAGATTAGAGATTGACCCATCTTGGCCAGCATACCAGAGATCAGATGCATACACAACCATGTTTGTAAAATCTCTAGGCTCAGAATTGGCTACTTTATGAATATTTGCTCCGTTTAAATAAACAGAAAACCAATACTTGCCATCGCGCATACTTTGACATATCTTAATATGAGACCATTGATTTAATGGAAGCGGAGCTGTTTCAACATAGTAGTTATTATTACCATTTACTGCAGCAAAAATTGAAAGTTTTCCAGAGCCATCTTCATGAAACCAAACACCTGGATTTCTGTCCCCATAAGCTCCAAAATCTTTACCCAAGGTTAAATGAAGAACACTCTTCCAGCCTTTAGTGTAACTTTTAGGTTTAAGATTAAATTCCACAGTGTACTCCTTCTTCAAAACATTAAGTGTTCCGAGTATTGATCCTTGAGTAATGACTAACTCATTTCTACGGCTGATATAATCTAAATAGGAAATAAAATATAACTATTCAATTTTAATATTCATATATATATATATATATATATATATATATATATATATATATATATATATATATATATATATATATATATATATATATATACTTATTAATTTTAGAAACTAAAATCTAATTACCTAAAAGTAAGAAAATAATTTGCAATTTTTATTTATTTTTTATTTTATTGAAAAACCAGAACCAATGTGAAATACTGCTGATGTCAATGTTATAATGTGAATTATAATATGAAACCAAATATTGGCCACATAACAGGTACAAATTAGAGATAACTCTATATATCTGAACCCTACTATTTAAACTTCAAATTACTAATTCAACTCACTTCACCTTCTGACGCAGAAAAAAAGAAAATCAAATTAGCACCAAATAGAAAAATTTCAATTAATATTATACAACTGGGTGTCTATGGTACCCATACATCTCGATTTATTAACTACAAACAGTTTGATGACAAAAGCAAAAGAATTAATTTGAACATGTCAAAGATAACTGATTTTAAAAACAAATAAAAAGTTAACCTAATGTAAGAGTATTTTACTTTAGGTGCAGCAAATGAAACTAAATGTAGCAACAATGAAGTACTTGTTTCAAGAGGAGAAGTTAAATCATCAATATAAAATAAAGTCAACCTCATACCTTATTTAAAGTCATTCCACAATCTAAATTTACTTTAAAGTTGCAGAGACAGAAAAAATGACTGACAAAAAGATGTATGAAAAAATAAGACCTATCAGGATATATCTTTAATTTAATACTTTCTGTTACAATTTACCACGTTTGTTTATTTTGTGTGTGACAGTTTATTTGCTTCAAACTTGTGTGGTTTGAAGCAAATTTTTTTACAGATTAGGACTAAATACTTTTGAAATATTTTTAACTTTATGAGCAAACTAGGACTGAATTTCTTATTGTGATAATCACATCAGGAAGATTACTGAGGTTTATGAGCTCATCCCACAATTGAATTGTTTTTCTCTGCCAAAAATTTTTGCATTATCATGACTATAAAGTTTGCTCTGCATTTTTATTTTTTACTTTTCCAGCCCTTAGAGTAACTTTTGGGGTTAAAAGAGACAGTGTACTCATTTTTTAAAAAGATCTGTAGCTAACTGACTTATACCTTGATTTATAGCTAACTGGTTTCTATGGTTTATAGCTAACTGATTTAAAGCTAACTGGTTTCTATGATTGATAAAGTTATAAATTTTGAACCTTAATATAGAAACCATTGAACTAGCTGTTGAAATTAAATTTTGAAAAGTAAATTTATTGTTTTTTAAAAAACTAAA
This sequence comes from Hydra vulgaris, assembly GCF_022113875.1. Taxonomy (NCBI): domain Eukaryota; kingdom Metazoa; phylum Cnidaria; class Hydrozoa; order Anthoathecata; family Hydridae; genus Hydra; species Hydra vulgaris. Next base: position 13,666,314 of record NC_061163.1, on the reverse strand, counting down.
AAAGTGACTACTTAAATAACAAAGCTTTAATTTTTCTTGATTAAATTTTTTTTTTTTTATTTCTTTAGATGTATTTTCATGTAAAGTGTATTTCGGACTATTTCTCTTTATTTTTACATTTAATATTTAATCTTATTTGGTTTTATTGATTTAACTCATATTATTTAAAACCACTCAAAATGTCTTAAAATAATTATTTTTTTCAATCAAATTTATTGGACAACAGTTTGAGTGATTTTGATTCTTATTTCTAAAAAAAATACATGAGCAAATATGCTATATAAATAAATCAGATATGTGGCACATTTCTAAATTAAATGTATAGTTATCAATCTCACGAAGTTCACAACAAAGTTAGATGTAAATTAACAAAATTTACATTTAACTTTCACTCAGAGTCAGAACTAACAACACTAACATATTTTAAGCAACAGTCTCATTTTTAGAAGGTATGAACAAAATGAATAACAAAATATAATAAACAAAAATTTAAGTCAAATTTTCTGGGTTTGATAAAATATAGCCAAGGCCTTCCTTATTTATGCTGTTTCTCTAATATATAAACAATCTAGAACATTTTCTTTCCTTAACTAAAGCTCATTTATACAATATGTAAAGCACTCTATTCAAGTTTTCTTAATTCTACCTTTACCATTTAATCCTGAAGCTACTACCTCTCTACATGCTGGTACCTAAATCACTTTAATCTTCTCTAACAAACATTGTTAGACGTTTTTTTCTAATCTATCTTTATTACTCTTGCCCATCTTTATGTTTCCATTTTATATACAACCTACAACTTTTTCAGTTACCCATTAACTAGTTTTTAAACCCTATCCTCTATTTTAAAGTAACTCATAAATTATTAGGGGTTGCTTGCAATCTTGTTGCAATCTTATTAGGGGTTGCTTGCAACCTTGTTGAAATTAAATAAGAGTTTAAAAATATATAAATATATTCCAGTATTTAAAAAATTCTAAATGTAAGTATAAAATTATAGTATGTAAAATATTATAAATTTTTTTCTAGCCCGGGCTAGAAAACCTTTGCTATATCTTATAATTTTGCTGGGGCTGGGTTTCCAAAAAGTCTCATTAGCGGGGCCCCTGTCACTTTCTATCTACAGATCAATAGTATTTGTAAAAATATATAGTGCAATAGCATCCATAAAAAAAGGCGTTTTCAGTAAAATGGTCAAGACAAAAAAGAAGGTGACTTGTAGATGGTACATACATTTCTCTATGTAGGAAATACCCTGCCACATATTTTAAAGACACATCATAACTGACCATTGAAATGGTCACTAAAGAAATGATAAATAAGCAAACAACAATGTGACAATAAGCGTAGATGACATTATAAAACTGCCAGCCACAAAATTTACGATGTAAAGGCCAACCCCATTACTGTTCAAGGACCCATTAGAAAGCATAGAATTCAAGAGGCAACTCTGCAAAGACATATACCTATAAATTGGAGAGTTTGACGTTTCTGTGTAATTTTCCTTTGGAAGAAATTTAAGAATCTATTGATTTCTAGATTATCAACTAAGCCAAGGACTGCTCAACCACATTGCATTATCTCAATGTAGATAAAAGCAAGATTCTCAGGTGTTCAGCACATTTAATTCTGAGTGTGGATCAGCATGTAAATAAAATTTCATTAATAAAGAACAGAAGATTGGTGTACAGAAGCTAATACCATTTGCTGCCAGTAAGGTGTTCACGCCTGGCTCCAGTAGTTACACCTTCAGTCTTATAATAATTGGTAAACTATTGTTGGAAAGTGGCAGAATTCTTTGAAAAACATTCTTAAAAAAACATTGTCATGACCAATAGATTTCTAGTAGATTCTTTTTTCACAAAAATCAGTGAGTTTGATTTGCCTGAATGTCTTACATCAGCAAAAATGATATTATATGCAGAAGATGCCATCATACACTATAATCATAAACATCTCAAGACTATTTAAGAGTGTCTAAAATTGGAATTAAATAGTATAGCAAAGCACTTTAATAATAATCAACTAATAATTAATCTGAATGTGGGAAAAATAGAAGCAATGCTATTTGGATCTGCAAAAAAATGTTACAAGAATGTACTTTGTTTAAGTAATGAACAAGAAATAATTAACTTAGTGAAATCATATAAATACCAAGGATATAAATTGGATCCAAGACTTTTTTTAGAAAATCATTTTAAGGATAGTTATAGAAAAGCGTGCAGTCATTTAAAATTGTTGAGTAAATTAAAAATCGATTCTATATATGGTTTTCCATGAGAGGTTAGAAGTAAATGATAATACCAGAAGGCTTAAGGAAGAGGACTCAGTGAGAGGGTTGCCATCTTATAATATAGGAATATCCACAATATTGCGATAATGGTTTCCAGTAAAAAGACAAGTTTAGCTGGTATTAATATTTAGAAGCCACTGCAAGCCCCAAACTAAAGAGATATCAAATTCAAGATGGACCGTCTGTTCTAAACGATCAAAAAGGGAAGAATTTTTGACAGGAAAATAAAGTCATGTTGTTAGTAAACTTTAAAAATTGTAGAATAGTTTAATTAAAAAATGACTGTGACAACAGAAGACAAAGTGATTTGTTAGATTATGGAATAACCAATTTAACTGGAACGGCAGTAAAAGTACGGTTATTAGATTCTAGATTTAAATTAAAACAACTTTTCTTTATATCTGAAATAAATAACTGTCTACCTAAACCATAAAATTTACTCGCCACTTTAGATGTAACAGGAATATCATATATGTAGATAAAAACAACACAGGAACAAGAATAGAACTTTGACACACCCCAGAAGTTACTGGAAATAAAGGAGAGTGTTGGGCTTAGAGGATGACATTTTTAATGCAGTTAGAAAAAAAAAAGTTTAATAATTTCAAAAACTTTCCCAAATAAACTATATGAAGCAAGCTTATAGAATAAAAAAACAGTATACCAAACTTTATCAAAAGCTTTTAATATGTCAAGAACAATAGTCCTTTCCTGGCCACCTCCATCTAATGCATAATAGAATCTTTCAGTTACATCAGTTAGTAAGTCAGCTCTAGAACAAGAAGACCAAAAACCAGATGTTAGAAACTTGTTGATTAAATACTCAAAAAACTTGAAAATAATAACGAGTAAACTGACCTAACAATTGTTTGAGGGGTCAAAACATTTACCAGAGTTTTTAAAAATTGGAACCACAAATGACAATTTCCAGCAGACAGGAAAAGAAGATTCAGTCAAACACTTATTAAATAGATTAGAGAGATAAAAAGTAAATTAAACAGATTAAAGGGTACCAGAAACACTTTGTAAAACACTTTTGTTGGGATCACAAGCTGTAGAAGTGTTTAATTAAAAAACAACTGTGACAACAGAAGCCAGAGTGATTTGTCAGATAATGGATTAACCAATTTAACTGAAATGGCAGTAAAAGTACAGTTATTAGATTCTAGATTTAAATTAGAAAAATTTTTCTTTATATCTGAAATAAATGTCTACCTAAACCAAAAATATCAGTTGATATAGCTACATTGACTAATAAACTATTTTATCATTAAGAAAGTTAAAGCATTATAATTACAACGGCTATAAATTAAAAAAAATTATAAACTAAAAATTAATTTTTTTATATACCTGTAGGTAAAATAACAGCTGGTTGCAACCCATTATCTAAAAAAGTTGAACAGTAAACAAACTTATAAAATACATAAAGAAAATAGCATAGTCTCATAATCAAAAAAAAAAAGGTTGAACACAAAGAATGAACACAATTAAAAACATACTTGAAATACCATTGATAATAAACAAATTTCTTATTAAACCATCTTGGACTTCATACCAAGGATCAGATGCATATACTTTTACATTATCAAAACTTTGAACTTGATTATTATTTTCAGAAAAGACAACTACTCCATTTAATCGAATTGTGTATACATAAACTGAGTTTCTCAAAACTTGACTAACTTCAACATTAGACCATTGATTTAATCCAATCGGGTTTGTGGTAAACACTCTGTCAACGTTACCATTAATTGGTGCAGAAATATAAAGATCACCTCTTCCATCAGCATGAAACCAGATACCAGGAACACGATCACCATAACGACCAAAATCAGTACCAATAGAGAAATGAATAACACTATGCCAACCAACAACAAATTTTTTTGGATACACATCAAATGAAACTAAATACTCTTTATCTAGTTTTGGCAGTTCTGCAATAAGTTTTCCTTTAACTAATGTAGTAGAAATGCTGCCAACAAGGTATTCTACAAAAAAAATCCTTTTTAATAGTAAAATAAATAAATCTTTCTAAAAATGTTTTTTGGCATTAACTATAATGCCATTCTAACAAAAAACATAAGCTTACGAGCATTTCCATTAATAATTTGAAGATTAGAGATTGAGCCATCTTGGCGAGCATACCAAGGATCAGAAGCATATACTTTGATGTTTTGAAAATCTCTAGCATCTGAATTTTCAACTCTATGGATGTTAACACCATTCAGATCAACAGAGAACCAGTACTTACCATCACGCAAATATTGAGAAATTTTAACATGAGACCATTGATTTAATGGAAGTGGAGTTGTTTCAACATAATAGTTATTATTACCACTAACTGCAGCAAAAATAGTAAGTTTTCCGGAACCATCTTCGTGAAACCAAACACCTGGTATCCTGTCACCATAAGCTCCGTAATCTTTGCCCAAAGTTAAATGAAGAACACTCTTCCAGCCCTTAGAGTAACTTTTAGGTTTAACATTAAAATCCACAGTGTACTCCTTCTTCAAAACATTGAGTGTTCCAAGTATTGATCCTTGAGTAATGATTAACTCCTTTCTATGGTTGATAAATTCTAAATAAAAAATAAAATATAGCTATATAATATTTTATATATAGTTATTATGTAAATTTATAATCAATAACTGAGAAAATTAATCAATTTGATTGTTTTTAAAAAAACCACAAATACTCAACTTAATTGACTAGAACGTTATTTGTTTTTTTAATTCAAAATATGTTTATTTATTACTGTTTTAATTATTTAAATTTATTTAGTTAGAGGATTTTTTGATCTGCATTCTGATGAAATAGAAACCTTCTGGGGTCTTCAATACATACATCAACTGATATAGGTTGAACATGCAAGGGATTTGCTTCTAAATCAACTGCATAGATTGGGGAAGGCTAAAAATGATATGGCTAGATTGAGGGTGCGATTTTTTAAAATTATATAAATGGTGTTGAAAGATGACTGCTCAGCTGATTTCATGAAACTTGCGCGAATAATTTTTCTACAAATCCATAAAAAGTAAAAATTTAATTAGTAAATTTTAAACTTTTTTGTTCAAATGTTTAATACAGTAACAATATTTTTTGTTCAATACATTAAAATGTTTATAGTTTTAGAAATTCTTTCATTGGCATGCTAGTCATTTTTTAGATTTACAGCAAAGATAAAATGTTATTTAGGTCAAACCTTCCTCTACCCCATGTGGGGCAAGTTGTCCTTATTTAATGGGGGCAAGTTGTCATATAAAAAAGATTGCATCTATACTCTCATATAGTTGCAAAACTCTTAAATGAATGTTAATAATACATACAATACTTATTACAGGGCTCGAATTAAGGGGGCACAATCCTATTAAAAAGTGTAAATTGTTTAAAAAAATTTTTTTTTTCAAAAATACACTCAACTTAACTTAAATTTATCAAAGAAACTGTTGGTGATATTTATTTTTTTTCAAATAGATATTAAAATTGGTCAAAATTTCATTTATTTAGATTACTTTTATTGTAACTCCCCTAGCAATGCACATAGCAACCGTTTTTGAGTACTTTTTTCACCTTTTTTAGCTTTATTTTAAAGTTGACCTTAGATTTATGTTTTTGCAAATAGTTTCTTATTAGAAGTTAAAAAAGTTAAAAGTTGGGATTTGTTTTTGAACTTAAGTTTTAGTATACAATTTGTGATTTAAATGGTGCTGAACTTTAAAGAAAGTTTAGAAACAAAAAGTTTTGACATTTGTAGTTGAATGTTATGCGTATGACAGGGTATGTAGTATGCATACAACAAGGATGGGTTATCAATTTATGAAACTGATTTTTTATGAATAAAGTTGTATTTTTAATGTTTAATCATAGTCTAGAGTGCAATATTTAATAGATTAAAAGGTTCAAGACAAATATAATCGTTATTATAAATAGAATTTCTATAAATCTTTTTTTCAAACGTTCTTTATGAGATATCAATATTATACTAACTTTGATTTACTGTGGCAAGGATATTTCAGAAACAGATTGACCAAAACTTATCATATTTGGACAGTTTGTTGATTATGCATCAAGTTGTGCAATGAACCTCAAAATTATATGAATGTGTAAGTTAAAAATAAAATATAAAGATTTTTTGGTCATTATGATGGGCTAAAAAGAGTTTTTTTTGCATCCTTCAAAGAAATAAAGCACAGCCCTAAGGAATAAGTAAGTTATAAAGTTTTTGAGGTTCATTGCATACCTTTAACATCAAACTAGTTATATGCAAAAATTTATTCTATGTAATCTTCTGCATTTTGAAATATTTTTGCAACAAAAATGGACAATTTTAAAATTCTTACCCCTTAAAAATTGGCCCTCAGGGCAACCCTTCATTTTTTTTTTCTAATTTTTTTAATTTTTATCTTAGTTTCATTTAGAATTTACTTAATATATAGAAAAAACTATTTAACTATCAAAAATAAAGATTTTTTTGTTTATGGGGTTGTGCCCCCTTAAGCGTATGGTGATTGCTTTTTACACTTTCCCGATTTATTTTTTTTTTTTTTTTTGTTTATTATTTTTTCTTTCTAATTTAGCATTTTTTTTTGGCAATTTTTAAAAGTAATGTCTTTTCTAAGTTTTTTTTATTAGGTTTTATAAAGTACGTTATGCTAAATTTATCTTTTGTATAGAAGCATGATCATTTGTTCTTTTGTGCGGAGATTTTCATTCAACGTAAAGCACTATTGAATTTAAATTACTTTAAATTTCTGCATGAAAGCCAATAATATTTTAAAAGGTTGTTAAAGCAAACTGTTTAAAAGGTAAAAGAAGTTTAAGCAAATTTTTTCTTCATTCTTTTTTTTTTAACAAAACTGCCTGGTTTTTATCTTTGTTTTTAAAATGTTGCACCAAATTAACTTATTATTAATAATTTGAATTATTATTTTATCAATAATTTTATATTAGCAAATTTACTACTTTAAGTATATTAAAATATATATTCGTTTTTAAATTAAATTTGTATTAAAATTTTTTTCCAATAGTTAAATAGTGTTAATAGAAACCAGTAATATTTTTGCTTCAACATTTTTCACTTAAACTTTCCTGAACTTTTTAGAGTTATATTTATTTTCATTTACTCAATGGATAAAGTACATCGCAGTAAATTTACTTATAAACTAAATCAAAACAACCACTGTCAACAACAACTACTGTCATAACTTTACTGGTACAATTCTCAAATATTAATTTATCAACTATACTAATATACTTAATATAATAAAAGACTTGCAAAAGTTAGCCAAACAAACGTTTCTATATGTATTTTATATGTTGTTTACACATAATATAAACTTTTAACTAAAAATTATTTTAATAAGGAATGTCGAATATGAAAAACGTGATACCTTTTTTTTATATTTAAATTTTATTTAAAGTGATAAAAATTGTCTATAATTGTCTATAAAACATTTTGTCGATTAAACATTTTCTATAATTATGCAAGTTGTTTTTAGGAATTTTTTTAAAAGAAATCTATTTCAACAAAAGAATTCTTCTTAAAATAAGTCTTTTGAAATTCTCTCATTTTTTCCATTAAAATTTGAAATTAAAAAAAATTTGACAAGTTTTTAAAATTTTAACGTTTAATAATTATAAATTTAATTGTGGCGGCATCCGTAATACCCAGTGGAATAGCGAAGGTCATTCCTGAAAGTTAAACGTATAATCAGCTACAGTAACAATATTAGATTTAGAACATAATGCAAGTGAAGAAGAAATTTTTTTTTTAATTGTAGCATTTTGAAAAGTAAATATTTTTTTGTTTCTTGAAAATAGTTTTTTGAGTAGAAACATTCTAATGCAAAAATTAAACCAGTGATTATTGCAAACGTTAAAACAAAAATTTAATTATAAAAAATTTAAATTAAAAAAAATATATATATATTTTCTATCTGTTCAAGGTCATTTTTTTCAAAAAAAATGATTAAAGCATATACTTAAACTTAACAAAATATAAGCTGATTTATTAAACCAAATTTTTTTCTAAATTTTTACTACAAAACAATTTGAACAAAAAAATGGAATGAAAACATTAACTTAAAAGCCATTTAAATAAAAAAAATTTTATACTTAAGTTATTAATAGTGCCTTTAATAGTAATAGCAATAAGTTATAAAAAATGTAATATCTGATGTTTTCTTGCCCCTGCATAAATGTATTAAATAGTTTTCTACAACTAGTTAAAATGGTTTAAACATTGTAATACTTGTGTTTTTACTCTTATTTTTTTAAGTAAAAACAATCACTAAAAATTACTTTAATGATTTTAATTTAATTAATGATATCGTAATAGTATTAAATACTTTGCTTGCTCATTACATTATAACTTGCTCATTACACTATAACTGCAACTTAAACTTTAAACTATAACTTAAGTTGAAAATTATAACATTAAACTACGCTAGAAAAAACTCTGCCAGCCGAGAAAACTATAAGTTAATATTTAAATATGAGAGATATTATGTTGAAAAAAAAACAATTATAAACTAATGATGAAAAAATACAATTTTATGCTAACGCAATCTTTCTCCCCCACCTTACGGCAGAGTGGCACCAGAGATAAGGAGGGGGGATTTTTTTTTTAATATTTGCAATTAGATTTTTTTGCGTAAATTCCAGCCCTGTATTATAAGTAATAAAAATCACTCAAATGAACTAGGCATAATATTTAAGAATAATAAGCCTAAGTAAACATTAATAAATGATAGTTATAGACAGTTATAAAGTTTTACTTAATTGGACTTGACTTTATTTACTAACAAAAAATAGCCTAACAGCTTTTTTTAGCTTTATCAGATTTTAAATCATGGTTTGCAATTATCAAAGGAAAACCAGTAGAAGTACCACTGCCGATTTTTCTTCAATACCTTCTGTACCAGAAGATATTGAAGATATTTTCACAATCTACACACCTATGTACAACCTAGGTGTGTAAATTGTTAATATGTTTAAGGATTATAATATTTATATAAAGCAAATTGTAATATAATATATATTACAATTTGCCTCTCTATTCATGAAAACTTGCCCTGACAGTGGGGCAAGTTGCATTAATACATTAAAAAAGTAAAAAATTAAAAATTAAAAATTTTATTTTATATACCTGCAGGCAAAACAATAACTGGTTGCAACTCATTATCTAAAAAAGTTGAAGAGTAAAATATATAAAAAATAGCATAGTCTCATAATCAAAAAAAAAGGTTGAACACAAAGAATGAACACAATTAAAAACATACTTGAAATACCATTGATAATAAACAAATTTCTTATTAAACCATCTTGGACTTCATACCAAGGATCAGATGCATATACTTTTACATTATCAAAACTTTGAACTTGATTATTATTTTCAGAAAAGACAACTACTCCATTTAATCGAATTGTGTATACATAAACTGAGTTTCTCAAAACTTGACTAACTTCAACATTAGACCATTGATTTAATCCAATCGGGTTTGTGGTAAACACTCTGTCAACGTTACCATTAATTGGTGCAGAAATATAAAGATCACCTCTTCCATCAGCATGAAACCAGATACCAGGAACACGATCACCATAACGACCAAAATCAGCACCAATAGAGAAATGAATAACACTATGCCAACCAACAACAAATTTTTTTGGATACACATCAAATGAAACTAAATACTCTTTATCTAGTTTTGGCAGTTCTGCAATAAGTTTTCCTTTAACTAATGTAGTAGAAATGCTGCCAACAAGGTATTCTACAAAAAAAATCCTTTTTAATAGTAAAATAAATAAATCTTTCTAAAAATGTTTTTTGGCATTAACTATAATGCCATTCTAACAAAAAACATAAGCTTACGAGCATTTCCATTAATAATTTGAAGATTAGAGATTGAGCCATCTTGGCGAGCATACCAAGGATCAGAAGCATATACTTTGATGTTTTGAAAATCTCTAGCATCTGAATTTTCAACTCTATGGATGTTAACACCATTCAGATCAACAGAGAACCAGTACTTACCATCACGCAAATATTGAGAAATTTTAACATGAGACCATTGATTTAATGGAAGTGGAGTTGTTTCAACATAATAGTTATTATTACCACTAACTGCAGCAAAAATAGTAAGTTTTCCGGAACCATCTTCGTGAAACCAAACACCTGGTATCCTGTCACCATAAGCTCTGTAATCTTTGCCCAAAGTTAAATGAAGAACACTCTTCCAGCCCTTAGAGTAACTTTTAGGTTTAACATTAAAATCCACAGTGTACTCCTTCTTCAAAACATTGAGTGTTCCAAGTATTGATCCTTGAGTAATGATTAATTCATTTCTATGGTTGATAAATTCTGAACAAAAATAAAATTTAGCTATATATCATTTTATAGAAACTGATTAACATTTTTTTAATTTGTTTTCATTAACTTTAGAAATGAAAACTATAAATCTTATTTTAAAACTTTTAGGTAAAAAAAACATGTATCACTTTTTTTGCAGATTGAGAAAAGCTGTGTATATATATATATATATATATATATATAATATATATATATATATATATATATATATATATATATATATATATATATATATATCGTTGTGTCTAGCACAACGGTACTGTTGCTTTAAACTTTTATCTTAAAGTCAGGGCAGTAAAGTTTGATTGGTTAATTTTAAGCCACGGCTGCGAATATGATTGGTTGATTTTGAAAGTTTTATTTGTACAAATTTAAAAAGAATTGCAACTGTAAATTGTGCGTTTAGCATTGTGGTATCTCATTAGTATATTACTCACGGTGATCTGGGATCAAATCCTTTCATAAGAAAAATGTTTTTTAACAATATTTTTATTGAAAGTTATTATTATTGTTGTATATTGAAAGTTACATTGATGTTTATTATTTACAAACATTGACTGATATAGGGATAGGTGCAGTGAGTGCACATACATCAACTGATGTAGGGATAGGCGCATTGAGTGTATATATATCAATTAAAGGTTTTGATTTGGGCATGCATTCTTTAAATAAAAGGAAAAAAAAAATCAACCAATCAGAAATCACTACCGTGACTTTAAGGAAAAAATTAAAGCACTGGTACCGTTGTGCGAGCAACAGGGTATATATATATATATATATATATATATATATATATATATATATATATATATATATATATATATATATATATATATATATATATATGTATATATGTATATATATATATATATATATATATATATGTGTGTGTATATGTTGCACATGGATGGTGTTTCTCTTTGTACTTTTGGTGTGCATTTTTGGGGCTTGATTAGAAACCCTTTACTATAGCTTAGGGTTTATTAATACTAATTAAGCAATTGTTTCGACTATTAGATAATGTACTGTTTACTACCTGTGCCTCAATTCGAATTCTTTAACAAATTTAAAAAATGATTTAAGTATCAAAAACTAAAAAACGCAAAAAACCATCGTCATCACCAAGTTCTCTAAATCTATTATTCACTAATATTCATGGTCTATGAAGTAAATTTTCTTCTGTTGAGTCTTATATTTTGCAAAGTTCACCAGACCTACTTACTCTTTGTGGGACTAATTTGAGCTCAGCTGTTTCATCTTGGGATAAGTTCAGCTGTTTCATCTTAGTGCTAATTGTTGTCTTCCTTTAATTCATAAAGACTCCAATAGTCACATGCTTGGCCTGGACATTTACATTTGTAAGAACTCACCCATTTGTCAGGAAACTAGGTTTGAAACTACAGACTATTCTTGTGTCTTGTTTCTGATCTTAGTCAGTGCTCAGTTTCTCCAGATTCACCCTTAGGTGCTTTTGATCACGGTTTGATCTCTCTAAAACTATTATCTCATTCTTCTTCATCATCAAAATCCCCCTATTATCGTACCTCTTACAACTACTTTAAAGCTGAGTGTGACTCTTTCCGCGATTTTCATTGTGATGGCCTTTAGGTAGAAATTTTTCTTCCTTGAGTCTTCCTGCTGATAAATATGCTTCTTTGGTAATTTCTTGGATTCAGGCTGGCATGGATTATTTTATTCCTTCTTAACAATTCCAAGTCAAGTCCCACTCTTCTCTATGGTTTTGCTGCAATTTCTAATTGTAACCATTATTTCCATATATATTGCTGAAACAATTCTTTATAAAACAGACTTTTGTTTACTATAGCTAGAAACCATTGTAAAAAAGTTGTGTCCGATGATAAACCCTGCTATTCTCAGGTCACAAAAACTAGTATTTTATCTCAAAAATTAGTCTCCAGTCTCCAGAGAATCTTTAGCAGTGTCTATAATAAAGGCAAATCTGTTATTACACTTCTTTTGCATGGTCCAGATTTTTTTATCTCACCTCATGCATTCTAATGAAATAGGGAGCTGCTTGTGACTTCAGTTGCTTCTAAATCAACTGAAGATTTGGGTTTTTTTATTATTATTCTTTTAGCAAAAAAACTGCATAAATTTGGGAAGCCAAAAAATGCTGGTATATACTGATGTGCGTAGTAAAGCACCGCCAATCGACTATTGTAATTTTATGAAAGTATGCCACTACAATTGACTTTAATAAGAAGATAAGTGCTGATAAGAAGCACTTATGTATGTAAACAAAATAAAACTAATGTGCTAGTTTAAAATAAAACAAAAAAAAACTTAAAATAATATAACTTAATACAAGGAATATTATGGCATTGTGCAAAATTACAAAATTGTCTTCATAAATCCAAGCCATCAGTTAATATAGGTACACTGACAAATATTATCATTAAGAAAGAATAACTAAAGCACTATAATTAAGAAAGAATTTTGCATTAAAAAAATATTAAATCAAAGATAAAAATATATTTTATATACCTGCAGGTAAAACAACAATTGGTTGCAACCCATTATCTAAAAAAGTTGAACAGTAAACAAAAAATCATATAGAAAATAGCATAGTCTTAAAATCAAAAAAAAAAGGTGGAACACAAAGAATGAAGACAGTTAAAAACGTACTTGAAATACCATTGACAATAAACAAATTTCTTATTAAACCATCTTGGACTTCATACCAAGGATCTGATGCATATACTTTTACATTATCAAAACTTTGAACTTGGTTATTATTTTCAGAAAAAACAACTACTCCATTTAATCGAATTGTGTATACATAAACTGAGTTTCTCAAAATTTGACTAACTTCAACATTAGACCATTGATTTAATCCAATTGGGTTTGTGGTAAACACTCTGTCAACGTTACCATTAATTGGTGCAGAAATATAAAGACCACCTCTTCCATCAGCATGAAACCAGATACCAGGAACACGATCACCATAACGACCAAAATCAGCACCAATAGTGAAATGAATAACACTATGCCAACCAGCAACAAATTTTTTTGGATACACATCAAATGAAATTAAATACTCTTTATCTAGTTTTGGCAATTCTGCAATAAGTTTTCCTTTTACTAATAGATTGTTTGAATTGCCAAGAATATTTTCTAAAACATGAAAAAAAAAAAAAAAATTAAAGACAAGGTGTAAATGTAATTCAGAATTTCACTTAATTGTATAATATTGATTTTGGTAATTAATAATATTGAACGACAACTATATTCCTATATGTGGCATAATTAGCTGCATTAAACATTAGATATAATTAAGAAATGGTTTTTTACACTTTGATTTAATACTCATTTTTGCTATGCAAAGGCTTTCTCTGCTTTTATGAATTTAATGGTTTCACACATGTGGTTGGGGGTTGGGTTCCCATAATGCCATTTTTTATTACAAATGTCATAACGGGTTTAAGCAATTTCTAACAACAATTCATAACGCAGTTTAGGATTTTTTTTTTTGAATTTAGTTTTTGTCAGTTAAAAATTTTTATTGTGGTGTTAACACAATGATTAACATCTTACTCGCAACTGAATTGTTTTTCTCGCCTTTACCATGATTAAAACATTTCACTATATGTGCTATAAAAAAAGAAAGTCCCCAAAAAGCAACTTTTATGAAAAGTAAAAAAGACATATATTAACTGACAAATAGGTAGAACATGCAAGGAATAGTACAAACATTAACTGAGGGTGTGAGTTGGGCAGGATTAGCATTAGAGTTATTTTTATAATTAAATAATGCTTTATTTTTATAAATATTTGTTATTGTAAATAAATGAATAAAAATATGAAATATATTATAATACATAATTAAATAAATATCACATAATATATATAAAAAGTGTAATATATAGTGTAATTGTAAATGTAATTTAAATGTAAAAAATATTAAGTTTGAATATGTATAGATAAAAATAAATAAAATAAAAACTTTTAGAAAAACAAACAGGAAATATGAAAGAGTAAAAAAAAGTAAAAAAAATGTTTTTCATGGGAAAAACAAAAACAAATAAATGTGCCTTAACTAAAGCATTTCATACATTGATCGAATATTCCAAATTTCAAATATATAATACTTAATTTAAAACTTTATCTGCATTAATGTTTGTATACACACAAACACATTTATGAAAATTTATATATATATATATATATATATATATATATATATATATATATATATATATATATATATATATATATACACACATATTTTTGAAATAAAAAAAAAAATAATGTTCTTACCAGCTTTTCCGTTGATAATTAGAAGATCATTTATAAAACCATGTTGTGCAGCATACCAAAGATCAGATGCATAAACTTTTATATTTTGGAATTCTCTGGCATCTGAATTTTCTACTCTATGAACATTATTTCCATTCAAATCAACTGAAAACCAATACTTACCATCCAACATAATTTGGCATATTTTAATATGAGACCATTGACCCAATGGTAGTGGAGCAGTTTCAACATAGTAATTAACATTACCACTGATTGCAGCAAAAATGCTAAGTTTTCCTGAACCATCTTCATGAAACCAAACTCCAGGGTTTCTGTCTCCATAAGTTCCGTAGTCTTTATCCAATGTTAAATGAAGAACACTCTTCCATCCCTTGGAGTAACTTATAGGCTTTACATTAAAAGAAACAACATACTCTTTTCTTAAAACATTTAAAATACCAATTAAAGAACCTTTAGTTAATGCAAATTGGTTTTTTTGATTGATAAGTTCTACCCAAAAAAAAAACAAGTAATAAATGAGTTTAATAATTAAAGAACTAAATAATAATAATAATAAAAATAATAATAAAGTACTAACAGAAAACAATTAGTAAAGTATCAAACATAAACATGTAACTACCTTTTGGAACTAAAATAATAGGAGGCAGAGAGGTAGGAACTATACCTAATAAACAAAAATGAAGTTGTAAAATCATATACTCAGAACAAAGGTAAAAATACTCAGTAAAATCATAGTTAATTAACTCACTAGAAATTTTGTTTAGAATGTATAAATTTTTGATTTGTCCATTTTGAGCTTCATACCATGGGTCAGATGCATAAACTTTAACATTTTTGAAAACTTGTGGCTGCTGATTTTTTTCAGTAAAAACAATTTGACCATTAATTTTTATTGTGTATATATACTCAATAAGTTCATATGTATTTTGTTTTATAGTTTGGGCTATTACAACTTGTGACCATTGATTCAATGGAATTGGGTTTGTATTAAAATAACGGTTCAGATCACCATTAATCGGAGCTGCAATATAAAGACCTCCTTTACCATCCTCATGAAACCAGACACCAGGTACTCGATCTCCATATTTATTAGCATTTTCACCAATAGTGAAGTGAACAACACTATGCCAACCAGGTAAGAACAAAGTAGGTCTAACTTGAAATGAAACTAAATATTCTTTATTCAGTTCTGGAATAACTGCTACAAGGTTTCCTTTTTCAATTGATGTGCTTAAATCACATATAAGATGTTCTAAAAAATAGTGAACTTTGTTTATTATCTTAATTTCATCTTTTTGCCTAATATCCATTACATAAATGTAAATAAATCAATTAAAACATATTGATAGACATAAATTTAAAGTTATTTAAATATACAATTTAAATAACTTTAAATTTAAAAATATACAATTTAAATTTATTTAAATTGTATATTTTTAAAGTTTAAAAAATTATTCAAAAATGTTACATAGGTTGGTTTTATAGGTCAATTAGGCACTATGTATGTTTAGCACCCAATTAGAATGAGTAAGGCTTGACTTAAAACTGACAATAAGTGTTAAAATCTTCCATGCCTGTATTCAGGATATTATGTGAGGCACAATTATTATTGGAGAGAAAAAAGATATTGAAAAAATCACAGTAAAAACTACAGTCAGCCTTAAGGCAGTAGTAAGAAGTACAATGATAGGATGAGCCTGTGGAAGAAGTATAAGATAAAAGTTTTAGTGATATCATAGCAAGGTCTGAACCACCCAAAAGAAAACGAGGAAAAACTGAGTCTAAACTAGAATTAGAGACAAGAAATAAATTAAGAAATAAAGTAAGCGATTATGGTTGTAATTATTGGAGTCTTTGCAAATAAAAATACAATAGCCAAGGGAGAGCTAGTTAGTCTGCTGAATCTTGCAAAAGACAAAAATCAATAAAGAAAATGCAACTTTGGACCCCACAAATAGTTGTAGAAAAAAGATTGACAACTATATAAATGATTGTTTTTTGTGTTTAATATTTTCAGGTACTTAACATGTGTTTTAGATTATTAGGGAACTTGACTGGATCATAATCAAAAGTCATGACTTAGAGGTCCTCATGCACACTAACAGAGACACCATCCATGCACAAGATTCCTCTGGTAATACTCGATTATTTTACAGCTCTCTGAAAGTTACAACAGACTTAGAGAAAATTTGATAGTTACATAATCGCTATTAAAAAGGCAAATGCAAAAACCCATGAGAAGATCCAATATTTATTATCCTAGACACAATAAAATCTATGCCAGACTAATAGATAAAGAAGAAATACAAGATCAACATAACACTTCTGCTTACTCCTAAAGTCATTCCTTGGGAGGCTTTCTACAATACAGTAGTTGGATGCAGTTAAAATCTGCCCAAGAATAATATTTTTATTGACACATCGTGTCTAGTTGTTACCCAACCAACATCCTACAAGACAGCAAGCCCCTATAATATTTTTAAGTTATGTCTCAAAACACTTTTTTACTATTAACTAAATAAACATTAAAACGCAAAAAACGTTTGTTTACAATTGTCGCATTGCTAATTGTATAGTTTTATTTCTTTCTAAATGCACAAAAGTTTGTCTCAATCGGGTTACTTTGATATGAAAGTTTTTAAGTCACGCATTTTCAAGTCACGCATTTTTAAGCCACGCATTTTTAAGTCACGCGGGTTACTTTTTTTTTACATTTTTTTTATACATTTTTAAGTCACGCATAATTGTTTTGTTTTATTTTATTTTTTTTTTACGTTACGTCTCGGTTACGGAAATATAACTGTAGCCTATTGAGACGTAACGTTACGTCTAAAGTACACGTAAAATTTAACCAATTGAGACGAAACTTTTGAATATTAAAAATAAAATATTGTATAAACTAGTATATAAGCGTAAATGAAATACCTAACTAAAAATTGTCCTAAGTATTGCTTTGAACGCTACTGCAGGTTCTACTTTCTTTTTTTTTTTTTTGTTAATATTTTTAATATTGCTATTATTGTTATTATTATTATTACAATTATTATTGATTATAATAGAGAATTTTATGCTTATTAAAAATTGTATACAAACATAGGTTTAAAAAGTGCTCTAATTCGATGATAAAGTTTAAAAAGTTACATTAAAAAGTGCTAATATTTGTAATTTTTTAAAAACATTTTATACCAAAGTTACATTAAGAAATTGATCGTTGAGAAAATTTTTTTTTTTAATTATGCAAACCGGTTTAAAAAAATTTTATTTAAATTAAATTGAATGTTTTTATGATTAAATATATATTTTTAATTAATTTTTTAGAAATTGCTTTTTAGATGTACTTACATCCACTGACAAATAAGGATTGGTGCAATTAAATGTGCATTCATCGACTGACAATCTGAAAAGTTATATCTTAAAAAAAATTTAAATATCTGATTGATGCTTTATGCATTTTTAAGCAGTTTTGCTTTGTCGATAGAAACTGGGTTTCTTAAAAATTTTAACTTTGAAATATCTAATTTTTGAAAAAGAATTTAATCATAATCAAGTATGAAAAAAAAAGGCGAATATTAACATTTTTTAGTGTAATTTTCAGACCTATGCTTTTATGCGATTCTTAATCAGCATAAAAGTCTCTATCATAATCAATAATAAAAAAAAGGGAGGGAGGGGAGAGAAACTGCAGTAGCGACTTGGTTTGTGCAAACAATGTTAGCAAAATTAATGAAGTATGCACGCAGGTTTCTCTATATTATTTTGAGCTAGATAAAATATGTATTACACGAGGACTCTAGTATTATTTTAATTACTTTTTAAACATTAGAGATTTAGAAAGAAGGATGATACTGTTATGTAATAAAAAAATGTAACCTCTCGGCTACGTATACGTAATTATACTAACTGTAATTAGTGCTTGCAAATGGTACAACAGATTCTTCTCAACCAACTACCTTGAAAGGAAAAAATTTTACGCTTTTTGAGCTTTTATAAACCCATAAACAAAAATGTCAATCATTTTTTTGTTTTGTTGTAATGGCAACATTCAACTTACTATTTAATTACCTATTGATACTTAAACTAGCTTAGTAGAATGCACATTCTAGTTTCAAGTGCAAAGACCGCTTCTCTTTATGCTATCTTTTTAATTCGCCAACTTCTCGCTTTTTAATCGTATTACTACCGCCTTCCAAAAACTCACAAACTCTTTGTCTATGTAGATAGGTAAATTTGCTTTCTGTGGACTGTATGTCGCTCTATATGGCAATTACTCAAACGATGATAAGCCACATTACCGTTATTCAAAATAGTGTTGTTTCTTCTGTTTTTAAAGCACATTTGATTACTCCTACTTTTTAAGTTCTGTTTTAATGTATTTAAGAGTCTTAGGAATTCGTACTTCAAAACAATTTATACACATACATAACTTATGAATGTTATTTGAATCAAATATATTTTTCTTATATTTATTTATAAAATATTATTCGTTTTCACACCTTATACTGTTACATCTCTTTATGTAAAAAGTTTGCGATTTTATTACATAAAAATAGCAAACATTTGATAGTAAAAGTTGCGTAAAAATGTCATTTAGTACAAAAAAGTACATTTGCAACAAAAAAAAAATAGCAAAAAATTGTAACAAAACCGTAACATATTATGTTAAGTCTCAATACCTAACATTGTTATTGCAGAAGACATGGGGCAGGTTGTACTGGATGATACTAGTAGAGTGATCGTGATAATGCTGAACCTGAACCTGGTTTGACTTCTAAACTGCTTTTTTAAGCAGTACTTTACTCAAGAGCTTTTGAATATACATTAAGAAAAAAATAATCTTATGGGAAACTATAAATTAAGGTTGCAGTCATGGTTAGACACACCACAATAGAAGTTTAAACAAACCAAAATCATACATCAAATAACCTACAAGTAAGTTAAGACCATGCTCAAATTAAAAAAAAGTACAAACATGCAAATTTAAGACTGCGTTAGTAATATTGTTATTGTCGTAATAATATTAATTATTGCACGCTCATAATCTTTATTCGTTCAAATAATTTTATTATTGAAATTTGCTTCCACAAATTGTAATGTAGCTGCTTCGCTTATAAACAAAAAAATTTGTACGCAAGAGACTAAAACTCCAAAACAAGAGAAAATTTTTTTTCTAAGTTTTAGTCTATAAAAAAGGTAAAATAAGAAGCGCATAATGCCTAATGAAGCTAGAAAACGTCCGAAGTTTGTATTTTTTTCTAGTTATTGCCTATATTTTATAGCTTTTTAAATAGCAATGTCATTACAATTTAGCAATATCTACATATTATACCTTTGTTGTTAGCTACTTCATAACAACAGTCCTACCCAGCAAACTGTCCTATTGGGGCCCATATGGGTTTGCCCAGGTGGGCCCTATTTGGGCTTTATATATGGGCTTAAAATGGGCCCCATTTGGGCTAGCCCTTAAATACAAAATTTTGTATTTAAGGGCTAGTCCACATGGGGCCCATTTTGTGCCCATATATGTAGTTAAAAAGTTAAAATTTTGTATTAAAGGGCTAGTCCAAATGAGGCCTATATAGGGCCCATATATGAAGTTAAAAAAGCATATAACTCCATCTTATTTTTTAAATTTAAATGCCATCCAATTGTGCTTGCGATGGTATTATTGCAACGCTAGGCAATTAGCTGGAAGAGTATAAATCACAATAGCGAACTTACTTTATGAAAACCCCTTTACGTATCTCAAATGTAATTACGTCTCAAAGCTTTTCTCAAACAAAATTTTAAACTAAATTGAAATTAACTCTTTTTCGAAAAATCTTCTTTTTGTTTAAAGTCAAATCATTTTAAAGACTCCGTAATAGTTTTAAATTGCATTTGAAAATTATTTTTTTTAATGTATAAAAAGTTTTTGAAAGTGTATACACTATTTAAGGTTTTATAAACCCACAAGCAAGATGTATATAAAATGACACGTCTTGAAGAGGTCTTTTTAATTAAAGTCTTAATTAAACTTATCTTAAAAAAAGTTTAAAATTCCACTCTCACTCTAACATATCTTCGTTCTTCCTAAACTTACTTTACTCTCGGTCCGTAGAGCAGGTTATGACGCTCCTTGGGGAGCCGAACCTGTCTTTGCGGTACCGTGGTAATGTGGCCTCTAAATGGCAACTAGCCGGAAGAGGATAAACCACAATACCACAAACAAGTTTAAATTTACTTATTTTTTTGTAGTATTTTATTATTTAAATGCTGTGGTATATTTATAAATGTTTATTATTGTTTACCTTATTCTTTCTATGTTTGATTTCCTATTTTATTTCTATAAAGCTAGACTCACGTGATATATATATGACTACATATTAAATTATATGTATCTAACTTAAAAATATATAAATAAATTTCCAAAATATTATAAAAAATTTAAATAAATAAAAAATTGGAATCCATGTGGGTCCCACATATACAGCCCATATGGGCTGCCCAAATTCACGCCCAGCAACAATTTTCCTTGGGTGGGATGCGAGCAACATATTTGTGCCCCATAAAGCTGCCCACTTGGGCCCCATTATGACTTGTAAAAGCCATTCGAAATGTAAAACCCATTTGCTTACATGACCAATATGACTTGTAAAAGCCATTTAGAAATGTAAAAGCCATTTGCTTACAAGTATCTACCTTCCCTTTATAATTTTATGATTATTATAACCAATTAAAACCAATTAAAATAACTTACTGAAAACATTAGGCGCGCCGTTATTCCTAATATCAATTGACATTAGGAATAACGGCACTTCTAATGTTTTCAGTAAGTTATTTTAATTGGTTTTAATTACTTATAATAATCATAAAATTATAAAGGGAAGGTAGGTACTTGTAAGCAAATGGCTTTTACATTTCTAAAATAATACTAAAATTTAGTAATTTATGTGATTTTTAAATATTAAATTATCAAAAACAAAATTAAATTATCAAAAACATGCGTATATATTTTGGATCTTTGCTCATTATAACTAGATTAAACCTTATGACCTCAAAATTATGCCTATTTTTCTATCCTTAGTCTGTAATATTAGTTTTTAAACCAGCCAGATTTATGTTTTAAATTTGCTATTGACATTTAAAAATATTTTTTCCAACTTGCTGCTTTTAATTTATTACAACTTATTCAACCCTTCCCACAAGGTCTCATACATGGAAGTATAAGTAATATAATACCTTGAGCATTTGCAACCACGCAAAGTAAGAATGCAAGTAGAATCTCCATCTATATGAAAAACAATTATATTAATAACTTTTTTTTGAAAAGTAACAATAAAGAACAGTTATGTGTAATCTACCCAGTAGGCACGCAACGTTTTATTCACGTCTTAATCACGTGTATTTTACGTGACCTCGTCCAAGTGACTATTTTACGTGAAAAAAACGTGAAAGTCACGTTGCCAAGATATCGTTGTTTTCGGAACTTTTTTATTTGCAATAAAAACCTGCGATTAGAAACTTGGAAAGATATTCTTTATTATATTTACTAATTTTTTGTAATTTAGTTTATATATTCATTTTTATAATTTTTTTTACTAAATTTTACTGATAACATAATTTTTTTTTATTGTAGTTTTATAATAATTGAAAAAAAAAAGGATCAGTCTTTATAATATTTTATAATATAACGTCGCTCTGCATTTTGGACGCAACAAAAAGTCACGTATAATATTTTAACTCAACACATAATAATATCTAAATCTTATATATTATCTAATTTTTTATCTTATATATTATCTATATATATTATCTAACTTAGATTATAACACTTTTTATTATAAAACTTAGATTCTAAGTGTTATCAATTTAAATTAATCAAAATCGTAGATACGTTATGGCAGATAATTATTATATAGCCACACGCAAAAGATCAAACCCTAGTAGTACTAGGGTTTGATCTTTTGCGTGTGGATAAGGGTTTGTAGTACTAGGGTTTGATCTTTTGCGATAGGATAAAAAAAGTATACCTTGTACTAGTAG
>NC_061163.1:13609708-13642355 GCF_022113875.1 Hydra vulgaris | reverse complement strand
AGTACAAGGTATACTTTTTTTATCCTATTAATAATAGTCCTATTAATTATAGTATCCTATTAATAATAGTATTATTGATTATTTTAAACTGTCGAATTTGTCTATGTAGCTTACCTTACTTAATACTAAATAAGTTATACTACAACTTATTTAACATTAAATTTATTAGGCTGCATAGACAAATGATAAGTTCTGCATGAAATATTATTGACTAGGAAGACCCAATTATATCGTTTTGTCTAGAAATAACATTATCTTGTATTACTAGTCATTACTAGACAATAATATTCCTAGACAATGACAAAACAATATAATTGGGTCTTCCTAGTCAATAATATTTTATGCAGAACTTATCATTTGTCCATGTAGCCTAATAAATTTAACATTAATCTTACTAGTAGTAAGACCCAATAACCTTATAACTTATAAGGTTATTGAATAATGTTGAGAAAAATAGACTTTTTACTCTCGTTGTATTTTTTTTGTGACTCATGTGATGATGACAAGTTATTTTATATTTTCTGTTTGTTTTGTCCTGTACCATAGATATTTTTAAGGCTCTAATGTATTTTTCAGTTATGTATTTTTTATAAATATTTATTTT
The DNA here is from genome assembly GCF_022113875.1 of Hydra vulgaris. NCBI lineage: Eukaryota > Metazoa > Cnidaria > Hydrozoa > Anthoathecata > Hydridae > Hydra > Hydra vulgaris. Next base: position 13,641,751 of record NC_061163.1, on the reverse strand, counting down.
TTCTGCTGGTTTTGTTTCATAAATAAACTTAAAATTTGTACGAAAAAAATTAAAAACTTTAAATCTTGTTTATGTCTTCAGTTCAGTATCATTATGGAGAAAAAGGAGGTTAGCTGTTATACAGATGTCTGTATCTACACAAAGTTCTTCAGAGGTAACAAGAAATGAACAAAGTGATGATAGTTTTACAGATATTTCAAATGATGTAGAAGATAATGATTTTCTATTTATTAAAAGTGATTTGAGCAATTGCAATAGTGAAGTAGATGTTTCTTTAACTTCCTCAGAAAGTGTTTCTTATGGTAATAAAGAAGATGAAAATAAAATTTATGATGAAAGCTTATGTTCTAAACTGCGTTGTTGGGCTCTTACACATAGATGTACAAGGCAATGTATTAATGGTGCATTAAAGTTGTTTTTGGAGTGTAAGCAAAGTGTACCATTAGATTCTAGAACATTATTAAAAACAAAAAGAAGTATTGCAAGTATCAATATTGAAGGTTATGGTGACTATATTTACTTGGGTTTAAAAACACAAATTGAAAAACAAATTTCTTCCAAATCAATCAAAGAAACTTCTCTTTATTTAACTTTTAATATTGATGGAATACCTTTGTTCAAATCAAACTCTACCCAACTATGGCCAATACTTGCTTCAATTTTAGGAATGGAACCATTTGTTGTTGGTTTATATTGTGGTAATAAAAAGCCACCATGTGATGTGTATTTGTGTGCCTTAGTAAATGAGTTAAATGAATTGCAACATAATGCTCTTCATGTCAATAACATTGATTACATTGTTACTGTTTATGCATTTGTTTGCGATGCTCCTGCTAGAGCAATGTTAAAAGGAATCATTAGTCATTGTGGTTTCCACTCATGCGAAAGATGTACAATGGTAGGAAGGAGTTTAAAAAATCGTATTGTTTTTTCCCACCATGAAAAAAATGTTGTTTTAAGAACAGACCAGATCTTTCGGACAAATGGTTACTTTTTCAAAGATGATAATAATAGATCTCACCAAATCAGCAAAAGTCCATTACATGATGTTGAGTCCATTGGTTTTGTGAGTATGTTTCTGCTTGATTATATGCATCTTGTTTGTCTCGGTGTTATGCGGAGAATATTATATTTTCTAAAGGGCAGTATCAAAGGCACAAGTTCAGGTAAACTATCAGCCAACATGGTCAACCAGGTGTCTGAGAAGCTTACCAGTTTGAATGGTAAACTCCCAAGTGACTTTGTTAGACAGCCACGGAGTCTTGTTGAGTTAGATAGATGGAAAGCTACAGAATTGCACTCATTTTTGCTTTACACTGGTATTTTTGCCCTTAAAGATGTTGTTGATAATTCTGTTTACAAACATTTTTTAAGTCTGTGCCTTGCTATAAGATTTCTGTGCGAAAGTGATGATGCTACTCGCAACTCAAATCTTCAGAATGCAGAACACTTACTAAGATACTTTGTAACTAATTCAGTAGATGTGTATGGCCATTTGTTTTGTGTCTATAATGTACACAGTCTTTTGCACCTTTGTGAAGATGTTCAGAATTATGGTGTGTCTCTGGATAATCTCTCCGCATTTAAGTTTGAAAATTATCTTCAAAAATTAAAAAAAATGATCAGTGGAACAAGAAATCCATTGATACAAGTGGCCAAAAGACTTGACGAGCTGAATGATTTTCATCAAACACCAAAAAACACTTTCCGCATTAGTGTTTCTGATAAAGATAATTGTTTTATAACTAACTCAAGTGTTGTATTTGTTAAAAACGTTGTTGATGATCAATTTCATTGCATTAAATTCAAGAAGCATTCTTTGGACAATTTTTTTACTGATTTTGTGCAATCAAAGGATATTAACATATTTTTCTTACGCAAAAATGCTATTTCTACTCCTTGTGTCAAGCAAAAACACGATATTTTGCGGAAGTGTGTCTGCATGCCTACACATAATGGATTTGTTATATCAGCTCTAGTTCACAATGTTGATACAAGACAGTTATAGACAATTATATTTTTTTGATAATAGTCATAGCATTTTATATTTATGTTTTTATATTATGATTTTCAGTCAAAAAATTTAATCTTGTTTTTATAAACGTGTGTTATTAATTATTTCCATTGACAGAAAATTGCCATTTTCCTCTAGACAAAATGTTAATTTTCAAAAATAAGAATAAATGAGACTAAGTTATAAAATGAATAGAATTCATTAATATATAAGTATATATATAAGTATATATATATAAGTATATATATATATATATATATATATACATATATATATATATATATATATATATATATATATATATATATATATATATATATATATATATATATATATATATATATATATACTATATATATATATATATATATATATATATATATATATATATATATATATATATATATATATATATATATATATATATATATAGAGAGAGAGAGAGAGAGAGAGAGAGAGAGAGAGAGAGAGAGAGAGATGTGTGTGTGGCTAATAGTAGATTAAATGTTTTATTTTAGCCCAATCAAAAAGCTTTATTCAGTTGTAACTCTTAATGAAAATAATTTTCATAAAAAGTGCATGGTTCCGTTTCATTGGGTGGAGGAAGATGAAAAATGTGTGTACTGGCCTCCAGTTGGAGAACATCCCCTACACTACTATATATCAAAATGGCTTTCTCCTTGTCCAAATTGGCAACAATTTCCTCTAATAAAAGTTTCTTTAAGTAAAGGCACTAAAGAAATGTGTAATGTATGCTTGAACATAGACTCAGAATTATCAGAGTGTCCTCCTGCAGGTAGATGTCTTTTTAAGTGTTTCAATTTTCTGTTTTTGGTTCTTCAAGGTTTTTGTATTTTGTTTCTTTCTTTGGATTGCATCTTATTTTATGATAAATTTGCATTGCTAAGTGAAAATTATTTTTTTAGTATAAAACTGGAAATAATAACCCATTCATTTGATTTTATTGACCACTTTTTAGGTGTTGTACTAGAAACATCTGAAATGATCCGCGAGCCTAGTCCGGATCTTGTCATCAAAAGAATACCAAAGTTTAGTAGTAAAAATTTTAAATCCGACCAATGCAAAAGAAGGACTAAAGAATATTCTAATGAAAGCGAAAGCTGTTCTTCTGATTCACATTCCAGTCCTTTAAAAGTTGCAATCCAACAAACAAAAAAATCAAAACATTTGTTGAATAGTCAGAATACTGTAACCAAACACAACTATACTGCATCTGCTTCATATTTTCAAACATCAGCTTCTAACAGTAATAGTAATCAATCCCCAAGGAGATCTCCATTGAAACAAAACACTTCATCTCATTGCATGCTCAATGTAAATTCCACTCCCTGTCACAAAGATGCATCATTGTCACTCTGCCAACCAAAATCCAGTCAAACATGTCGTTTTGGAAATTATGGTGACCCACCTTCTTCGTTTAAGTTAATGGATCAGAGGCGTAAGTTTTTTTAATTTCTTTTTTACCTCTGCTAGGCATTATATATTTTGAAAATTATTTTTGTTTAAAAATATGTGTTAAAAATCTAGAAATGATTTGTTCCATTAGATACGATTGCAAAAAGTGTTGGACTAATGTATTAATTGCTGATTAAACTATTCTAATGTTTTTATTTTAGGAATGCAGTATGGATTGTTTATGGAGTTGGCTGCTATTAAAGCCGGTCAGGCAGATATTGTTACTACATTGGAACGGTTAGGAAGGAGAATAGAGCCAGCAGATTCAAGTTTCCATCTTACAAAGTTTGACACCATGGAAGAATTTGAAAAGTTCGATAGAAAGTTGGTTGATGAAAATGAGTATACTCTTCTGGTATGTTTTTTTTATTAGTTTTGGTTTTTATAAAACTGGCCATTAATCGAGCAAAATCACTTGTCAAAATTTGAAATTATAGATCAATAAAATTAATTTTAAATATTCATTCAAAATATTCATTCAAAAAATAAAATATTCATTTTTAAATATTTTAGGTTAGTCGTTTAAAACAACTGGGTGGACAGTCACCTTCACAACTAGTAAGTAGGTGTATAAATGAGTTGATGGAGAAACAGGTGCAGGCGCAGTTTAACAAGATGGGTAACAAAGGAAAAAAATCGTTTAAGATTACTTTTTCATATAAGGCAATACTAGGTAAGTATTTTTTCTGTTTTAAAAATGTTTAGATTTTTCTTTGTAGTATTTACTTACTTACAAAACATAGAAATAACAAAACTAGTCTAAAGAAAATGACAAATAAATGTGTTTGATAAAAAGCAATTAACATTTTGTTCCTTATTTTTTAGCTGCACTTGTATCTCAAACTAACAAAAGGGAAGTAATAGATAGATTCATTGGAGAGCATTTAAAGCGTGCTCCTCGTGGATTGGCTGCAGATTATAAATAACGAGTTATTTTATATAAAAGATATTTACACCTGAAATCCACTTTTTATGACTATTTGATCTAATTTTTTTTTTTTTTTTTTTTCAATTTTTCATTCAATCTTTTTAGTTCGATAATGTTTATATATATATATATATATATATATATATATATATATATATATATATATATATATATATATATATATATATATATATATATATATATATATATATATATATATATATATATATATATATATATATATATATGGACATTTCATAGGGACCATAAAGACACGTCCTTAAGCTTAAGGACGTGTCTTTATGGTCCCTATGAAATGTCCAAAAGACGTGACTTATGGACATGCTTTTTACGTTTGTACTTTTGGTACATGATATTTAGGTGACTATGGTCTCGAAGAAATGAACAATTTTGCTCATTTCATAGTAACCAAAAAGTCACCTGAATCTCACGTACCAAAAGTAACGTGAAAAGCACGTCCATAAGTCGCGTCTTTTGGACATTTCATAAGGACCAAAAAGTCACGTAAATATCACGTACCAAAAGTAACGTGAAAAGCACGTCCAAAAATCACGTTTTTTGGTCATTTCATAGGGACCAAAAAGTCACCTAAATGTCACGTGCCAAAAATAACGTGAAATGCACGTTTTTATCACGTCGCTGTGCCCGCTGGGTATTAGTATTGCAACCAATCCATCCGAGGATCAAGCTTGAATATATGGTCAATACGGTACTCTATAATGTTGTTGGTCACTGTAGTAAACATATACTGGTAAATAAATTAACATATACTTTAACAAAATTAACTGTTTTACCGGGCTCAATCCTACATAGTATGTTGCAAAGATACAACATATTATAATATATTAATGTATTTATTGTGTTGTGAATGCATGTACTGCATTAGCTAAGCACGCATTATTGTGCAAGCTGTAGATTGACAAATCACAAGTTATATAAATATGTTTTTGACTATGCATAGTAAAAATTTTATCATAAACATGTTCAAGGTAAAATTTTTGTTGTTTGAAATACTTTACTACCACTTGTAACCGTCACAAAAATACCAATTAAGCGGAATTTTCAATAAACTGTTACAAACTGCTAAAGTTGTTTTTATATAAATATTTATTATAATACAACATATAAATAAATTAACCAAAATTAAATGCAGTTTTATTTTAAATTGATTTGAATTTAAAAACTTTCTTACCATCTTCAAAATGAGATTGACGATTCCCTATAAAAATAAAAGCGATCAAAGTTTATATAGCGAGTTTATGGAAGAAGTAAATTATTTTTCAAATTATTCTTATGTAACAAGTTCCGCCTAAAGTTTAAATATCGAATACTGGTTATAATATATTAAATATCAAGAATTAAGTCGTAGTTTTACATAAGCATCAAATACAAATAAAGTAATTGTATATAAATATATTTAATAAGTTATAATATATGTAATAATGAGGTTTTTTCTTTTTTTTTTTTTAAATGCAAAATATATTAAATTTTTTTTTTTTTTAATTAAAAAAACTTCTTCAAGTTTTACTTCTCATAACTTTAATTTTTTTCTATTTTGACTCTTTCTTTTTAAAAAAAAACTTAAAGTTGGTGATACTGCCCACTAATTAAGAACTATAAATAAAAAGTATTATAAGCTAGACCCAGTGGACACGGACGTAAAAAAGACGTCTTTTAAACGTCTTGTACACGTTTTGGACGTCTTTTGAACGTCTTTTGAACATTTTGGATGTCTTTTGAACGTTCAAAAGACGTCTTTTTTTGGTCCGGTGCCCACTGGGGAGGTGCAGTAATTATCAAAAATCTTTTTCAGAGGGGGAAATAAAATTGATTACTATGATGTAGTACTAATACTAGGTCTTATTTCCGTTGACTCAATCAATGCATATTTTAATTGAAAAAATTTTACTGAAATAGTTGGTACCTAATTGGTTGATTAATAAGCAAAATAATAGAACGCTTGAATAAGGCACATTATTCACAGCAAAAATGTGCCTTAAAAAATATTTCTTAAACCAATGTAAACAATATGCACGAAGTACATCATAACATAGAAAAAAACCTATTTAACTTTGATGTAACAATATGCTCAAAATATTTAACTATTTAACTTTGATGTAACAGTAAAATAATGTTAGAACCTAATCATAATAAGCTTTAATCATAATTAACAATGTTTAAAGTGATCCTACTAGCTTTGAAAATTCCTACACGATAAAACAAAGAGTTAGATAAAATGAACGTGTAGTTTACAAGTAAGTGACTTTTATTGAATACAGGGAAACTAAATTTATTCAATCATTTTATCCATATAATAATTATTAAAATGGTATTGACCGTAAACATCCTGGAAGTGATTTAAAATGGAAAACTTTCTTGGCAATTTCATATAAAATGTATTAAAAGTAAAACTTTCATATAAATTAATTGTAAACCAAAAGATGTTTTTAGGACAATATGAGAGGTAAACAGAAATGGATATTGCGAATCTCTCGTGTGTGAGATATTATCCTGTATTGAATATTTGTATGTTAATACTAATATCCACTAAATCCAACCATTTAAATCAAATCAAAACGCCGGTTTACTCTAATAATGTTTTAAAACTACTGTATGAAGTTCCTTTATTTCACCTTTACAAATTTAAAAAAATTTGTTTCAATATTTTACTAAATTCAATTATATAAAACCTGTTTTTTGAAAAAATTCTCATGATTTAAATATAAAACAAAGTTTAGTCTTGAACGGCACTTTTGAGAGTGTTCAAGCAGTACCAAACAGGATCAACTTAACATGGGCTTTAAGTTATTAGATTTCAAATATCATATCTAAAAATAATTTAAAAAGCTCGAATCAAACAAACTCTTTAAAACTGCCTTACTTAAACTATTGTTATTTAAATTTGATGGGTTTATTTTTTAAAACCTGTTTTTTATACATATATACAGGGCCGTCCCGAACAGGTCTTCTTTTTATATATAAATAAAAAAAAAAGGTCCTCAATATTTGCAATTTGTTAACTATAATTGCTCAATGTGCCAACTCAAATGCTTAAATGACAGCTTTGGGGAAAGGGGGTTGGACACCCCGACACCCCCCCCCCTCCTTCGGGACGGCCTTGCATGTATATAGGCTCATTTATATAAGTATTGAAAACTGGTTTTTAAAATAATACGTATATATATATATATATATATATATATATATATATATATATATATATATTTTTTTTTTGTTTTTTTTTTTGTTTTTTTGTTTTACAACAATTATTATATATTTCAAGAACAAATATTTACATGACTCCAGTTTATATAAATGTCCACCACACATATTTGCAATATCTAAAGAGCGTTAACAATGCTGTTTCACGCTTGGCGTATTACAGTAGGTTAGAAATGTTAAGAGAAAAACAAAAAAAAAAATATATAAAAAAAATAAAAAGTAAAAAATCGTGGTTTATAATATAAAGTGCTGGCTATTAACCCATGCATTTAAAAAATAAACGCAAGTCCGTCGCACGACAGGGCTACTAGGGACTTGCTTGTGGTTATCGTTGAAAAAATATATTAATATATCATAATAATGCTATGTTGTTGTAAGGAAACTCGCAGAAGACTAGGAGAAGTCTTTTCATCGAGAACCTTTAAAATGCAAAATGAACAAAAAATTTAAAGAGTAATTTCACAAAACACACATTAACTTTGAGGTCCACTTTTCAGTAATATTTTACTATGTATAGTTGCTACTATATTTATTATTATTATTATTTTTTTTTTATTTATTTTTTTTTAAATTTAAATTGTTCTTGTTACATTTATTATATTCATTTTCTTTTACATTTAATACATATCGATAAAATTGGTTTTGTTAATTATGAGATCTTTTAATTTTTTTTTAAGGATAGTAAGATTATCTACTTTAGTAAGTTCTATATTTTGAGATATTATTTTGTTGTATAAGTAGGGGCCACGGTATGCAATTGAAAATCTTGAAAATTTTGTTTTTTTAATAGGCAGGGTGAAATTTCCTGTTCCTCTTGTGCTGTATCTGTTGGCGTAGGTTTGAAAAAAGTTATTAGTAAAATGAGATGGGACAAGCCCGAGCATATATTTAAGCATAAATAAAATATTTTGGTAGATGTTAATTTGATTGACATTTAACGCATTCAAGTTTTTAAGTAAAGGATCGGCATGAGTAAATTTATTTTTATTATAAATCAATCTTGATGCGTGTTTCTGGTGTACATATAGAGAATTTAGTTTAGATTTATTTGTACTTCCCCAGGCAATATTAGCATATGTTAAATAACTTTGTATATAAGAAAAGTAGAGACTTTTAAGATTTTTCTGGGAAAGTAAAGGTTTGACTTTGTAGAGTATGCCGATACTTTTTGATATTTTTGTATTTATTGTATTTATATGGGCTTTCCAAGAAATCGTTTCGTCAATAATTATCCCAAGAAATTTAACGGTTTTAGTTCTTTCGATATTTATGTTATCAATTTTTAGTAATGGTAGCATTCTTGGTATATTATTTTTTTGATGGTTGGAATGAAACAAAATGTATTTTGTTTTTTCTGTATTTAAAGATAATTTATTTACTTTAAACCAGGTGTTTAGATTCTCAAGGTCATCGTTCACAGATTCAAAGAGATTTTCAATTGATGCTGATGAATAAAACAAATTTGTGTCATCAGCAAACATTACAGCATCAAGTTTTTTTAGAGATTGTGGAAGATCGTTAATATAAATTAAAAATAAAAGAAGGCCAAGAATGGAACCTTAAGGAACTCCGCATTTAATTTCTAGTAAATTTGAATATTTATTATCGTTCGAAATAACGCATTGTTGTCTGTTGCATAAATAACTTTTAAACCAATCTAGGGTAGTATTTTTTATTCCGTATTTTTCCATTTTTTTAAGTAGGATATCATGATTAATTGTGTCAAATGCTTTGGATAGGTCTATAAAAGTTCCTAATACAAATTGCTTTTTATTAAAAGAATCACTTATGCTATTAACTATATCTAAAGTTGCATGTTCTGTCGAGTGTTGTGATTGAAAACCGAATTGTTTTTTATCTAAGAGTTTGTTTTGAATTAGATATTCATATAGTCTATTGTAGATTATTCGTTCAAGTATTTTAGAAAAAATTGGAAGAATAGAAATTGGTCTGTAATTATTTATTTGAAATGTTTCACCGGTTTTAAAAATAGGTATAATTTTAGCTACTTTTAATTTATCTGGTACAGTTCCAGTTTTAATTGATGATTTGAATATTTCAAAAATAGGTTTGCGTATCTGCGAAGAGACATTAGCAACAATATTACTGCTAATGTCATCTACACCTGGAGACTTGTTTATTTTATTAGAGTTTATTGCATTTTCGAATTCATCAATTTTAAGTTCTTTAAATATTAGTTTGCTGTTGACACTAGTTAAGTAAGTTTCAAATGAGTTGTTTAGACAGTGGATTTTTGAAGCTAGATTTGGGCCTATGTTGACAAAAAAACTGTTAAATTTTTCTGAAATTACATTATAATCGTTATACTCATTATTATCTATGACAATTTGTGCAGGTAAACAATTTGATTTGCAGTGTTTAGTCCCAATTATTTCTTTTATGATATCCCAAGTTTTTTTAATATTACCATTTGAGTTTTTTATTTTATTTGAGTAAAAGTTTTTCTTCGAATTTTTTTTAATTTTTTCAAACAAGTTTTTATACTGCTTGTAAACATTTAGGTTTGCCTCACTTCTATTTTTTAAGTATTTGATATAAAGTTTTTGTTTTTTTTTGGAGGATTTTTTAATACCTTTGGTGATCCAAGGACATTTTAAATATTTTTCTTTTATTAATTTTTCTTTAATTGGGAAATGCATATCATAGTTTTTTAGGAAAATTTTTTCAAAGTAATTATAAGCAGAGTTTGTGTTCCCAAGGTTGCATTCTTGGTATACCTTGTCCCATTGTTCTGCCGATAGTGAGTCTTTAAATTGTTGAATAGCAAATTTGTTGATTTTCCTTTTATAAATTTTTATTTTACAACTATTTATAGATTTTATATCTTGTGTCAAAGAGAAGAAAACAGGAAAATGATCAGAAATGTCTGTCTTTATTATTCCTGCCTTTAGAGAAGTATCAAAGATTGAATTAGTTAATATATTGTCTAATGCAGAGATTGAAGTTGGAGTTACTCGGGTTGGTTTATTAATAATTGGGAAGATGTAATATTGAAGCATTTCGTCAAAAAAAAGTTTAATATTGGCATTTTTTTCATATTGTAAACAATCTATGTTTATATCACCAATACAGAATATTTTTTTTTGCTCATTGTTGTTTTTTATAAAAATTTGTTTTAAATGATTGGAAAATTTTAATAAATCACCTTCAGGCGGTCGGTAACATGTGGAGACTAGTATGTTTTTTGATTTATTGCTAGTTATTTCAATTGTAAAGACCTCACTATCGGCATCTGAGGTCGAAAGGTCTTCTCTTATTTTAGTAATTTGATCATTCCTAATATAAGTTATAATTCCACCTCCCCTTTTGTTAAAACGATAATAACTTGTACTTAGGAATTTCTAAACTTGAGTTTATTCTGCATGATTCGTCAGAACACCACGTTTCTGTTATGCATATATATATATATATATATATATATATATATATATGTATATATATATATATATATGTATACATATGTATATATATACATATATATGTATATATATATATATATATATATATATATATATATATATATACATATATATGTATATATATACATATGTATACATATATATATATATATATATATATATATATATATATATATATATATATATATATATATATATATATATATATATATATATACATATATATATATATATATATATATATATATATATACATGTATACATATGTATATATATACATATATATGTATATATATATATACATATATATATATATATATATATATATATATATATATACATATATATGTATATATATACATATGTATACATATATATATATATATATATATATACATATATATATATATATATATATATATATATATATATATATATATATATATATACATATATATATATATATATATATATATATATATATATATATATATATATATATATATATATGTATATATATATATATATATATATATATATATATATATATATATATATGTATATATATATATATATATATATATATATATATATATATATATATATATATATATATATATATATATATATATGTATACATATGTATATATATACATATATATGTATATATATATATATATATATATATATATATATATATATATATATATATATATATTATAAAATATATATATATATATATATAAAATAATGACCTAGGTCATTATTATATATATATATATATTTTATAATAAAATTAGGAGCTAGGTAATTATTTTATTGTAAAACGCAACAAAAATTTTCTTGAGTTGTTACTTGTTTGCTTTATTTTGCAATCTTTTTCTATTGAAATATTATCGGTTAAAGTTTTTTTTTGTATTTCTAATGCTTCGTAAGGATTAATATTTCCAATTTCTAACTGAGCAGTAAAAACGAAGTAAATAAGGGAGTCTGCGATAAAAAATTTTAATAAGTTTGTGTGGTGCAAAGAAAAAAATCAGCCTGAATAGATATCGATATATCGTAGTTTTATAGTTACATATTAAGACAGTGAAAAACTAATATTCAAATAAAAATTATAAAATTCTGAATATTGTTCCCCTTACCCCTCACCCTACTGTAATAGATAGTTAAGATCAACCAAATCAAATCCTCCTTCCTCCCTACTTCCTCATTCTTTCCTAAATGATATAAATGCATCGAATAAAAAATATTTAATAATTGACCCCCATCCTTCCTTACCAGATGGCCTGGATCCACCCATGGCTTTATACATCCTTTGTTGCTATACACCCTTTGGTATACATCCTTCATTGTTACAAATCCTTGGTTGATACGCAACTTTCTTTGTTATAATTATTTTAATTGTAGTTTAAATGTTTTAAAAAATGTCTTTAAAAAATCTCCAAAAAAAAAGAATACATTGTGCTCTACCTAAGTGTGTGTAGCTTATAACAGATTATTGTATATAATAAAAAAATTCAAATGCTACGGAAGATACCAATAGCACTTTAATCTACAAAAAACTTAATCCTAAAAAATGGAAAACCTGGAAAATCCAAAAGTTTTACAAATATTTTAGAAGTATTGCACAATATGTTAATGCTGTTGCTGCTTGAGTTTTTTTTTTTTTGTTATTATTATGGATATTTGTGTTTTAGGAAGACTGCTTTTAATTATTGAAGGAAGAGTTGTTTTCAAACCCATCTGTTAAAAAGTGTTCTGTTTTTTTTCAAGACGTCACAATGCTAGTTTTTCTCAGCAAATTACCCAAGATGTTAAAAAATTTTGTGCGTCAGTTTTATTTTCTAATTCTAAAAATTTTCACTTGATAGTTTAAAAAATTATATTAAGTATGATAAAGAAATACAACTTATTTCTAATGATGTTTTTGCTTCAATGAAACCAAGTTGTAAAATAGCCCTGAAACCATTTTTTTTTTTAAATGGATGAATCATCCTGAACGTATTAAAAACACCAGTAAGAGCTAAAGCAAGCTTTGTAGTTTAATCACTATACAGATGAACTTTAGCAACTCAAAGCAATCGTAATGAACTTTTCATGAAAATAAAGTTTATAAAGTTGATCATAAACGGAAAACGTAGAATGAAAGTGAACCACCTAATGTACAATATAATTGCAGTAAATTAAGGAGGTTTTATTCTGTTGGTTTATCTGACTGGTTTAAGAAAGTTTTTGTAAAGAAATTTCTTGAAATTTTTTTCTTTCGGTTATTGTCTAAGCAGTCACTTCAGTAAAACTTTAGTAAGCTAATGAAAGTACAATCTTGATTGTTTGCTTTCTTGCAAAATGTACCTGTTTATTGCAGCCATTTTATATTGCATTTTAACAATATTTTATGAACAAAAATGTTCAAAAAAAGCATAGACAATTACAAAAGAAAAACTTTCTTTTCTATCAAAAAACTACATAGTCTCTTTAATTATATCTACACAGATCCTATTAAAACATACCCATTAGGACAAATTATTAACAAACAAAAAAGTTAAAAAAAAAAACTCAATTCGATATTCAACATAAAGTGGTCTTATAGTTTTAATAAATGATTAAATATAACTAAATTTAACTTTTTTTAAACACGGCTAAACACAATAAGTAACAACCACTGACGAAATGTTTTTTTATGCTATAGCTTGGTTTCCAATAAATGTTGAAATATTGTACAACAGTTGTGCAGTTTTGTAGTACAATAGTTGTTACATTGCAACAATTGACTTGTTATTATTTGTGCAACAATAATTTAACACCATAAAATTTATTTTATAATCGACATAAGTTGTGCAACTTAACAAAAAAAAAATTTATTATAAATTAATGTTGTTGTGCGACATTCCTACAGCTATCGGAAACCACGCTTATCAGAGAAAAGCCGCAAAAACATATTTTGTTCAGTAATTACAAAAATTAGTAAAAAAAGCTTATTTTTTTCGTCTGACTTCTCGTCTGAACTTTGTGTTAAAAAGTCAGATAGGAAGTATTAAATATTGTCTACAAACTAGGTTGTTTCAGTCTCGGGTAAATTGTGTATATGTGGAAATTTTCAACGGCTAATATCTTGGAATAAAAAGCGCAAAATTTTCTCAGCTCTAAACCTAATCACTGCGCCAACCCAAAACCTTAGTTGACGTAACAGCACTCCTTTGCAAATTCAATCCTAAATCAGTCAATGCATGTGCCAAACCCCCTAAGCCTCCAACACTATTTTCGCACTATAATCCCGCATTTTACCAGTCGATTTTTTTTCGTTTTTTGCATTGCTAGTGAAGTATTTATTGGAGAATATTTGGCATTTAAAACAAAAGCATAAAAATAACTACTGAATCTTAATTAAAAATTATTTTTTTAATTTATGAATTTTGTATACTTATTAACAATAAGCAAAATAATAATAAACAAAATAAATTATCATATCAAATTTTTTCTAAGGATTCTTCATCGACTTGGCGCTCAAATTTTAAAAAACTAATATTTCATTAAACTTGAATTTACGTAAATTCTTTTGGTTTAAAATTGCCAGAATTTTGTTTTCAAATTGTTTTGAATAATGAATATGTTTTGTTTTCTTAAATTGGTTTAGAATGCGTTTTTAAAAGTTTTTCCAAAAAAAAATGTTTTTGATGATATTTTTAAAAACTAATTATTGAAAGCTAATGCAAGATTGATCAAAAGCGTAAAAAATGGAAACTTTAATTGTTTATGCGCTCATTTATGACTACTAAGACTAAATTTAACAAGCATGAGCTCGTTAATCGCATTTATGCGATTTAATTGTTTTTGCGCTCAAAATTTTAAAATTTTAAAATTGTGCTAAATATAGAAAAACTTTTAATATTTAAAAACAAATATCACAATTTTTATCTCAAAGAATTATCTCAGAAGGAAGTTAATTTATATTTGATATTACCAAAATAGTTGTAACAAAAAAGAAAACTTGGAAACAAGCTTAAAAAACAATTAAATCTAAATGCTCCTGTTTTTTACTGCTCTTTTGTATTGTTATGAAAAAGATAAAAACATTTAAATGTAGCAATGAAAACTTTTAAATTTCTTAAAAAAAAACTTATCAAGAAGTCTCAAGGTCGTTTAGAAGCACATAGAATAAGTAAACATCGGCTACTTTTTATTAAAATGTTTAGAAATTTTAAAAATGGCCGCGTTTCCTAACTAAAGACTAAATATTAGATTGAAAATAGAATCATGTATTTCTTTTTAAAAACTAAATGTAGTACAAGGTGCTTGAGCCAATATTGTCAAGCGTGCAAACTTTCAGCGCCACCAAGTAAATAACCAACTCTGCTAAGGTTTAATTACCTGTTATCAATTATCAATTAAGGTTTAATTACCTATTAAATAATCAATTAAATAAACAAAGATCTACAGAGTAAATGTAACAACAAGTCCTTGACGTCATTAAGTCCTTGACACTAAACAGAAGATATTTGGATAGCGTAAAGCCTAAGTGGACTATTTTTCGATTCTTCAATTTTCGATTTTTATTATTATTGTGTTTCTGCATTAATAGGACTATGTTTTATTTATAACCAAGCGGGCCAACCCATCAACAACATAGGTTGGTGTTAAAAATTATTATTTTTTTTTTGTGTTAAATATAGTTTATAATTAATCTAAAAAACTGACACCTGAACAATTTCGAAAATTGAGATTAGTCCACTTGGCCTAAACATCCATTTATACACTATATACACTATATTTCTTTATATTTGATTGGCACTATATTTCTGACATCAAAAATTTAAACCACTTTGATTGGCACCATATGGTGATTGGCACTATATGATTTTTATAGTCAACTTACGTGTTTTTTACGTCCTATATATCAAAATAATTGTGTTTGAACCATTTTGGCGGTTTTTAAATTGTATTTGAAATAATTTTCAAATACAATTTAAAACTCTTTTACTACCACTAATAAATGGCATTAATAGCAATATTACGGAGTCTTTAAAATGATTTGACTTTAAATAAAAAGAAGATTTTTCGAAAAAGAGTTAATTTGGATTTAGTTTAAAATTTGAGAAAAGCCTTGAGACGTAATTACATTTGAGAAACGTGAGGGGGTTTTCATAAAGTAAGTGTGGTATTGTGATTTATACTCCTCCAGCTAATTGCCCAGCGGAGTACCTCATACCATTGCGCACACATTTAACCAGTATTCTCCTTTCTGAGCACCCTGGTCTTTGTACGGGTTGAGATTGTTGGAGATGAAGAAGATATTTTAGTGGCAGATATATTAGAGTGAGAAAGATAGCATAGAGAAAGACAGATTGGTCATTTAAGAAACACAGGAACTAGAAAAAAGTTTTAAAACTTCAACAATACAAAGACAAAGCTAAAATTTTGAAAGAAACAGCTCGTCTCAGAGGAACAAACATTTATGTAAACGAGGATTTTTCTCACGAAACAGTTGCAATCAGAAGAAAACTATTTGCGAAAGTAAAAGAACGACGTTTAAACGGTGAGAATGTTTCGGTTCGTTACGATAAAATTATTTCTTTTAAAACTAATATTTTAAAAAACGTTCAAAACAAATAATCGAATTACGCATTCTAAAAAAGAAACCTTAACCTAATTTTAATAATCGTGGCTTTTATGAACGATTTTGAATCCATTTCTTTTAATTTTTTTGAAGGAAACCACTTTTCCTCTGATAAAAACATAGACCCAGATAATAATTTTTATTACGATACTTTTACGGATTGTGCTTATTTTTATCCTAAAGAGCTTGAAGGTTTTCTTTTTCAGAATGCAATTAAAAAAAGTTCCAATCAAATTAGAATTCTCCACCTCAATATAAGAAGCTTAAATCGAAATTTTGAAAAACTTATAAATTTATTAGAAGAAACAAAAAATCTATTTAATATCATTTGTTTAACTGAAACATGGGTTAGATTAAACGATTTTGACAATAATTTTAATATTCCTCATTTTAAAATTATCTCACAAGAAAGAAAAACGAGTAAACGAGGTGGAGGGCTTCTAATTTATGTTCATGAAAGTATCTTTTATAATATGAGAAACGATTTAAGCGTCTCCGATGGCGATAAAGAAGTTTTAACAATTGAACTTTACTCGAAAAAACAAAAACCTTACTAAGCTGTTGTTATCGACCACCTGACGGCGTGAGTGAAAACTTAAGCATGTTTTTACAACATATCGTGAATACCAGCGACGCAGAAAAAAAAAAGAGCTTTGTAATTGGGGACTTTAATATGAATTGTTTTCTTTATAACGATGAGTATAAAGTTAAAAAATTTTATGACACAATTTTTGAAACAGGGTCTATACCCTTAATTAATCGCCCTACTAGGGTAACAATAAACTCGGCTACCCTAATAGATAATATCATTACAACAGATATTTTTAATAAAGATATTCAAAAAGGTATTTTAAAAACTGATATATCCGATCATTTTCCTATATTCCTTATTATAAACTCAAATTTAGAAAAAAATATTAACACCCCTACAGTTGCACTATGCGTTGCTCTTATACAAAATGAGGAAATAGGCATATAAATAAAGAAGGACTTAAAATATTTAACTTATTTTTTCACAAGACATCAAATTTTTATTTATATTTCTATATTTAAAAGAATCATATTCGGTTTTCATTAAAAAACAATTTATTGTATTTTTTTTCGGTTAGTCCGGACTAATTCTAGATTTGTCCGGAAAACTACACAAGTCCGGATGATTTTATTCAAAAAAAAGTAGGCGCCTATATTTTATAGAATTTTACAAACTATGTATATGAACACTATTTCAAAATAAACAGTATCATTGAATATAATAAACAACTCTGCTATCATATGATACTTGGCTCTTTGCATTCTTTCATAGTTTCTCAACGTTCTATTCTAATAGATGTTTTTAATAACTTGTGGCTATGAAAATAGCCGTTTTTTAAAAATTCAACGCAGAACAGCTCATCAGTATGATTCTTCATGGTCTTACTTCCTAAAATAGTTAATTGCTTGTTAAAATTGATTAAATTTTTTCTTAAATTTTTTTTTAAAAACATAAAAAAAAAAAAAAAAAAAAACGCAACTTTGAATTGTTAATTAACCAAAATTATGAGATTGCCTAACCAAAAA
This sequence comes from Hydra vulgaris, assembly GCF_022113875.1. NCBI lineage: Eukaryota > Metazoa > Cnidaria > Hydrozoa > Anthoathecata > Hydridae > Hydra > Hydra vulgaris. The sequence continues at coordinate 13,623,476 of NC_061163.1, read as the reverse complement.
AAAAATCAATCAAAACTATTAACAATATTAATAATAAAACTATTTTACCTTTATTTTAAGCAGTTATCAGAAGAACTGTCACTTTGCTTTCTTAAACTATTTTGTTTTCACTCTTTTTTTATCCATTTTATTTTTTTTGCAAAAGAGGTACATATCAGATGTCATAAACAAATAATTAGCTGTATCCCTAGTGTTTTCTGCAAAAGAGGTTAAACGAGCATGACCAATTCGAGCAGTTTTGTTTTCCTTATTTCTGGCTTCAATAGCACTCTCAGACAAAGAACCTATCGGGTACTTAAAATACCTTATAAAAGAAGTACCATGAACTATCACTCTATGCACAGATTGTGACATAGGTATGGTTTTTAAAAATTTATCATTAGTTATGAGTGCAAATAGATGTTCAGATTTCTGTTTGAAAACCTTTATATCCGGTCTTGTAGTTGTTCTGTTTATATCAATGAGTAAATCTCGAAACAACTTAATCATTCTGATATCCAAGTTTAAAATTCTCCCTGTCACAATGGGGTTATTAAAAAATTTGTGAGCAACATTTCCAGTATTGGTTGTTCCACATCCTTTCCTGACAAAAGAAACCCTTATACTCAGTTTTATCTTGAATAAATGCTGGAATTTTTTTTTGTTTTCAATAAATTCTTTACTCTTTTGTGATGGAATATTTCTTCCTTGCTTAACAGCTGGGAGTTTACAAGCAGTATTGAAAATCCACTCCATACAGCGCATCCATAGATGAAGACTGCAAATTCCAAGTTTCAAAACATGCTTGTTTAAGTTAATATTTTTTTTCCAAATAGTTTTCAAGTTAAACTCCTTAGAATTTGCAAGGCATACATGGCAGGACTGAGATGAAATTCTTTTTTTAAGCATATTTGATACAACAGCGTTTAGTGTTTTGCCATCATTCATTGTGGTATAAATAGTTGACAAACTACACTTTACTACAAAAGTACTTTCACCAAGTTTAAATTCAATATTCTTCAATAAAAAAATTTCATTTTTCAAATGTTCAAATTTTTCCTGAATAAAACTAGCAGTCTCTTTTGCAAAACAAAAAAGAAGATGACGGGTTGCATCTGGACTATTTGGAATTAAATTTTTCCATATTATTTTTTCTCCACTTCGGATCTCCAGCAGTACAAACACTATACTATACACAGAGCGATCATCTACACCTCTTTTCATAGTTGCTGAATTTTGAAACTCCGATTGATCACTTTGACCATCACCTCCTACTTTGCAAATAACTTGTACATTATCACGCTCTTCTTGTGATAAACTCATTATGCAGTTACTTTCATAATCCAAAAGATATTCAAACACTCTAGAAACTGAATGCTTTATCATATGGAAAAGACTACATTTTACTTCGGTTTCAGAATATTCAACCTGTTCTGGATATGTCAATTTTTTGTATTGCTTCAATTTGGTTAAACCTGGAGGAACAAGATGACGATTATGAGTCACTATATTTTTAAATTCAGTCCATGTTCTATCTGTAAGTTTCAAATTACAAAGAGCTTGCAATGACAAATTTGAACCATATAAAATAGCCCCATCAGTAGAAGAATTAGATTTAAACCTTTTGACAGCATGTTGCAGTTCTTCCACCTCTCGTTCTCTAAGACTATCTGTTCTTTTACGCTTCATCCTGTTTGTAAGCTTAATAAAAGACTTTCTAGGTTTTTGTGTACAAGATGTATTGACTGCAGATGATTTAGGCACTCTACATGGTACACTATAAATAATAAAAAAGTACATTGAAACATATATACATTTTGAAGGTTTTGTGAAACATAGTCAAACAATATGTATGTGTGTGTGCAAAATAAAAAGAGGGAGATACATTTATCTATGCATACCTGTTTACATTGGATCCATGAGTACGAAGCAGTAATTCCCCTTCTTTTATTTTACGCTCACCCTGCTTGATGAGTTGATTACCCTGTTTAATCAGATTTTCACCTTTTCTAATTAATAGCAGTTCTTCCTCATGTGTTCTAATCTCTTTTTCAGAATCTTTTTCTAATCTACACACACAAGTATAATATATATATATATATATATATATATATATATATATATATATATATATATATATATATATATATATATATATATATATATATATATATATATATATATATATATATATATATGTGTGTGTGTGTGTGTATATATATATATATATATATATATATATATATGTGTGTGTGTGTGTGTATATATATATATATATATATATATATATATATATATATATATATATATATATATATATATATATATATATATATATATATATATATATATATATACTACAATGCAATATTTATTACTTATTTATAATAAATCAATATAGAATATATCATACAAGAGATATTTGCATTGTTGATTTTGATCCAAAAAATGTTTATATTTAGTAAGAAAGAACTTTTTTCTTTTTCCACACTCATTAAATTTTTTTATTAAGTTAAAAGCCAGACTTTTGAAAATGTTGAAATTCACAGTGCAATCAGCATAAAGTGATAAAAACTTGGACTGCAAAAATTTAGCACATTCAGATACATTTTTACTCGTGAAAATATGCCTTGGAGGAAAATTATCAGCCAGAAGTTTGCTAAGATTAAAAGTAACCATTTTTAAAAAATTCTAAATCAATGAGAGCCAAACTGAGGTTATAACTAAAAGACTAGAAAAGAATGTTCCGCCCGCATCCAGTTTCTTCTTGACAAAAACTAACTAACCGGTTTTTAATAAATCCACCTCTTTTGAATTGATTTTATAGCATGTTACTACAGAGGTAGCCAGAATATTATTTCACTTATAAAAAGTCAATTTGTTTAAGAAAATTTTAAAAAAATAAAAAACTGGCTACCTCTGTAGTAACATGGTCTAATCGATCAATCTTTACAGACACCCAAAAACAATGATCCAAACATTTTTTTTTTCTTTTCTTGGTTTTTAATTTACGAAATGTATCATTTATTAGAAAATGTGCAAAAAAAATGAAGAAATTTGAAAATTATCTTATGTAATTTAAAGATTTAGTGAAAACATGGGTTTTTTTACCCCTGAAAACCCCGCACCTAAAAAGGCAAATTTAAAAAAATTAAAAAAAAACTTTTTTTTATTAACTAATACTAACTTGTTTCAGTTAAAAAATATTTAAAATATTAAAATTGAAAATTTTTTTCTGAAAAGTAAGTAAAATCCTATTTCCGCTTCGCGACGCACAGTGAGTTGTAAGAAAACGTATCTTTAAACAAAAAAACTTTGAGCTATTTAAAGATCAACTATCTTTGCTCCATTGGAATCATGTTGATTTTAATGACCATGCAAATAACATCTACGAAGCATTTTATAAAACATTGTTTTCCGTTTCCGACGCTAATTTTCCAATTGTTGAAAAAATAATAAAAATTAACAAAAGCTCAAAAAGTCCCTGGATTACGAAGGGATTAAAAAAATCGTCAAAAATTAAACAAAAGTTGTATATTAAATATTTAAAAACAAAAACATCTGCTAGCGAAAAAATATACAAAAACTACAAATATCTATTTGAAAAAATACGTAAAAACTTAAAAAGAAATTACTACTCAGAACTAATTAATAAATTTAAAAACGATTTAAAACGCACATGGCAAATTATGAAAGAAATTACTGGAAAACAAAAATCGTGCTTAGGTTTTCTGCCGCAGATGATTAAAGTTGATAACATAAGTTTATATGACCCAAGAGCCATATGCCATGAATTTAATAAATTTTTTATTGGGATAGGTCCTTCCTTATCAAATAGGATTTCAAATACGACGGCTTCTTTTAATGATTTTCTTGTACCTGTGGATAATTGCATTTGCTCTGATGAGTTATCTTCAGAATTATCTTTTGAGGAATTTGAAGTAGCTTTGAATTCTGTGAAAAGAAACAAAGCAACAGGAGCAGATGAAATTAATGGAAACGTAATTATAGATTGTTTCGATATATTAAAACATATTCTTTTTAAAGTTTTTAGAGCTTCTATAAATCAAGGAATTTTTCCAGAACAATTAAAAGTTGCTAAAGTTACTCCTATCTTTAAAGAAGGTGACAGATCAAATATTAGCAACTATCGACCCATTTCTGTTTTTTCGGTATTTTCAAAAATTTTAGAAAGAATAATGTCTAATAGAATATACAAACATCTCAACAAAAATAACTTACTGTACAACAAACAATTTGGTTTTAAAAAAAATAACTCAACAGAGCATGCAATAATCCAGTTTGTGCATGAAATCTCAAAATCTTTTGAAAAATCACAGTATTTGTTAGGTATCTTCATTGACCTATCAAAAGCTTTCGACACGGTAGATCATCACATTCTGCTTCAAAAACTTGAATATTATGGAATTAATGGTATTGCCTTAAAATGGTTTAGAAGCTATTTAACAAAAAGAAAACAATTTGTAATTAGTAACGACGGCTATCAAAATAATTGTCTTGATATCGTCTGCGGTGTTCCTCAGGGTTCAATCCTCGGGCCCCTACTTTTCTTGATATATATAAATGATCTGAATAAAGCTTCTAACCTTATAAGCATTATGTACGCAGATGATACCAATCTATTCCTCTCAAACAGTAATATATACGAACTCTTTACTACTATGAATAAAGAATTAAAACATATATCAAACTGGTTTAAATGTAATAAGCTAACTTTAAATATTAATAAAACCAAATGGACTCTATTCCATTCGCATGCAAAAAAAGCGATTTTTACCAATAAATTTGCCGAAACTTTTTATTGACGAAATTGAAATAAAAAATGATTCCGTTACAAAATTCTTAGGTGTTTATCTCGATGAAAACATCTCCTGGAATCAACATATTAATTATATATCTACCAAAATTTCAAAAAACATTGGGATTCTATATAAAGCTCGTAACTACGTAAATAAAAATTGCTTAAAACAACTTTATTACTCTTTTATCCACAGTTACATAAATTATGCCAACACTGCTTGGGGGAGTACTGTAAAAAGTTAAAACTTCTTTATCGTCGTCAAAAGCATGCGATCCGCATAATTAACTATGCCGATCGTTTTACACACACAAAACCTCTTTTTACTGAAATGAGATTGTTAAATTTATTTGAACTCAATGTATTTAAAGATTTATGTTTTGTATATCTATGGAGAAATAATCAATCCCCTACCGTTTTTAATAATACTTTCAAACTCAAACCTAACAACAAATACGATATGAGAAACATAAACTTTTTAAAAGAACCATTTTGTCACACAAAATTTAATCAATTTTGCATTGGTTATCGTGGACCCCACCTATGGAATAATATAGTTTTGCAGAATTTTGATTTACCAACTTCCTTTTACCTTTTCAAGCTCAATCTAAAAAAATGTATTATTTCACTTGATAATATACTCAGATACTTCTAATATTTTGAAAATTGTTATACAACTTGAATTCAGTACTTTATTTTAATTTTTACTTTATTTTTTAGTATCTTATACTGGTATTTATTTTGCTTGTTTGTGCTTTATAAGGTTCTGATGACAAGATCTTGTGATCTTCTTTCAGATCCTAGCTTATGTTTCATTGCAAGCAGTTTATGTATGTGCGCATCTACGCATTTGTATGTATATATATGCTTATATTTATATATGTATGTCCGTGTTTTTTCTTATTTTAATTTAGTTGATAAATGTTGTAACACGAATTTAATTGTAACACGATATATATGGCATATATAATTGTACTTTGACATTTTAATGTAATTTTCATATTGCCTCACTCTCGGGCGATCGGATTGCATTTAAATTTAGAAAATAAGACAAATAATAATAATTAAATAAATAATTTAACGCTTTTTTAACTACATATATGGGCCCTAAATGGGTCACATGTGGGCTAGCCCTTGAATACAAATTTGTATTCTAGGGCTAGCCCACATGAGGCCCATATTGAGCCCATTTATAAAGCCCACATAGGGCTCACTTGGGCAAACCCATATGGGTCCCAATAGGACATGTTCACTGGGAAGTTTTAAAGAAAGATATTTTTTAGAAAAAAAAAGTGAAATATGAAATATGTTTCTAATTATATATGTAGTTTTATATAATCAAATGATTTTTTGTAATGTTTTTTATTGGAGAGATTTACTCAATATGCAGAAGGCAACCTTCGACAACATGAAACAATCGTTCCGAGGGTGTAAGTATGATGAGATTAACAATCTTTTTACCAAGTGTTATGTACTTTATCAAAGTTTGCTTGTTGGGTAGAGCGGGACATTGAGACTGTGGAGCATAACGGGACAAGCTCAAGCTCAAGCCTGTTGAGTTTGAGCTTGAGCTTGAGTTGAGCCGGATTTTGAATCTTTCACTTTAGAAATTTACAATAAGTCATCAAAAAATATTATTGTAATAACTACATACTGACCACCAAACTAATGTTTAAATAACTTTGAAAATCACTTAAACAATTACTTTAAAATAGCATGCAAAAAAAATAAAGACCGCTCGTTTTTATTTGTTGGAGATTACAACGTTGACTATTTAAAATATGGTGAAAATAATAAAGTACAACAATTTTACGATCGCTTTAATGAGTATGGAATCATGCCTATAATTAAGAAACCAAAAAGAATAATACAAAACTCTTGTTCTGCAATCGACAATATTTTCACAAACACATTCTTCCATTCCTCATTTAAATCAGACATCATTAGAAGTGATGTCACTTCTAATGATGTCACTTCTAATGAACCAACCATTTTAATTTTTTGAAAATTGCAAAGACTGCAAGTCTTTGCAATTTTCAAAATATCAAAAGATATACTAAAAAAGGACTGGCACTTCAAATTAAGAATCTTTAGAACCCGAGCAAAAAATATGTTTAAACTAAAGCTATCGACTGTAAATTGGAACTTTGCTTTTCTCGAGACATATGCTAATAACAACTACAACCTTTTTCTAGATAAAATTTTTTAATTTTTACGATAAGCATTTTTCTAATAAAACAAGCCGTATTAAAACTAAAAGACTTCTTAACCTTTGGTTTACCAAAATCCTCTTAAAGTCTTTATAGCAAAAACAAAAGCTATATATACGCTTTATTAAATCAAAGAAAGATCGTGACAAGCATAACTTCAAAAACAAGCTGTTAGAACTAAAAAGTAACTGGAAAGAACACTGATATAACTAATTTTTCCTTATTCCATTCTAAACGAAAGTTTTAATATATTCCAAAATCCGTACCAATGCTATATATAAGTAACATCAAAATTGAGCGCTCATTCACAAATAAATTACTTGGTATTTTAATAGATGAAAACTTATCCTGGAGAGATCATATTAAACATATTAGTAATAAAATCTCAAGAAATATTGGCATTTTATATGAAACTAGACAAATCTTAAACAAATCTACTCTAACTCAGCTATATTCTGCATTCAAAAATAGTTATTTATCTTATGGCAATATTGTTTGAGGTATTACAAATAAATCTAAACTCGAATGCCTCCTTAAACAATAGAATCATGCAGCACGCATTATTCATTTTCAAAATCGCTTCACAAATGCTAAACATCTTCTAAAAAGCATGAGGGCACTTGATATGTATGAACTAAATATTTTCAAAACTACGCAATTTATGTTCCAACATCAGTCAAAAAAAAAAAACGCCGAAGATTTTCGAAAATACTTTCCCTAAAACATTAAACCGATAACGTGTTTTCGGAACATTCTCCTCCACCCAAGTTATAAAAACCACTTTATTTTAATAAAAGAGTGATTTTTATAATTTTATAAATAAATTGGAAAGTTTACTACTGTTTTTTAGATATTCAATAATGCAGTAAATCAAAATCAATGTTGTCATCAGTAATTAGCCATATTCGTCAAATAAATAATTTTCCTGCAAGCCTTGCAGATGATCTTTTATTTTTATAATGGTTCTTTGAAGTTCCTGGAACGATTCTCTTAACACTTGGGACAGTTTTTGCTTAGACTGTGTAAACTTAATTTTAGCCTGAAAAATAGATTACTTTGTTTCGAAGGAGAATAGTTGAAATAACTTCTATTTTTAAAAAACGTATACAAGTATTCTTTACTATATTTTGAGATACAAAAAAAAAATAAAATTAAAACTGTTCTTTCAACAGCATTTATGTTGCTAAGAGAACTGGTGCTAAGTTTGCATAGCTCAAGTCCGTATGAAGCTTAAGAACTGTTAATAAAGTTATAAAGATGAAAAATTGTTGACGGCGGGCCAAAACGAAATCCACTGTCAATTAAAGCTATTGCAATTAAATTAAACTGAGTTATACGCTCATTTAAGTGTTTTTTAAAGTGTTGCAAACTTGTTCTTATTCAGGCGTGGATGCAGCATTTTTTGATGTTTGAAATACCATCACTTTAATGTACAAAATATTAAAGTACATTTTTTGTCCACAACGCTGTTGATCCAAGGTATAAACAGTCAATTTTTTTTTTCAGACGCAATAAACATTTTTGATAAAAAAAAAAAAAAAAAATGAAGAGCAACTATTTTTGTTTTTTGTTTACATTTTTGTAATTATTTACAAAAACAAACAAACAAGGCTTCTGAAAGAAGATCACAATGATCTCATCATCAGAACCTTTTACAAGTTTTTTCATCAATACATAAACAAGGCTAAAAAACTACAATAAATCGTGATATATATTGAAAATATAAATTAAACCACTAATGTTATATATAATAAAAAGTTGATTCTTTTTTTTTTTTTTTTTACATGTTTATTTTACAACTACAAAGTATTTACAAGTAACCAATCACAGATTGGCGGTAAAGATATAGTAAACATAAATATCATAAACATAAAGTTCGAAATATACGAAGTAAACAAAAATATAGTTGCATACAACTCCGAGACACGATTAAAATAAACGCTAATTACAACAATGTAGTAACGTGTACATAAATATAATCCGATAAATATATTTCTATATTATTCCTGGTAATATAAAAATATACAATAAATAAAAATAAACTAGCTGATTTTTCGGAAAAGTGTTTAGATGTTTGACTATAAGTTTATTTACCATATTAACACTAATTTCGTTTTTATCATACTTGTGTATAAATATGATAAAAACGAAATTAGTGTAAGATTGATAAGAAGAATTATTATTTGTTAGTAGTTATAGGAAGCTCGCAGAAGACTTAAGTCAGTCTTGTGTCATCGAGTACCTTTTTCCGGACGTGTAATACACATAAAAATCAGTTGCATACGCAGTATATATGTATGTTGTACATTTATACCTTGTTATTAATATTATTGTTTTTTATTATCGATTTGTAATAAAAGTTAAGCTACATTTTTAAAATTTTTTTTATTTTATTTTTAATTCCTTATAGTTGTTTAATTTGATTATTGTAGATTTTAGCTTTATTTTCAGAGAGTGTTTGTTGTTTAGGTTTAATAGTGATTCGTTTCTGGAAACTAATTTGTTAAATGAATAGGGACCACGATATGTAATTGAGAAATTTGAGAGTCTTGTTGTTTCAAACGGTATCTTAGTTGCCTGTTGCTCTTGTATTGTATCTATTTATATTGTTTAAAAAAAAAATGTGATTCGTTAAAAAAAAAACTCTGCAATGTATACTTTACTTTGCAATATCTGCAGAAGTTATTTGATTGGTTGCAAATATCAAAATTTAACTAAAATATTCTCAAAAAAGTATTAGTATGAAAAGTAGGGTACAACATAAAACGCTTTTTGAATTTTAACATCAAAGCATAGCTTGAAATTTGATTAAAAATGTTTTGAAATGATTTGAAATTGTTTTGTTAATTCAAAACATAACAGCAGTGTTTTGCCAATTTGAAGCAAAACTAGCGTAATCTTTGTTTATTCTTTTTTTTATAATTATAAAAATTTTCTGTTTACTAAAAACTGGCATAAAATAAACGAGTCAGACAATGTCCTTATTCGTTTCCTACTTTTTACTATATTTAAGGATTGTATTAGTTAAAATGCTAAAAACAAACTTACGACTAGTTAACTTCATTAACTAGTCAAATTAACAATTTAAGTAAAACTAAGATATGGGTAAAGATATGCGTAATAATAAGATATGAGTAATAATAAGGTATGGGTAATAATAACATATGGGTAATAATACTCTGCAATTGCAAAAAATGTTTCCCCTCTATCCTCACCCTATAATTTTTTTGCACAACGGGGGTAGTTACGTCACTTACTTTTTTTTTTTTTTTTTTTGACGGGGTAAACGAAAAAACCGCGCCCGCCTCTGAATATTTGTATGGTTATAGTTTATTCTAAAAAAATACACATTTAATGATGTAACTTAACTCATTATTATGAAAAGAAAGACTTTTAAAAATATAGTTTTGATTATATAGCAATTTAACTAAAAGATAAAAACATCATCAACATATCTATTTATAAATTAAAACTCAATAAAAAAAATTAAAATCAGTATATAAAAATAAAAAAATATATAAATAACAATGATATTAACAAGATCGATTTAAATAAATAAAGATTATATTATTTTAAATACTAATAAAAATATTTTTAAAATTCAGAAGGTAGATCTTTGCTTTTAATTTGTTGAAAACCATTTTTTTTTATTTTTTTCACCTTTAATGGAAGATCTTTTCACATTTCTAACAGGTATAGGATTATTTGGATCGTATATCGAGTGAGAAACTGGAGTTGGCAGTGAAGAGAATTTTAATTGGTTGGATGTTGCCTGGTGATTCACCGGATCGTCACAACTAACTGGAATGAATGAAGTTTTATCTAACTTATTACACAACTGGTTATACATTCTCAGGGAATTTTTAGAATTTAAGTCATTATCATTTGATAATCGATCAATATCTTCACAAAACGATTCCTTAGAGTGCTCACAAGCATCAACAGCTTTTAAGTATATGTGTTCATCTTGCTGCTCTACCTGGTCTCGATCACCTCGACCCAAATTATGAACTTTAGAGTTTTTATAGCTACTATTAACTATTGGTTGATTTAATTCTGTATTGTTTTGTAAAACTTTGCTGTTGTATGTATTATCCTAATATATATATATATATATATATATATATATATATATATATATATATATATATATATATATATATATATATATATATATATATATATATATATATATATATATATATATATATATATGTATATATATATGGGTATTAAGGTACAAAATATTTTGAAAAAATCACGTTAAAAAATAATTAAAATACAAAAAATTAAATTTGCATGCAATTTTAAAAAATACAGATTAAGGATATTATATTTAAACTGTTTTTGATTTATTTTTATAACATATGTTACTGAGAAAATAAATTATTATTGCAAGAAAATAAATTATTATTGCAAGAAAATAAATTATTATTGCAAGAAAATAAATTATTATTGCAAGGAAATTTTTATTATAAATTTCTTTAAAATGTTTTAAACGATTTTAAAGATTTAAAAGTGCATTTTAAAAATAATGAGTAAATTTTAAAAATAATGAGTAAATTGCAATCTTGATTTTAGTTCCTTCCTCCTCAAATTTTCTTTTCAATACTTTTGAGCATAATATCAAAAAAACATTACAACAACTATGAAATACAATAACTAAAAACATTATTTGTATCTATGTTTTTAGTTATTTTATTTCAAATATTAGATATGAACTTCTAAATTTTAAGTTTGAAATATTAAATCAAGAATAAAAAATTCGCACTACCTTTGTCAAGTTCTTCTGTTAAATTTTCTCATCTCTTTGTGAGAGTGCACGGGTGGGGCAATTCTTGTCCAATGACAACCCAGGAACTTTTACTTTATTTTTTTTTATTGTTCCAGGTGATGATGCCTTTACTAGAGTAAAACCTAACATACCTCTAATAATTGGTTTCTGGTAATAAACTTTGACTTTTGTAAAACAAATTAGGTAGACTTAGGCACTATCATCTTTATGAGATTTTGTAATGTTGGGCATTTTGATAAGATGAGTATTACCATTAGTAACTACTGCAGTATATAAAAAAAGTTCATGATATCTATTAGTAAATTTTCTTGCATATTTGGGACAGTGGGTCACAATTTTTTAGATATATATTGTTTCCAGTCTTTAAGGAGTCGTCCATAAATGACGTCACGCTTTAGGATGAGGGAGGGAGGTGTAAGTGGTTTTGTGACGACTTATACAGAAGTTGTTACTAAAGAATTACGATGTTGTGCAGAGAAAGGGGGGGGGTCTATTATGGTTAAAAATTGTGTGACTTAATTTGTGGACGACTCCTAATCACTGCAATTTTTTGTAAAAAATTCAGATTTGATACCAGTATCAATGGAAGTTACCAAAAATCAATGATCTGTCTGTTTAACACTTTTTTTGAATAAGTTTGACAGAATATTTTCAATATTTAGATTATAATAGTACAAAGAATTGTCAAATCGAAAATACAAACCATTTTTGGTGAATATTTTTTTCTAATAAACTATTTCCACTCCGTTGCGAGTGAACTGTTTCTGTTATTTATAGTTCATTTGCAGCATGTAACAAAAACAAGGTACAAAGAAAATTATAAACTATTAAGTAGATAAACTATTATTAAAATTATCAACTATTATTGCCTCCCCCCCCCCCCCCTTCCTACTTAAATAAAACAAAGATTATATTTCATTGTATCTAAAGTCAACTTTGAAGTTATTTAAAAAAAAGTAAAACAGGGTGAAATGAAATAGCGGGTAGAACGAAATAGTTATGACAATGTTTATTCTTTCGCTTTTAATTAACTATTGAAAAATGTTTTGTAAATATTTTTTGATTATATTGTAGAGAATATTTTTCTGAGTAAGATAGTATTAAATTTTACTTTTAATTAAAAAAATTTTGTTATAAATTTATAAGTTTTCGAATGCGTAATAAGATTTTTTTTATTTGTTTGAAAAAGGGAACTTAAAACTCTCGGAAATTAAATTCGGTATCATTTAATTCAAAATGTTTACTGATACAACTTTTTATGCTGATCAAGAATCTTTTTTTAAAATTAAATAAGCAATTTAGGAAAAAAATTGAGTTCTGAGTTAAAAAATTGAGTTCTGAGTTAAAAACGGAAACTGAGTGTTGCGGGGTTGAATGAAATACGCTAATAAATAAATAAATACAAAGCAATAACTTATTTCTTAAAAGCGGCTTTTTTAATTAGGTCTCAAGTGACTAATAAATCTCTAACTATAAACTTTTTGTATAAATTTCAATGAACAAATTTTTCTAACTGAATTTAAATGACTTTTACTTACTGCTTTTATAAATTGGTTCTAATAAATGAATGAAATTCGCTAGTTACTCTCTTGTTAATTTGCTTACCAGCTCACTCGTCACACATTCTACAGCCACTAGATGTTGGTGTTTATTGCCATGTCAAAAGAGTTTGGCGCAAATTACTTCAACAGTTTTATGCAGAGACAAAGTTTAGCAACTTATCAAAAAAATGTTTTATTCACCTGCAAAAAAAAACTTTTTAGCTCTGGTGAAGTTTTTACACGTACCCAGATAGTCACTGGGTTTCTGAATACTGGCTTGTTTCCACTCAACATCAATAAAATCCATATACTAAAAGTGAAGTTTGAAGTACACATTGAAAAATAGTTATTTGTAAAATAAAATTGTTTTAAAATCTGAAGAAAAAAATATAAAGTATAGAAATGTTTTTTTGAATTTTCAAAG
>NC_061163.1:13547208-13604708 GCF_022113875.1 Hydra vulgaris | reverse complement strand
CTTGAAGGATAAAACTTCTTCTGTATTTCCAGTAACTTTTAGGTTACTTCAAGGTTCTATACTTGGCTTTATTTGTATAAACGATTTTATTTACTAATGTCTAAACTCACTGTAGACCAGAGAGCATATCAGGTTTGATGGAGTGGTACCTGGTTACCTGGGATTTTTTCACTGGTAAATTATTGCTATCATTATAGTAACATGATTTAATTAAAATTTGTTTTACTTGCTAAGGCAGTTAAATTGTCAAGTCAATTTTCAAATAAAATGTGCAAATGAGTAAGTAAAATTAAATTGCATTCTAAATTTTATGTAGAAGAAATCTCTAATTTGCCAGATAATCATTTCAACTAAATTTTAAACTTGCTTAAAAAAGTTGCTGTTGCAAATTTACTATACTAGACAAATTGAAATATTTCAATAAAATAAAACATCAGAGCACTTCTCCGTTAATGAAAATTGTCTGAATGTTAACTGGATGTTACTTTTTGCCTATAAATCAATATTCATTAAATAAAAATACCAAATATATGTCTGGAAAAAATTTTTTTTTGTAATTTGGTTTGCACAGTGTGTTTATTTAAAAAAGAATATAGAGAATCAAGGGCAGTTCAAGTTAAGGTATTTTATACCCTGATACTTTATTTAATAATAATACTTTAGTAAATTATAAATAATAAAGGACCACCCATAATATAGTATTATAGTACATCCACAAAAAATTTTAAACCTTTTTACATTAAAATAGTATACATTAAAATAGTATACATAAAAATAGTATACATTTGAACACAAAGTCTTTATTGTTAAATGTATAATATTTTAATGTTATAAAAAATTTAAACTTTTTTACATAACATTAAAAAATTATGCATTTAAAAATTATTATAGACTATATGGGTGGTCCTTTATTCCTGTTTATGTAATTGGTAGCAGTAAATACAACAAATGATTGAATATAATACATATTTAGATATAACATAATTAAAACAAATTATTTCAAACCTCTTTGCAGAATAATTTGTTAAGTTGTAGAAGAAATTTGTAGTCGGATATGTTTGATTATAGTCTGAAATGCTTTAGATTGATTGGACCAACAAAAATCTTCAGATCCATGTTTGGATATTAGTATTCCAACATTTACTGAACTAAAATTATCTGAAAATGTATGCAGTATTTGTTTTTTTTTTTTTGTTACTGGAGGAGGCATTTCTTATCAGAGTGCTCAAGCTACTGCTGTAGACAACTTGTTCACTTTTACAATAAGGAGAACATGCCAAATTAATAACCAGTGCTATAATTAAAAAAAAAGCTGGAGAACAAATGTATAAAAAAAGAGACATGAGAAACACATATCTCTATTTATGTTGATGCTCCTAATTTAAACCATAACAGAAGTAGAAAATAATTTTTTCTTCAAACAGTCATGAAACTGCCTCCATTGAACTTTTTGACAATACAAAAAAAAAAAAAAAAACTTTGTTCTGCAATTAAAACAGGATTAAATGGAAGAGACTCTGTGGAAGAAAAGTTCAAAAACTAGATAACCTTAAAGTACAATTAGATCGATTTTATAGTATTGAGTAAGTTGAATTTGTTTCTTACCGGAATAAAGCTATCATAAGAGATTTAATATATGTTAAAAATCCCTCTGATTTAATCTTGCATATTATTAAAGAAAGTGGTATAAATCCATGTGTAGATTTGTAAGAGTTTCTGTATATGGTATAAGAGGATTCCTAAAAAATGTTTCTTTTGAAGAAGAAAAAGAATTTAAAAATAAATTTAAAAATAGCAGAATTCAGTAAGTTCTTATTAAAACCATTGTTGAAAATATTCCTAAAAAATATGAAAACCTTAGATAAATGCAGTTGTTCCCAACCTTTTCTTACCATTCCACAAATTATATATAAAAAATCTTTGATATATATTTTAGATCCCTTTGCTTTCAATAATTATTACAAGTTACAAATTTTAATAATGTAATCTTTATTAATCAGAATAATATTTTGTTTAAGGTATTTTTGATTAGACTGTTTAGTTACAGTTTATTTAAAAATATGCCAGTCTATTAATGACACAAAAGTATTTTATCTTAGTCAATATATGATACAAAAGCAGGTCAATGGAAAATCTGGCACTGCTTACTAGCAACTAATATCTGAAAATTCGGTTTAGTTTTTGATAGAGCACATCTAACATCTGGATTGATATTGAGTCTATTTCTTTTTTTAGTTTTAAGAGATAGCATAGCTGAAAACTCTGTTTCACGCAAATGAAATGTTGAAAAGGGAATAAGGGCTTTAAGTGAAATTCATGAACACAATGGATATGAGCTCCTCATTCTTAACCAGAAGTTATCTAATGGCGGTATTTTGAAGCCTCTTGATGAGCCGTTGTTATTTCAAAAATGTCAAATTTAATATATTCTACCAGTCCACTTCACTTCTAAGCTTGAAAATTCTTTCCAAAAAATTTCTAGCAGATAGCCATCACACTGAAACAATAACTTATTGTGTATAGCATCTATTTCAGAGCAAAATTTTGTAAAAAGTTGATTGTTAAGAGCAGAAAATTTTTACATGGCCAACTTGACTAATTGATTAAATACAGCTTTCAAACTACCTGGCAGTGTTTTGATTGCCAAAGCCTGTCTATGAATAAAACAGTGTATACCAACTACATTTGGAGCAATCTCTTTCACACTGGTCTGCAATCCATACTTACAACCCATTATGGTAGAAGCAACATCATTAGTAATTCCAAACAAATATTTTCATTGTAACTGTTTGTCATTGAAAAACTGTTTAAAAATTTCCATAATATCATGCTGCATAATATCATAACAAGTTGTTTCAAGGATAGAAGAAACATAAATCTTAATTGAACTTGTTATTGCAAATATACCTACAAAATACAATTAATTGCGCCATTGAATATCTGTGGACTCATCCAACTGAATAGAAAAATATAGGGCGATTTTTTAGTTTCAAAATTTTGTAGTTTTGTGATCCACCTAAAAAGTTCTCATGAACCCCCAGGGGTCCATGGACCACTGGATTAGTGCGTGAGAAACGTAATTTTTAACTAACTTAGATTTAAATAATTATTTTGCTTTTGATCTTAAATGTGCTAATGTATTATTTGGTCTTTCACTATATGCAGGGAAAAAAGCTTGCTTGTGGTGTAGTGGCGAATATACACTTGATATAGGAACTCTTAGAACTATTGGCAATCTTGATTCCCTTTATGAAAAATATATTAAAAATGGATCTATCAGATCTTCCATGAAGGAATTTGATAATATTGTAAACAAACACCTAGTATATCTTGACACGAATAAGAATACTTTGCTAGAAAATTTAGTTGCTCTGCCTGAGCTACATCTTTTTATTGGAGCAGTGGATAAAATAGCAGGACTTTTTTTAACTGGGTAGGATGGTTTTGAGTTTTGGTTAAATAAACACTATATAATTTAAAAAGGATATCATGGAGTTGAATGGGATGGCTTGACTTTAAGTTGCACTTTAAGTTAAAGCCTTGATTCACATCAACTTGAAGTGCAATTTAAAGTACCTTATCTACTTTCGGTAGTCTTACAGTAATTGCGATTAGGAAAATAGTCGGCATATAAAATTCGCTGAATGGTCACACACGAGCAGTGAACGCCTGAGGGAAGAAATGAAGTACATTAGAATAAAGGAGAATTATTTATTAGACAAAGGATATTTTGACAGTTGTCAAGACAAAAATAAAGATTAAAAAAGCTTAAGAACTTTTAAATCTGTACAAGAAGCTTGTTTTGGAAGAAATCTCGAATCTCAGAAACAAAATATTATTGTTTAAAGATCCATTTCTATGCCCACAAGAAAAAGTTACTTCACTTGGAAAGACACTAACAGTTTCATGGAAAATCTGCATTATAGTTTGCCATGTTTTTCTATATGTAAAGCATAAAGGGTGTGTCTCGTCAAAGTATGCAGAACAGTGTGGTGAAGTGATTATTGCAAAGTTCAAGCTTGCATAGCAATGATATAAACTCAGTATAGATCATAAAGATTATGAAGATAGATTGAAAACTGCTGTTGTTAATTAAAAGATTATAATACTTGATTTATATAAAAATTATACTTGGTAAAAATTTTCAATATCATTATATAGTTAAATAAAGCTGTCTTAGAAAGCTGTCATAGCAGAGTGTATGTTAGTAGGGTCAAGTAGGGTGCCAGATCAGAGAAATCAGGCAAAAGTCAGGGAATTCAAATAGCTCCAAAAAAATAAGTAATTAAGGAAATCAGGTTAAATTTTGGAAAAATTTGGGAGAAATCAGGGAAAATGGTTCTTAATCAAACTTAAGTAACTGAAAAAAAATTCCTATTGTACATGTAATATAAAATTTTATTCGTAATATATTTTACTCAATAATATATTTGAATTATAAAATTTAATATATTTGAATTATAAAATTATAAAATTTTATTTAAATTTCTATAATATTAAATATATTTTTTATTATTATTTATTTCATTATTATAGTTTTTTAAACTTCTATTTATACTTTATATGTGGGTTGATTTAATATTTATATTTTTGCAATTGAAGTACATTTTTCAAAAACAAAAGTCTAATTTTTCTGAAGTTGAGTTTGGGTAACTTAAAATCAAATCAGGAAATCAGATATCAGGGAAAAATTAGGGAAATTTACCTTAAATATTCACAGACACCCTAAAATAGAATTAGAGCAAATTTTTTTCAAGGGGAAAAATAAAACCCAATAATTTAGAAAACCCGTCCTCACCTTTATTAAATTGTTTTTCTATATAAACTTTTGTACTGACATAAACTAAAAAAAAAAAAAATCAAAAAATAAAAAAAATTCAATAGATTTTAAATTTCATTAAAAAATGCTTAAGCATTTAGGAGTTAAAGCTATATAAAAAATTAACATTCTCCCTTATTTTTTAATTGGGGAAGAGGGTTCAGAACTTTGTTTCTTCTAACTTCTTCTAACTTAGCAAGTGAAACTAATTTTAAATATGATATTAAATCATCTTAGTACAATGAAAGCAATATTTTATCAGTAAAAAATCCCAGGTGACACTCCATTAAACCTTATATGCTCTCTAATCCACAGTGAACTTTATATTAGTGTTTTGACAAAAAATATTTTCTTTTCAATCGCTTAGAAAGGCAGCCAAATTTGAATCTGAGCTCACTTTTGTATCATATTGGGTATAACATATGTAACAGGGGCTTGCAGTGGCATGTGAATTTTAACTCCAACAAAACTATGTTATTTATTAAAAACAAATATCAAAATACTGTCCACATTCCTATATTGATAACAAGCTACCGTGTCAATGAGTCCTCTTGAAGATCTTTTTGGATTATTGTTTACTATTGACCTCTGATGGAAACCATAAATACAATCAATTGGTGGTAAGTTAAGATCTGCTTAGATTGCCTTTCTTTATTGTGCTCGCCATTTTCTTACTCCTGATTCCTTTCTTTACCTCTGTAAATCTCTTATTCGTCTATGTAAGGAATACTATCATTATAATTAGGCTGGTACTTCTAATGATGCTCTTTCTTTTCTAGACATGCATCTAAAAACGCATTGTAAACGTAGTTGGACTTGCTTTATCTGCCAAGCTTGAGCAACTTTCTTATTGTTATAAATTTAGATCTTTTTTACAAACACTATCATGATCGCTGATCAAACAATTGCTGATCATCTCTAGTTTCGTCAACCAAAACTCATTCTTGCTTGACTTCAACAAAGTCACATTCTTTTACTGTATCTTACTGTAATTCTTTTTCTTGCACTTCAACCCTTTGGAACTTTCTCCCATGCTTTCCTGACTCATACAACCTACAACTTTTCAATTCAACTATTTCCTTGCTCTTTAACTCTTTTAATTCTTTGTTTTCTAGTAACTCCCAACTTAAAAGTGGTTGCTTGTTTTATTTTAAAACTTAAAAGTGGTTGCTTGTTGGGACAAAATTAAAATAAAATAAAAAAAAAAGGTAAAAAATTTTTGTTGTGTAAAAAAGTTAAAAAAATATCATTGACTTTTATAATTTTGTTTTCAATTAAAATCTTCAATTTTACCTATTTTATTGTTTGTATTTTGTGCTGATTGGAGCCTTAAGATTATTTACTGTATATAAATAAAAAAAGTGTTCCAAAACACTTTTTTTATTTATATACATTATTAGCCCTTCACTATGTTCCCCACCATAGTTATCTTCACCAAAGATGAATTCCAATACAACTTTGAACAATCGTTCAAAGTTTCATAAACAAAAAAATTGCATAAACTAATTATGAAAAATTATTTGCTATACGTAAAAAAAGTGATAAACAAATTATATTAACATGGCTGATGCTTAAGGAACTTAATACAAAAATAAGAAGCTCCATAAAATAAAAAAAACTCTATAGAATGAATAAGATACCACAAATGTCTAATAGGTTTCCAATGGCAACTAACGAATGATAACACAAATACCTACTAACTAAATATTTACCGGACCAAATATGAAGAACTATTTTTTTTAAGTATCTTTTAAATTTTTTTTTTATAAAACTACCTGATCAAAAAGTTAAATTTACCTCATCTTGCATTTCTCTCACTATTTTCCTTTCGGCTTCTAAATCCATCTATTAGTAACAAACTATGTATTTGAATTTATAAGTATTCAATATATTATAAAAAAATATTGAATACTTATAAATTTTATTTATCATTTAATAAGACGATTACAAAAAAATTTGAAAGTCTTTTTTAAATAACTTTGCCAATATAGTCAAAAGTCAAATTCAACAATATGGTCAAACAGAATAAATGTGGCAGTGTTAAAATTACAGGGTGATAACAGGATGCTACAAAAAAAAAAAAAATCAATTATATTTTACCTTTAAACAACATTAAGCAGTAAAAAAATCAACATAACAATTTGAAAAAAATGCCTGTTAATTGCTAGAACCTAATTTTGAAAAATAACATTAATTTTAACGTTGTGTCTAGCACAACGGTACCGTTGTTTTAATTTTTTATCTTAAAGTCATGCTAGAAAAGTTTGATTGGTTTATTAAAAGTCATGGCTGCGAATATGATTAGTTAGTTTTGAAAGTTTTATTTGTACAAATTTTTAAAAAATTACAAAATTAATATATGCGTACAGCATTGTGGATTCTCTGTTGTTTATTGCTCACGGAGTTCCGGGATCGAGTCCTGCATGCTGAAAAATGTTTTAAAGGTTTTTTAACAATTTTTTTTATTGAAAGCTATTATTATTGTTTGTATATTGAAGTTATATTTATGTTTATTATTTACAAACATCGACTGATTTAGAGATAGGCGCAGTGAGTGTACATACATCGACTGATTTAGGGATAGACGCAGTGAGTGTACATACATCCACAAATTTAGGGATATGCGCAGTGAGTGTGCATACATCCACTGATTTAGGGATAGGTACAGTGAGTGTACATACACCAATTAAGGGTTTTGGTTTGGGCATGCATTCTTTAAATAAAAGAAAAAAAAAAATCAACTAATCAGAAATCACTACCGTGACTTTAAGAAAAAAATTAAAGCGACGGTACTGCTGCGCGAGCAACAGCGTAATTTTAAATATGATTGTTGAAGATTTTTTGTACTGATACTTGTTTTTATTATTCAACAAAGAATACATAAATAATTATATATTTTTTGTATTGAAACATAGATGAGCATTTGACATCCCGAAAAAAAAATTTTCTATCATAATCCTGGAAATTTTTTTTCTATCATAATCCAGGAAAATTATTTTATTAAAAATTTATCGCATTTAATTGAAAAGCGGAACTTAGATTATTTTAAAACGGAATTTAGATTATTTAACTTTTTACAAAAAGGAATTTCTAATATTCAAAAAAGTTTGAATGAATTAAAAAGCAAAAAAAAAAAAAAGAAAAAAGAAAAAAAATTGTTACGAAAATTTGTGAAAACTTTAATTATAAAATAATTTTAATTATAATTATAAAATCTTCAAAATTTTAATTATAATTATAAAATCTCGTGAAAATTTTAATTATAGAAAACATATTTGTTTAAATGCAAAAGTTGTCGTATGTGAAATTTTATGTAAAAATATATATATTTTTTTTCAAATTAATATAAAAAAACATCAGGAAATTTCTAGAAAAATTAAAGGTGTTTTGAGTAAAATTCCAGAATTTCGGGAATTTCCTGAAAAAACTCATCTATGATTGAAAACTACTTAACAATTTTTGATAAAAAGAAGAATTTGCAACATATATGTGATAAAAAGATAAAGGAGGAATTTTTTTCTCATAAAAATTTAAAATGTGGAATTAATCCCTGTGATCGTGAGCGAAACTTGATGAATTAATTCCATTTAAAAAAAGATTTAAAAAAAATGAATCAAAAAAGATAGACAGAACATCTCAGCAAAAGAAAACTTAACTGAAAAATAAAAAAAAGAAAAAAAAAAGAGAAAGAAACTTGGTTCTGTTACGGTTACGGCCTTTATTTGGTTAAAATTTAACACCAACAAATTTTTTTGGTCAAAAGCGATAGTCAAAAATTAAACAAATAATTTTATTAATATTCAAGAATTTATTTTATAGTATTTAATTTTTTTTTTAAGGATGGCCAGCCAATAGCTAATTCAAAATTCCATGATATTTTAAGTACTTTTCAAGGAGAATTGGGGTTTTTAAAGGATATATTGATATTTTCTCTAAAAGAAAAAAATAAAATAAGTTGATTTACAAAAAAATATGAAAATGAAAAATGACTTAATAATTAGTAGGTGTTAATAATACTGACAGTAACATTAAACAAAATTTATTTTTTAATTACAGAAAATACATAATTAATAAATTCAATATAAACCTACACAAAATTAATAATTACTCTGTAAAAGATGAAAACATGATAACGAAATAATGAACTATTAAAAAAATAATTTCAGAAAAAAATTTCCAGGACTTCCAGGTTTTATTGCTAAAAGGGGTGTTTTTCCAGGACTTATCAAATTCCAGGACTTTTCCAGATTTTCAAGGGCCGGTGACCACCCTGTTGTTGCTTTTGTTCATCAAGGATTAATTGAAACAATTTGAACTTAATGATCTGTAGGCTATCAACAGTGTCACAAACTTTAATTTGAATCCAACCAAACAATTTACTTCACTAAATGGATTTGAACCTAAACTATTGACTCTCTATTCAAGCTGAAAAAACAAAAATAATATTTTTTAGGTTTAGTCTAGACAAACTTTACTGCTAGTTATTCATTAGTCAAGAAACAACATCATTTGTGCTATGATCTAATGAATACTGCTAGCATTAATGGTAAAAGTTGGTAAATTGATTTATTATTCTATAATATTATAGATCAGCAATTTGTCTTGACACTTAAGTTCACATAGTTTTTAATAGCACATAACATTAAAAATACATAGTTCACTTAAAGAAACTATGAAAAGGAAAATTAAGGATTTTAAAAAGACAAAAATTTTAAACGAAAAAGGAACAGTATTACAGCATTTAAAAACTTCAACAAAATGCTGTATCAGCACTTAAATCTCACTGGTATTATTTGTAATGTGTATAAAAAATTATTTTATTTTAGTTTTGTTCCTACTAGTTTAGTCAAAGATTTATCATATTTAAGTACAAAATAATTGAAGGTTTGCTATGAATAAACTGTTTGACCATACTATCTAAAATTCTTTCATTGTAACAACCTCCATTTCAATCCTTCTGGTTAACTCTTCAGCAAACAAACTGTCATTACTACATCTGCAAAAATAAAATAATTTTTATTTTATAAAAAATACTCATTTTACGATTTAAATTTATTAAAAAAGGTTTTTTAAAAATTTCTGTATAAATTAAATTAAAAAAAGTTAAAATTTTTTTAACAAAACAAGAAAAAATTAAAAACTAATCTTACAGTTCTTTTATTTGTGAGGACGTTAGCAGCCCAGACTCCTCTACTTCTTTTAAAAATATAGCCTTTGCTGTATTGATGTCCATTTTCCCAAGTTTCCGAGCTGATTTGTTACTTTCAAAGTACTTGTTGACTATAAAAAACAAAAAACTTAATAAACTAATTAGGAATAATTATATATATATATATATATATATATATATATATATATATATATATATATATATATATATATATATATATATATATATATATATATATATATATATATGTTTCTATACCTTATTTCTATGTTTTATGGCCAAAACTTTGTTTTACATTTTTTCTGCCAAAAGTTTTAACATGTCATTAATTTATTTAAATATGACATTACACAAAATTTTTACAACTCAATGCAATTCTGTATATGTTTTGCAGATCAAGACTAAGAAATTTAATTGTGATAATACCACTAGAAAGATATAAGGTTTATGAATACAAGGTTTATGAATTCCTACTAATCTTACTTGCAACTTTATTATTTTTCTCACCCAGGAAAGTTGTCTTTACTACGGCTAAAAAGCCTCATCTGTCTCATAATTATTCATAAAAATAAGAATGGAAAATTTTTTAGCTTTTTCCCAATGCAGCAGTATTTTTAATTATGTTCTTTAACTCCTACTGTTTCTTGTGAAAATTATGAAAATTTAATTTTGATTTTAATGCATGTATTTGCCTACATCTAATTTTTTAGATGGTGCCAATATAAAATATATCATTAAAAAACTGTATATCGAAATCTCAAAACACAAACAGATATGCTACTTATTAACAACTTATTTTCTGTCTGTGTGATTTGCTATTACTATAACACATAGCACAATTCTCTAATTTTAGAAGATTGTAAATTGGACATTTAAAAGACAGTAAATAGGAGAATAACAATACTGTTAGAACAACACTTGACAAAATGTATAAAATGACAAAATATATATCTAGCAGTATCTTTGTGCTGATGCGTACCATAAAGATTTATTGAAGGAAACATTGCTAAATAAATGCATTTTTCCATGAAAAAAAAAAACAATATTTGATAATTATAATAATATTAATAATAAAAAGTTCTCAACTTCTGAATATGGGTGGCACCCAAAATTTACCCAAATAGGTTCAACCCTGTCAAAAAAGTAAGAATAGCCTCTACCATGTGAAAACACTCGTGGCATTTTTGTAATTAAACTGGCCCAAGTAAAATTGTGATAAAGGTTCAAATTTTAGGTGTTATGCTTATTTTTTAATGTTTTGAGTGGTTTTATTGAATTCCTTGCCTCAAATTATGTGTGTAACAGGGGCTATTCTAGAAAAAAAATTTGGACTGTGGTACTCCCCATCCCGGCAAAATTTAGCGCAAATATTGATAAATGTAGGCGTATTTCTGCGAATAAAACCATATTTGCTGTAAAAAAAAGAAAAGGTCCCCAATTTTAAATTTGGGCGCCCAAATAAAGTTGGCACTGTCAATAAACAGTCTAGAATAGCCCCTGTGTACATATTTTTAGCTTTCTATTGCATACAGAATAGAAACAAAAAACAAATTCATCTTTTTAAATGGCAGATTTTTGATGGTTCAAGGCAAAGTTAAAATAAATATATATTTTTGAAACCGGTTGGAAAAATATGATGAAATTTTGTGGATGTTCACAACTTATTAAAATCTTTGAGTGTTGTAAAAATCAGCAAAATTAAGACTTAGAGTTGCATTTTATGAAAAAATTAAATGTTTCGAATGGAATTGCCCTTTTTAATTTTTTTTAAAAGAGTTTTATTTAATAAAATCAAAACAATATATAATTTTTATATAAAATGATTATACTTTGATATTTTTATAATCTTGTTTCTTTTGAGACATTCTTAAAAAGATTTTTTTTAAACAATATCAAAAATCATTCAAGTGTTTAAGGGTCTTCAGCAATCCCTGAAAACAATTTTATAAACTAATTTTTAAAACCGTTTGTCATTTTATTTTTTGAAACAAAAAATCCTCTTTAATATTGGCCACAATAGTTGGGAGGCATAGAGAACCTCTCTTAAGGCTCTAGCTACTTTTTACCATAGAACGTTTATTTTAATACCTGATTTAACAGAGAAACAATAAAAACAACAGCATGGTTATACTGTTTATTTTACTGAAGAAATGCCATTTTTTTCTTCTTGAAGGTAAGTTCCGCCTTGTTATTTTTTTTTTAAATACTGGTCTGATTAATGCGTTTTTGTAGTTAATAAATGACGTCAATACAAAAACATTCTTTTAAATAAATTAAACTCTAGTTAAAAAATTATGTTTGGGTTTTCCCTTTGAAATTAATCTTTATGCAGAAGATTGCCTTTATATAAAACCTTTTATAAAACATATAATAACTGAATAAAAATAATACGATTTACAGACCCTAACTCTTAATCTTGTATCAAAATTCAAACTTTCTGCTAATGATTGCTACCATAGTTCTATCAATGCTTTGTAGCTCTAGTATCCAGAATCTTTTTAAAACACTTTAACCTAGTGATCCACCTTGTTACACAGAGTTTATCAAGCATTGGTTAAAGGAACATGGAGATTCCTCAAATTCTCCCTTAATATTCTCCATAATGCTTCCCAACACTTAACTAAAACGCATATTTACCCACGGTTCCCATAACATCATAAAATACTGCACAACCTTTTGTTAATGATTTGATTGCTAGACTATGAGAGTGCCCTTGACAATGAGTTGCTAAAAGTTTTGGTTGTTCTGCAAAAATTCATGCTAAGGCACTTGACCGCTTCCCCATCATTTCCTTATGATTTCCATTACATCATAAAATATTGCACAATCTTTTGTAAGTGATTTGATAGCCAGACTAATAGAGTGCCCTTGACAATGATTTGCTAAAGTTTTTGGTTGTTCTGCAAGAATTTGTTAAAACACTTGACTACTGTCCCCATCATTTTGCTTGCGCCATTTTGCATTGCATCATTTTGCTTGCTTTGACTACTTGTTAAAACACTTGACTACTTACCCCATCATTTTGCTTGCGCCATCATATATTTGGCCACAACAGTTCACTAAATTTAAATGATATCTTAACAGAATGCCCTCAATTGCATTAATAATGTTTTCATTTTTGATATTAGTAAATTTGTAAAATTTCTTAATATAATATTTTTTTTAAAATAAAATGTTTTGTTAAAAATAGAATCTTTAGTAAAATATAATATTTTTTTACGAATCTTTTCTTAAAGAATTTTAAAAAAAAAAGATTCTGAAAAAAGTTGTTTTTTAACATCAATTCAATAGAAAGAATATTTTCTTGCATACTGAAGGCAAATTCAAAGATTTTATATAATAGAAAAACTTTTTCAAAACTAGGAGAAAAATTATTTGAAAAAGGTAAGGAGCCATCCCCCTTCCCCTGTCATCATGATCACTGATAAGATCACTTTAATAGTTGCAATATTTTTAAAAGCTCTTTAATAGTTTAATTACTATTTTAAAACAAAAATATTAAAGCTTTACCCTTTCTAGCCAATACTTTTAAACACATTATGGTGTAAAAATACTTTAATTTTGATTTTACTGCTACTTTATTAATCAAGTTTAATGTTCCATTTTTATAGTAACTATGGGATCCATATTTTAACTTTATTTTATTTTAGCATATTTTATTATTTTATCATATTTTAACTTTATTTTAATCATATTTTAACTAAGAGATCCATTTTTATTGTAACTATGGGATCTTTTTTTTTTTTTTCCAGATTTGGTAATGATTTAGAAAGTTGTTTTAATACTTATTAGTACCACTCACTTAATCAGACTTCTGTATGTGCAACAGCACCCTTATTGATTATTAACTTATTGTTACAAAGATCAACAAATACATTTAAAATAAAAAAGTTAAAGTAAAAAGATCTACTTAGAAAGTTTATTTAGGTTAAGAACATACTAAGGTTAGATGTTTATTTTGAAACTAGACATTATTAAAAAATAGTTTAGATTATAATAAAAATGTGTGTTGAGCAACAACAAACACAAGATACTTATTTTTTGTTAATAATCATTACAATAATATTAATAACAATCATAAAAAAAAATCAAAAAAAAATTAGTAACAATAGAATAACAAAAACAACTACAATAACAACAGCAACAACAACAGCAACTGCAACAAAAATAAAAACCACTTACACTCTTCACTCTGGAGTTTATCAGCTAAACATTCATCTTCTCTATACCTAAATTCTCCAGTAACTGCAAAGGTAATAAAATACATATGAGAACATTTCTAGGAAACTTAAAAATGTTTTTTTGTATTACAAACACATCATAATATAATGCGTACATGATATATAATTTGTATGTATTACATGTATTTACATTACATAAAATAAATTATTTTATGCAATGTAAATACATGTATAATAATAAGCTCTAATAATATTAGAGCTAATTAGTAATATCATTATTTAATAATGATATTACTAATTAGATCTAATATTATTAGAGCTTATTATAATACTAATTTTTAGTAAATCAAAACTTTATGTCTTCACTCTCTGTTTGCTAAAAAATCTTTATATTCAAAGAAATACAATAAAGAACTAACTTTTTTCCACATGTTTTCTCCCTAGAAGATCTGGAGGCTCGTAAACTATAGGCTTATCAGGTTCAATGTGATGCTTTATTATATTTGACATTATACTTTGCATCAAAGTTTCTCTATATTTAATAAAGGTAAATTATTTTGCCTAATCTCTTTTAAAAAGATCACTTAATAAAATTATTTTATTAAAAGACCACCAGCTGCTCATACAGATTTTTACTTTAATTTTTATTTTTTAAACTCGCGCAAGTCAATTGTTAAAATTTTAGAGTTATTCGTTTCGTAGCAGGATTTTATCCGCAGTAGACACGAAAGGAAATAATAAAGTAGAAGTTTTTTTATCCAAAATTTTCTTTGCTTAAATATTAAAATCTAGTTAAATACAAAGACAAAACGGATCTGTTGTGTATATTTCATTTCGACCATTGATATATATTTATATATATTTATTGGATTTAAAAGTACTAATACGATTTAATCTAAATTTTTTCATCCAGCATCTGGTTTCACATACCACATGGCTTAAAGCGCGTTTATTACAACGCACGCGTAAGGTAAAAGGTAAACTCTTTTGTGCTTGTAAATCATAGTCAATCTACCTGAAATAAACAACTACCTGCTCCATATTGGTAACATCACTAGTTTTATCTAAGATAAATGCTGACTGTATTTTCCAGTTTTAATAGCCGCTCCCAGTAAAGACAGAAAAGAGTTGTGAAAAGCAGTCGCGGCGCAGTGGTTAAGTTGCGTGCTTTAGAAGTAAGAAATCTAGGGTGTTCGAGCTCTTCTTGTAATTTTTTATAAATAAATATATTTCAAAATTGAAGCAGAGATTAATATTCAACAATATACATCAAATTTTTGAGGACTTGAAAATTTTTGTGCAAAGTATGGCTTTGAAGTATTGAGAATACTTTCAAAATTAAATATCACTTGTTATAGAATAAGCAACCAAAGATCTTTTTTTCTATTTTAATAGAGCTTATTAATTGTAAAACAGACGTAGCCTCCCATGTACATTCGGATACAAAATTGATCAAAGGTCTTTAATTATCCTTAATTTATTTTCTAAAATTTTATTAAAGAAATCTCAATACTTTAAGGCCGTACGTTATACTGTTTTATAAGAAAATTGTTTAGGTTTAATCCTTACTTTTTATAAATATTTATGTTGCTGTTTATCTTTTATTTTATTTTATTTTTTTGTTTTGTTTGCCTTTTGTTGCCCTATTGCTTTAGAAAATAAGTTTATAATTTCCCATTGGCTAATTGGATATCCACAAAAAAAAAAAAAAAAAAAAAAAATTGGAATATTCTTTTTGTTTCAAAGTTGGTTGTTTCATACATTTAAAAGCCTTCCTACGCCACTGCCATTTAGTATCAATTAGATTTATATTGCATTGAAGCATCTAAACTTATAGTTAGTTTGTGTGCCTTGTATATTATCTCTTCTACTATACACAAAGTCCTTCTACATTACATAAAATACCTTTGCCAATTGGGGTATAGATGCACTGGAGAGTTTAAATACACAGATAAAAAATTCTATGCTTAGATAAAGGCAATTTATCGAAGTTAAACACTATGAATCAAAGGCACAACTTTCTATAATAGTCAGATCAAAAAGAATAAAGCAAGTCTTTTAGAAAACATACAAAGTATCAAAGAAAATTACCATATTAAGTTATTAAAGAGATTGTAAAATAAAATAGTAAAATATGATAAAATCTAAAATTCAGTTTTTTTCCTATGTATCAACATCCTTTAAAAAGCATTTTTATACAAATATCCGATAGAGTAATGTGTCAAAATATTTTCTTCTGGCTTGAAGATTCTAATACTTAAACTTAAGTTATTTTAAAAACGTGTAGTAAAACGTAACGCACGCATTGTAAATGCATCAAAAATGTGCATAAAATTTTTTTTATTAACAAATTTAAATTCTTTGGAAAAAAACAACAACTCAAATAAATATAATTTCAACATGTAACATGCTTATTTTACGATGTTAAAATTTGTTGAGTTTTTGCAGTTTTTTTATCTTTCTAAGGCAGAGTGCGGCAACGTTCCACTAAAAATTCAAAGCATTAATTAGTAAAAAAAGTAGCAATTTTCTAGATTTATTTATTTTTATAGGTAGCATTTAGTATTGACCCTCCCCCCCTGACTCTTTCTTCACAAAATTGGGTAATACTCAGCTGGCATATTTCGCATATAAGTGTATGCATAAAAATAGTTAAGCTCACTCAATGCAACTAAGACATAGAACAAACAAACTCGTAGAAAAAAAAAGATTGGTTGTTAGTGGCAAACAGAAAAACTTTCTAGCTATGGATATTCAATTTATGGAAACAAAGAATTTGTATTGAAAGTAATTTATTTATAAAGTTTACCGCCTCTCTTTTTTGATTGTTAACGCATTGTTAATAGAATAATTTATTATTTCAAAATGGCCGAATAAGTCCCGAGTATTTCATAAAATGATACTAAATACCGAAAACAGTTTTTTAAATGGGGCTAAAAGTTATGATTATTTATGCAAAACAACTTTTGTAGAAAAATTAATACTACCATAGGTTGTCTAAATCTAACGTGTGAGATTGTTAAACATACTCATTTAGGTGTGGTGTTAAAAATATTAACTTCAATTTTCATAAAAAAATTGGTTTTTCATGGATAATTTTCCCAAATAATGTTTGATTAGAAATGTCAAGTTTCATTCATTAAAAACAAACACCAATAAGTGCTTTTATGAAAAAATCAAATTCATAGACTTATCTAGAGCCAAGCCCCAAGTTATTTTATGTTGAAAATTGCCTCTATCCTAAATAAAACTACGCTTGACGATTTGTTATAGTCACCTTACTTTTACCAGATTATAATAGTAGTGTTTCGAAAAACGTGTACCAGGCCTTAGTTGCATTGAGCATATACAGCACCCGGAATATGAGTTTCATTAGGGGTTGAAGAAAAAAAACACACAACTAGAACCATTAGTTTTTACAGCAGAGTTAACTATTATGATTTTTAAGAGATTGCCTGAAAATAATAATCCTAAAAATGTTAAGTGAAAATAATAATCCTAAAAATGTTAAGTGAATTCATTAAATATGCAGTTGTGGCTTAAGTACGCAATAAGAACAACTGCGGTTCTCATTACAGATACTTTGTAATAAGATTTTGTTAAAGACTTTTTGACAATAATTAAAACAGAAATAACGTTGATAAAAAAAAAATCAAATCAAGATGTAACATTAATTTATTTCAGCTGTAAAATTGATAGTTAAGCTTCTAACACCATTAATAAAATTACTAAAATTTACATGATTCGTGCATAAAATATTTGTGCAAAACATAAAAGATTTTTTCATAGAAATCTTCTTAATCGAAGAAAAGTTTAAAAAAATGTTTGCTTTTACTTCTTCTAATATTCGACTTTATCTTTGTCAAGATGTTCCTTTATCTACAACCTTAAAAAACCACACCTATTATTTATACAAGTTGCATAAAATAATTGCTTCCATAAAACATTGAAAAATTGAAAGGCTTTCATTGTATTTACAAAATTTCAAACATAAACATAATAAAATCAAAGAATGCACACAAGCTTATAGCTTGCATAAAAGCTTTCAGCTTACATAAGAGATTCCAAAACATTTTTCTTTAAAATAATTTTTTTTTTAAATGTAAAAAATGTATGTAAATTTACAATAAACAAAGAAATCATGTTTTTAACAAAAAAAAAATAAAAATAATAAAAAAAAACAACAACGAAAAAACAATTTAAATAAACAAACTATATTTACACGCCATAAACACTTTCATCACTATAAGCAAAGTAAAGAAAAAAATCTTCTTCATGATGTTCCTGATAAAGTTGACCCATTGTTGCACTAGTGGGAGGTATAACGTTGTTTACAAAGAAGAAAAGGGCATCTTCAGCTCGTAGATGAATTCTTTTGCGGATCAAAAAGTAAAACTGGCCAACTAAAAATAAGAAAGGTTAAAATAAGAAAGGGTAGAACTAATAATATTTGTTTATAAGAAACAAAAAACAAAAAATAAAAAAATAAAAATAAATAAAATTCTGTCATGATGTTACATACTGATTTTTAAAGGAATTTAATTTTTTTTCTTTTTTAGAGTCGAAACTCTGGTATATAAAAATTGTTCAAGATACCACCGCTAAACTTTGAAGCAACAGATTATACAGACACAATCAACTGGTCATCAAATAAAAGTGCTGAACCTCCAATATTCAGATCAATTGAATCGACTCAGCTTAAAAACAGCATTCTGACCTCAGAAATGCTACAATTTAAAAGCTTTCCATGCCACACTCAGTCTGTAGAAAGAGGCGTGAAACTAGTCACTGAAGCCAGTATGGCGGTCTGTGAACCTCAGCGTGATGGTTTTATTCGTGCAAGAATAGAGTCGCGATCAGCTATGAAAGTCTTTAACACAAAATCTGATTTCAGCCTTTCAATATGACGTTCTTAAAATGATTAACTGACAGAAAATAAACTTGAACCAGACTTACTTAATTTTGTTTATAATAATTGTTATTCTTAATTTTTGTGGCACCTCAAAGTTCTACAATTTACATAAATATATTTTCATTAGGTTCTGATATGATGTTAAAACCATCATACAGGTTTATTATAATAGAAATCGAAAAACAAGATCATTTTACTTTTAGCCATTGATTTTTTTGTGAAAATATGAATTTAATAATAATTGTAATTTCTAACTTTTTGGGGATTTTGGGGGATTTCAAAGATATTGGGGGATTTCTGGTAAATTATCTTGAGGTGTGGCACCTCAAGATAATTTTACAGAGTATTTCTGATATGAATAGACAACTTTTGCACACCCAGGCAAAATGAATTAAAAAAAAAAAAAATTTAAATGTTATCACTGCACCCTAATATATATATATATATATATATATATATATATATATATATATATATATATATATATATATATATATATATATATATATATATATATATATATATATATATATATATATATAATATGCTTTTTTTTTCTTTTGTTTATTCGTCTTTATGCTTTTAAAAATGTTTTTGCTATATACGACGTTTTTTCTCGTACTTATATAATAGGAAAATAAGAAAATAAATTGCTATATATTTGTAAAATATATTATGATAAATAAATTTTGTAACGAGGGAAAAAATTAAATAAAAGAATAACATGGTTTCTTTCATGAATGTATTTATTGCATTTAATGCGTGTCTGAAAATGCTTTTTTATATTGCCCAATTTCCAACGTTAATAGTGATAATTAACATAATGATTGCTCTGTTTGAAAAAATGTATTTAAAAATTTAAAAAAAAGTTTTAAATAGGCTCCTAAAAATTTTGTTAAAAAGTTCAGTATATTAATAATGCACTAACCCGCTAGCTTTAATAGGATCGTCAAAAACAATAATTTATCAGGAAATAAACTTCAGGTTTAAATGCACAACTTGAATATTCCAACAAAAGTTAAGACTATTTCTATGGGGGTAGTGAAAGCAACTAAATAATTAAATATACATAATAATGACTTTTTTTTACATAAAAAACTTGTTTATAAAAAATTTTTATTTTTAGAAATAAATAGCAATTCGTTTTCTTGCTTTTATGTGTATTGATAAAAACAATAAAGTTTAACAAAAAGATTTAAAAAACAAATTTAAAAATTGTCGATGTTTCTAGCGCAAATAATAAAGTATAACCTTAATATACTGACTGAAAAAAGTCACAAAAAAATTGTATATCAAAAAAATTTTTTATTTTCATTATATTCTTATCTGCTTTTACCTCGAGTTGTATTAATTTTGGTAATGGAAAATAATAAACAACCTAAAAATAAGAAAACAAAAACAATAAAATATTTAGGCATATTTTTTTAACATTTTTTTTTTTAGCTTATTATATTTATATTTTCTATATTGTATAGTCTTCTTTCTTTTCTTTGAGTATTGATGTTTTATTCTCACTAGTTTCTTATAGCTTTATTTAAAACACTTACTATATAAAAACATGGTCAGGTTGTCTAAATAATTACTTTAAGCGTGGACCAAAAAGGTGTTTGACCGCAAGTGCTTCCCTGGAAAGCTTGCTATAAAAATGTTTTTTTTTGCCAGATTTTACAGCCAGATTGGAAAAATTTCAAAATTTATTATACTAAATTACAAAATTTATTATACTAACTCTACATATGCGGAAAAGGTGCATATGATTTTCTTTGCTCTTAAAGCTATTTTTCAGAATGAATTATTTTACTAAAAAATATTGAATTAAATAAAGAATAGGTATAGAAATGATCAGTGTGGAATAGAATAGAAATGCCGATTTGGTAAAGACCCAAATTCTACAGGTCCGGAAAACTAGGATATATAAGGAAAAAGTATAGTAAAAGTCTGTATGGAATAGACTTATAAAGAACCATATTTTTACAGGTCCAATTAGCTAGTAAGAATATTAATAATAAGAATAATAGTATTAAGAAAATCTGTAGTATTATAAATAATAAAATCATAATGAAATATCAATATTATGAACAAATATAATTGATTCACAAGAAAGGTGTCACTTATGCAGAAACCTGATCAAAATAGTGAAACCAAGTAACTATATTAATAATATTAATTAAAAAAAAACAATAATAATAACAATAAGAGCTTTATTCATTAATAGAGCAAAAATAACAGCAAAAATAATAGTATTAATAATAACTATAATAATAATACTAATAATAATAATAGCAGTAATAAAAATAATAATAACAAATACAACAGAAGTTTCTATAAAAGTAGTAAGTAAAAAAATAATTTAATAATGATAAAAAACTAAAATAAAATTTGTCAGTCAGCAAATAGAGCCACTTTAAATGCAAAATTTTCATAAAAGTTGTTATTGTAAATAAGAAATAATAGAGAAGCAAAGATAGAACCATGTGGTACCCATAAAGTTATTCAAAATTAAGTGTCAGGTCAGGTTATCCTGCTACTGGTAACATGTAACCCAGTACAATCTACTTTATATCCTGTTGTATCTGTTTGTACTTTTGGTATGCATTATCAAGGCCACATTTGGAGCCCTTTGTTACAGCTTAGGGTTTATTAATAGTAATGAGGCAATTGCTTGGCTATTAAACAGTGTATCGAGTACTACCTATGTTTTCAGTCAAGTTCTTTAACAAATTTAAAAATGAATAAAGTACCAAAAACTATAAAACACAAAAAACTATTATCATCACCAAGTTCTCTAAACCTATCATTCACTAATATTTGTGGTCTTCGAAGTAACTTTTCTTCTGTTAAGTCTTATCTCTTGCAAAGTTCACTAGACCTTCTTGCTTTTTGTGAGACTAATTTGAGTTCAGCTGTCTTATCTTGTGATCTTAGTGTTGATGGTTATCTTCCTTTAATTCATAAAGACTCCAATAGTCACATGCATGGCCTGGGAATTTACATTCGTAAGAATTCACCCGTTTGTCGAGAAACTAGGTTTGAATCCACAGACTATTCTTTTATGTGCTTTCATTTAGCACCACTTCACTCTATCACTTTTCTCTTTGTTCAATATCGCTCTCTTTCATCTCAAGACTGTACTCTTTTTGATATTATTTCTGATCATATTGACCAAGCCCTCTTTCTTTATCCATAAGCCAATATTGTTGTTGTCAGTGACTTTAATGCTCATCACATTGAATGGTTTGGCCCTAGTATCAGTGACTCTGCAGGCTTTAAAGCCCACAACATTTGACTTTCTTAATCCCTAACTCAAGTAGTCAACTTTCCATCTTGCTTTTCAGACAGCCCAAATCATTTACCTTCTCAACTCGACTTATGTCTTGTTTCTGATCCTAGTCAGTGCTTAGAAAATTCTCCAGAAAACAGACGTCTGTTTATTACTGCTAGAAACCTTTGTAAAAAGGTTTCTAGCAGTAATAAATGCCAAGGCCTGTTATTCTCAGGTCACGAAATCTCATATTTCATCACAAAAACTAGGCTCTCATGACTTCTGGAGAATCTATAAATATTAAGAAGTAATTAATTTTTAAAAAAACCACAATAACTTTTGAATAACGATATGTAAAAATATTTATTACAAAAAAAAAAGTTATGTTAAAAATAATTGTAGTAACTTTTCATTGCGATATATTTTACCTTCTTATAACAATTAATTTTACCCTAAAATTCTTATTCAAATATTTAGTAACATGAAAAATTGTTCATCAATCCTTAACTACAAATTTTTTGCAAATGTTTTTAATAAAAAGTAGTAACTTTTTAAAGTTTTCAGTAAAATTTTAGAAGTTTTCAGTAAAAAACTTTAAAAAAATTTATATTCCAAATTTATTAATACAGAATATAAATAATTTTTGTAATATAGATTATTAAAGAGTTTTTTACTAAACTCATATTAAAAAACATTTGCAAAAAATTTGACATTTTTTTTAATATCTCAAAAAATGTCTTAACATTTTTGTTATCATGATAACAAAAATATCAAGACATTTTTTCGAGATATTAAAAACAATGTGCCAATGAATGAACAATCTATTTGTATTGTACTAAAAATTACTTCATTAATTATTACTCTTTGCTTTTCTTATTAGTTAAAGGTAACTTTACCTTTAAGTTATGTGGGGGGAGGGAGCCGACACAGAAAAAAAAAATTACCTGTTACTCGCAATTTTTGAATGAAGACAATTTGTTAAATTTCTTCTGCGTGCAATTCAATAAGTTTTTTTTTTCATAAATCAAGTTATATTATAAGGTAAAGAACTCACGAGTAGACTATAACATCCACTAATGACACTAATATTACATTAAATATATTTATATAACGGAGGTTTCATTATGCACGCGCACATTACAAACTCCGTTAAATAAGTACTAAGGCATGTTTTAGTTTAATGACAGTCTCTATTTTTTACTAATGACTATGTATTTTTCTGTATAAAATCAGACAAACTAGTATATAAAAACCTAGTATATTTTTATTCTCTCCAAATTGTTTAAAGTTCAAATATGGATTGTATTTTGAAGGACAAAAGATTTACTTTGAAAACTTTTAAATCCTGGGACTTTGCCGATGCTTTTCTAATTGAAACTATCACAGAAAAAGATAAGGCTTACATTATTAAAATCAAATGCGAGTTATGTGATCTTCATCAAAATAAAATATTATTCAAAACCAATGGTGCCTTAAGGGTAGCTGCCCTACGGTTTATAAATGACACAAGTCATGTTAAAATATTTTAACATGTTACAATACTTTATTTAAGTTGGTATATAAATAAAAATAAAAATATAGTTCAATAAATAAATTAAATTTGATCTTATCAAAGATTACCTCATATTTATTCTTATTTTTATTTTATTATTCTAAGTTAAATTACAAGCTTACAAACAAAAAAAAAAGAGTTTTGTAATTATACGTATAATAAAAATACTTTTGAGATTATAGGTTAAGGAAGATTATAGGTTTGAGATTATAGGTTGAGATTATAGGTTAATTTTTAATGAACAAATTTTAACGAACGTTTATTATAAACATATACGATTCAAATTGTTAAATATACTTATATTATTTTAGTTGAGTATTTTTTTAAGTTTGCATGATTAAAGTTTTGCGTAGAAATATTTATTTTTTGTTTTAAGAATAATTAACAAAAGAGTTTGCATAATTAAGACTTTTATATTTAATTAAATTTTTTTTTAAATTACTAAAATTCAAAACAAAGATTTAATTGTTAAAAACAATTTTTCTCTATAGCTCTGTTTCTTTGTGATTTGTTTAAAATGTAAAACATTATTACCATAACGTAAAAAATTTATGAATTAAATTCCTGGCGAACGCGTTCAAACCACATATCGAAAATATGCTCAAAGCAGACATGAAACTTTTATATATTTTTATATACCGCAAGTTAAAAAGCTAAGCAACATAAATTTAAAAAATATTTAAAAACCTAAATTATTCTTTGCTAGTCAAAACAAAATTGCTGTTTAAATAATTAACAAGGGTTTTTGTTTATCAATGTTAACATTTTTTGTTTACTCTAAAAAGTTTTTAAAATAAAAAAATCATTATTATTTTTTATTCAATAACGATTTGTAAACAATATTTATTCAAAAACAAATTTCAGAAATATTTTATATATATATATATATATATATATATATATATATATATATATATATATATATATATATATATATATATATATATATATATATATATATATATATATATATATATATATATATATATATATATATATATATATATATTATTTTACTAAACAATATTAAACTAAAATTAAGATTAACATAATAATTGAAAACATAACAAACTTTTCATAATAAATTTATATTTAAAACGTTTATAGTTATTTGAGTTAATTGTTAAATTGAACTAGTTAGCGATTATTTATTAATTGCGGTAGTTGAAACGCTTTATGTCTGATATATATATATATATATATATATATATATATATATATATATATATATATATATATATATATATATATATATATATATATACATATATATATATATATATATATATATATATATATATATATATATATATATATATATATATATATATATATATATATATATATACATATATATATATATATATATATATATATATATATATATATATATATATATATATATATATATATATATATATATATATATATATATATATATATACACATCAACCCTCAAATTCGGAAAAATAAGGTTGGCAAAAAAATGTCAACCTGGAACTGTTCGAGGTCGGCAAAAAAAATTTGTATATATATATTAAAATTTATATATATATATTAAAATATATATATATATATATATTTATATATATGATAAAACTATTATATTAACTTTCAAACCTGTTAAATCAGATGGAACAAGATATTTCTTTTTGTCTACATCGCCAATACGAGCTTTAGGTGCTTTCTCCACAATAACCTTAACCAAACAAGAAAATAAAATAAAAATACAACCTAAAAATACACACACTGGTTTTTGGTTATTTTTGATTTAAAGAGAATGAAAAATTAAACTTAAAAATCTACAACAAACATCTTTTTGCTTAATCATTTATTACTAAACATAACATTTCTAAAACATGGTTTTTGCAAAAAGAAATTTATATTGATTTTTAAACTAATTGTTGAAAATCCCAATTCTTTAAACAATCATATAATTAAATTGTATTTAAGCATTTTTTCCTGAAGCCAAAAACATTTGTTTAATTTAACAACTAAATACTAAACATTTGCATTTTTGAAATATATATATATATATATATATATATATATATATATATATATATATATATATATATATATATATATATATATATATATATATATATATATATATATATATATATATATATATATATATATATATATATATATATAGTCACTTCTGGTAAAGCAGAACTTGTTGGAATTCATGTAAAAGAAGACACTAATTTTTGAGAAACAGATATAAAAGATGTTAGGTCCATCAAGTGCAAGACTTTTCAGACAACCTTCTATGACAACAGATAACCTTGTCAAAGTTCAGTTCAACCCTGGTTTATCTATTTCTGCAATGAAAAAACTTGATCAAAACCACAAATATAGTAACAAAAACAAAGGTTGCATTCTTTTCAAAGTTTCTTTTAACAGGACAACAGTTTGCTGCTTATTTTACTTAATTGTACCTCAACAACAAGATTTTTCCCAATGGATAGTAAACTTCCATTGTTCTCATTGATATAGCTCTAACATTATAGAACATTTTGTGAAAAACGGTATTGAATGAGAAGATTTTTGAAAACTTCCCTGCAATCATTGATATTGATACAAAAAACAAAATCTGTTGTCCTCCAAGAGAAAAAAATCCTGGACAATTAAATATATAAAAACCACTGCCAATGTCATCAAAACCACATGCCAACATCAGCAAAATATGGTCTTAAGCTAAAATTAAAAAGTAAATTATGTCAAGGCTTGTGACATTAAATTATCAAATTTTCTTGTCTTGTTTTAGTTCTCATCCATGTATTGTACCATGCATTGTTGTGATTTTGAATCTAGGGACCTTGAAATTTAAGTCACTTTAAAAGGTGTCGGGGTAGAATAAAAAAGGCAAAATATTTTGCCAAAAATTGGATGGGTTATTGAACAGCAAAATATGTGATTAACTGATCACCTTTGGATCTGACAATCTGATGATCTGATATGCACATTCTGATGATCTGATATGCACATTCTGATGATCTGATATGCACATTCTGGATATGATACCTTCATAGAAATTCATCTTAAAAATTACGATTTTAAAAAGTTAAAAGTTTTGAATGCCTTTATTAGAAACTTAATAAGAAACTTAGCAAAATAAAGTTGAATAGGGGTTCTATGCATCACCACCATGGTGGAGAATTTGCAAGGAACACCTGCAATACATTACTTAAGAATATAGATCTTCATCAGCAAATGGCAGAAAGCAGAGTGTTAAGGTGAGCTAAACAAAACTTGAACCCCCCCCCCCTATTTTCAAAGTTTTTTAGGGAAAGCATAATACTACGTCTTGCAGGGCATCAAAGAGTCAGCAAAAAATTCCTAGTGCTATGTTGTTTTTGGTTATCTATCCAAAGCTAAAGAGACTCAGCTGGACAATGCAAACAAATTTACAAATGAGACAAAAGATCCAAATGACAAACAA
Organism: Hydra vulgaris; assembly: GCF_022113875.1. Lineage (NCBI taxonomy): Eukaryota > Metazoa > Cnidaria > Hydrozoa > Anthoathecata > Hydridae > Hydra > Hydra vulgaris. Next base: position 13,577,364 of record NC_061163.1, on the reverse strand, counting down.
TGCTCTGTATCATGCAGTATTCAAAGACATAAGATGATAGAGAACATAGCAAGCATACCAAAGCACCAATCATGGTAATATCACACAAGAGATATGTAAAGAAAATTAAAATGCTCTGCAGGATTAATATAGGGACTACAGACTTGGACAGGAGTGCAGGGTCATGGTTGCCCAGGAGGCAATGCGGGATTTCCGCATGGGCTTTTCACTTTTTATTTAAATATAGGCCTTTTAGCACTTTTTAATTCAAGTATGGGCAAAAAAAAAAAAAAATTAAATAATATTTAAAAAAAAATATAAAATACTTTTCAATTAAGTAACTGCTTAATAAAATAATGATATAAAAACTTTTTATATTTATGTAAATTACGTATGTAAATTATGGGATATTCAAGGTATGTAAATTACAGGATACTCAAGGTATGTAAATTACGAGACTATTTTTAGAATGCTGAGGTGTGTTTATGCTTTGCAAAAATGTTAGTAAAATGCAGAATTAAACAAAAGTGTAAACTATATATAGTTTACACCTTTTCAATTTTTTTTTATATATAACTTAATACTTTTAATTTTGTTTTAATGTTCTTCAAACAATAAAATAAAAATCATGGTTGGTTAAAATAACTTAGCAGCAAAGTTGTATGTTAAGGAAATCAAAACAAAAATGTTGTCGCTGCAGCGCATCGGTTTTTAGTTTTGAAGTATTACCAACTGTTGGTTTGTATTATGAAAATTCTAACTTAAAAAATCTAAGCTCAAAAAACAAAATTTGGAAAGGGAAGATATATTTTTATTACACTTTTTTAAAAATACTATACTATGCAAAATATGTTTAAAAAATACATCATATATAAATATAATGTATTTTTTGATAAATCTCTTTAAACTTTTTCTACGATTATTTTTATAAACAGTTTTGATATCAAAAAACTTTGGGGCAAAAACAAACGTTATGTAACATAACTCATATTTAAAAGTGTAATAAAAAATCTGGTTACTATTGGTTACTATAAACATTAAAAAAACTATTACATTAAAGATTTTATAAATTAAATTTAAAAGTTTTAAAAGTTAAAATATTCGTTTGAAATTTATAAAACCATGACACAAAAAATTAAAAAAATACTGAAATAATAACTTAAATCAATAATTAATTGCAACACTTTAATACAAATGATAAAAACTGGGCTGCTGAAGTCAAAAAAAATTTAATGCTTAGGCGTCTTTTAAAAAATGAATTAGCTCAAAAAATGACGAATTTTATTATCGTAGCTTCATTTTCTGTTTTGTATAAAAATAAAAAGTTCAAAAAATGAAGTGTGTGATCGAACACTATTGCTGACCACGCAAATAATTTTTTTTATCGACAACTTGACCACAAGTTTTTAGATGTTTTGATGATTTAAACATTTTAGAAATGCGCTAAAAAAAGGAACGCTAAGTTAAACTTACTAGGAAAACTAGAAAAAAAAATTTAAACACTACAGAAAAAAAAAAAAAAAAAAAAACAACTCCTTACGAATAAGAAAATATATAAGCTTTAAAATAAAACTAAAAAAACTCAAACTTGAAGCCAAAATTACTTTTTGCTACGTATTTAATTGCGCTTGGAAGTCAGCTTTTTTCTTGTCAAGTAAACCAATTACTCCCACCTCGATTTCTGTTGCAACTTCAAAAAATCTTAATCTTCATCTATGCATATTGACAGAGCTAACCTCTGACACAGTACTAGTTTACCCGTAATCCACTATGTATGTTTGCATTCTGTTTGAATGGCGGGATGTTCAATTGCTTATTTTTTATAATAAAATTTCATTAAAAACACAATTGCTGAATGAAAGTCTTGTCTATAAAATGAATTATAAAATTATTTTAAAAGATTTAAGTTTATCATGAAAAGTGTATAATTTTTAAATAAAAAAAATTAATATATATTTACAAATAAACTTCATTTAGTTTACACAATATATAATTTTAACTTTATATAATTTATTAAAATATGTAATTTACTAATTAAATTTTTTGTGAATAGTAAACTTTACAATAGCTTAAAAAAAAAGATTTAATTTTTTTTAATAAACAACAAAAGTAAAATGTTATTTTGTTTAAAAGCACTTCTCAAATATAAAACCATTAAAAAAGAATTTACAAAGTTAACTTTTTTAGCGTGTATTTGAAATTCATCATTACTAGGACTTACATGGAAACATATGTTAACTTGAATGTTCTCAAAATATTTGATAAACTGCAACAAAATATTATAAGCATGGACAGGAATAGCGTCCGATCACACAACATTCCTAACCAAACCTGTGTACTGAAGCCTTCGCAGCTTAATTTTTCTGTATGACATCACAGTGCTTACCTAAGTACACAATTATCAAACATAACAACTAAAATTATTGATAAAAAATTAGCAGTATATCTAAACTGGCACTATAAAAATAAATATCTAAACTATTATTTAGAATATCATCAGCATTTTAGAGCTCTTTTCCAAATGGTACTTAGTTCTTGCATTAAGCTATTTATGGATTTTATTCAGATATTGATTAATTCTTTGTCCTTCCAAGACCAAATAAATTTTTATCAGGTGATTGAGCTGGCCAGGGCTAAAAATCTACTTTGAAAATTGTTCAAGAGTAAAATTAAATCAAATTTAAAAGAGAACAATTATTTTTTCCCCAACCTGACAGACAAATAACTTGAAGTTTTGACATTCATGTTGAAATTACATCATGTGAGGAGTTTTTAAAGAAAAGCTAAAAAAAAAATCAATATATTAAACATTTTCTTATCAAAATGTTTATATTTTGCACTGCCTTTATTTTGCCCATGTAAACTGACTTACACGGATGTAGAGGCAGGAGCAGGCTATAACCTGTCATTTTCTCGAAACCTTAAAATATATAGCATTAAATCATCCTAAGCACTATACTAGTGTTGTGATATGTGAAAAACTGTTAGCCTTAAAGTAATAATTGAAATGCTTTTATACTAAAAAAAATTATTAGGTTTGAACTATTGAGATTCTTCTAAATTAAAAAATATATTTACTTATTGCTTTATTATTCATTAAGAATTTGTTTTCCTTTTCAGCTTATGGTTTATTTATTTTTAATTTTCTCATAAGTTTAGTTTAATTTTTTCAGTGCATTTTTAAAACAAACAAATTAGAAAAACATGCAAAGTAACATGGTCAAGTTGTCTAAACAAAATATTATATTTGTGATCAGATAAGGCATCTGACTGCAAACTTCTTCTTGGAAGGCTTGACATATACAGTAGTGTGCAAAAAATTAAGGCCACCTTTAAAAAACAACAAATTAACACTTTTTCATTGTCTTTGGATGACGTCATCAAAATGTGTTGTATTGCGTGGTCAAATTTTATTATCAACTAAACGCACATTAAGCGTTTTCCATTTCATAACAATAATGTTTCCATTTTTTTAGGCATTTAAAGTATAACTTGATGCATTTTTAACATGAAAAGAAAATCGGATATTTCAAGTTTTATCAAAGGACAAATTAATGCACTGCATGTAGTAGGACAAAGTAAGCGTGCTATAGCAAGACAGTTAAAGATTTCAAGATGTGCTGTTCAAAATGTATTAAAGGAGGAGACAGGTAGGCGTTTAAATTGCGGCCGTCCCCACAAAACAACCAGTCATGAGGATCGATTTATGAAAGCTGTAGTAGTACGTAGTCCGACTGCATCCTCTGCTTGCATAGCTCAAGCACTTTGTGAGAAAGGGACAGTTATTAATTCTTGCATAGTCAGACGACACCTAACTACAGATTTCAAACTATTTGCAAGATGACCAGCAAAAAAACCGTTATTGTACCGTAAAGGTACAATTGGCAAAAAGGATCAAGTTCTGTAAGGCCTTTAAAGGTAAACCTGTGGAATGGTGGGACACAGTAATATTTAGCGACGAAAGCACATTCCAGCAGGTCAGGGGATCAGGTTACAGTTATGTAAGACGTTCAGCTGGACAGCGCATGAATCCAAAGTATATGCTGAAAACAATTAAGCACCCCCCAAGTGTTATGGTTTGGGGTGTATCTCCAGTCAAGGACCTGGTCCCCTTGAGCTTATGGATGGCACAACCAGACTGAATGCTCAGTTATATATTGATATTTTGAATAGAAAGTTAAAGGTACACATAAATATTTCAAATACTACAATATTCCAACAAGATTCGGCACCATGCTATGCTGCTAAGAAAACACAGAACTGGTTTACAACAAACGGCGTTATAACCTTGAACAACTGGCCATCAAGTTCACCGGACTTAAACGTAATAGAAAATTGCTGGAATTTAATGAAAAAGAAAGTTGCGGCACACCAACCTAAGTCAGTAGAGGACCTGAAACATATTGTGAAGGACGTTTGGGTGAAGGAATTTGGGTGAAGAAAAAGAAAAAAAAAAAAAAGTTTAAAGCTCATATAGTTAATTGCTTTTTCAAAGCGATTAAACAATATGAGCTTTAAACTTTTTTATTTCAAATAACAGCGAAATTGCATTAAAAATATATTTAATAATACTGAACTTAATAGCAGTAGTAGTAGTAGTAGTAGTAGTAGTAGTAGTAGTAGTAGTAGTAGTAGTAGTAGTAGAAGTAGTAGTAGAAGTAGTAGTAGTAGTAGTAGTAGTAGTAGTAGTAGTAGTAGTAGTGCGCTTTCCAGCCTGTTTGACACGGTACCCTTAGCAGCCATTGCAAGCAAGGTAATGGAGAGAAAGAGTTGCAGCAGTTTTGTTTTATAAGAAAACGTGAACAAACATGAATCCAAATATCTAACGTACATAAAATTTAAATCAAGTAATGTTAAAACATGTTAAAACATACTGAAACATTTATCAAGTTTTACAGTTTGATTTTCACTTGAAAATTACATTGTGCCAAGCTCTCCTTAACTTTGATCTATAACATTTTTTTCCCTTTAAAAAAACATATTATTTTAAAAATATACGCTTGAGAATGTGCCAGTGTGGCCAATGGATAAGGCGCCGAGCTTCTGAACAAGTAAGCAGAGGTTCGATTCTAACCACTGGCGACTTTTTTTCTATTTAATTTTTTTAAATTATTTTGAAATACAAAACACTTTTGAAATTTGATAGAGATTTTATGCAAACATGTGACGATATTATACACTTTTACAAAAAAAAAAAGATTTTAAGAAAACTAAAATTTTATAAAACATCAAAAAAACATCACCGAGAGAAAAAATTGTTGCGTATGTGTCATGATTGAGATACTTATGTTATTAATGTGCTCAGGTAAATAGTCCTTATAAACTTTAAAACTTTCTTTTGTCAAGTAAAAGTTTATTTTGCTACATTTAATTTTTTACTATAAATATATGCTGCGACTGTTTTTTAAAATGCCTTAAAATCCTTATTACGTATTTCAAGAAAAACGCAATTTAAAAAAATTGTGGAGAAAGTCATTTGTAATGCCTTTTTTGAAACGAATAATTTTTATGAACTTTTTCAGATCTCTTTAAAAATATGTTTTCAATAAAGTTTGTGGACGTCATTTTGTAAAAAATTCAAATTGATTTTAATTATCTTCAGGCATTTTGAAAAATGGCTGCAGTATGAATGACACAACAAATATGTTGAAATGAGATAATTTGACGCAAAATTTAAAAGCTCTTAACAAAAGCCACTAACCCCAAAAAATTAAAAGTAATTGCAGTTCAGTGCACTTAAAAATTTTAAGTATAGTGTATTGGTGATTGCAAAGAAACATTATATAAATCATTTTTTAATTTTAATATATTGACATATATATTTTAATAAACTGACAAGGTTAAAAAAGCACAAAACATAGGGTTACCATTCTCAGAATGGTAAATGGTTTTTTTGCATATGTGACATCACTTTGTGGCAAAAAAACTAGAAAAAAAAAAAAAAAAAAAAAAGCATTTAACAGAAAAACCAACCTAGTTTAAAGTCTCTTATAAGCTCTATGTATGCAGAAAAACTACTACTACTACTACTACTACTACTACTACTACTACTACTACTACTACTACTACTACTACTACTACTACTACTACTACTACTACTACTAGTATTAAATTACCGTATTAATTTTAGATGTTATTATGTTTTAAAAACTTTTATTTATTTTATTATTAAATTAATAAAATAAATTAAAGATTTTAAAACATAATAACATCTTAATATTAATACTACTAGTAGTAGTAATAGTGGTAGTAGTAGTATTGTTTCACTTTCGTTTTTAAAGTAGTTTCTAGGCTTTTCTATACGCTGTATTTTATTCCACGTGGTCTTTCCAGCAAGGTCTGCAAGCAAATTAGAGCTGATATATTTTTAGTTTTAAGAAGAATTAATGTTGTTCATTGTTTAAAAACTAAATAAAAATTTAAATAATCGTTTGTTTGTTGTTGGTTGTTTTTATTTTTCTAATTTTTATAACCTGTTTTCTTTTATTAAAAGAAGTTAGAACTAAAATGACAGTAGTTTAGTTTTTTTAGTACAATGTTTCTTTTTTAGTAAGGTGTTTCAGTTTTGTCTTTAGTCTTTTTAAAACATTTTAAGAAAGTATTATTTTTATTATTTAGAGCAGTTAAGAGGAGCTAAAGGCTTTTTTAGTAAGTACAATTCATATTATTAATAGATTAAGATTGTTTGTAGAAGGATTAATGAGAATAATTTTTTTTAATGTATCTAACATAAAAAGTTAAATAAAATAAGAATGTTATTTGTGGAAATGTAAGTTTATAAACATAAATTTGCGTTTATTTCAGTATATTTTATATTTCTCTATAACTATATGTATATTTTCTCTTAGAAAAAATAATAACGAATAAACAAAGTAAAAAAACTCTGCTGGAAGTTGTCAAAAATGTTGTGATATGCTTCATTTTAAGGTATCTGAATATGTATTTATTTGATATTTTTAATTTTGTTTTTAAATGGATTATTTCAAGGCCTTATAAAGCAGAAGGCCCGCTCATGCGGAATGTGACATCATGTTAGTAGTCCATTGATATTTATTTTGTTTAAAAAGATTCATTTTTATTATAAACTTTAACAAAATAAATTTGTTATACTTTGTTTAATTTAAATTATCTGATTACAAAAAAAAAAAAAAGTTGATGAAAAAATTAATAATAATAACATTACATTTATTTTGAAAGTAACTTTTTTTTTTTTACAAGTTAGTTTTTTTTACATTAATTAATTTTTAAAAAATATATCAAAATTCTCATTAAGACTAATAAATTCTTATTTTTTATTATTAAAGTAGCTTTAGCAATATTCTTAAATAATAATTTATGAAAGTTGCCAGCTTCCTTAATACTTTTGGAACTTTTTTATACTATTTTTTTCTACACTACAAAAGGGAATAAACATGTTTCAATTAACCCGACTAATGTCTGAAATTAAAGAAAGAACTTTGTAACCACAATTTTTTATCATTTCAACCACTTTTATAGTATTTCTTTTAATTAGATAGCAATCATATTTTTTACTGAAACAACATCTTTGAATGATACTGAGCAACATCTTTGTATGATGATAATAAAGAAGTTATAAATGTTTGTACTGTGACATGCATTTCAGATAAAAACTAAAAGCTAGAGTATCAGGACTATATTGAGGTTGATAAATCAATATTTCAGTTGTTCACATAAAAATACTAAACATTTATGAACATTTGTAGAATATTCATTACTGTCTTTAACTCGTTCACATAGATTATTTAAATTACATTGAATCATGAAAATATTATCTGAACTGGACATAATAATTTTATTACCAGAAAAAATTTGTGTTAACATAGTGGACAATTGAGTCAAATAAGAAAGTTTACATTCATCGTTAAGTACCTTTGCCACAAAACTGCTTTTTATCTTCAAATTACAAGTAAACACTTCAACAAGTAGGTGAATTTTATTGACAAATAAAAAGAAATGTTAGGAAATAATGATGGGTAAGAATCTAGTGTTAATTTTGGTCTTTTTCTCTCAACACATATTACAGAACCATCATTTCGTTTCATTGTATCAACATAAACAATAAATGTATGAATGATATATTTTTTTCACGCAGCAGTTTTATTTGAAGGAACTAAATTTTCTTGAGGAATTTGACGAATCCATAATTCTTTCATATTTGAATCTGTTGAAATTTTAAAAACACTTATTATTTCACACTTTAATAAAATTTATTAAAATGTGCTAAATTTATAATAAACTGCATTGAAAATATAAAAACTAAATCTTTAATATTTACAACTTGAGATATTTAAAAACAAATAGATAATCGAAAAATTTAACATCAGACTACTTAAGTGACGTCACAAGAGTTATTTCATTCATGAGCGGGCCTTCTACTTTAGAAAGCCTTGATTAATCTTTTTCATTACTTTAAATAAATATATACTGACTTCATTTTTATTAACAAGGCTGTACATTGTAGTCTGCATTCTTTGTTACATTAAAAATATTTGATGCTAATAAATGTTGTTTAATATATTAAATAAATTCAAGTTATTTTCATATTCAGTTTATATTGTTTTTTTTTTAATAATGCAGCCCCCGGCCCTGAAAAGTACAACAAGATTCAACCAGATAATTTATTTGTAAATAAAAACATTTTTTCAATATCTGTTTTATGCTTCGCGTAGTTTAAAAAGTTTAACACATTTGAAACAATTCTTCTTAGTAAGATAAACAAATGAAATAATTATATCATTGAGTTACTGTAGAAATTCAATTAGCTAGATAGAAATTAACAAGTGAGTGTTTAGTGAGTGGGCTTTATAATTTTAATTAGTATTTAAAACAGAAAAAGTAACTTTAAGTATAACGAGTTTGTAAGAATGGCTGAAGCTAAAATAATTGAAGTTAGTAAACCAATTTCTAAGAACTTAAAAATTTTCTTTCTTGGGAGAAAAAATCAGTTATCAGGTACACTGAGGAAAATGGATTAGTGGTTAAAATTTTCTGTATTAATTTTGACGATTATTAATAATTTCATTGAAAACGCAGTTATTGAAAGTTGTTTTGTTTACAAAATCAATAGCACAAATTGTTTTAAAAGATTACATTTGAATAAAATACACATACATAAAATTACATTAAAATACATTACATACATAAAAATACATTACATACATAAAAAATACATCTTTTATATATAAAAAATAAGAATATACTAATAAAATCTATAATATATTTACAAAACGTTGACAAGTTAAAAAATATAAATTTAAAACATTTATTATTGTAACCAAATAATGTTAGTTTAAAACATTTATAGCTTTGTAGATGTGGCTCCAAGAATTAAAATAATAGTTCATTTGATAGTATATTCTTAAAATAATTTATGCTAGAAATCTCAACAAAAATGCAACAAAATCCAAAAAATACAATTTTTTAAAATATTTCAACAGAATACTCAGGACATTCGGTTAGTATTTTTTGAATCAATAGAATTAGTTGTTCGTAGATTTGGCAGGTTTTTGTGTTCGCAAATATTCTTTTTTTATTTTTCCGCACTAAAATGTTTGAGAACATTCAAGTTTATGTATCTTTCCATGTAAGTCCGTAAAACAAAATATTTTAAAATTTACGATAAAATGAACTTATTATTTTGCGGAATAACAAGGAAAAATACATAAACTTAAATGTTCTCAAAACGACAAAAAATCTGGCCGGTTTTTCTAAATATTAACTAAATATTATTGCACCCGCTTCCCGACCAAGCCTGATATATCTATATAAATTGCATTTGATATATATATATATATATATATATATATATATATATATATATATATATATATATATATATATATATATATATATATATAAATATATTCCTTTAAAAAAGGGTTTTTTACTTTTGCTTTTTAAAAATACTTTTAAATAATTAAATAAAATTGTTTTATAGATAAGAATTCAACATTGTGCTTTAGTTTTATTACCAATTTATCAAAGTTGTTTATTTTATTCCAATGTTCACTTAAAATAATAGTAAATAATTTTTATAGAAAAGATCATAATTCTTTAGATTCTTTTGCGTTTATTTGTTACCACAGTAGCAATACTACTGTTAATATTTTCATTTATAATAATGAAATTAAAATGGATTATTTTAGGCTTGAATAAGTTATTAGAAGAATACTATCAACTTAAAAATAATTGATACTGAAATGGTTAGAACTAAGCAAGCTAGCTTTGAAATTAATTGTTGTCAAAATGCAAGAAATCCATTTTGATGACAATTAAGAAACGCTGCTTGACAAGAAGAAATTAATTAATACTTAAATTACAACATCATGGTTAGGCAGATTTGATGAAACACCTTTTTTATGTTACCATAATGGTTTTATGTTACCATAATGGTTTTCCACAAGCTTTACAAGATTTAAAAGAAGTTGTATTGCATTCGAATATCATATATCATAATTCAAATATCATTTTTTTAAAATATATTAAAATTCATAATGCCTGTTTATATTTTGCTTTATTTACTGATTATGTGGTTTATTCTATGAATCATAGGCTGCCATGTTTTTAAACATTTGGTCAAATTTTTCTATTGTATAGGTAATCTTAGGCCAGATCAAGATATTCCCCCAACATTATCGACTGCATATCTCTGACCCACTTGAGGCAGTAAATTTTAGAAAACATTAACATAGCGATCAACTTTGCCTACATAATTTATTTTTTTATTTACAAACTATAGTTAGTGAAGTTGCAGTTGTACTTGTTGGAGAAGATGGTGCTACACCTGCTTCTAGGTAAGTTATTTACCCATAAGGTCATTTGGAAGTTATATTGAGTATGTCAGCTAATTTAGATCCTACGGCTTTTCCACTTTTTTTTTTCCGTTAGATGGCTTAATTGGTGTACAAACCTTAACATGCAACATTGGTTAGAAATCATGTTAAATTATATCAGTTTTACAATTATAATCCTTCAGCAAGCCAAAACTTCTGTTCAAGAATTTTGGCAAGAATTTTTTTTAATTCAGCTATATACTGCTGATGCATATGTTAAAATTGAAGAGCAGTGTCTTGCTTTCATAGAAATAACCAAAGCAAAATGAGAAGCATGCAAGATGATGCCTTACATAAGATGTAAGCAACCCTGGTAACAAACATAACATTAGACAAGGGCGCATTATAGTTTTTTTTTTACTTAAGGAGTCTAAAAAAACTATTAAAAAAATTAAAATGTTAAAGTATTAAAAAGATCTGGTAAACCAAATCTGTTTATTACTTATTCCTGCAATTCAGTATAGCTGTGTGTAGTAAAAAAATGTACACAAAGTTATTTTTAAATGTTCTTGATTAATAGTTTATAATAAGTATGTTTTCATGTGTAATAAAGTAAATTCTAATAGTTTATAAAATATAATATGTTCAAAATTTATATATGTTCATATTCTTTTTTTTTTCCTTTAATGTTTTAGAACCAGTGTTACTTATGTTTAATATTTTAATTGAATATTTATATTATAATTGAATTTTAATCTTACATATATTTACTATTTATTATGCTCAACTTTCTCACTACTATTGATATTCTACGATATCAAGACTGATAAGAATATTATAACTTTTATATTTTTTAGTTCCAATATTAGTCACTACATTTTTTTATGAATCAAATTTTATTAAATTTTTATATAACTGATTATAATTCACCTAAAACGAAATGATTTTATATATATATTTTTTGAAGTTTAAACATAATTTAATTCTTTTTTTTTCTTTTTAGTTGTCATTGCTTCATTAGTTTGCTTACTGTTGAAACATGGTTTTAATTTAGTAAATTTATATGATATGAAATTTACTATGTTAATCATTATTCACAGTTATGAAGGAATTGGAATTTAAAACTATTGGGGTAAAAATATTTTTGTTTGTTGTTAAATTAAAAACCTTTTTTTTAATGGTTAATTGTGCTATAGCTATTTTATGCGCATATTTTTTTTTTATCATTTTCATTAAATAACTTAAGTTAAGAATATAATAATTTATTTAACAATAACTTAAGTTAAGAATATAATAATTTATATAAATTTTTAAAAACACAGTGCCTTTAAAACACAGTCTGTCTCCTCTCTGTTTAATAAAAGTTTATTAAAAAAGAAGAGCATTATTGAAACACTCAATAATGCTCTGTTATTAACAAGCTTTTATGTTTCTTTTGGTACCATAATTGATAATGATCAGGTTTAAAAAATGTTTTACGAATCATTATTCATGAACACAATATATGTAAAATAATGCTTCCCATATATAATAAACTTGCTTATTCTAAAACGCAATAATAAATTTGCAATCCTCGTTTATTCCCCCTCCCCCTACCAATAATAAATATGCAATCCATGAAAAGGTTATCATGGAGGTAAATATGATGGTAATATTTCAAGAGCAATATTGTAGACAATCTTGCATTAGTAATTCTGCATGTAAAATATAAAACCTCCTCATTTTTTTGGTAGGGGGAGGGGGAATAAAACGTTTTTTGATCATAAGTTTTGAACTGTAATATATATATTTTTTAATTTGAATTCTTTGAATAAAATTTCATTTACTATAAGATTGTACAAAAATATTTTTCAATTTTTCAATTTCAAAATTTTTTTATTTGCTATATTTGGGGTTGGTGCCCTGAAAGTGTTGTATTTTGTATCTTCCCAAAATAATTTTTTGGCAGAATATCATTATTTTATATTAGTATTAATATGTAAAAAATTAAGGTTTGCAAAATTTCAGAAGTTTCTTCACTTGAACATGATAATTTTATAGGCCCGCCCCCTTTAAATGCCTTTTCTAAAAATATGCCACCTGCAGGATTTTAATTTTATCAATTTACAGTTTTTATATAACCTTAAAGGTTTCTTAAATAGAAGCTAAAAAAAATATTTGGGGTGTTCCAAAATCAAACTCAAAAGGTCAATTTCTAACCCATGATAGCCTTTCCATTCAAATCAAGTATTTGTTTATGTTTTCTGGAAGAAATGGTACTACGGAATTTTCTTAAGAAATTTTTTTTTTTTTTTTTTAATTATCTTCGCTTCCAACAAGGTTGCAAGCAACCACTAATTAGTGTTGGAAGTTACTGGAAGAGAAAAGATAAAGATTGTAGAGCAAGATAACAATTGAATTATAAACATTATGTGTTTTTTCCTTTGCATTTATTTGTTTCTATTTTTGGGCTTGATTTGTGATTTTTTATTTAATTTTACTTTGGTGCTGTTTCACACCAATTTTTTCCATACTAAAGTACAAGACATTTTGTCAAAAAATCATCAGTTTTTCCAGCACAAAAATGCAATAACTTTAGATTCAATAAACTTCTGAAGTTAAAAGACCCCTAATTTTTAATTTTTTTAAAGCTCAATACAGTTATGTTAATAATATATAAATATATTGACAAAAAAAATCTTGCGGAATGGATAATATACATTTTCTTAAGGAACAATTGTAACAAAAATGTTTTTATTGTATTTTAGGCAACCTGAACTAATTAAGTATATATACTTTTATTATTATTACTTTTTTTTTTTTTTTTTCGTGTGTTAATGTTGTAATAGTTTGAAAAATATACAATGATTTTCAAAACGCTATACTCTAGCTAGAATTATTTGATAACTGCTATTTCTCATCAAAAATATATTTAATATGAGTTGTAGAAATATGATATTTAACTTGAAATACTCCCTAGTAAATTATTTTCATAAGAATGACTATATAAAATCAACAAATTCACAACTTCTGTGCAAAACTTCATTTTGTGATCATTCATGAAATGGATTTAAACGAATTCTGTAACTCTATGCTACATCAACCATAACTTTCTGAAAATCTTTACTAATATCTAAAAAATTATTAAAAAAAAAAACTAAACTGCTGAAAGTTATATTTTCCAAGGAATTAAGGTTTACTTATCTAGTAACTAAAATTTGCATTTTTTTGTTCCGTGTGTGATTCCGCTTTAAATTTATTTTATTCTTTGATAAGAATACTAATGTATACTATTCTTTGTTTACAAAATATTTATATAGATTAGAGTAAAATGTACACCGCCAGTTTTATTTTTATGAATATAATAGACAAAACGGTAAAGCTACAGTTACGCGGCCTAAAATAATTATATTTTTGCGCTTGTTGCGCCAGGGGGTTTTGCTACATCGACTATCTTATAGCCTGATTCGCAACGGAGTGCTGCTACATCAACTATCTTATAGCCTTACAGCAATTAGTTAGTATAGTATAAATCAGACTATAAATCAGTATTTGATTTATAGTCAGATGGCCAGAAATAGAAAAAAAAAAAAACAGAAATAGAAAAAAAAAAAACAGAAAAATATAATCAATCAGAAAATATAAATACTTGATGATCAAGCCATACTCAGGTTTGATCATCTAAATACATTTCTGTCTGATTGTCTAGACATTTCAAAAGACAGCTTATCAATTTTTTTTATTATATATTTTTATAAATTTTTCATGGACATAACCTCTAAAATAGAGGTTATGATATTGGAATTTTTTTCCAAAATGAAGACCTTACAAGTTTAATCTTATAAACCAACCAAAAAAAATTTTTGAATAGATTTATTTAAAAAATACAGAGCACTTAAGAAGTTAATGAAATAATAGTTTTTCTTTAAACAATATATATCAAAGTCAAAAATACAGTCAAGGTACATTATCTCAATGAGTTTAATAGAATAACTTTATATAGAGTGTACTTTTGCTTTAGAGTAGACATAAAAAAGTAAAAGCATTCATTATTGGCTTTTAATAAATTAATTTAAAAAAAACTCACAGGAACTCTGTCAGGATATTTTCTCCTAATTTTTTCACCTTCAGATCGCCGTTTTTCGAAAGGATGCTCTTCTTTGTATTCCCATTTCATGATACCAGTAAAGTATAAAAAATAATTTATATCCAAGTAAATTGTTGTGTAAATGAAGAACTAAGATCAGTTACGTAGCTTATATTTACATTTAACTCGCTTTTTTATTTCTATTACCAGAGCCAAAATTCCGTTAAAAAAAACAAAACACTTTCGCGTCTTTTCTCTTAAACCACGTGATCTTAAAACAACCGACCTTTAAGAATGAATATATATATATATATATATATATATATATATATATATATATATATATATATATATATATATATGATGACATAGTCGTAATGAGATCGATTTTTGTTACAAAGATTATGAATATAAAGAACACAATAAAGGATATTATAACGAAAAGAATTGTTGTTTAATAAAAGATTCTGATCATAAAAAATGCAGTAATATATAAGTTGTTTTGCTTCTGGGATATAACAATTCAGTAGAATCCCGTTAATTAACCTTTGAGAAAAATAAATGTATTGTCCGAAGCAATAAATGTAGCAAACCTTCAGCGCAGTAAAGGTCATTTTCAAGATATAACTGCCAGTCAGTTTATTAGTTCAAACAAAAGATATTTTTCCGTTAAATATCTGGTCTGCATGATAAACAATCAGCATATTAAACTAATATTAGGAAAAAATTTTGTTTGCGTGAGGTCTTATTGTGGACCAAAAAATTCTTTCAAAATTTATTTAAAAAGAGTAAAGTCTATAAAAATAAAATTATCTTTTCAAATATAGATTTATATAGAGAAATTACTACTATTATAACAATTTGCAGACTTGTTGAATTTCAAGCTATTTAATCCAATTTTTAATCTCTTCGCTAGGTAGAGGAGTTATATTAACTATAGTAAAGACGAATAGAAAATTAGAGCTACAACTGCCAGCAATCTATTTTTTTGAGTACACTTACTAAATAAGTAGAGAACAACATAATTTTTAGTGAAAAAAACAGGTATTTTAAGAAATTGTTTGGTTTAAACACATGGTAATAGTTCTAGGGTTTTTAATCTATAACAATATTTAAACTTGAGATACTTTGTAGTTTTATTAAAGACATTTCGATGGAAACAGACTGAAAGAAATCGCATTAATCTTAGAACTTCGACTTTATAAAAACTAGTATTTCTCTCTCTCTCTATATATATAAAAAAAAATAATTAATTTTTTTTTAACGAAAGCAGAAACAGTTTTATTAAACAAACTATTTCAGCGATCGTAAAAGAAAAAAATCAACTTTTTACAAAAAAATTTTTTACATAAAAGATTTATTGATTTTAGATATATTTAAATATATCTAAAACAAAATTTTTTCCTAATATTAGTTTACATATATAGTTACATATATATTAGTTTACATATTAGTTTTCCTAATATTAGTTTACATATGCAACAACCGGTAAATATTTACCGGTTGTTGCATATGTTGCGTACGTACTTTTAAATTAAAACAGCTCATAAATATCACAATATATTTATTAAAAATTTATACGTGAATAAAGTTTAATTATGAATTTAAATATAAATAAAAAAACACGGCTCGATAATTGTCGATTAAATAGAGAATTCAAATTGTTTTTTATTTGCCAAATTTGAGTACTTTTAAGAGGTTAGAAGCGTAAGTTTTGTGATTTCATATCGTCAAAGTTTGAAGGAAATTCCAACCTGCTAAACAAAATTGCTTGGTCAGATGAAGATCAGTTTATGCTGAAAGGTATTATCGTCATTGTTAAATTAAAATATGACATAATGTCATAATGTCACAAAAGTCATAATTGTTCTACTCTTATAAACACAAACAAATATTTGTGTCCAAATCAAATAATGAAGTAATATTGTGGTTTGAAATGGTTAAATTAGTGGTTTAAAATGGTTTAATTAATGGTGGTTTAATTAGCACATACTTTTTGAAGATTCCGATCTTTTTTACAAAAGTTTGAAGAAGTTTTATGGATTTAAGTTAAATAACGCGGTATTTACTTTCAAGAAGATGAGAAATCTGTATATTATTTTTGTCAAATAAAAAGCTTGCTTGTTAGATGAAACCGTCAACAATAGATACACAAACGAGGTATAATCAAATGGCCGCTTGTACCCCGCCATTTTCCTACGGACTTCTTTTTTGGGACTACATTAAAAATATTATATACAAAGCCAGTATAAGGATGCGTTTGAAAAATTGTGATGATTAAAGTCTAGGAACAAAAAAGCCCTAAAATTTTGGCCATAACTGCTTCAAACGTGGGAGCAACAAACTGATAAAATATTCTATATACTATTTTTTTTAAAAATTTTTACTCAACTATATAGATATATCAATAAATTTTAGATTTCATACAATGATCTCTTAGTGTTCAAAAATTACAACTATGTAAAGTTTGAGCCCATTCAAATAGAGGGGTGTACAAGTTTTATAAGATCATAACTTTTGAACGCCAGGAGATTATTGAGATTATAAGAGCGCAAAAATTGTTCGTAATTGATCATAACACAGTTTTTTTTTGACACTTGATCAAATACTTGATAAACTATAAAGCAGTTGAAGATTTTTAGTTGTTTAGTATATTGTTTAGCGATATCGAAACGAAGCAAAATATTGTACATTTGGGAGTGTTCCAACGAGTTAGAAAAAAAGTTAACTGTGTTTTTATCTAAGCACTTGTCCACGACTTGTTCCACAATTGCAACTCTGTTATCTCAATAAACTTTGTATCTCAATAAACTTATAACATACGTGGTTTAGAATAAATTCTCTATTAAATTGCAACCAGGACATGTGTTGCCGCTGCAACTTATTAAATCTTTTGAGCTAGCCCATTATCATTAATACTAGGAGGTTTATATAGATAAACTACAAGCAGTATTTTACCACTAAATTTAATTGCATACTGCACTTGCAAAACGAATTTTGAGTTGAGTTATTTAGATTTATAATTGTATTGCTTTTATTGTGTATAGTTTCTGGTTCACCTATGCTTTTCTGTATGCTCATGAGCAGACAAAAAAGCAGAAGAGGACCCGTAGCTATACATAATAAAAACGATATAGTGACAAAAGAGGACTTTAACTTGATTAAGGTCTTTTTACAGTCCTTTGTAAAAAGACTTTAATCAAGATAAGGCCCTTTTACAAAAGATTGTAAAAAAGTACATAAGATACAATTGTCTACTTCATCTTTAGCTAAAAGGTTTTTTTAAAAACTTTTAAGCTAAAGATGCAGTAGACAATTGCATCTTATGTACACTTTTACAATCGTTTGTAAAAGGGCCTTAACTTGAATAAAGTCTTTTTCATCTATATTTTCATCTTTGTCATCTATAGACGACAATTTGCGAAGCGTGAATCAAATCAACAAAAAACTGTCAAAAATCGCTCACAACTTTCAAATTTTTTGCATTAAAATAATTATTTGCATTAAAATAATTATTTGCATTAAAATAATTATTTGCATTAAAATAAAATAATTTGTTAACTAAGAAGTTAAAAGATTTATCTCGTACCAACTCGTACCAACTCGTACCAACTTTTTTTAGCTAAATGATTTTTTTAAATTATATAACTACAAAAATAAAGTATTCACTAATTTCAATAAAATTTTCCTGGAGACCTGAAAAATTATTTTAAAAGTAAACATTCTAAGTTTACTTTTGTCAAAAAATTTAAATATATAATATAACGAAAATTGTAAAAGAAAAATTTTTTTGCGCGCGTTTTTTTGAAAAGGTTTAACAATTTTTCGCAAATATAGTGAAATTAATTAATAGATTAAAAGAGGGTGGAATGAAATAAATGAGAGAATGAAATAGTTATGGCAATGTTTATTTAAAAACAAATAACTTTTTTCTATGAATGGCCAAATTTTCGGTCGCGTGATATATATATATATATATATATATATATATATATATATATATATATATATGTATATATATTTATTCATTTGATAAATGGGCAGTTGTAAAATTGCTAGTATTTAACTTGAAAGGTATCCTTTTTACGCCTGTTAAGAATCATCTTTTACAATAAAGTTTGGTTTCCGGTTAAAGGTTAAAAGAGTTAAAAGTTTAAACGGTGAACAATGGGGTTGAATAAAATACGCCGATTATTCGCTTGTTTAAATATGGCTTTTAATAATTAATCATGCCTAAACTGACTAATGAATCTTTATAAATTCTTCGTTCAACTTTTAAATCGATTATTATCAAATTTATTTGAAAAAGAATTGTAAAAAAATTGTAAAAAAATAAAAATAAAAAAAATACACTTAACATAAAGTCGCACTTGCAGTACTCAAAATAAAAAGTGGCAAACTTTCACTAAACATACCTGCTCAATCATTCCATATACCAGTAGCAATTCTTTATTGGCGTATCAGTAACATAAGTGAAACAATCGGCATTGGTTCAAACACAAGATTGACGCAAAATTTTGGAATAGTAAAAAATTTTCTACATCCTGTAAAGAGAATTCATCAAAGTTGGTATTAGCAAAGACACCTCGTGTTATTTGTGGAATTTTGATGAAATTGGCTTCAAGTGATCAAAGAAATAAACACATAGTTTGCAGACGTGGTGCTAAACGACGTTTGAATTGGTTGGCAACAATAATAAAAAATTATTATACAGTTGGAAATTGCATCAATGATGCTGGTTATCGCCTTGCGCCATTCACAATTTTTTAAATCAAAAAAACTTCAGCCACTGTCTACTGAATCTACACCAACGACATCTAACAAAAAAAAAATTGTATTGCACCAGCTCCAATGTAAACACCATCAAAAAAGTTAAAAAACAATTGCAAAAAAAAAAGAAAAAAAAAGTTGAAAAACAATTGCTTGCCGCAGCTTCGTAGCAAATATTTTGCAACCAACACGTTGACACACAAAAAAATGACGTGCCCAGAGGCGAAGGAGAGTGTCTCAATAAATATAAAATATTCGAAAGATTGAAAAGTGTTGACAGCAAAAAAGGAACAAAACAAGCTAGAAAAAAAATGTAAACTTGACTTTGATGATAAGCAGAATATAAATGGTATCAGTGCGAAAATTCAAAATGCAAGGTTTGTCAAACATGCGTTTTAAAATCATATATAAAAAGCATCGAGTTTTATTGCACTAAAAAGTGCAGCACAAATGACAACTCAACCTAACCTTCAGTACCTCTTAAGGACTCAACATCATTACATTATTAAAAGTATTATTTTTATTAACTGATCGTTTTTTCAGTTGTTATTATTGGTTGTCGTTTTAACTGTTATTGTTGGTTGCTTTTTTATTTGTTATCATTGGTTGCATTTTTTAGTTATGTATTTTTTTAAATTAACATCAATATGCATATTTCATTCTTCTCAAATATGAGTGTAGAATGAAATGGTTTCTTTTTTAAACTAAAAAAGTTTCTTTAAAAACTTAAAAAACTATTTGAGTTTTATATATTAAATACACCTCAAAATTCTCTTCAACTTAAAAAATAAAAAAGAATTAAAATCTTTTTCCCGATAAAAAAAAAAAAAAGAATTATAAGTTATAACTATTATATTTAACCCGCTTTTACTCTCTATACTTTTTAGTGCGTAAACATAAGCTGAAAAAAATGTTCCAATGGCTTCTAAGGAGCTTTTTATCAGGTTATTAGCATGCTTACTTTACTTATACAAAAGGAATTCAAAAAAGAATCTATTTAATAATACTGAACTTAATAGTAGTGCGCATTCGAGCCTCTTTGACACGGTACCCTTGGCAGCCATTGCAACCGAGGTAATGGCGAGAAAGAGCTGCAGCAGCTTTGTTTTATAAGAAAACATGAACGAACGTGTATGCAAATATCTAATGTACGTAAACTTTAAATTAAGTAATGTTAAAACATACTGAAACATTTATCAAGTTTTACAGTTTAGTTTTCACTTGAAAATTGCATTGCGTCAAGCTCTCCTTAATTTTGATCTATGACATTTTTTTTTGTAAAAGAAATCATTATATAGTGCCTTTGTGACAGTGGATAGCGCGCTGAGCTTCTGAACAAGTAAGCCGTGGTTTGATTCCTACAACTGGCGACTTTTTTTTTTTTTTTTAATTTTTTCAATTATTTTAAAATAAAAAATACTTTTAAAGTTTTGTAGAGATTATATACAAACATATGTAACAATATTATTCACTTTTACTAACGAAATGGTTTTTGAAAAACGCTGAAAGTTCTAAAAATATCATAAAAACCGGGAGAAAAATTTGTTGCGTAAGTGTCATGATTGAGATAATTATGTTAGTAATGTTGATGGCATAGCTCCTATGATGGTATACCGGTAATATTTTCATAAAAATTAGTTTTGGTGAATAAGTGATTAGACCTACGTGATTATACTGACTTTCCATTAGTTTTAGCGAAAATGCGTCCCTTGTACACAAATATTGTTTTTATAATCAAGAAAAATTGATTTTGGGATGTGCTGTTGTTTGATTTTGGGATTGCTGTTATTCCTCCATATATTTAAGATTGCAATTTTATTATTACCTGTGCAGAAAGGGTATTTTCATGCATTTTATATCCAAGTTTTGTGCATTTAGTGGAGTGCTTACTTTAATTTTACCTTTTGAACAAGGCAGACACAGCTTGTTTTAATGAAAATGATGACTTCTTTCCATGATGGCATACTGACAAGTTGGGTGTGTTGGATTATTGAAGAGTTAGGAAAACCTTTTTTTTATAAGAAAAACTTATTTTTAAGTAAAGTAAATAGAATGCGATGCTCCAAAAGTTTTTTTTTGGTCCAAAAAATACATAAAACGCATTATATCCTATGCAGATGCGCAAAACTTTACAATGCTGCTGTGTAGCATTAATTCGTAAATTAGGATGGTTCCGAGTAATTTCTGGCTTTTCTGAGGAAAAACTCTAGGGTTAATGAAATCATCAAGTTACCCTTGATCCTAACCAGCCCATCCTCTCCTATGCCATCATAGGACCAGTGGTTACCTATGATGTCATACTTGTGCTTTTTTTTAAAATAAGAATAACTAATTAAAAAATAAAAAACTGATGAAAACTCCATGGGTTACTATTGTTCTTCTTGTAACAAGGAATGTATCCATATCAAAGTTATTGATCATCAACATACTGAATAATGAAGTTTCAAAGTTAAGTATACCATCATAAGCGTCTTTCCCCTATTCAATAACGTTTGTAGTCATCTAAACTAGCTTATTTTGTAAAAAAGTCAAACTTGATTTTCTTTTACCTTCAGGGGTTTTGCAAAACGGCTGCATTATGGATGATATAACAAATATATTTAAATGTTTGGTTTTCACTTAATTATTTATTGCATTTCTTCATTGTGCTGCAATATAGTTCGTATGCTAGATATGTTTTTAACAAAATTTGTGGCAATGAAAGTAACCTCTTTTAAATGTCTAATCTTTATTCAGTAGAGGTTAAAGATACTTTTTTGATTTCTTTTCTTAACGAATTTTTTCTTTTCTTCTTAGTCTTGAGTTTTTGCAAGTTTACAAGCTTTTCGGATTAGGAAAACGAGGGAACACGAAAATAATGTCTTAAAAAGTGGTCTAAAAGATTGAGAGACATTTCTGTAGACACCTTAGTAGAACTAGCATAACAAATTTTTGAAAAGTAAGATGAAACCTCAACATCTTGAAGCAATTCTATTGTCATCTTGCTGCAGTCAATATTTTTACTCAAAATTTTTGTAAAATTTCTGAATGCTACTTCTGCTATTCTAAATATTGAAAAAACATCAGATGATATAAACCAAAGACCAACTCTATTTTTATTTAAAGACAAATAAGATAAAAGAAATTTTAGAATTTTTTCATATGATCAAAAGATAAAAGAACTAAAGAACACGCAAAAGTGAAATCTGAAAAGCTCATTACAAATTCAATAAAATGCTTGAATTCAGCAAACCATAAAAAGACTTTTACCTAAATTAGTGATCTTTTTACGAGATCCATCATTACCTTAGTTATGTACAGTTAAGCTAAATAAGTGACTATATTGCTCTGCAACATGTTAAATAGTTTTATAAAATGACTCAACATTGTTTGTAAATATAAAGTATATTCCCATTCCGACAACTTGCAGTGCAATCCGCTGTTCAATCAATGTTTATTTGTGAAGGTGGTGCAAGTATAGAAGTTAAATTTTACTTAGCTTTACTATAAAAAACACTTTTTTTAGGTCACACAACATTACAAAAAACGACAAATTGGAGCTAAAATTAAATAAAAGCATTTACGCAGTTGGCAAGAAAATAGCTAGCATGTAGTTTTACAACATACTTTGAGTAAAAGCTTGAGGCTTAATCAACAAAAACGTATTAAACAAAAAAGTCAATTAAAACGTTAGTAACTATAAAAAAAAGTAAACAAAACAATAGTTAAATTATTTTACTTCTGATAATATTAATACGCTAATTTAATATTATTATTATTATTAGTCGAATTACATCATTTTCTAGGCTTTTCTATTTTAAAGTATTTTCTTGGCTTTTCTATACGCGGTTTTTTTTTAATTTTATTTACTAACAACGCGTATTACGGGTTGCTTACTGCTAGTTTTAAATAATATCAAAGTTAATATCTATTTCGAAAACCACAAAACACGTTACCATAGCGCTAGCGCAAAACAGACAAATAAAAATACGGCACAGATTTTGGCGTTTCACAGTGGTCCAGGACCATGCAATAAATACAAAAAAATTATCTATTTTACATTAAAAAAATGCCGTTTATAGAAAAATTTTGAAAATATTTTGGCTGCTTTTATTTGCTTATTATCATAAAGGCTCACTCCAAACATCTCAGTACCTAAAGTGAAATGCGACTCCCCTCTCGATCAGATGTTTTTTAAATAGTTTAAACCGTAATAATGAATAGCTGAATATTCTGGTATAAAAGCGGACAAACCGAAACTTAAACGAAATATTCAAATAAACAAAATTAAATAAACAAAATAATCAGAAAAAATTATTATTTTATTAGATAGTTTGGATCAACTAAACCGATCCCCCTCTCCCTGCTCATTCTTTTCTAAGCTGGGTGTTCTGCACATGTATGATATTTATTCAATTAAATAAAAATGTATCATACGTACTTGTGAATATTTATACTTAACAGAAATTTAAAAACTTTCAATTTGAGCAGCCGTGGCGCAGTGGTAGCCCACTCGCCTCAGAAACAAAGGTCCTCTGTTCAAATCCCACCTCTGGGCAAGTTTTGCGACATCAGTTAGAAAGGAAGCTTGAACTTGCATTTAAATGCTCATCCGCTTTGCTTTGTGACAGGACCGAAAGGACTTCTTGGGGCAACTAAAAAAATAAAAAACATGAAATACGTATCACATATTTCTTATTCCTTATTTTATTTGTCCTTGGATTCGTATTATTGGCGTGTCCTTCAGAGGTATGAAAATCGACATAACAATAATAGTTATTGTTGGTCAAGATATGATAAAAATTCACAAAAAACTTTAGCATTTCAGCTTCAAAATTGGAAAACAGATAGTTTTTGCCTCAAAATGCGCGATAGTTTTTGCCTCAAAATTGCGCGACATCTCAGAATCTTTTAAAAAATCTCATTTCACATGAATAAAGATATATATATATAACTATATATATTTATATATATATATGTACATATATATAAATATATATATATATATATATATATATATATATATATATATATATATATATATATATATATATGTACATATATATATAAATATATATAGTTATATATATATATCTATATACATACATACATATATATATATATATATATATATATATATATATATATATATATATATATATATATATATATATATATATATATATATATATATATATATATATATATATATTTTTGTCATGGTATGAAGCCAACACTCTCTGATTGCTTGGAGGGGACATTTGAGCTTGAAAGTGATCTCACTTCTGCTAAAGCATGGGGCTCACAGTTGCTGGTGAACTTTAATTCAGATATAACCCAAATTTTTTCAGCCATTTGTTATCGCAATAAATTAGATCTTCCCATATTTATGAACTGTAATGCACTCGATGACTCATATACCCTTAATTTTATAGGGTTCACTCTATATAACAAGTTCATTGAAATATGGCATCCTTAGCATCCGCTAAGGTTGCATGTCTTTATTGAGCTCGACACTTTCTTACTCCAGATTCTTATCTTTCTCTATAAATCTAAAATCCGGCCTAATATGGAATACTGTTGCCATATCTTGGGGAAGGGGGAGGGCGGGATCTTTGAATGATTTTTTTTCTTTTGCTCTTGTAACCAACTTCCAACCATTATCGCATCATTGTAATGTTGCTTCTCTTTTTTTTTCCTACAAATACTATAATGGACACTGCTTTAAAGAGCTAGCGTCTCTTGTACCATCTACTGAAATTCATTCTCGTGTTATTCGTCATTCAATTAGGTCTCATCCTTTATCTGTGACTGTTCCTAAGTGCTCCAAAAACTCTTATTCGTTTAGTTTTTTTCCTCAAACATCAGTTCTTTAGAATTTGCTTCCTTCTTCTTGCTTTCCTGATTCATCGCAATCTTTTAAGTCGTCTGTCAATCTTGATCTTGCTTTACAATTTTCATCTTTTCTCTTCCAGTAACTTTCAACTCTAATAGTGGTTGCTTGTAGGCTTGTTGGAAGCTAAGATGTTAAAAAAATTGTAGGAAAAAGATATCTTTTAACTTTTAGATAACTTGTGATACCTTTTTGCTAGTCATAATAACTGTGATATACATTCTTAAAACACTTTCCGTATCAAGAAAAAACATCATTTTTAATTAGTAAAAAAATTAATATAAAAATCGAAAGAAATTTGTCAAAATTTGTGTTCAAACCTTTTATTTAGTAAGGAAATGACAAAATTATTTTTTTAACATTAAACGATATCTTTCAAAATGTAATACAAATAGTATTTAATATGATTTTTACTTTTGCTTTATCAACAAATATTGATATACAAATACGGACAGGCCTCCTTTCTAAAATCTACATCAACGTTTTTTAATAGGAAAAAAAACTACACTTAAAAAAACTTTATTCTACTTAAAAAAATATTCTATTTTAAAAATATTCAATGTAAATATAAAATTTTAAAAAATTAGTAAAACTATTAAAACGCAAAGCGCTAAAAACTTAAAACAAATATAAAAATAGTTTTAAATACTCAGAAAATGATAAAAAATTCCCATTGGATTCTGATCATGTAATCAAAATAGAACACCCTTACTACTACCAAATACAACGTCAAACGTTAATATGTTATTTACCTTATTTATATGGTCCCATAATGACTTTTACTCCCATTGCTTTTCAAAGAATAAATCATTTTGAAAAGACACGCTTATGAAGTTAAGTAATGTGTTTACTTTAAAGATTTTACATGAATCATTAACTAGGAGTTGTTTGCCAAGTTCATAATATTCAAGCAAAGTCTATTGTTTACGTCAAAAAGCATAATTTGGTCAAATGGTTCCATGTGGCAATATTGATTGCAAATATGAATGATTTCACTTTTCCTGTATTGAAATAAAAGAAATTCCTTCAAGAAAATGGTACTGTCCTCTCTATCTAAATACAGAAAAGAAAATGTAAGTTTAAGGCTTTTCTTGTGAAAGATTGTAAATTATAGTATGTCTCAATATATAACTTTCCCACATAAAGTATATATTTATATAATTTTGTTATGAAAGAAATAATCAAATACTATTTTTATATTTTAAATAGAAAATGATTCATAAATGTTTGATAATTGGTCAAGCAACAACACTTTTGTTTAAATTAACTATTTTACAAATTGGTATCATAATATCATTCAATAACTTGTGTTATAGGAATAACACTTGAAATTATTTTAAAACTCTTCAACCATGCGGTAGAAATGTTATTGCTCCAGCTGGAATAACACCAATCAGGTACTTAATAGTATTTAAACTTTTAAGATTTTTTAAGTTTGTAAAAAAATACTTTTGCTTCATTTTTAGATTATTCAAAACAAAATACTTGTTGATAAATAATAAAAAAAAAAGGTTTTAGAATTTTAATATTCATTATTACATTACATTCATATCTTTTTCATACATTTATTGGGTTAAGGTTTCAAGCGATATATCTTTGCGCTTTTTAAAAGTTATGGTGAATACTATTTGCTCTGACTCTAATAAAAAGGTAGCGTATCTATCTTATTATACTATTTCAATAACTTCGATGCGACTAGTATTTTTATCTGTTGCTTTAGATATGCGCTGACAGACAAGTTTAGCCTTCTATCATTATGCACCCAAATTTTTTTTGAATAAAACTAATGTCGCTTTGAACTATATAAAATGTTATTTTGGTAAACAATTTTCTTGAAGCAAATAGGAAAATAAGATTTTATATACACATTTAAATAAGTTAATATATTTACAATTTAAAAATTTTTATAAAAAAGTTTATTAACAAAATATTTTTTTATTTATCGCCATTGTTACAGAAACAACATTCATGTAGACTAACTACATGCAGTCACCATCTAATTTTGTTTTCTCTTTGATATGATTTTACCATTTCTGCAAGTTTTTGAATACCTTCATACAAACCATCCCCTGTTAAAGCGCACATTTCTTGAACATGCCATGGATTACCGCTTAATTCTCTTAACCGCATTTTATCAACTAATTCCCACGATTTTAACGCATTAGGAAGATCTTGTTTGTTTGCGAGAATCTAATACATGAATTATAATATATATAACTGTACAGTCTCAAAAAAAAAGTATATATAAGTTTAAAAAAAAAACGCTTACCACTGCAGGAATTCCATTACTGATGCCTTCATCTTTTAACACAGAAAATAACTCTTCGCGAGCTTCCTGAATTCTTAAAACATCACTTGCATCAACAACAAAAACTAGTCCTTCTGAACCCTGCAATAATTAAGTATTATATAAGTTTTTGTTTTTTATATTATAAGCTATCTAAGTGTTCTAAGAAGTCCTAACAGTCTTATCGTAAAGCACCGCGTAGTAGCATTAAGTCAGGAAGTTCACTAACCACTACACCACTGCTGTTATTAAGTCAGGAAGTTCACTAACAACTACACCACTGCTGTTATTAAGTCAGGAAGTTCACTAACAACTACACCACTGCTGTTATTAAGTCAGGAAGTTCACTAATAACTACACCACTGCTGTTATTAAGTCAGGAAGTTCACTAACAACTACACCACTGCTGTTATTAAGTCAGGAAGTTCACTAACCACTACACCACTGCTGTTATTAAGTCAGGAAGTTCACTAACCACTACACTACTGCTGTTATTAAGTCAGGAAGTTCACTAACCACTACACCACTGCTGTTATTAAGTCAGAAAGTTCACTAACCACTACACCACTGCTGTTATTATCTTATATTCTTATTGATGGTTAACAAACTTATAGACTGGAAACATCATAAAATCGAAAAGTTATCAATTATTTTTTTATCAATTAATCTATATTGAGCAATCCCTTTAAACAAAATTAGTTTATAATTTGTAATCTTACTTGATAATAGTGTCTCCATAAAGGTCGAATTTTTTCCTGACCTCCAACATCCCACATGGTAAAAGTAACGTTTTTTATTGGAGTCACCTCTTCCACATTAAACCCGATTGTAGGAATGGTTGTGACGTTTTCGTTGAGCTTTAACTTATAAAGTATTGTTGTTTTTCCAGCTGCATCTAAACCAAGTAAAAGAATGCGAGCTCTTCTATTACCAAAATCATTTAAAGCTGATGCTAACTTTGATAGCCATAAACCCATAGTTGCTTTTTAGTTGCTTTGCAATTTTAAGCTTTAGACAGGTTTCTTTGTATTCCATTATGATTTCAAGGTCTTTTATACATGGTGCACTTTAAAAAACTACGTAATGGCAACGTTGTTTTAAAAGACGTGTAAAATTTTGAAATTCATTGTATGACGATGTTGTTTATGACGTGTATTTAGGATGTAAAAAGATGTTTTAATATGAAATATTTTACGGGGGACATTTATATAGTTTTTGTTATACATTATTATTGTTTAGACTACTGAAATATTTGTTTTATTAAAGATTCAACATTCTTTGATTTTCTGACTCTATTTATATGAACATATTTTTTTTTTATAAAACAAACGCACCTTTATAATTTGTTTAAAGCATTTCTATCATCCTATAAAATTACTTATAGATGACGTAACCAAATTAAAACTTGCTGAGTTTATGCAAACGTGGCATATTTATTATAGCGTTACTAAATACATAAAATTCTAATCAATAAATTATTAACGTGCTTTCTGACCAAACTCAATGTTTTTTGATTATTTGAGTTATATTGGAAAACAGTATTTTTGTTAAACCGACTTTTCAAATATTTTGTTCAAAACTTACATATACTTGGACAAACAGTTTACAAATTGATTTCAGCTTTTTAAACATTATTTTAAAATATGTTTTATCTTAAATTACTATTTTCAAACATTGTTAAAATTTATTAAGCGTCTTGTGGAGTTTTGTTTGTCGGTAAGGTATTTTCTCGAAAATGGTTGCAAATATAAGAAACACGTAATGATTTTAAAATGTTAACTTAATTGATATATTTTCTAGTTGAAAACCTTATGCAATGCATTATAATAAATGATTTAGAGCACCTTAACACACAAAGTTTTTGGCAACTTTGGCAGCCTGTTTTAGAGCTTGTTGACGATTAATGATTTTTCGGTAATTGAAGTAACTTCAAATCTTTCGTACGTAGTGAAAAGCTCTATAACAGCTTGAGGAAACTTAACCTTAGGTTTTATTTCATTGGATTGGTTCAACGAAAATGAAATTTAAAAAGTTTATCAAAACATATAATAAATAAAAGCGGATATAAAAACTATGTGAATAAAAGCAAACTTTTCAAAAAAAGATCAATCGTGTGAAAAAAAGAGAGGTCCGTTAAGATGAGGATTTTAATCAAATAATCAATCAACTATTTGACTAGTTGTTTAAAGTAAATGGGTTTTAGCGACATGCAACAGTACATTTTCCTCGTAAAATAATTAAATGAACAATTTTGGACTAACAAGAGTAGGCCGTTCCATAGTTTGAAAAAGGAATGGGCTGATCAATGTTGGTATAAAAAATGCTGATATTAGCATTATTGTGATATGTAAGCGCAAATTTTAAAAGATCAAAGTGTGTTCAAAAATAA
>NC_061163.1:13513763-13546208 GCF_022113875.1 Hydra vulgaris | reverse complement strand
TATATATATATATATATATTTATATATATATATATATATATATATATATATATATATATATATATGTTATTTAATAAATACAATTATATATTAGGTATGCGTTGTTTGGTTTTTACGGAAACGTACAGTGGTCCAGAAATCTCGCTTTTGAGGCAAAAACTATCTGTTTGCCAATTTTGAAGCTGAAATGCTAAAGTTTTTTGTGAATTTTCATCATATCTTGACCAACAATAACTATTATTGTTATGTCGATTTTCATACCTCTGAAGGACACGCCAATAATACGAATCCAAGGACAAATAAAATAAGGAATAAGAAATATGTGATACGTATTTCATATTTTTTATTTTTTTAGTTTCCCCAAGAAGTCCTTTCGGTCCTGTCACACAGCAACGCGGATGAGCATTTAAATGCAAGTTCAAGCTTCCTTTCTAACTGATGTCGCAAAACTTGCCCAGAGGTGGGATATGAACAGAGGACCTTTGTTTCTGAGGCGAGTGGGCTACCACTGCGCCACGGCTGCTCAAATAGAAAGTTTTTAAATTTCTGTTAAGTATAAATATTCACAAGTACGTATGATACATTTTTATTTAATTGAATAAATATCATACATGTGCAGAACACCCAGTTTAGAAAAGAATGAGCAGGGAGAGGGGGATCGGTTTAGTTGATCCAAACTATCTAATAAAATAATAATTTTTTCTGATTATTTTGTTTATTCAATTTTGTTTATTTGAATATTTTGTTTAAGTTTCGGTTTGTCCGATTTTATACCAGAATATTCAGCTATTCATTATTACGGTTTAAACTATTTAAAAAACATCTGATCGAGAGGGGAGTCGCATTTTACTTTAGGTACTGAGATGTTTGGAGTGAGCCTTTATGATAATAAGCAAACAAAAGCAGCCAAAATATTTTCAAACTTTTTCTATAAACGGCATTTTTTCTAACGCAAAATATTTCAGGGTGGACAAACGTGGGCGAAAAAGTTTTCTTTTCAAAAAATTTATAATAAAAAAATTTATAATAAAACGTGCGTTTAATTGAGTCTTTCTGATAAAATCGTATATTTTAAATTACTTTATGTTGATTTTCAACATTTGATATGAATATCTAAAAAAAATTAGTATATCTGTGATATCGGCCGGAGTGAGCATAAACAAAAGTTGGTAGACAGATTTTTGCACGAAAAAATGTAATGGTTTTCAATTTTTGAAATTTAAACCCTCCTTAGATAAACCTTTTTTAAATTATGGACCTTAAAAATTTTAATCTGGTTTTCA
Source organism: Hydra vulgaris (assembly GCF_022113875.1). NCBI lineage: Eukaryota > Metazoa > Cnidaria > Hydrozoa > Anthoathecata > Hydridae > Hydra > Hydra vulgaris. Next base: position 13,544,925 of record NC_061163.1, on the reverse strand, counting down.
CAAAACATATATAATTTAATTTTTTAATTGTTTTTAGTGTAAAATAGATAATTTTTTTGTATTTATTGCGTGGTCCTGGACCACTGTGAAACGCCAAAATCTGTGCCGTGTTTTTATTTGTCTGTTTTGCGCTAGCGCTATGGTAACGTGTTTTGTGGTTTTCGAAATAGATATTAACTTTGATATTATTTAAAACTAGCAGTAAGCAACCCGTAATACGCGTTGTTAGTAAATAAAATTAAAAAAAAAACCGCGTATAGAAAAGCCAAGAAACTACTTTAAAATAGAAAGCCTAGAAAATGACGTAATTCGACTAACAATAATAATAATATTAAATTAGCGTATTAATATTATCAGAAGTAAAATAATTGAACTATTGTTTTGTTTACTCTTTTTTATAGTTACTAACGTTTTTATTGACTTTTTTGTTTAATACGTTTTTGTTGATTAAGCCTCAAGCTTTTACTCAAAGTATGTTGTAAAACTACTTGCTAGCTATTTTCTTGCCAACTGCGTAAATGTTTTTATTTAATTTTAGCTCCAATTTGTCGTTTTTTGTAATGTTGTGTGACCTAAAAAAAGTGTTTTTTATAGTAAAGCTAAGTAAAATTTAACTTCTATACTTGCACTACCTTCACAAATAAACATTGATTGAACAGCGGATTGCACTGCAAGTTGTCGGAATGGGAATATACTTTATATTTACAAACAATGATGAGTCATTTTATAAATTTATTTAACATGTTGCAGAACAATATAGTCTCTTATTTAGCTTAACTGTACATAACTAAGGTAATGGATCTCGTAAAAAGATCACTAATTTAGGTAAAAGTCTTTTTATGGTTTGCTGAATTCAAGCATTTTATTGAATTTTGTAATGAGCTTTTTATTAATTTTTCTTTAAGTGCACATTCATTACAAACTGTTCAAAGTAGTTCAGATTTCTTTTTTGCGTGTTCTTTAGTTCTCTCATCTTTTGATCATATGAGTGCTTTAACTTTTTTAACTATTGAATCTTTGGCATCTGTAGTTTATGGCACAATGGCATTAAATACACATTTTTTTAGAGAAATAGTGACTGAGGAAAAAATTCTAAAATATCTGTTATTTTATTTGTCTTTCAGTTAGTTTCCCAAAAACACCAGAGCAAGACAGCATTTATCTAAAAATCGTTGAACAAAACGAAAAATTATTAATGATTTTAGGAAAAAAAGTAGAGACCTAAAAAAAAAGTTAAAATAATATAGTGAGCGTATTCATAATTTGAAGGCTACAAAAAAAAAGTCATTGAAGATAAATAAACAATAAATGTATGGTAAATAAGACTCAAATATAATGCTGATATTAAGGCAATATTCTTTGTTTTATGTTAAAATATTCTTTGTTTTATGTTTAAATGTAAAACCAATTCATCCCCGATCTCTTTCCATAATTTGTATTCATCAAAAGATAAAAATAAATGCATTTTACGCAATGATAATTTTATTATGCAGCCCATTTTTTAAATAAATCTTTTTTAACTCTGTATTGATTATCGCGGACCATTCTTATGGAATAAAATAGTTTTAAATATTTTAGTGAGGATTTTATTTATCAAATTAACTATTTTTCTTTTAAACGAAAGCTTAAAGAACTCATTTTTACAATTGAAGATTTTACAATATACTTTTGATATTTTTTTGTGATCTTTCTTTTTACCCTCTATTTAAACATGAATTTATAAAAATTATGTATGTAATATGTATCTTGTATTTGTAACGGAATGTTTTAAGTTTCTTACTTCGTTACTTATTTTTTATCTTGTAAATATCTTATAAATTTTTACAAGAACATTTTTTAGCGTACTCGACAGCAAGATCGTATGGTTTTGTACGAGTCCCCGCGTTCTTTTATTATTTAATAACGATCATTACATATATATATATATATATATATATATATATATATATATATATATATATATATATATATATATATATATATATATATATATATATATATATATATATATATATATACACTAATATATTTATTATTATTTATTTGTATTTTAAATATTTTAACAAAATGCTTATTTAAAATGTAATAAAAAGAACAAAAAGTTAGTATTGAGCCTACAGACGTACATCAAATTATTTAAGAAAAGATCAAAAATATTATCCATCACATAAACAATAAGTTAAAACTAGACATATATAATTGAGCCTAGCATTTTCATAAATTAGTGTTCATATTAATAACTGCACTGTTATCCATAAAGTAAATCATAAATCTAAAATGCGAAAATTCAAAGTTTTATAACTTTATTGTGCAAATAAAGGTGCTAGTAAAACTGAAGTGGGTGTTGTGGTTTATCCTCTTCCGGCTAATTAGTTTAGCTCACTAAAGAGCATCACCACCCGCTTCGCTGACCAAGATTAAGTGAATTTAGGCAGAACAAAGAAAGTTAGAGTGAAAGTAAGAAAAAGTCAACTTAAAAAGATAGCATAGAGAAAACGAACAGATAATTGCACTGGATGCTAGAATATGCAATTTATACTATTAATAGATTACCTAATTAATTTATTAGTAATAAAAGTAGTCATTATAGCTGATGACGTTTGTTTATACTTAGGGTTAGCTGTGCTGCTGTAATTTCCAATTGTAACCATTACTTTCATATCTAGCAAAACAATTCTCCAGAAAACATGCGCCTGTTTACTACTTCTAAAAACCATAGCAAAAAGGTTTTGTCTAACGCTTAAAACCCGCATATCTCATATTTCATCTCAAAAATTAAACTCTCTTCCGGAGAATCTTTAACAGTATCTATAATAAGGGCAAGTTTGTTATTCCACTTCTCTTGTATGGTTCAAATTTTGTCACCTCATCTAAAAAACAAAGCTGAATGGTTTGCTAAGAACTTCTAGTCATGATATTGATTATATTGATGATCTTTTGATTCCATTATTCGCGTTTTACCTGATATAGATGAAAAACAGTTAATACATTGCCAGACGTTCATATGATTCCAGCTTTTGCAACTAAAATGATTCCCTGCTTAGACTCATCTACGGCCTTGTGGTCCGGACAACATACCTGTTATAGTCTTGCAGAAAAGTTCTCCGGAGCTGTCACCTATAATTTCAAAACTGTATAACAAGTGCTTATCAGAGTCTTTTTTTTTCCAGCCTGCTGCTACCCCTATTTTTAAAAATTCTAGAGAGCATTTTACAGCTGATTTGTTAACAATAATAAACAATAGGTTTTATCGTGCATTAATATTAAACAATAGGTTTTATTGTGCATTAAGCAGATGTAGAGAGGTTATCGCTCTCAATATTTCTAAAGCCTTTGATAAAGTTTGACATGTTGGTCTTTTCCATAAGGTTTCTTCTTACAGACTAACAAGTAATATCTTTAAGATTATTGAAATCTTGAATGCAAAAGAACTTTATACGTTTAAACATCAAATTAAAAATACAAAAAATAACAAATTTTTTTCTTTATTATCAACTTCACAAAAAATTTAAAGCTTTTTTGTGGTTCAGTTTATACAGTTTTTTTAACCTATTTTTTTATTTATAGAAAATAAAACATTCTACAACTAATATATTATATTAAAATTTAAACGTCCACCAATTTATAAAATGTTTGAGCATAATAAAATTTGTAGAAGAAAGAATATTCAATTCAAGTTCAATTGAAAGTTTGACTAAAAGTTCATTTGTTATAAAGTTAAGTATTCTTATCTATGCTTCTGATTTACTGCGTGGTATAGTAGTTTCAATAATAAAATATAATTGGATTGTATCTTTCTATATGTTAGAGACTATTTACATATACTTTTTTTTTTGAAATTTATTATTTTTAATAAAAATTTCTGTTTAAATATCCACCATTTTGAGTCAAAATATTCTTAAAGGTTAACCTAAAAATGGATATTAAAGATTAGGGTGCTGTTTTAACCAATAATAACATGCAAAAAAAAGTTTATGCCTAAACTTTTTACAAAAAAATAATAATAATAATAATAATATCAATTAGACCCATAATACTGTATACCCTACCCTAAAATATTATATAACTTTAAAAGTTTTGTGTTGTTTAGGAAATTTGAGTAGGCTTTTAGAAAAGATTTGCTCCACCTTAAAATTGGGTTTCCAAAAAAGTAATAGTAAAATTAACGAATGATTTTAGATTTACTCAAAAAGATCTTGTCATTTTTTTAATCAGGCCATCCAAAGAATAATCAATGTAAAGTAAATTATAGTATGAAGTTAATATAGTAGGTAATATTTTAGTATGTAGTTAGTTTATTTTAGTAGAGGTTTTTCAAAATAACAAGCTCCGATATTTTAAACCAGATACAAGTTTATTCAATTGTTTAAATTTCATTGAAAAAAATTAATTTTTTTAGAAACTATATTCATGCACTTTTTACATCCACGTGTTTTTATGAAGCTTTAGACTTTATATAACTATAAATTTTGAAAGAGAAATTTTGAAAGAAAAATCCGAACCGACACATCTAGTTTCTTTTTCGGAATTAAATCTGAATAGACACATTTGTTGCGATCCATATAAATCAAAAACACGTTTATATTACTGCAGTTTAATACGTGTTTTTGGAGGTTTAAAGTCGAATTTAAATGTGACATGCTTTTATCAGTGGTTTTTTATTCTTAAGGAAATATATTATAATACAATACTACGTTTCCGCAACGGTGAAACCGTAAATATTTTACCTGGTATTTTATGGTAAATAGTAATCAATGATATATTATATAAACTAGATGTCTAACTTGCATTTACTTGGATTTTATTGGACAAAAAATGAAACCTTTTTTTTTTTGTTTATAACAATAGTCCGCCATTTGTAAAAAGGGCAAAAGCTGAATCCAAAGTGTGGAATAAAAATTAAAAATTCAAGTTAAAAGCTCCCAATAAATTATAGATAATTCAAAAACAAGTTTTAATAATTATAAAATACTTATAAAAGTTTTTTATGAGCCTATGCTTATTAAAAAGTATTTTAATTCATAAAAATGCTTCAAAAGCGTCTGTCGTTTTACTTTTCTATTCAAAACATAAATTCCTTTTTAATCGAAAATAAATTAAGAAATCATAAATTATTATTTTACAAGTATTTTCACTTGACACTTTTACATAAATAATATTTAAATTTAAAGTATATCTACTTCATTTAAGAAAATAAAAAGTAAAAATATTTGTTTACAAATTCAATTCGCCATTTGTAAAAAGGGTAAAAACTGGCTTCACTTTTCGGATCGAAGTTAGACATTTAGTTTATATAATATATCATTGATAGTAATAGTTAGTTTCGCGGAGTGAAAACCTTTCTCGGCACGTGTTATTTTCTTTTTGTTTCAGAAGGTTTTAAACACGAACAAAAAGCGTAACTTTTTTCTGAGTTGTGCTGGTTCGGACGGTTATTATAAAGGTATTAAAAAATTTTTATACGTTTTTTTGACTGACAATATCAGCTGCATTGATTATTTATGTTTTCATTTTCTAACAAGCTTCATTTTTAGCAAAATTATTTAGAATGGGAATTAAAATATTGGAGTTAAAAATATAAAAATAAAACGTCCGAAAATCTTCCTCCTCCAAAAATATTTTTAAATGTTAGTTTTAATAAATATGTTTATAGTATAGACTTAATAAAAATACTATTACCATAAATAATCTAAACATATTGAGTTAGCTTAGAATGCATTTTAATAATTTAAAGCTTAAAATCTCATAAATTTTGTAACGCTTCAGCAAATATGCAACGTTTACATAAATTGGTTAAGTTTCAGTTGCGTCATCTATAACAAATTTTAAAGGATGATAAAAATGTTTTGAACAAATAATTAAGGTGCTTTTGTTGTATAAAGAAGCATATATTTTTATCTAAGTATAATCTAACAATAAAATAATTGTGAAATCAGTTAATAAAACGGATAATTATTTGTCTAAAAAACAACTTTATTAATCAAGATTAATACAACTGTCCCCCGGTTATATATTTTAAAGCATAACTTGCATCTACATCCTAGATACACGTTGTAAATAATATCGTCATACCTTGAATTTAAAATATTTACACGTCTTCCAGAACAACGTTGCAAATACGTAATTTTTTAAAGTGCACCATGTATAAAAGACCTTGAAATCATAATGGAATACAAAGAAACCTGTCTAAAGCTTAAAATTGCAAAGCAACTAAAAAGCAACTATGGGTTTATGGCTATCAAAGTTAGCATCAGCTTTAAATGATTTTGGTAATAGAAGAGCTCGCATTCTTTTACTTGGTTTAGATGCAGCTGGAAAAACAACAATACTTTATAAGTTAAAGCTCAACGAAAACGTCACAACCATTCCTACAATCGGGTTTAATGTGGAAGAGGTGACTCCAGTAAAAAACGTTACTTTTACCATGTGGGATGTTGGAGGTCAGGAAAAAATTCGACCTTTATGGAGACACTATTATCAAGTAAGATTACAAATTATAAACTAATCTTTTAAAACAAAATAAGACAATGGCATTTTTATTCACAATTGGTAGAAACCACGTATAATTACTTTTATGATGCAACCGTAAACAAGTTCGTTGATTTTTATCAATACATATAATTTTTTTTATGCAGGGTGCCGAAGGACTAGTTTTTGTTGTTGATGCTTGTGACGTTTTAAGAATTCAAGAAGCGCGTGAAGAGTTTTTTTCTGTTTTAAAAGATGAAGGCATTGAAAAAGGAATTCCTGCTGTGGTGGGTTCATATCATTGTTATTTAGTCTTATTTTTTTTTAAAGACTGTAAAGTCACATATATTTAAATTTTTATTTTAGATTCTTGCAAACAAACAAGATCTCCCAAATGCATTAAAATCGTGGGAACTAGTTGATAAAATGCGGTTAAAAGAATTAAGCGGTAATCCTTGGCACGTTCAAGAAATGTGCGCTTTAACAGGGGATGGTTTATATGAAGGTATTCAAAGACTTGCAGATATGGTAAAAACATATCAAAGAGAAAACAAAGTTAGATGGTAACAGCATGAAACTAAAGTAAAAAATGTATAATCATCAACAATATTATTCCTATCACGATGATAATAAATAAAGTACTATTTTATCAGTGAATATTTTTTTAAATTTTTAGCTTGTAAACTATTTAACTTACTTGAAAATATCTTTATAAAATCCGAATTTTTTGATTAATAACAAGGAAAAAAAAAATAATAATTAATTTTTTATAACTCAAAGAGATGTTTTGTTTATATAATAAATAAATATTACTTGGGGTGTCTATTATGTACAAGGACGCTCTGTATATAGAATAGAGCAGAATACCCAGTAGGCACGCGTCGTTCAGGGGACATCCGCTAGATTTGTAAAGGACGAGTAGATGCCCATAAGACATCCGGAAGAGGTAACCCGGGTGACGCATGACCACTGAGTACACAGAAATATCTGCATATATAACAATCTTTTACTGGAAAAGTATATTTTGTGGCCTCTCAACATATAATGTAATCAACTGGTTTTTCAAATGCGAATAGAGTCTTCCAGGCATTATATACCAACTACCAACACTGCTTTGGAAAAAAGCGTTATATACCAACTTTCAAAACTGCTCAGAATCCTCCGATAACAAAAATAATAAAGAAGTCAATCAATGAAAAAAAAAAAAGAACGCTGTGAATGACATTGTTGTTGAACGATGTTGGTGACTTTAAACATGAAATCCTTAGTAAGAAAAAAAGCAAATCTTTTAATGAGTTCATTATATACCCATATATTTAAATTTTTTCTGCTTGTTTACTTTTGTCACCGTTTAACAAGAAAACCAAACAAGACTTCTCAGAAGTCTTGTTTTGTTAAGATCTACTTCCAGAAGTCTTCTGGAAGTATTATTGAACTTATCATCAAAACCTTTTACAAATTTAGAACTTTTGATATATATTTATATACATAAAAAGTTATATTATATATATATATATATATATATATATATATATATATATATATATATATATATATATATATATATATATATATATATATATATATATATATATATATATATATATATATATATATATATATATATATATATATATAATATTATTTTGCTAATATTTCGGCAAATACTTTATTTTAGAACTATTATGAAAATTATTTTTTCATGGTTATTTAGAATATGTAAACACTATTTTACAAAATAGTCTAGATTAATTTAATTTAAAAACTCTATCTAAGTAAGTATTGAATTACTTTTCTTATATATATAAAAGAAAACCTGTGAAAGCTTTTCTTTTAAAATTTATAAGATAATCTTAACTACACAAAAAGCATTTTTATTTAATGATTTTTCCGAAAATTTCATGAACACCTTTTGTTGAACAACTTCTGGAAAAGGAAAACAAACTAGTAAAACTTTTTGCAAGGGTTGCATATATGAATGGCCTACAAAAAGTAGAATTATGACAGAAACTTAAAAGAAAAGTGCAGATTGGAATAGAGAAAAAGAAAAGAAAAGGAAGCTATAGAATTAAATTAATGAAAGAATGTTCCCAATTAAAAAAAAGTTAACGATGTATTTTTTTTGTTTACATAAGTTTTTGAAATTTAAAACTATCAGTCATGCAAAATACATTATACTTGTTTTTTTTTTTTATTTATTAAAGGGAATTAATATTCTTTTTAGCTTTTTTTTGATCTATATTTATGTGTTCATTTTTCTTGGCCTCTATACTCCTGTTTTTTTATAAAAAATTTCCTTTTTTTTACAAATGACCCTGTAGGAACCCTGTAAGATCAAATTTTATAAGTATTTATATATACTTTATATGTATATAATTTATATATACATCCATTTCATTGAAAACTTTAATTATATTATACTATTAATAAAACGTTTTTATGAACCTTGTTGCGTTTTTAATATATTGCTTAAGTACTTGAATCTTTGAAATGCACTTAATACACTTCTATGGGCAATAAATTGAAAGCTCATTCTCGTCTTTAGTTTTTTAATGGGGGATGTTATACTTAGGCAGATGATGAACGTTTTTGTATTAAAAACTTTGTTAGATTTCTGATATCGTATTTTTATCGAAGGTATGGATTTTTATTAAACATATTCTTCTCAAATTTCATATTTGTTTTTTAAATACCTACCAAATTTCATTGTGAAAATTTGTATTGCAGAAACTACACTATATTACTCGCAAAGTAGGTATATAAACATCGACTTTTTTGACAATTATTTGTGTTATCATTTAAAAAATATAATCAGGTCACGTGACCTTAATATTAAAACGCAATTGGTATTTTGTGAATACAATCAGTAACTATTACTACCATAATGCCGCTGATCGAACGGTATATTTTGAAACTATTCGCAGTTTTCTTAAGGACTCCTTGTTGTCAACTTTTGTTACTTGAATGCTCATAACATTTTATAGAATGATCCAATTTGTATGAAAATTCCTTTTTTTTTTAATATTAATTTTATGCACTTTTTAATGATATAAAATAATGTAATGCTTGAGCAATTTGAAATTTTTGCGCATATATCGATTCTACTGTTATCACATTAATATTTTTCTTACACATTGAAAATTTTAATCAATTTATTTTCAAAATGACCCATAAACAAATTGGCAAGAACAGGTTCAAGTGGGCAACCCATCTCTACATCATTGATTTGATCATAAGTTTGTCCTTTAAAAAGATTGATTAGCTATAACTATTACGATTGATTAGCTATTAACTATTACAATTAGAAAAAACTATTACAATTCGCCACTTTTCCAAAGTGGCGAATTGTAATAGTTTTTTCAATTTAGTTTTAGAAGTTTTAATGTTTTTATTATGGAGCAAAATTAAATTGACTGCAATTTAAATGGTTTCTTGAAGTAGAAAATTGGTGTATAAGCTTGTGACATTGTGTGATGCTAAAAATTATTTGTGGACACCGACTTGATTTATTTCTTAAACAAATTAATCTTTTGCACAAAATTTAGTACATTTAATTAATTATATATAAATTCATATATATATATATATATATATATATATATATATATATATATATATATATATATATATATATATATATATATATATATATATATATATATATATATATATATATATATATATATATATATATATATATATATATATTATACTGCTGAGTTAGGTGAACATGATGATGTCATATTCACCTAATGTCAAATAGCCTGCTGCCGGGGGCTTCAGTTTTTTAAAAATCACTGAAATAAAAAATTCAGTACATGCCATGCACTTAGCAGTTGCTACTTGGTCAAATTCACTATCGGTAAACATATCATTAAATAACTCACTTAAACCAGTACATGGATTAAGTAAATAGTTTGAGTTTCTTCTGCCTTTTTCAGATGTTACTTGTCCAACTCATAACTTATTAATGCTTCAATTCCCATGTTACTTAAACTGAAACTATACTAGAATATGAGTTGATCTTACGAAATAAAAAATGTTACTTGTAGCAGGTGACCTGACCTGACCATAATTGATTGATTGATACAAACTCAAACAAAATTTAAAAGTGTGCTTTTGTTTATTAAAATAATATTTTGATAAATACTAAAATTTAAACTATCTTCTAAAAAAGTTGACATGACCTGATTGCAATAAAATAATAATCTATAGCTAACATTGCAAAATTATCTTTTTAAATAAGACTTACACTAGACATACTAGTACTTTTCTTTGCAAATATCCTAAAAATATCACAAGTAGAAAATAACATATGTATATATATATATATATATATATATATATATATATATATATATATATATATATATATATATATATATACATATATATATATATATATATATATATATATACATATATATACACATATATAAATTCATATATATATATATATATATATATATATATATATATATATATATATATATATATATATATATATATATACATATATATATATATATATATATATATATATATATATATATATATATATATATATATATGTATATATATATATATATATATATACATATATATATATATATATATATATATATATATATATATATATATATATATATATATAAATATATATATATATTTATATATGTGTATATATATGTATATTTATATGTATATATATATATATATATATATATATATATATATATATATATATATATATATATATATATATATATACATACATATGGTATTTTCTACTTGTGATATTTTTAGGATATTTGCAAAGAAAAGTACTAGTATGTCTAGTATATATATATATATATATATATATATATATATATATATATATATATATATATATATATATATATATATATATATATATATATATATATATATATATATATATATATATGTCTAGTATATATATATATATATATATATATATATATATATATATATATATATATATGTGTATATATATGTATATTTATATGTATATATATATATATATATATATATATATATATATATATATATATATATATATATATATATATATATATATATATATATACATATGGTATTTTCTACTTGTGATATTTTTAGGATATTTGCAAAGAAAAGTACTAGTATGTCTAGTGTAAGTCTTATTTAAAAAGATAATTTTGCAATGTTAGCTATAGATTATTATTTTATTGCAATCAGGTCATGTCAACTTTTTTAGAAGATAGTTTAAATTTTAGTATTTATCAAAATATTATTTTAATAAATAAAAGCACACTTTTAAATTTTGTTTGAGTTTGTATCAATCAATCAATTATGGTCAGGTCAGGTCACCTGCTACAAGTAACATTTTTTGTTTCGTAGGATCAACTCATATTCTAGTATAGTTTCAGTTTAAGTAACATGGGAATTGAAGCATTAATAAGTTATGAGTTGGGCAAGTAACATCTGAAAAAGGCAGAAGAAACTCAAACTATTCACTTAAACCATGTACTGGTTTAAGTGAGTTATTTAATAATATGTTTACCGATAGTGAATTTGACCAAGTAGCAACTGCTAAGTGCATGGCATGTACTGAATATTTTATTTCAGTGATTTTTAAAAAACGTTTATAAAGAGTTGTGGAAAAGCCATGATAAAAGTCATGAAAAAATCATAGAGTTTCGTTTTCAAATTTGAAAGTGATCAGAGTGGCCACCCTCTAAAACCATACTATATTCTTTATACACTTTAATATATATATATATATATATATATATATATATATATAATATATATATATATATATATATATATATATATATATATATATATATATATGTATATATATATATAAATGTATATATATATATATATATATATATATATATATATATATATATATATATATATATATATATGTATATATATATATGTGTATATATATATATATATATATATATATATATATATATATATATATATATATATATATATATATATATATATATATATATATATATATATATATATACACACACATATATACACTATTGCAGTAGAAAGTTTTAACGTAGAAGTTCAGATGAACTTGATGTTTTGAAAAGAAAACTTGCAAATTAGAGATATCCTATATATTACTTTTGTATGCATAATTTTAATTTTTATAGTTTATATTTTATATATTATTACAATATTTATTTTAATTGTCTTGAAGATTTTTAATGTGTCTTTTGCATTTTTTCTTTTTAGGTAAAACAATGCAAAAGAAACTTTTATGAGCTTCTTATTGGGTTTGATTAACTTTTAAAATTAAAAACAATGTTTTTATAAAAAAAAAAAACTTTTTTTAATATTTTTGGCTATGGAACATGATATGCATCTAAGTATATTTTATTTTATGATCTTATTGAACTATGTGTTGTTGTTTTTATTAGATGCTGTTTTAAAGTCAAATAAAAACTTAACCAAAATGGATCCCACGCATATTACTGGGAGAGTATTTAGGCATTATTCAAAAGGATTAAAGAGAACATCTATTAATATCAATATTGATCAATGATAGCTTAATTAACTATAATCAAATGTTGTATTTTATATTTATATTGCATTTTTCAATAATTTACTTTTTATTTATAATATACTATCGATTTTACTCTACAGAATATTTTAGTTTTTATTTTGGAAAGAATAACTTTGTTTCAAAAATTATTTTTATTTTTTGTAAAATTGTTAATATATTAAATATATATATATATATATATATAGGGGAGACCGGGGCTAGTTGGCCGCAGGGGTAAGTTGACGAATTGCGTTTATCTTTAAAGCCTTTCATCAGAAAGTGATAAAAATTACACAGAATCTTCCTAATTGACTGTTTCATCATTCAATGTAGTATTGTCAGGATTCGCGCATGCGCATGGGAGATATTAAGATTTAAGTGTTTTTTGGACAAAAACGTAACTTTTGAAACATCGCTTCCTTTTTACTTTACAAAGAAAATAGTAAGTCAAATGGAAAAAAAATTATTGTAAAAGTTCTAGCCACAATTGGTTTACTATATTCAGTTTGACTTTTTTTAAAAGTTGCCGTTTTTCAGGATCTATAGACTGTTTATTGAAAAAAAAGCCTTCGGGGTAAGTTGACAAAATTTTTACGGGGTAAGTTGGCTCATAGCATTTACTATGGAGAAAAATATTTATTTTTATAAAAATAATTTTTTTAATTTTTTTAATTTTTAACAATATTGAAAAAACTTATTCTTACAAAAAAATTATAAAAATTTTTTTTTTAGGTTTTTTGTAACAGGTAAAAAGAGGGCTGCTGTTTTGGCTGTTATACGTACTAATATTTAGCACAAGCTAAAAATAATATCAAATTATTAGCTTAAATTGTTGCCAAAATTAATAGGTAAAAAATTTCTATTAATTTTGCACTTAATAGTACATTAATAATCACGTTTATAGTTTGCGTCAACTTACCCCGTGGTGGGGTAAGTTGGCGCAATTTTTTTTTTTTTTTTGAGGGCCCCGTAAGGCCCCAAGAATTTTTTTTTGTAAATCCATGAAACTTTTATAAGTTACCCAAGTTCATACGCTTTGAGACTACACTTTAATATTTTCAAAAAAGTGTGCTATTAGGGCTACAGAGCTCATAGAGTAAAAACCGAGCCAACTAGCCCCGGTCTCCCCTATATATATATATATATATATATATATATATATATATATATATATATATATATATATATATATATATATATATATATATATATATATATATATATATTATACAATCAAAAGTATATTTTTAATATATATGGATATAATGATTGAAAAATAGCTAAACAAATGCGCGACTTGTAAACTACTATCTAAGCAAAACACGCTTGCACCGCTATGTATAACGGAAACCCCTCAAAACGTCTGGAAAACAATTAACACAGGCTATTTAGGTCCATTACCAAACGGGAAATACATCCTAACGTTTATTGATAAGACATCCAAATATCCATTTGCCGAAGTATTAAACTCTACAAATGCAAACACGTTCATTCAAACACTTGCCACCCAGTAAACACAGGTTGTTTCAGATTTAGTCAAAATATATGCAAAATAGGTCGAAAATACATTAAATGCTTAGCGACCTACTATTGACTAAAAATCGACACTTGATTTGAAATGTTTATTTCAAACTTTTTTATATATACGTTTACTAAACGTCAATCTAACGTTTAGACTATCAACTTGCGTTAGTCAATGTTGTAAACCTTTAATCGACCTTAATTAAACGTAAACATTTTAGATTTAAAACATACGTTTTAAATCTTTTAATATATACGTTTAGTAAACGTCGCTCAAACGTTTACAGCTTTGACTAATATAAGTTATAATTATAAACGTCTGCGTTAAACAAAATAAAATAACATACTATCGCCATCTTTGAAAAAACATCCATTCACGATTACGGATATTAATGACAGCAAAATCTGATATAAACAACAACACAATTACAAGAAATAGCTCACATTTTGAACCAATTTTAATACAATTAAAACCAAATAACAAATTAAAACCAAATAACAAATTAAAACCAAATAACAAATTAAAACCAAATAACAAATTAAAACCAAATAACAAATTAAAACCAAATAACAAATTAAAACCAAATAACAAATTAAAACCAAATAACAAATTAAAACCAAATAACAAATTAAAACAAAATAACAAATTAAAACCAAATAACAAATTAAAACCGAATAACAAAGAAAACGAGGAGGAAGAGGAAGAGGAAGAGGAAGCCTTTTACACAGCACAGAATGTTTATTATTATTCATTTTAATTATTAATTTTTGGCTTATAGTGGTTTTTAGAACAAATTATTTAATAATGCATAAACCACGTACTTATTGCACATTTAATGTTTTAATCCAGTTGTACAGCTTGGGGAGGAATAAACCATTCCTTCACGGGTAGGAGTGAACCACGGCTCACTAATACTTCACGTAAAAAAAGTTTTGATTTCAGCGTAAAAACATATTTACATTTCACATTTATATATTAGTATATCATTAGAAAACTTGTGTGCAACATTACATTTATTTTTACCATATGTTAAAACGCCTCAAGTCTATAAAAGAACAATTTTCCCAGTAGGAAAAAAGACATCTTTAGACGAAAAAAAGGCGTCTTTTTTATAACTTGTTTTGTATTTTTATAATCAGCCTAAATAAAGACGTGGAAAGACGTCTTTTAAAAAGACGTCTTTAAAAAGTCGGTTGAACGTCTTTTTAAAGACGTATAAAGACGTCTATTATAACGATGATCCTTAAAAAAAAAAAAAAAAAAAAAAAATTATGTTTAAATGACAAATTAAACAACAATCAGTGAGACTTTTTTTTCTTTTAGGGAGGGGAGGGGTAAGTTCACTTACGTTTCCCACTGAGAACAGAATAAACGGTAAAACAAGTGAAAACTTACAAGTTTTCACTTGTTTTACCGTTATATATATATATATATATATATATATATATATATATATATATATATATATATATATACCGTTATAATATATATATATATATATATATATATATATATATATATATATATATATATATATATATATATATATATATATATATATATATCGTTATAATATATATATATATATATATATATATATATATATATATATATATATATATATATATCGTTATAATATATATATATATATATATATATATATATATATATATATATATATATATATATATATATATATATATATATATATATATATATATATATATATATATATATATATATATATATATATATATATATATATATATATATTACTTTTAAAAATAACACGATGTTTTCTATTTTTGATATTTTTCGTAAAATTTATTTACATTTTCAAAAGATTGTTTTACAATAAAAAAAACTCTGAAAAAAATATTAAAAAATAGAAGTCTGTTGGTTTTGATAAAGATATTAAGAATCTATCATTAGTTTTACAAAAAAATAATTTTCCTCAAAACATTATTGATTCTGAAATTAAATCCTATAATATAGAATTCCTATCCTATATTATAGGATTAAGGATCCTATATTATAGGATTAACACATAAGGATTAACACATCCTATATTATAGATTAACACATATAGGATTAACACATTCTATATTATAGGATCCTATATTATAGGATTAACACATAAGCAAAGTTGGAATACACATATAGTTAGAGTTTACAAACATTTGGTATGTCATCTAATTTTTTTAATGTGTTGTTCTTGAAGAACGTTGTTTATTACATATTAATTTAAAATATTTATTTTCAGACGAAAAAGAAACATGTGAACAATTTCTATCTATATATACGTGTTCAAGTGCCAGCAAAACGGACAATACAAAAGAAGAAGCATTAAGTAAGCTTGGAATATTTTTTAATGCTTTTAAATAATCTGAATAGTTTTGTTGTTTGTATTTAGTTAAACGATGAAGTTATGACAAAAGATTCGCTCTTTATCTTTTATGTTAAAGTTGTTATTTCCTTGTTAACTGTTGTCTGTCATTAACAAAGCAAGTAAAAAATGTACATAATGACAACTGTGCTCTAGTTTGCCAGCCCACCAAAATTGTTTTCAGAAAAAGTTGACTTTTCTTCGTTTTCTGTTTCAGATAAAGGTGCGTTTATTTTTAATCAATTTATTGATATAAATAACTAATAGATGCATATTTTTCTTGCAAAGTCTCACAATATAAACGTGGTAAAACAAAGACTTTCTACAGTAATATTATCAATTACTTTAAATGAAATTTTAAAAAACTAAATTCAGAGAAAACACAGCCAACATGGATCCAGAGGAACAGCTCAAGGTTATGCTTGTCCCAAAGCGTCCACATTCTACTATAGTAGAATGTGGACAAATAAGATAAAATCAACCAAATTAGATAATTGATATGATTATATAATTGATAGATATGACTAGATAATTTTGTCTTGCATAACAAAATTTGACTTACTAATATATTAGTAAGTCAAATTTTGTTATGCAAGACAAAATTATCTAGTCATATCTATCAATTATATAATCATATCAATTATCTAATTTGGTTGATTTTATCTTATTTGTTGATTTACTCATCACAGTGAAAATGTTTTTTTGTGATTCAAAATTTTTGCTTTTGTTTAAGGTTGTGAATCATCATCTTCTTGTAAAAGACCGCAATTGAGCCTTGCAGCATCAGACCAGCTTAGTAGTAAGCTCAGAAACATTTAATCTTTAATGCAATGATGTAGAAATCCATTCATTTTTCTTTGATTTCGCACCTCTTTTAGAAAAGGGTTGTATCTCCAAAATGCAATTAAAAAATTTGTATTGTCTGATACTTCTTTTTTATAATGGGTGCAATTTAATTATGTATAAATGTTGTATTTATATAAATACAACATTTATACATAATTGAATTGCATAATTTAATTAATTGTATAAATTCAAAATTCTATAAAATCTGAATATGAACCATGAATTTATGGAAGTTGCTTTAATTTGTTAGGTGAACTAGCTGCAAATGAAACTTTGAAGACTAGATATTCTATAATTCTAGACTTTTTATCTAGATGATATATAGATAAATTATGATTAACTAGATAGTTTTATAATTTGTGATCGTTTAGTTTAACCGTTTAAAATAATTATTTCTGAGTATAATGTTTTCACCAATCTCCTGCTAATATTCTTGACTATCATTCATATGTCATATTTTACTATTAATTTTTCTCAGAAACAGCTGTATTTCCAATTGAACCGACTTCAAAAAAATCCTTTTTCACATTTTTTAAAATATATATAAATATATTTTGTAAACATTATATTTTCTATTTTAGTTACATCAATAATTATACTTTCGTAAGAATAATTATACTTTTGCAAGAGCCGTAAATTGCTCCCGTAAACTGTAACAAACACGATTAACACATTTTTTATGCCTTATCATGACAAGCTAAAGACAAAAAAGACGTATTTTCTATGTTAAAAATAGATGTTTTTTAGATTTGCATAATCGACTAAAAAAAGACGTCTTAAAGTTGCATTTTTCATGTCTTTTTATAACAAGATAAAAACAAAAAAAGACGTCTTTTCGATGTCGAAAAAAGATGTCTTTTAGATTTGAATAATCGACTAAAAAAAGGCGTCTTAAAGACGCATTTTCATAACTTTTCATGACAAGATAAAGAAAAAAAAGACGTCTTTTCAATGTCGAAAAAAGATGTCTTTTAGATTTGCAAAATCGACTAAAAAAAGACGCCTTAAAGACATCGTAAATAAGACTTTTAAAGACGTCTTTTCGACGTCTTTTTTCCCACTGGGTTGAAAGCAAAAACCTCCAGTAAAGGTATGAAAGATGCATTACATTTTAACCAAATAGGAAAAAGTATTAGAGAAACTGCAATAACTTCCAAAATATTGCTACCTCGGCCAACTTTTTCTAGTACAAGTAAAGGGCCGCATTGTCATTACAAATTTGAGGTTGTATTTGACTATATCAGTATTTGCTGAATATTATTTTTATTGCCAATATACTATATGCTAATATACTACTTTCATTACATATATATACTTTTATTATATTTTAATATTTAAAAATTATCATTTGACATGACAGTTTTTTGTTTTGTTGTCAAAATCAGTTGTTACTGAAAACAAATTATTTTTCTGGTAGTTTATAAATTTTTTTTATTTCATTAAATGAGTTTAAAACTGTGTTAAATTTATTGTTATTTATGTTACATTAATACTTAATTATGTTATGCTTAATTATAAAGTTTTTGTTACTTAATTAATTTTTGATAATTTAGTTAAAGAAAATATCTAATTTTAGTTTTCTGGTAATCAAAGATAATGGCTTACTCCTACCATTTGCTTGGTTCACTCCTACCCATGCATGGGTAGGAGTGAACCAGGAGCAACATCTGCATTATTGTTCAAGTTATCAAAAATCTGAAGATATTTTGGTATTTTTTAATTACTATTAGAAACCTAATACTTTAGGCTACCTTAGGCTCCTTATCCTATACTTTTTGCACTTTTGGTTTCCTTGATATAATCAATTTAATAAAAGTGGCTCACTCCTACCCATCCTCCCTTACAACCCATTTCCATTATGTCAATTTCTTGAAGATCAAGTTCCATATCAAAGTTAATAAAATACTGATTTTTTTTTTGTAAATTTTTATGCAATTCAAAAATTTTTTTGCTGTCATCATTTTTAGCGCGTTAAAGACTTTCAAATATTGTTTGCAAGAGCTTCTTTTTTAGCTCCTTCTAGCATTATTTAGAAGTTTATAATTAATTATTTTTTAGATAAAAATTTCAAATAAAATTTATAACTTTTAAGAGAAATAGAGTTAAAAACCAACAATGAAAAACGCTATCTAATTATGAATATTTCTTTATTTGTAATAAATATTGCAACAATCACCAAAAGTATCTGAGTTTGAAACACAAAACTAAATTAAATTTTATTAAAAATTTTTAAATTTTTTACTGATCCAGCTTGAGCAGAATACCACGGATCACCAAGGTAAACCTTGACATTTTTGAAATCGCGTGCATCATTGTTTTGTATAGTAAAAATAACAACGCCATTTAGACTCACTTCATAAACATAGATAAAAGAATCAAGCCGCTGACTGATTTCAATTTTTGACCATTGATTCAAGGGCAATGATGACGCTGTAGTAAAGTGATAATTTTTGTTTCCATTAATAGCGAAGGCAATCAATAATTTTCCCGATCCATCGTCGTGGAACCATACGCCGGGAATTCTATCGCCATAGTTTTCAATATCTTGTCCTATAGTCATATGGAAGACACTATGCCATCCTGTTTGATATAATGTTGGTTTTACTTCAAATGAAACACTAAATTGTTTTTTTAAGATCAGTAGAGTCGCAACCAAGAAGTTTTTTTTAACCACTATTTTTGAGGCATCGTCAATAAAATCTATTGAAAAACATAAGTCCCACTTTATATGACAAATATATAAAACAACTTACTCTTGGGTGCATAATATAAGGGTTGGGGGTGGGGAAGAAAACATTTTACAGAACACGAATAAACAATTTAATTCTAGTGTAGCTTGCTGTCAAAAGCGCATCTTTTACAGCTGCTTTAGCATAATTCAATAGAATGTAATAAGCTTAAATAAGTTTTATACTTTGGTGAGAAATGAACAATAACCTAAACTTTAACAAGTTAAAATTTTTTAAACGTTGAAGATTTTTAAAGCCTTATTACACTGAAAGTTTTTGTTCTTATCAGATACTCCATACAATATACATTTACAAAAAAAACTCTTTACTCTTATATAACAGTTAAATATATATATATATATATATATATATATATATATATATATATATATATATATATATATATATATATATATATATATATATATATATATATATATATATATATCATGGCTTACTTTATTTATTTATACGGACGGATATTTTGCATTTTGAAGTAAAAAAAAGAAGAACAGTTTTCTCAAAAAGTATTTTAAAGAAGCAGCTTTGGAAGTTCAGAAAGATGGTTAAGAAATGTTACATTGTAAATTTTCGTTTAAACTTAGAAGATAAAATATAAAAACGTTTATAAGATATAAATGCGTTGTAAAAGTGTTTAAAATTAGAAGGTAAGATATCTCAAGACGTATGTTTGATTTTTGATGAAATATACTTGATGTTGGTTTGCAAAGATTCACTCATATTTTCCTTATCTTAAAAGTAGTGCAGATTTTCTTACATTATTTAACAAGTGGGGGGTTTATCAAATTCTAAATGTCAGTGTTCAACATGTAATATTATGTAATGCATTAGTTTCTGGAGATAAAAAAACTGACTCTTTTAGGGAAATGGCACATTAGATTGAAACTTCGCAATCACAAAAGATACCAAACTGTGAGAAGTTAAGTGTTCAGACAGCTGCCGCACTAATAAGAACACTTAATAGTCATGCCTCATTGATCAAGGACTTACTAAATAATGGATATCACTTTGATTTAACTGCGAGATTTCAAATTGACCCATTAAAAAGAGACATGAACAATATAGATAAATGAGCGGTGGAAGATTTTTGGCGGGTTTAAAAGATGTCACTATTTCAGAAAAAAATAATAAAAATCAAAAGTATAGGCAAAGAAAGTATTAACTTTGGTGATATTTTGAAAGTGCTTCGTGAGTCAGAAAATAATTTAACAGATTTGAAAAACTTCTTAGTAAAGCTCAGAGTACTCCAGAAATCACTTGCAACAGAAATCATGACACTTGCAACAGAAATCATGACACTTGCAACAGAAATCATGACACTTGCAACAGAAATCATGACACTTGGAACAGAAATCATGACACTTGCAACAGAAATCATGACACTTGCAACAGAAATCATGACACTTGCAACAGAAATCATGAAACTTGCAACAGAAATCATGACACTTGCAACAGAAATCATGACACTTGCAACAGAAATCATGACACTTGCAACAGAAATCATGACACTTGCAACAGAAAGTAGGAAATTAGCTGCTCATATTGCTGGATATATAGCAAAGAAACTTAAAAAACGTTTTGGTACGTGTTTTAAAGAACTTTTATGATGTGTCAATATTGATGAAAGCAATACTGATCATTCTTATTTAACAGTTATTTTTAGGGGTGGTCTCACTATTCCTTCATCATCACTATTGGATTATGTTTGCACATCCTTTGCTATGATTGACTACTCTTATAACAAAATAAAGAGATTTAGTTTATATGCACGAAAAGCTTTGGAATATCTGTTAAACCAATTTTATGACTCTTTTCAGACCTTTTCTTGTCCAATGCATAAGAAAACTGGGATAAAACCTGCTGGAAGAGTTGTTGTCAACATTTAACTTAATAATAAAAGAATTATCTTTACTAGCGAAGTAGCTGCTGATCATGTAAAATCTTTTAAAAACAGAAAATTTGAAAAAATTTAATAAATTATATATAATATAATTATTTTTTTTTTAATAAAAAAACGAAAACATTTTTTTTATAACTGTTTTTCTTTCTTACATTGTTTTTATTAATTCTAAATTTTAAAATATAATATTTATCATTAGGACTAGTTATTTATTTCTTAATAAATGTTCGTTTAATATCTAAAATTATGAATATATACAACCATAGTGGATTTTTTAAATTAAGAAAGTAAAATAATTTTGAAAAACTTATTATATTTTTGAAACATGATTTTAAAAACTGGTCTTCTACTTTTTTCTTTAAAATGCAAATAATCCGGCCGTATAAATATAATTTATATTGAAGAAAATAGAATTAGCCTCGCCATGTTCTAATCCAATATTTTGTAAATCTGTTAGCAAATTTATTTATTTTATATCCACACATATATAATTATTGTTACAAAAACAACTTTTTAGATTATAATATCGCTTCATTAAGTTGCGGTACATACGATAAAAACATAAAATGTATAATACTTAATATTTGCGGTAGCAAATAGAATTATGATCTAGTTAAACACGTTTTTGACTTAATTTTATTATTATTTGTAAATTAAACAAAAAATTTATAATCTGTGCTCATAAAGTTTTTATTATTTGGTTTTTGATACCTGAATTTGATATGGGTCGTGGTAAGCGTTTAACGTATGAAAAAATAGCTGTAATCAAAGCATACAAAGATACAAGTTTATCTAATGTGGAAACTGCAAAGAAAACTAAAAGATCTCCAAAAATGGTTAATGATAACCTCAAGAAGGGCGTTAATTATGGAACTTATAAGAGAAGTGGTGGCAAACGTAAAATTAATAATTGTACTAAACGAGCTATATTACGCTGTGCTGTTGCTCAGCACATGACAGCATCTCGAACTCGTACTGATTTACAATTATCTGTAAGTGTTAAACGCATGAGTCAAAACTTACATTAAGATCCAAACACAGTTTGAAAAAAGCGTAATTCAAAACCAAAACTTACTGAAGAAGCTAGGTTACAATATGCAAAAGAACACGTCTTGACAGGAAGAGTAGTATTAAATTTTAGTGATAAAAAAAATTTTGTTCTAGACGGTCCTGATGGCTATCAGTTTTACTGGCACGAACTTTAAAAAGAGGAAGAAAGTAGTCGTAAAACTGTTATGGTTTGGCGGGCTTTTTCCTGAGCTGGAATACTTTCACTGGCATGGATTTTAACAAAAATGAATTCACAGGACTACGTTGATTTACAAGAAATTATTTTGTTTTAATATGGTAAAGAATTAATAGGTGAAAATTTCACTTATCAAAAAGACAATGCTGCTATCCATAAATGAAATCTTGCAAAAGCTTGGTTAAGAGAGAAAATATTCACGTAGTTAAATGGGCCGCATGCAGTCATAATCTAAACCAAATTAAAAATCTATGGGAAATACTCTCTAGGAAGGTTTATGAAAATGTTAGGCAGTTTGAATCCACATTCTAGTTGAAAACTTGTATCAGAGAAGCTTGGAAAAAAGTCTAGAAAGAAAAAATCTAAAATCTTGTGACTAATATGTAAATTCTTGAAGTCATTAAAAATTCAGGAAGCAATACTAAATACTAAATATTAAATAAGTGTAAAACTAAAGATTTTCTTTATTTTCTTGTATATATCGTAAATGAGGCTAATTCTGTTTTCTCCACAAATTAAACACTTTCAATTTTTTTTTTGTAATTAATTAAACAACTAAGTTATAAGTTTTTCAATTACAATCGAAGAAAATAAAAAATGAAAAAGATTTTGTTAAAATAGAGCAAAAATTAAAGGTAAGACCTATTTTCTCCGCTATATATATATATATATATATATATATATATATATATATATATATATATATATATATATATATACATATATATATATATATATATATATATATATATATATATATATATATATATATATATATATATATATATATATATATATATATATATATATATATATATATATATATATATATATATTAGTCTTAATAACTATTTGTGGCTGTTTCTATGCTAAGCCAACAATATCTTCAGATATAAGAACATTGTATGGAAAAGTATAGGATGAAAATTCAAACTAAAAAAAAAAAAAAAAAAAAGAAGCATAAACTTTATACATTGTCAAAAATTTGAGCTTTGTTATTAAGGTGGTAGCAGGGTGAAAAGGCGTTTTTTAAAATTTTTTGAAAATTTCAAAAACTATATTTTTGAGATCTTTAAGGTGTTATTTTTTGTGGAAACTTGGTTTGATTTAAAAAAACTTATGCATTCATACAAAATTTACCCTTCTAGATAAAGGTATTTAGGTTCTTAGGCCATAGCAACCGCCTTAGCAACGCTTTTTTTCAAGTATCTCTGGATTAAAATCTGATCAAAACTTCTAGTTTTCACCTAAAAGGCTTCTTTTTATTCTTTTAAATATCTCTATTTATTTAGTTTATAAGCTATAAACTGAAGCCTCAAAAACCGTTCTCAACTCAGAGCTTCTAAATAAAGGTTGTGTTATAGATTCTTATATCCTTCAGTTTAAAAAAATATATATATATTTTAATTAATAAAGCTATTATTACTTGGACTGGGTTCTGAAAAAAGATATAAAAAATTACGATCAAGAAAAAGGAAAGGATTTTCCACAAGAGCTTTAACTGACAATACATCAACAACAGTAAACAATGAACTGATGAACAATACATCAACAACAGTAAACAATGAACTGATGAACAATACATCAACAATAGTAAACAATGAACTGATGAACAATACATCAACAACAGTAAACAATGAACTGATGAACAATACATCAACAACAGTAAACAATGAACTGATGAACAATACATCAACAACAGTAAACAATGAACTGATGAACAATACATCAACAACAGTAAACAATAAACTGATGAACAATACATCAACAACAGTAAACAATGAACTGATGAACAATACATCAACAACAGTGAACAATGAACTGATGAACAATACATCAACAACAGTGAACAATGAACTGATGAACAATACATCAACAACAGTGAAAAATGAACTGAGTCAAAATAAATCTGATTTAAAATCAGCGTCTGAAAAAAAATTAAATGTTTCATTTTCTGATAATCATACTCCAATTGCCACCCCTGGATGTAATTTTTTTATAGACAGTGATCTTTTTATGTCTCTTATTAATATAGTTGGACGATGCCCTGTTTGTATTGCAACAATAGACATTGAACATGTTTTATCAAATAAAATGGGTCTTGCCCAGTTTTTTAATATTTCATGCACCGAATGTAATTGGAAAATAACATTTTGTTCTTCAAAAGAGTGCAGTAAATTTAAGTCTACTTCCAGAAAAAAAAGTTTTGAAATTAATATACAAACAATTGCTGCATTTAGAGAGATCGGTCAAAGTTTTAGTGCAATAAAAACATTTTGTTCTTGCATGAATATGCCATCACCAATGGCCAAAACAACATATAATGAAATTAATAGCGAGTTGCATAATGACTACGTAAAAACAGCACAAGAGTCAATGAAAGAAGCTTCCAAACAAATACATTTTAACAAAACTGTAGATGATTCGGTTGTAATTGATGCTAAAGTTAGTGGTGACGGTGCTTGGCAAAAAAGAGAATACTCTTCCTTGAATGGAGTAGTTACACAAATTTCGGAGGGAAAATGCATCAATACTTAAGTGTTATCTAAAAAATGTAAACAATGTGAAATGTGGGAATTAAAAAAAGTGAATGTAGATGCATATAATAACTGGAAAGAAACTCATATATGTTCAATAAATCACATTGGCAGTGCTGGAGCTATGGAAGTTGTAGGAATGAAAAGAATGTTTGCACGTTCTGTACGTCTTCATTGTCTAAGATACACATTTTTTATTGGAGATAGTGATACAAAATCCTTTGAAGAAATATGTAAATCAGATCCATATCCAGGTCATAGCATTACCAAAGGAGAATGTATAGAACATGTCCGAAAACGTGTTGGAACACGACTGCGTAAACTTAAAGCCGATTACAAGGGAAAAAAGTTGACTGATGGTAAAAGCATTGGGGGAGGGAAAGTTCGGCTAACTACTAAAGTCATGAACACTCTTCAAAACCATGTTGGAATGGCCATACGGCAAAATAGTGGCAACCTGTATTGGATGAAAAAGGCTGTTGCTGCGGTTTTACACCACGCAACAGATGAGCCAAATTTAGAAAACCGACATCAGTTCTGTCCACGTAGCTCTGATTCTTGGTGCAGATACCAAAGTGATAAAATCAACGGAGCAAAAACATATAAAGAAAAAGTTAATTTTCATAAAACTGTTTCTGATGTTATTGCTCCAATATTTTCTCACAGAGGTCTTGGTAGTGATGAACTTCTGACAAAATGTTTACACGGTGAGACCCAGAATGTCAATGAGTCTTTGAACAATTTGATATGGACACGGTGCCCAAAAAGGGTATACATTGGAAATGATGTTTTTAAAACTGCAGTTGCATCTGCTGTTATTGCATACAATGACGGTGCCCAAGGACTGCTTCCAGTTTTTAATAAACTAATACAAATCTTCTTTTTTTTCTCAATTCATAATAAAGTATTCTTGGTTTATATACTTTCAAAACACTTTCTGGACTTTTCTGGCTCACACAAAACTTGTATTCCAACTGTATCTTGCAGAAGAGCAACTTTTTGAAAGGTAATCTGTAATAATGCTATTTATAAAAACATGATTAGACATGCTTGAAAATGCATTTGTCAAGTTCTGCTTTACCAATAGTTTTACTTTTTAATGCAAATTCTCGAGCAAGTTTTATATTAACTTCAGGAAAAATGATTTCTCGATTTAGCATGATGTGTTTTTTTTAGCATGATATATTTTTAAAAACTTAAAAAATTTCAATATTGGACCACTGATTTAATTCAATTGGATTTGTGGTAAAAACTCTATCGATATTACCATTGTTTGGTGCTGAAATGTAGAGATCTTCTTTTCCATCGGTGTAAAACTAGATACCAGGAGTTCGATCACCATTCAGATAAATATTCAGAAAACAGTTTTACCCTATGTTTGTTGCTCTGCCTGGAATGCTCACATTAAATCCATACTTCAAGCACTACTTTGTAGCAAAGATAAAGAAGAGAGGATGTTTGCAGTAAGGAAAATACTTTCATTAAGAAATTGAAGTTTTCTAGGAAATACCAAGACCAACGCTGATACAATTATTGAACTGATTGATTGGAGCACCGATATTTACGAACCTTTGTTCACATGCAAGATTAGTAAAGAAGAACTCATTAAGTTTTTAGAAATCATAATGCAAGATCCAAAAATCCCTGTACACGGACAATCCATAGAAAGAATTGTGCAGGTAGTTACAGGAGCTTCCGGCATACTTTACGGACAAGAGAGGTGGGACAGATTTATAAAAGCAATAATGGCTCACAGAGAACTTCTTTATGTTTTGGAACCTAAACAGAACTTGCTAAGCTTTTTTAAGTAACAAGTTCAAACTTTGTAGTAAAATGTTTTTAATAGTATTATGTTTTTAATAGTAGTTTAAAAACATAAAAAGGTAGTATTTAGGGTGGCGATTAAACCATCTTTTAAAAAATATTGGGCGATTAGGGTGGCGATTAAACCATCTTTTAAAAAATGCAAACCGCGTATACTGCATTTTTTACCTAAAACCTCGGTTATATATATATATATATATATATATATATATATATATATATATATATATATATATATATATATATATATATATATATATATATACTTGTATAGTTTAGCACTTACGGGGACTGAATTTAAAAAAAGACAGACATTTACGAGGACATTAGTATTATCGGGGATATATATATATATATATATATATATATGTATATATATACGAAACTTGACAAGCAAGGCGCGGAATAATTAAGTTTATTTAGCAAAAAGTTTTGTAATAAAAAGCTTTTTAATTAAGTAGCCTTTTCTTTAATATTTTTATATAAGTAGTTAACTTGATATAATATATAAAAGAAGAGAATGTAAATTAAATAAATAAATATTAATAAAGTCTCTAGTTTCTCTTAAAGAGTTTGACAAATAAACAAGTATATTCTTTGGTTTCCTTTTAAAAAAAGAATATTTTGAATTCTAAGTGTTCTAAATAAATAATTGAATATAATTGTACTGCAAATAACAATGCAGTTATTGAACTTTTTGCTTGCAAAAAGTTCGATAACTGCATCAAAGTCTAGTTTCCTTGCAAGTGGCGCCTCAATCGCTAGTCTTCCCAAATAAGAAAGTCGATCTTCACACATTGTAGAACTTAAAACATTTTTAACTCTTGCATGCGTGCTGAAAGAGCATTCGGCTTGTGAAACGGTAACTGGAAGTGTACAAAAAGTTTTTGTGAAAAGAGAATCAAGCTTCAACTCACGGATTTTGTTTAATAATTAAAACGGCTATAATTGTATTATGCCAAGATTTGATGCGTGAATTGCTTTTAAATGTTTTAAGTCGTCTATTAAATCGAAAGAAACATCAATGCTGTGTTTAACGCAAATGGATGAAGCTTTCTCACGCAGCAGATCTTTATCTAATGTCATGTATTTCCATACAACAGCAAATCTTTTCTTAAGATCTTTGGCTGCCTCAAAACGGCGATTCATATTACCAACGACACAGTCTAAAAGAACATGAAAAACATCGCGCTTAGAACAAAATTCTGCATTTTGGTGTTGCCTAATTTATTATTCTGTTCCTCATCTAAAAATCTAGCTTTTCGTCTGCGTTTTTTCACCGGGAATATGTCATCGGAAACCATAGTCAGATTTTTGCCAACAAGTTTAGATTCATTTAAAATTGAATCCCAGTTGTTTCTCAATAATAAGAGGTCATCAATTAAGCTTTATAAATTTAAAACCTCTACATCTAAAGTTGCATCTCTGGCTTGCAGAACTGTGTTTCTGTAATTGATGCTTGTGAGAACTTTAAGCTAATTGCTTGCGAGTATAATTCACTCAAATGAACCCAAGTATTTCACAATACGTTTGATATCTGATCGAATCTTGGCAGAAAGATTTAGCTTCTTTAAGTCTTGGCTAGCACTCTTTAAACCAGGAATTCAGTTCTGCAAAAGGTTTTCACTGTTAATCCTGGCTGACCAACGTGTATTTGACATGCTATGCAAAAAGCATGCAATGTTTTCTTTTAAAACTTGCCATCTTTGTGGGCTAGAGCTGAACAAGTTATAAGTCTTTTGTACAACACCAAAGAAGTTTATAACCGCTGCACAGCACTCTGCGGTATGGACACCAAACAGATTTAAGCTATGACAAGCACATGAAGAATAAGTTTCCAACTTGGTTCTCTTTATTTATCTCTGCTTGTGCTCCTTTATACTGACCGCTCATGTTGCTACCGTTGTTATAACCTTGACCACGACAGCCTATTATTTGTATATTGTGTTTTTTAATAACACTGCAAATTAATTCAGCAATAGCTTTTCCCGTTTTCTGATTGCAGTCAAAAAAACTCTTTTTCTTCATTTAAATAAACATAACACAGTATAAATACAGTTTGTTCCATATGTGCTGAATCGGGGGTTGCATCAACAAGCATTGACTAATATTTTGCTGCTTCTCTTTCACTTAGAATAACGCCTTAAACTTTTTTGGCACATCACTCTATATACTCATTTTGTATTTCCGGTGAAAGTTAATTTGTTTGTTGTCTTCTCTTCGATTTCTGCGACTTCATCACTTTGTTTAGGTTGTCTTTCAAGACAGAACCATAACGGCTCAATGTGTCATCTAAAATTTGGCGAAGAACCTGTTTCAATTGTGATGCTTGATTCTAAATGGTTTGCATTAGCATAATATTGACAGTGGAATGAGAGTCAATACTTTTTTCCAATTTCCGCCATTTAATATAACAATATTTATGGTTGCCGCTGTTTTGATGCTCTAGAATTTTGTCATGTTAATTTTTTCCATTTTCTTTAAAACAACACCCAAATATAGTTGTTAAAGGTGAGCGACTTGCTGATGATAGTTTGCTAAAAAGGCGACAAAGCAAACAAAACATCGATTCTTTAACTTTGCTCTAAAAAAACCAATCACGGGGAACATAATCTCCATTTTTCTTACTTGTAAAAAGTATACAAACAGGAAATGAATGTTCGTTCACATTTTTTGGAAAATGAGATGGGATCTTTTCTGGACTCCTACAAAGTGCTTCCTCAATTTCAGAAGTTTTTGGTCTTTCATTTTTTAGACTACCAACATCAAAGTCAAGCAGTTTTGTTTTAGAAACTTTATTATCAGTAATATCTAACTTACAATTCTCAGAGGTATTGTTGATAGGAACTAAAAGATTGCCGGGCTCAACGTCATCTTTATTTTCTATATTATCAGAATATGGAAAGTCGAAAGTCACATTATTTAAATCTGCAGCTTGTTCAACAACGTTGTCGTTATTGCTAAAATTAGCTTCTACATTTTCTAAATCTTTCTCTTTCGAAGCAATTGAAAATCCATAAATTTAAATTAGAATTTTTTTTCATTTAAATTTTTCAACCTCGACAATTTTTTTTTTCTTTTTGAGATCCAGATTTGTGATGGT
>NC_061163.1:13508914-13512764 GCF_022113875.1 Hydra vulgaris | reverse complement strand
ATGGCAAGGACGAGAAGAAGACGGGGTTGTCTTATCACCAAGTCCCTTGTTTGTCTAGACATTTATATAAATACATGGTAACTAAAATGAAAATTAAAAAATTAAGAAAAAACCAAAAAATTACAAAGAAGTTTATATAAAATGCCAAATAGTTTAATAGTTCAAAGCTTTGAAAGATATTTTTTCGATTTTATTTTTTGAATGAAAAATTTAAAAGTTCATTCAGAAAAACAAAAATATCAAAAAACAAAAAAACATGAAAAAAGTAAACGTAAAATTTAATTTACAATCTGTTCTTATAAAGTGTAATATATTAATTCCTCAAAAACAAATTACAAAATATTAATATAAAAAATTAAAACTCAAAAAAGATTACTTTTTTTATTTTTCCTCTCTCTCTCTTATTTAAGAAAACTAATAAATTTATTTAAACTAATGAAATCTAAAAATGCTAAAAATCTTTATAAATACTTTTTTTATAATATAACAGACTGTAATACCTATATAAAATTAAAGAATTTAGACCTTACAGACAAATAAAGTATGCATTAGTAGATAGTTTTAATATATAATATTTTTATAGATAGATTTAAAAATAACTTATCTGTTTGTTCATTATTTAAAAGTAATAGTTTTAGTTTTTGTTTAAACTGATCAAGAGTTTTAAGTGTTTTAATATCATTACTGATTATCTTTTTTCCATGCATTAGGTCCTCTAACAGTTATTGCAAACTTGGTGGAGTCGTATATAGTTTTGGGTTGAACAAAGTTGTTGTTAGAATATTTAGTTACGTATTTGTGTGGAATTTTATTAAATAATGGTTTGAAGATATTTGGTATTGAATTGTTATTAATTTTATACATAAAAATCAGAAGATGATATATATTTATTTGGTACACATTTAGTATTTTTAGATTGTAAAACAATGGTCTTGAATGTGAGAGGCGGTGTGCATTTGATAATAATCTAATTGCATGTTTTTGTTTGCTAAATAGCTTTTTTATCTTTGTTTTATTGGTATTTTACACCAAGCAATGTTTGCATAATTAAGATAAGAATGTATAAATGAGTAATATATGTATTTCAAGCAGGATTGATCTAAGAATGGTTTTGCTTTATAGAGTAATCCAATATTTTTAGAAATTTTATTTTCAATCATGTTTATGTGGTCTTTCCAATTTATGTTTTCATCTAGAATTACACCTAAAAATTTCATCGAACATTCTCTTTTTACGATGTAATCTCCAATAATAAGTTTTGGAAGTTCAAGAGGAATTTTTTCTTTTTTATGGAGGCGATGAAAAATAGTATATTTAGTTTTAGTTAAATTAATTGAAAGTTTGTTCATATTTAACCATTCGGTTAGTTTTAGGAGTTCAATGTTGACCGTTTTAAATAATGCTGTTATATCACTATGAGAATAAAATAAATTTGTGTCATCTGCAAATAAGATAGAATCTAGAATATTAGAGACTTTGCTTAAATCATTAATATAAATTAAAAATAAGAGTGGTCCTAATATAGATCCTTGAGGAACGCCGCAAGTAATTGTCATATTGTTAGTTTTTTTATTGCCGAATGAAATATACTGTTTTCTATTAGATAAGTAGCTTTTAAACCAAGCTATGTTAATATTTTTGATACCGTAGTTCTCTAACTTTTTAATTAAAATACTATGATTAACTGTGTCGAACGCCTTACTTAGATCTATGAAAACACCTAAAGTGAACTTGTTTTTATCAAAAGCTTGAAAAATAATCTGAACAAGATGA
This sequence comes from Hydra vulgaris, assembly GCF_022113875.1. Lineage (NCBI taxonomy): Eukaryota > Metazoa > Cnidaria > Hydrozoa > Anthoathecata > Hydridae > Hydra > Hydra vulgaris. The sequence goes on along the minus strand of NC_061163.1, from coordinate 13,510,991 downwards.
AGAATTGCATGATCAGTAGAGTGTCCTGTTTTGAAGCCAAATTGTTTTGTTATATAGAATATTATTTTTTTCTAAATATGAATATAATTTGTTATACATAATGCGTTCTAGTATTTTTGAGAAGCAAGGAAGAATGGAAATAGGTCTATAATTAGAAATATTAGTATTATCTCCAGATTTAAAAACTGGTATTACCTTTGCAATTTTAAGTTTTTTTGGAAAGATTCCTTGTTTAAACGAAAGATTAAATATATGCAAAAGGATTTTTTTAATATAGAAGATACATTTAATTATGACATTACTGCTAATGTTATCAAATCCTTGTGATTTGTTTAATTTTAATGAAAGAACAGCATCTAATAACTCTTTTTCGATTAACTCCGCATTTTCCATTATTGATTTGCTAGGAGTCAAGTATTTCTCCTTGTTAAAATCACTGTGTTTTATGCATCATTTTTTAATGCATCAATGCATTAAAAAATGATATAAAAAATATCAAATAATATTTTATATACCTGTAGGTAAAACAATAACTGCCTGGAGTCCATTATCTAAAAAAAGTGAAACAATTTTTTTTTGAATATAGAAACCAGCAACCTCTCAAAAGAAAAAAACAACAAAAAAACATTGAAAACTTAAAATTGATAACTTAAAACATACTGGAAACACCATTGACAACAAATAAATTTCTTATTGAGCCATATTGAGCATCATACCAAGGATCTGATGCATATACTTTAACATTATCAAAACTTTGAGCCAGGTTATTTATTTCAGAAAAGACAATTTCTTCATTTATTCTGATTGTGTATATGTAAACTGAGTTTCTTAAAAATTGACTAACTTCAACACTAGACCAATGATTTAATCCAATCGGATTTGTGGTAAAAACTCTGTCGACATTACCATTAATTGGCGCTGAAATGTAGAGACCTCCTTTTCCGTCAGTGTGAAACCAGATACCAGGAGTTCGATCGCCATAACGACCATAATCAGAACCAATAGAGAAATGAATAACACTATGCCAACCAGCAACAAACTTATTAGGATAGATATCAAACGAAACCAAATATTCCTTATCTAACTTGGGTATTTCTGCAATAAGTTTTCCTTTGACTAAATTTGCAGGTACGCTGCCAATAATAGTTTCTACAAAATTAAATGTATTCAACCTAATACCACAATGCACATAAATTTAGACTTGAGTTAATTGATTTTTATTTTCTTTAATTACAAACATTTTCAATAATGGAGTTAAACAAGAAGTACTTTATTAGAAGGACATTAACAAAAATTTGAATAAAATTTAAAATTTAAATAAGAGACAATAAAAACATTTGTTAAAATCATTTTTACCAATGTTACCATTGACAATGATAATATTAGAAATTAGAGCGTTTTGAGCAGCATACCAAGGGTCAGAGGCGTATACTATTATGTTTTGAAATATCTCTGGCGTCAGAATTTTCAACTCTATGAATGTTGATTCCATTAAGATCAACAGAATACCAATACTTCCCGTTATGTACACTTTGACATATTTTAACACTGGACCATTGATTTAATGGAAGCGGAGCTGTTGCAACATAATAGTTATTATTACCGTTAACTGCAGTAAAAATTGAAAGTTTTCCGGAGCCGTCATCATGAAACCAAACACCTGGAATTCTGTCACCATAAGCTCCGTAATCTTTACCCTGGGTTAAATGAAAAACACTCTTCCAGCCTTTAGAGTAACTTTTAGGATAAACCTTAAAAATGATAGTGTGTTCCTTCCTTAAAACATCGAGTGTTCCAAGAATTAAACCTTGATTTAAAACAAACTGCTTTTTATGGATAATAAAATCTAAACAAAAATTTTAAGTCTTATTTTAAAATTGTTGTCTATAAATAACCAGAGAAGTGTACACAAACGTATACACACATAAACACTCAGAGTAAAACACACACAGATATATATGTGTATATATTTATATATATATATATATATATATATTTATATATATATATATATATATATATACTATATATATCTATATATATATATATATATTATATATATATATATATAATATAT
>NC_061163.1:13466414-13503914 GCF_022113875.1 Hydra vulgaris | reverse complement strand
TTTTTTAATTGCTTGCAAGTTGCTTCTTATATTGGGCCGATGGATAGATGAGTAATGGGTGAGCTAGGTAGCAGTTTTAACTAAAAGTTAAACTTCTTCTTTGTTAGAATTTTAATAGCTGTTGTAAACCATTTTGGTTTCGATCTCTATTTTTGTGTTGAGGTAGCCTGATTTGGTACATATTTAGCGTAGCCTTCTTTGTTTCGTAACTCAATGATATGGTTTATCGTAATGGGATTGCTCTTAAAGTTTTCAAGTTGTTTACTCCATTCTGCATCTGTAAAAAGTTGTTTATGTTTTTATAGTCACCTCTACCATAGTTTAGTTTGGTTTGTAATAACACCCTAGTTGGTAAGATTGATGGTTGAGACAAGAAACTTCATATAAGAGTGCAATAAAAACTATTTTTAACTGAAATGCAAATAAATGGACCAATATTAAGTTTTATAATTCTGGAAAGGCAGCCAGTTAGCACCAGGTCAAGAGTGTTATTGCCAAAAGTAGGTTTTTCTGATATGCTGTCCAAGAGCTGCATTGTTGACAGATTCCACAAAATCAGTGCTCGACATAGTTGCATTTTTGTTAGTACTGCCACCAGCTTCTGTCCACTGTATTTTAGGGTGATTGAAATCACCAATTATTTGTAACTCCATTCCTTTCATTGCTAAATTTGCGGCAGAAAATAAACTACAATTAGTTGATCTATTTTAGTCATAAGTTAGTATATTGTGTGTTTTTTTCTCCGATTAGAGTTTTCAAAAAATCTTATTCGATTTGACATGTTGATATGCTGTTTCTGTAACAACTTCATTGATGTTGCTAGAAATTTGTCGTGTTGATGTTGTATGATTTCAATGACCTGGACTTGGCCAGTTTGATAGCAAAACAATTGGATCATCCATTGATACTTTTTGATTTTGGGAATGAGGGCTACCACCGTCAACGTTGAATTACCTCCTGGTCGACAATTATTTACTTTAATTAGTTATATCTTATAAACTTAAATAAAACGTTATTTTTTTTGTTTTATTTTGGTAGTCGTCGGCAAATTTTTCCAAAATTTGCCGACTGCCTTGACGACATTTGCCGACTGTCTAGATTACCGACTAACTTGTATCGAAAGGGTCGACATTTGCCCACTAACTAGTCTAAACGGTCCAATTTGCCGACTAAGGCTCCAATTTGCCGACTGAAAATCATTGCTTGGGGAATGGGGGTGTCACACGTATGCCTTGTATATATATATATATATATATATATATATATATATATATATATATATACATATATATATATATATATATATATATATATATATATATATATATATATATATGTATATATATATATATATATATACATATATATATATATATATATATATATATATATATATATATATATATATATATATATATATATATATATATATATATATGTATAAATGTATATATGTGTATATATATATATATATATATATATATATATTATATATATATATGTATATATATATATATATGTATATATGTATATATATATATACACATATATATATATATACATATATAAATATATATATATATATATATATATATATATGTATATATACATATATATATATATATATATATATATATATATATATATATATATATATATATATATATATATATATATATATATATATATATATATATATATATATAAATATGCAAGTCCGAAGTTTCTCACAGCGTTACTCCCTTTAGTTTTTACTAATTACTAAAATAACTATTGTAATTTACTGTGTTACTCACTTTAGTTTTTGAAATGCATTTATAGAAACTATGAGTTAATTGTATTGCTATATTCAATGCATTTTATGTCTAGGTACTACCTGGCTAAACTAAAACCCTCAGTTTATTTGTATATTGAAGTACTTACTATTAACTATTGCACACATAATAATGTAAGCTAGAAAAAATACAATCAAAATAAAATTCTCGGCTAAAAGGAAACAATTTAACCTTTACCGCTTTCGGTAACCATATGGTTACCACAACTTTTAAGGACTTACATACTTCGATTTTTAGTCTAGTTTGTTTTATTCCTTAAAATATTATCTTTTAAAAACTAAATAAAGGAGCCATATTATCATTTCCGCATATTTAAAGTTATGTACAATTGAAACTAAAAAGTTGATTTTGATTTAAAAAGTAACTCTTCTTGTAACAATCTTTATCACATCTTACAAATGTTTACTCGCTAATTTTTTTGTATTTTTATTACCAAGATGTACATGTGGAAGCATCATGTACATCTTGGTACATGTCTAAAGTAGGTGGTAACCATATGGTTACTCCGAACAATTAGAGTATATAATTGAACATGTTTACATTTTTTCATAATAATTACTGCAAGTGAAATAAGGCAATGTTTTTTTGTTTTATTACTTTAATTATGGAAAAATGCACTCAAAATATTTGTGTTTATATTCATTGATATGCCTGTATAATGTTTTTTAATATATAAACATAGCTAAAATGAATAAAAAGTTGTATACGATAAAAGAAGCATTAGAAATATTGCTTGCTCCATATTCTGATTCCGAGATGTCAGACTTAGACGAACTTGATGAAGAAGAAGCAGCTCTGCAACCATCCGGTGATGTTGGTTCTGACATAGATCTTATGGGGGAAGATAATGATTCAGAAAAAAATAAAAATACTACAAACAAAAAAAAAGTTGAATTCTGTAAAGACTCGACAATGTTTGAAAAGTATATCCCTCAATGGGAAAATAAAACTCCTCCTGTTATCAATGCAGACTTTTTAGGACAAGAATTTAGTTTACCTCCAGAAAATTTTGATACTTAAACCCCATATACTTACTTTAAAATGTTTTGGAAAAATGAGCTAAATAAATTAATTTCGGAGCAAACAAACCAATAGCAGATGTTATGTCCATCAACCGCTACAAATTACTGCGAGAAAATTTGCATGTTAGTGACAACTCTCAACAAGATAAACCAGAAAATAAAGCAAATAAGCTTTTTAAAATTTACCCAGTATTGATCATGTTCGTAGAAACTGTATTTTAGTTGAACCCGAAATTGAACACTCAATTGACGAATAAATTATTCATGCAAAAACCAAATATAGCGGTATTCACCAGTACAACCCAAAAAAACCTGTAAAACGGGGATTTAAAAACTTTGTACATTCTGGATCTTCATGTAAAGGTGGCAAAGGGAGAGTTTTCTGCAAAAAAAGCAACTTATGTCTGTGTTTAAGCAACGCAAAAAATTGTTTTTATACTTTTCATAATAAATGAAGTCTCATGCTAAATCGTAAAATAAAATCTAGTGCGATTAGAGGGGATGGCAGTATACCTACCTAACTCTTAAAACTGGTATGCTACTAAAAGGTGACATTTAGAATATTTATAAACAACTTTTTTTTTTGTTATTCGTTCTATAACTTTGTAGTTTTATTTAAAGGAAGTTTATTTATATTATTTACTTTTATTCCGTAAATGTTCAGAGTAACCATATGGTTACCATCAGTATTTACAAAACTGCTGACGTCAGCATAAATAGATTTGAAATCAGTATCATAAATCATGAACTTGTGCCAAAAACATAACTTTATACTCAATCCTAAGACATAGTGAGTGGTAAAGGGTTCAATTGTAAAAGGAAACAATATATGTCTCATATGTATCATATGTATCACTCATTAACCACTGAGTGATACATATGAGACATAAATATATGTCTCATATGTATCACTCATTAACCACTTTTTTCATCTTTTAACAAAGATAAATTAAAACACTATGATAAACATAGCATCAATGCATTAAAAAATGATATAAAAAATATCAAATAATATTTTATATACCTGTAGGTAAAACAATAACTGCCTGGAGTCCATTATCTAAAAAAAGTGAAACAATTTTTTTTTGAATATAGAAACCAGCAACCTCTCAAAAGAAAAAAACAACAAAAAAACATTGAAAACTTAAAATTGATAACTTAAAACATACTGGAAACACCATTGACAACAAATAAATTTCTTATTGAGCCATATTGAGCATCATACCAAGGATCTGATGCATATACTTTAACATTATCAAAACTTTGAGCCAGGTTATTTATTTCAGAAAAGACAATTTCTTCATTTATTCTGATTGTGTATATGTAAACTGAGTTTCTTAAAAATTGACTAACTTCAACACTAGACCAATGATTTAATCCAATCGGATTTGTGGTAAAAACTCTGTCGACATTACCATTAATTGGCGCTGAAATGTAGAGACCTCCTTTTCCGTCAGTGTGAAACCAGATACCAGGAGTTCGATCGCCATAACGACCATAATCAGAACCAATAGAGAAATGAATAACACTATGCCAACCAGCAACAAACTTATTAGGATAGATATCAAACGAAACCAAATATTCCTTATCTAACTTGGGTATTTCTGCAATAAGTTTTCCTTTGACTAAATTTGCAGGTACGCTGCCAATAATAGTTTCTACAAAATTAAATGTATTCAACCTAATACCACAATGCACATAAATTTAGACTTGAGTTAATTGATTTTTATTTTCTTTAATTACAAACATTTTCAATAATGGAGTTAAACAAGAAGTACTTTATTAGAAGGACATTAACAAAAATTTGAATAAAATTTAAAATTTAAATAAGAGACAATAAAAACATTTGTTAAAATCATTTTTACCAATGTTACCATTGACAATGATAATATTAGAAATTAGAGCGTTTTGAGCAGCATACCAAGGGTCAGAGGCGTATACTATTATGTTTTGAAAATCTCTGGCGTCAGAATTTTCAACTCTATGAATGTTGATTCCATTAAGATCAACAGAATACCAATACTTCCCGTTATGTACACTTTGACATATTTTAACACTGGACCATTGATTTAATGGAAGCGGAGCTGTTGCAACGTAATAGTTATTGTTACCGTTAACTGCAGTAAAAATTGAAAGTTTTCCGGAGCCGTCATCATGAAACCAAACACCTGGAATTCTGTCACCATAAGCTCCGTAATCTTTACCCTGGGTTAAATGAAAAACACTCTTCCAGCCTTTAGAGTAACTTTTAGGATAAACCTTAAAAATGATAGTGTGTTCCTTCCTTAAAACATCGAGTGTTCCAAGAATTAAACCTTGATTTAAAACAAACTGCTTTTTATGGATAATAAAATCTAAACAAAAATTTTAAGTCTTATTTTAAAATTGTTGTCTATAAATAACCAGAGAAGTGTACACAAACGTATACACACATAAACACTCAGAGTAAAACACATACAGATATATATGTGTGTATATATATATATATATATATATATATATATATATATATATATATATATATATATATATATATATATATATATATATATATATATATATATTTTTTTTTTTTTTTTATATATATATATAAATGGGCAATTTCATTTTTAACTTACGTTGCACTTGCGTACACAACAAATTTATCAAATATTTGTAAACTAAACTTGAAGCTGTTTTATATAAAAGCTATTACTCTAAAAAATAAAATAAGGTAAAAATTTTTGAGCCTGACCAAAAGAGGGCGAACTTATTACTGAAAATGCCACTAAACTTCCGCTACTTAGAAAACAAGGTAAAAAATTGCTTTAACTTTTAGAGCAGATTTCTGCAAACCAGTAAAGCGTTTTGTTTTAGAATTTTTTACAAGACGTAAAAAAAATCTCTGCCAAGTTAAGAAATATATAAAATTTTATTTGAGGTTACCGGCTAAGGAAAATAAACTTGTTTTTTTTATACTATATATTTTACCGAGCGATATTTATCGTTGTTTTTTCAATATTTATTATTAAGAGTTAGAGTTACCTAGCAAAACAATTGCATACGTATTGAACTCATTTATGAAAATAAATAACCAAAAGAAAATTTTTACAAAATCGCGGCGCTATTCCTGATTGAATTTTTATAACATTTATTATATTTAACTAATCGAAAATAGTTTTTCTGCAAGACTAAAAGCAACTTTAAAAAATTATTTTAGTGTTACAACTTTATTAATACTTATTTGAGTTGTTTAAAATAAGAAAATTTTTAGTTTGTCGACGTTTTTTTTTCTTACACTTTTTACGTTTATGCGCATTTCCTTATTTTCATTAGGTTGAATTTTTAAATTAAATCAAACTATTTATATTTAATTCTATTAAAATTTTTTTGACAAAAAAAACAAACTGCTATTACAATTTAGGAGGAAAAGGGGTTCAGGTATACTTGATCGCTTGTGACAGGATGTTAGGGGTTAAGAATTGATAAATATAGGGTGACGCGCTTTACTGATGACCCATAATTGCATTTACACGGTTAGCATGGATCCTTTTAATGCCTACCTAGCTGTCCCAAGAACGCCACTTATACGGAAAGTTAGCGTACACATCAAGGTACCCTGTGATGAAAATTTTGAAATCATATAATTTTGTCCGCGGAAAATCCTTTTAATTAAATGTTTAGATTAAGTCAAATTTTCAGTGTCTCTTCAGTGACTCCAGTGTCTTTTGAGTGAGAGGTTTTTGTTGGTGCGGTGAGCTGGTTTCATCCCTTAACGCAGAATAAACAATGCTTAGGCAAAATTTGAGAAAACCTTTGCCACCATCAATTTCGAGCTTAATAAAAAAGCAACAGAAATTTTTCGGAACTAAATAACATGATTCACAAGACTTGATAAATCATTGCAATAAGCAACAACATCAACTGTACAAAAATTTGATTTTTCGTCTGTGATTTTTAAGTCGCTGCAGGTGAAGAAATTGCTCAATTGTTGACCTAGTCTTAGAAAATTCATGTAGAAATTTCGCTCTACCATCTTGCTGCTTAATATTTTATTTATAGTTCTAACAAGTTTCTTTAATCTGTTGTTTGACAGGCCCGTATTTAATTGCACATTTACAAGAGCTACAGTGGTCAATTTCGGAGCAGTTGTTGGTGTCTGCACACTACTTTGACCTAAAACCAAAATATACATATTTTATAATTACAATAAACTTTGTTTAGTAAGTTTGTGTAACACTTTCAAATTATTCGTTTTTAAAGAAATTAGAAACTTGTCAAAAATATACTTATTGAAATCTATCTGGTGTTATTTCTTAATAGTCAAGACTTTATTTCAATATATATGTTGAAACTATTTAAGTATAAATATTTACCAGGGGTAACTGTAAGTGGAGGCCCGCCGGATGCTTTAGCCAGTAGAATAGTTCCTTCCGTAGATAATTCTTTATTGGAAATATCTCGAGATGCGATTTGTTCGGATGGTTTGGCAATCTTTTGCTGCTAAAGATTCAATATTTTCCCTTAACATTATTTGAGAGTATTGGTGGGGCAAACCTTTTCCTAAAGGGCTGAGGCATTTGCTGCAACGCATTTTTGTTTTTTTCTCAATAGTGGTTTGCTCTATAAGAAGATATTTTTCTTGCAGCTTGAACGACCAATTCGGCATATTAGGCAACAACACATTGTGCCTCTTTTTTAAGGTCTCAAATGTATTGACTTAAAATCAAACAAAGGAGGGAGTGCAACTTCTTCTCCGCCTTGTTTCCTGCACAAAGTAATTCTACACGATTCGCAGAATCTAATTTTGTTACCCGAGTATCACTGATATTGATTTTTGGTCTTGTACAGTTGGCATATTTGATTTGCTTGAAAAGTAGTAAGCTGGTTTAAACATTTTTTCAGACAGAGCAAGCACACAAGCTTTTGATTTTTATCATGATTCTTTGCTTGATTTGGCATCGTGGCAATACACTAAATTTGACTTCACTAAATCAAACTCTGCTTTTTACAAAATTTGACCTAAATTTATATTTGATAACAATCCGCTTAACATAGTAACACATATTAATAATTAAAAACTATCAAAATATAGAAAATAGTTGTTTGATTTAATTGAGATAATATTAAATTACAAGGAAATAATTCTTGAATAGTTCTTTCCTTACCAGGAAACAAATGTTCAAACTATTTACTTGAAAGGAAATAACATTATTGATAATTGTCATACATATTAAACTAATGATTCTTGTCACACGTGTTGTTTTATTTCAAAACAATCCTTCAACCTAATTAATTATTCAGTTAGAGTATTTTTCCTCCGACTGGCCCTCCAAACTTTGTATTGGTCAGATATCTTCGTTAACTTATCTAATTTTTTTATGCCAATTGTGTTAGTCATTATAAAAACTATTTGGTTTTTTCACAGTTGTTCTGTTTTCAGATAAATAAATATTTTTGTTTTCTATGTAGGTATCCCTAGAAATCCTTTTTAAACATTTTTTTTTAATTTTTTTGCATTCTGGCAGTAGTTTATACCTTAGGAAATGTTGGTATATTCACGTTGCATAGCCGTCAAGGTAGCCATGACCAGTCCACTTTTTTTTTTGCGGCGACCTTTTGTTTTAGAAATATAGGCAATTATTTTAGAAATTATGGATTTTATTTTAGAAATTGAGGGGTTGATCCCCTCCACTTTGAAGGCCGTGTCAACGCCATTGGCATAAGCCAAATCAAATCACGCTTTAAGTAATAAATCACTATTTCGGCCTATAATATGAAAACTGTAAATTTACCCATAAAATAATTAGTACAAAAACTGTTCGTATTACATAGCAGAACACTCATGCAACCGTTATTTTAAAAATAGTGACCGAATTTCAATGTAATCAGTAATGCTTTGAGGTATAAGTAGCAAAAAACTGATAAAACTTCAACTAAAACTGCAATAATTCCTACACCAGTCATCCAATCAGGCTGAAATTTTATCCAGAGTTTGGTGTGACTATTGGCTACATTTCCATCAAGTTTTATTAAATTATATTGCGTGGTTCATATTCTACAAGTGTTTTTACTGGCGCTCTATGAAGCCAAAATTTGACTTAATTTAAACATTTAAATTAAATTATTTTCCGCTGAAAAAATTTAATAATTTCAAAATTTGTATCACAGGGTACCTTGATGTGTACACTAACTTTCCGTATAATTGGCGTTCTTGGGACAACTAGGTAAGTATTATAAGGATCTGTGCTAATCGTGTTTACAATAGGGTTAGTAACTGGAGGATTTCGTGCAATTCCGGAAAAACAACATTCTTTCGTAAGGAGATTGAGAACGAGGAATTACATTTTTTCGTACCGAATATTACAAAACATTTAAAATCGTCAATATTTATTTCGCAAATGCTACTTCCGAAATTTAGTTGACATACGAAATAAAACTATTTTGCAACATACGAAAATAGCGGTTTCGGAAGTCGCACTTGCGAAACAAGCATTTTCGCCAAACGACGTTTTGAAATTTATAAAGAAAATTTGTTTGCAAGACTGATTTTAATTGTAAAAATTAACATTTTTTAAATCCCAAAATTTTTATAATGAATTTTTATTTTCAGTATAAGAACATATTAAATTTTTATTGTTTTATTTTTAGAAATATTGATAAAAAACAAATTTTCTTTCGAAACGAAAGTATTTTGCATCGCAACATACGAAAAGTACTTAACGGAAACAAATTTACGAAACGCGCCATAATATAATGATGTTTTTTGAATTCATTACGTATAGTAAAAGTAAGAATGATGGGGAGAAATATACATGTTTTGTTTTTTTAAACATGAAATTTTTGAAACAGATTCGAAAATGCTTAAGCAAAAAGTAAAATGAGGCTCAAAAATATGCTTAAGCTTAAGCATATTTCTAATAAAATAAACCTAATTCAATAATTTCTAAAAGTGTGCGCGTTACTAGGGGCGACAATGAGGAGGGGGTGACAAATTGACAATGGGGAGGAGGTGTTAAGACCAAAATGATTTCCATTTACGAAAAAAAAGTTCAAGATTATTAGCCAAATTTAAGTAAGAAACCTGGGTCTATTTGTAGGGGAAAAAATAAAAATGGTAGCTTTGTTTAAACCTTTTTATTGTATCTTAAACCTGTTCTTTTTGTGTTTTTTATTCAGAAAAAAGTTTAAATTATTAGCTTTAGCTATCCTAGATTTTAAAATGAAAAGACATTCTAAAAACGCAAATGGGAAACCAATAGGATTTTATCGCCTTCCACGTGTAGAAGCTATTCAGAACGAATACAAAAAACTTTTTTAAGCAGTTGGAATGAATTGAGATCATGATTTCATTTAATCACAATGCAACTTTAAGCTAAAGTCACAATTTTTATTGAAAAAGATTTGAAATTTATAAAAATAAAACTACCTATATTCAAAAATAGTCTTCACACGGTTTTGTTCTTATTTATATTGCGACCATTTTTATTTTTTCCCCTACAAACCGTGTTATATGAATTTGGCTAATACGAGCAGATTTTAAAGGTATTTAAATCTACAATTTAGTATAGAAATACAATATTTGCATTGTGGGGAATTTGATGTAAGTTTCCTAGAGACATGCTATAAATTAAAAATTTACCAACGTTTTACTATTTGACTGAAAATCTAATTATTTATAAATATCAACAGTTTGTATATAAATTTAACAATCATTATTCGATCCCAGCAGATTTTAAAATGTGCTTTAAAGCAAACACATAAAGTCATTTGTCATTATTATCGAAGAACACTTCAACAACTCATGGGAAGACGATGAATGATTGAATTTATATTATAGATGTAGAATATAATTTTTAATAGTTTGTTTACTATTTGATGAGTAATGAACTGTTCTATAATATAATATGTTAAGATATAAATATATAATTTAACCAAAAAAAAATCAATAGTGTTTACACTTATTTTTAATGTTACTTTAGCGAAGGAGGGTATAAAATTTGAGGGTATAAAACTTTATTATTTATTGTTTAAATTGCTAACAATTAATATCTTAAATATATCGTAACATAAAAACTTTTGCGTCTATTTCGTAACTGCACATTCCGGAATGCTTCTTCCGTAAGGACCTATTTCGTAAGTATTCTTACGAAGTGATTTATTTCGCAAGTCGTACTATTTATCTGTTCCCATTGAGAATCCAACTTAACGGGATTTTAGTGTATATATATGTATATATATATATATATATATATATATATATATATATATATATATATATATATATATATATATATATATATATATATATATATATATATATTATATATATATATATATATATATATATATATTATATATATATATATATATATATATATATATATATATATATATATATATATATATATATATTATATATATATATATATATATATATATATATATATATATATATTATATATATATATATATATATATATATATATATATATATATATATATATATATATATATATATATATATATTTATATATATATTATATATATATTAGATTCTTACGAAGTGATTTGTTTTGCAAGTTTTCTTTCGCAATGCTTTATTACGGAATTTTATTTATTTATAGTGCGTTACGGAATGTGCATTTTCGCGTGTGCAACTTGCGCAGTAACAATACTATTACGGTAGATAAAGATGCGAAATTTTCGCAAGTTTTGTTTTTCGGCGAACAACCCTGGTTTACAAACGTTTGTATTACCAAAACATAAACAAAAAAGATTTTAACTGATTTTTTTTATATTAGGAGAATAGCAAATAAATCTTTTTTTTAATGTCTTAATACAAATACGTTCATTATACTTATTTTTATTGATTGATATTTTTTTATTTTAACTAGATAAGAATACATGACATATAAAAAAGCAATAATATAAATAATTTTAATTAACATTAAAAAAAACTAAAAGATTTTTTTCTAACACAGTTAAAACTAGGGTTGTTCGCCGAAAAACAAAACTTGCAAAAATTTCGCATCTTTATCTACCGTAATAGAATTGTTATTGCGGAAGTTGCACATGCGAAAATGCACATTCCGTAACGCGCTATACGAAAATACAAATAAATAAAATTCCGTAATAAAGCATTGCGAAAGGAACTTGCGAAACAAATCATTTCGTAAGAATACTTACGAAATAGTTCCTTACGGAAAAAGCATTCCGGAATGTGCAGTTACGAAAAAGACGCAAAAGATTTTATGTTACGATATATTAACTGTTAACAGTTGTTAACTGTTAACAGTATGCCTTTCTTTTTAAAAAGTATAAAGAGGATGTGTGATAAACAATTAAATATTTTATTATAAAGAACGAGAGATCTCTCTAAAGGTAAATTATATCAGAAAGAGTAAAAAGAGAAGAAATATATGTGAAACAGCGGGATGTGAACCTGGGTCTCCGCGGCTAAATGTCTTAACTGAATGAGCTATACGTTCATTCAATTAAGTGAATAGTAATATTTATTTATTATATTATTAAGAAACTATATAAAACATAATTTAGAAAGAGATAAACTATATAAAACATAATTCAGAAAGAGATACGTATGCAAATAGGATTCTATATATCAGGAAAATGAATAGTAATGTGAACCTTTAGTTGCTTATAATTAAAATCTGGGCTCGAAAACTAGTTACTTTTAATGGAACACAATAGGATGTAGGAGCCTCAGGGAAATTATATTCAGAAATGATTATATTAGATTCAGAGTTAGCTAGAAATTATTACAAAGTGTTTAGGGCAGATGTCTAGTACAAAAAGCACAAGATTTAAAGCAAAATGATTTGAAAAAGTTGTTTTACGTACATTTCATCATAATTTAAGTAGAACTTAGTAAAGCAAGGGAAACGTGTAGAATTAAGCACAATGAACTCAATCTTAAAAGAATAACTAACAGAAGAGAGGTTGTCACTATTATGAAGGTGACGAAAGATCTGTAATATAGAACATGGAGGTCAAAAAAAGCTATCTTAAGTAAAAAGAGTTTGATGAACAAAAGTTACAATGGCTGCGGGATGCGAACCCGGATCTCTGCGGCGAATTATCACGTATCTAACTGATTGAACTATACGATCTTATACTTAAATTTATATCTTATTAAAATTAAAAAACAATATTTTCTAAGATCTATACTTCGAAAAGCGTATTCAAACAGGACTCTACATACCTTTAAAATCTGCTAGAACTTTAGTAACGTGCACACTTTTAGAAATTATTGAAATAGGTATATTTTATCAGAAATATGCTTAAGCTAAAGCATATTTTTGAGCCTCTTTTTACTATTTGCATATTCGAATCTGTTTGCATATTCGAACCTTAAGCATATTCGAACCTGTTTCAATAATTTCATTTACTTTAAAAAAAAAACATGTATATTCCTACCCATCATTCTTATTTTTAATATGCGTAATGAGTTCAAAAAACATCGTTATATATATTTATTATGGCACGTTTCGTAAGTTTATTTCTGTTAAGAATTCTTTCGTATGTTGTGATCTGAAATACTTTCGTTTCGAAAGAAATTTTATTTTTTATCAATATTTCTAAAAATAAAACCATAAAAATTTAATATGTTATTATACTGAAAATAAAAATTCATTATAAACATTTTGGGATTTAAAGATGTTAATTTTTACAATTAAAATCAGTCTGGCAAACAAATTTTCTATAAAGACTTTGGCGAAAATGTTTCGCAAGTGCGACTTCCGAAACCGCTACTTTCGTATGTTGCAAAATAGTTTTGTTTCGTATGTCAACTTGCGAAATGCTAAATTTCGGAGGTGGCTTTTGCGAAATGAACATCGGCGATTTTAAATGTTTTGTAACATTTGGTACGAAAAAATGTAATTCCTCGTTCTCAATCTCCTTACGAAAGAATGTTGTTTTTCCGGAATTGCACGAAATCCTCCGGTTAACAACCCTAGTTAAAACATTGTTTACGTACTAAATGACATAATTCATTTAGTAATAGAAAAAGCGCCAAAACGTCAGTAAATTTATTTAGTTAAGCATCGTTATTTTTATTATTGCTAAGCATCATTATTTAAAACTTTAAATGCAAAAATGTAGCAGTTAATATTCATTCGCATATATTATTAAAAACTTCAGAAAAAACAAAACTTTATCATGTTTTTGTTAACTTACATTACATAAAAATTTCAAAAGTTCTTTTGCTATATTCTTAAAATATATAAGTATAAAATCTGACCAACAACAATTTGAACACGTCTGCTCCATTTTCACGCTAGTTTATTTCCGAATATGCAAATAAATTCATGGTTAGAATAACATTTTACATTGATACCATTTTTATCATTTGAATGGTCACATCAGCCACGTGACTTTTTCTGTGTGACAAGTTTCGAATATAAAAATTAGCGAATTTTTTTTCAACTTTTTACGGAATTATTTTAATGCTTTCTAATTTCAAACCCGATTGCCAGTTATATTTCACTAGCAAAAATTTAAAAAAATGTTGATCTATGGAGATTATTGTTTAAAGATTCTTAAAAACGAAGCGAGAAGATTTTTAAGTTCTTTTCCCTATAGTTTATTTTATTTACACTTTTTGACAAGTATATAAACTGTTTTGCATTGCTTTTTTTGAGTTCTAGCACATCAATAAAGATATTTTTAGCTTATTAAATAACAATATTTGATACTTATTTTTATACTAATTTGTTTTTTATATCTGGACTTAACAATTAAAAAAAAAAGACTGTATTTTTTTTCGATAAATTTCTTAACGCCATTATGGTACTTCGTTCAACCTATACTTGGCTGGGTCCTTATTCTGGCCGATTTTCAAAAAAAAATTTAATGCAGGGTTGTATTGATTGATTTAAGTAAAAATTCAATATTTAGACTTTAAAGTTTATAAATATGCAGTTTAACTTATCGACTACTTAACTGCTTTGAAAACATTTTTTTAATAAATTTTACATTCTGTATACTCAGTTTGGTATTTTCAAAGTTTTTCTGATTACATCCAAACATTTTGCGTTTGTAAATCTTTTAAACTAATATTATGCTACTAATATTATGATTTTTTATTTTTAAAATTTTGTATGCATTTTTGCTAATTTTGTATAACGTTTAATAGTTCTTTTTTTTTCGGTATATTTTTTTATGCAATCTTATAACATTCTTTCTAGCCATTATCCTATCTCTCTCTCTCTCTCTCTCTCTCTCTCTCTCTCTCTCTCTCTCTCTCTCTCTATATATATATATATATATATATATATATATATATATATTATATATATATATATATATATATATATATATATATATATATATATATATATACATACATATATATATATACATGGCCGGCGCGAGTAGGTGTCACGTGGGGGGGGGGGGGGGGAGGTAAGGGTGCAATTACAACTTTTACCGACTAAAAAAAAAAAAAAAAAGGTCCTCGTTTTCCAAAATTTGCCGACTGCCATTAAGATATTTGCCGACTGTCTAACCTATATCGAAAGAGTCCACATTTACCGACTAACTAGTCTAAAAGGGTCCGATTTGCCGACTAAGGGTCCAGTTTGCCGACTAAAAATCATTGATGGGGGGGGGGGGAAGTCACACCTTCCACACCCCCTATCGCGCCGGCCTTGTATATATATATATATATATAAATTGAAAAACAGAGAAACAAACGCAAAAAACACCGTTTATGGAATGATGAACCGATGGTATCAGCATTTAAAGTTGTTAAACAATGAAGTTTCACAACGTGTAAAGTTTTTGACATTCTATGATGTTCGTTATAAGTTTGACTTCCTGGAGTATTGAAAATGGAGCCAAACCTGGACATCCAATTATTTTAGATGAAGAAGAAGAAAAATTAATTGATTTCGCATATAATCGTGCAGCTTTAG
The DNA here is from genome assembly GCF_022113875.1 of Hydra vulgaris. Classification (NCBI taxonomy): domain Eukaryota; kingdom Metazoa; phylum Cnidaria; class Hydrozoa; order Anthoathecata; family Hydridae; genus Hydra; species Hydra vulgaris. Next base: position 13,488,140 of record NC_061163.1, on the reverse strand, counting down.
GAATCAGATTTAGTCGATTGCAATTTCTTAATATGCTGAGAATTTTGCTTTAAAACATAAAAAGCAATCAAGAATGAAACTCCTACAGAAAAATCGTGGTGTACAATCTGTAAAAAGCACAAAGATTTAACTTGACGGAATAAGATGCAGCATTTGTAGATTTTAACATAAAAGTTTGGTAAAAAATCTCACTTAATGCATTGAATTGTTTTTCAGCCACATTTTAATATTCAGTATAACAAAAACATTTTTATTAACAAGCATGCAATCAAATGTTGCATGCAAGCATGCAAGCAAATACGCAATACTATGACACTGAAACTTTTAAAACGCTGTTAAAAACATATATAAAAATTTTCACAATGATACACATCAATATTAGAAGTTTAAGTTTAAATATAGACAAACTAAAACACTTTCTTTTAGAATCCAATTTTTTATTTAACATGATTTGTCTCACAGAATCATGGTGTGATGATGAGTCAGCTCAAAAAATTCAAATTTTCAGATTCCTAATTATAAAATAATTTCATCTGAAAGAAAAACGCTCAAAGAGGGAGGTGGAATTTTAGTTTACATTCGTAATAACCACAATATCAAAATTAGAAAAGACCTCTCAATTTCTAATTCAGACAGTGAGGTCCTAACAATTGAGATAATAATTAAAAATACAAAAAACGTTGTAGTTTCTACTTGTTTTAGACCACCCGACGGCGATGATATTCAGTTTTCAAATTATATGCAACAAATTTTAATCAAAAGCAATAATGAACAAAAAAGATTATTCTGCATCTGTGACATCAACATAGATAGTTTAAAGTACAATGAACACCCTAATACTAAAATCTTTTTTGACAATATATTTCAACACGGCATAATCCCAATCATTAACAAACCAACTCGTGTTACAACAACTTCCATTAGTGCTATAAATAATATTCTAACAAACTCTTTTCTAGATAAGTCTATTAAAACAGGAATAATTAAAACTGATATTTCGGATCATTTTCCTGTTTTCTTTTTTTTTGCTGAACATGCAACCATAAATGATAATTCTAAAATCAAAGTTTTGAAACGAAAAATGAATGAACATTCTATGCTTAAATTTAAAGAATCTTTATCAACAATAAATTGGATAAATGCATACCAAGAATGTTACCTTGGACACACAAATTCCGCTTATAATCTATTTCTCGACATCTTTCTTGAATATTATAACAAACATTTTCCAATACAAGAAACAGAAGTCAAAACAAAATAATTAAAATGTCCTTGGATTATACGCGGGATAAATACCTCTCACATAAATACCATTAATACAAAAGTCTCAAAAAACATTGGTCTACTCTATAAAGCAAGAAATTATTTATCGTTCAAAAATTTAAAACTTTTTTATTTTTCCTTTATACACAGCTATCTATCATATGCCAATATAGCATGGGCAAGTGCCCATAAAACTAAATTAAGTTCACTCTATAGACGACAGAAACTCGCCTCAAGAATTATTTTTTATAAAAACGAACTTACTCACGCAAACCCATTACAAAAACAGATGAATGCTTTAAACATTTACCAAATTAATATATATCAAAATATTTTGTTTATTTTCAAACATAAAATGGGAAGTATTCCAAGTCGATTTATGAATAACGTTTTTAAAACTAATATAAAAAAATTTAGCACTAGATCAACTGGAAACTATATAAAACCCCTTAAAAAAAGAAAACTCAATTCTCAATAGCATATCGTGGTCCTTACTTGTATAACAAATTAATACCAAAAAATTCCTCAACATCTCTCCTGAAAAATATAAGTTTCTTAAAATCTTATCTTAAAAAACTTGTCCTAAATACAAGCAGTTATATGGAAATTTTCTAATAACTTATGAGTAATTAAAATATCAAAATCATGTACAAAAAAAAAAATAAATAATAATAATAATAATAATAATAATAATAATAAAAAAAGTATAAATATGCATATATACATGTGTATGTGTGTATGTGCATGTTTATGTATGTGTGTATATGTGTGTATGTGTATGAGAATATGTGTGTATGTATGTATGTGTATGTGTATTTATGTATGTGAGTGTATGTGTATGTGTGTATGTATATATGTATGTATGTATGTATATATATATATATGTATGTGTATATGTGTATATGTATGTATGTGTATATATATGTATGTGTATATATATATATATATATATATATATATATATATATATATATTTATATATGTATATGTGTATGTATATGTGTATGTGTGTATTTATGTGCATGTCTATGTATGTATGTGTATATATATATGTGTGTGTATGCGTATGTGTGTATGTGTATGTGTGTATGTATATATGTATATATATGTATGTTTGTGTATATATATATATATATATATATATATATATATATATATATATATATATATATATATATATATATATATATATATATATATATATATATATATATATATATATATATATATATATATATATATATATATATATGTATGTATATATGTTATGTTTATGTTATGCTCCTTCCTTAAAACACGACTAATTATATTGAAAAATGTAATAAGTAATAAATAAGATATTTATGAGTATCTCATGAAATTGTTTAAAAAAAGGGTTCTCGATGACAAGACTTTACACAGTTTTCTGCGAGTTTCCTTTGACTACATAACTAAAGGTTTAATTTTTCTTTTTTCAAGACTTTTTTTTTTTTTTCAAAATATAAACTGAAAAACTATTTTACATTACTTTATTACTTTGTACATCAAATATATCTTAGTATTATTTCAGTTATTTTCAAAGCATTTTGACTGTATTTGTAATACAAGTATATATTGTTCAAACTATTTGTAATAAAAGTATGTATTGTTAAAGCTATGTAGTTGTAAAAATAAATGGAAAAATAAAAAAAAAAAAAAAAAAAAGATACACGCGGTCGTAACAATAAAAAAAAAAATTTCGTATAGGTTTTATCTATATCGTTTCAGTTGTATATAATTTTTAAACTAAAAAACTATATTTCTATTTAATCTGATGATTGTAACAGCATAAAATTTAAAGTTGTGATAATCATGTAGTTTTATTTTCACCATTATTTTCTGTCTGCACTGTTTAATGTCAAATTGATTTTTTATTATATTTGCTAGTTTGCTGTCATCAGCAAAGTGCTTGAGTGAACATTTGACAACGTCTGGCATATCATTAATGTACACTATAAATACTAAAGGACCTCGTCAAGATTCTTTTGGCATACCATTCTGAATTATCCACTTAGAATATGTTTTCGTAAACAAGAACTCTATGTTTTCTGTCCATGAGGAATACTTTTTGCCGCCTCAGTAGTTTACCTTTGAAACCATAGGCCTCTAATTTGACAACTAACACTTCATGACAGACTTAATCAAAGGCTTTAGCAAAATCTAGATTGATTATGATTTCGTAAAGGCCACAGTTCAGTGCCTCTGATGTGATGTGTATTGTCTCTAATAAATTTGTAACACATGATTTTTATCTTTCAAAGCCATGTTAATGCTTAGCAAATAATTTGTACTGAACTAGGTGGCTTATCATATGTTTTTTCAACAACCTTTTTATGATTTTTCGTATTATTGCTGTTAAAGATATTGGTCTCTATTCAGATGGGTCGTTTTGTTTACTTTTTTTTTATATATTGGTTTCACATTTGCTTCTTGATAATTATTAGGTATTATACCTGTTTCAAATGATAACACTAACAGAAGGGAAGTTGTATAATCATCTCTACCATAGGTATGTTTGGATTGTAATAACACCATGGTTGGTGAGATTAATGGTTCAAACAAGAAACTCTTTTTAAGAGTGCAATGGAAATTCTTTTTAATTGAGATGCCAATAGATGAAATAATATTGAGTTTTATAATTATGGAGGGGCAGCCAGTTAGCAAGGTCAAGGATATTATTGCCAAAAGTACATTTCGTGACATGCTGTGCAAGAGCTGCAGGGTTAGGGTTAGGGCCAGGGTTAGGTTTAGGGTTAGGGGGTTGACAGATTTCAAAAAATCAGTGCTTGACATAGTTTCCTTTTTTAGTGCGTCTTTCAGCTGCTGTTCACTGTACATCAGGGTAATTAAATTACTAAATGTTTGTAGCTCTATTCCTTTTTTTTTTTGTTGCTAAATTTGAAGCAGAAATTAAACTATAATTAACTGATCTATTTTAATCGTAAATCAGTATATTATCTGATTTTTTTTTTTCTTCCAAAAACTTTACCGGCTTTGACATGATGATTTGCTGTTTCTGTAACAACTTGATTGATGTTGCTAGATTTAACCAGCCATGGTTCTGTCGTGTTGATGTTGTATGATTTCCGTGGCCTGGACTAGGCCAGTATGACGTTGCTGCTTTCATTTTAAGATTATTCTTTTGAATATATATTACTTTTTTACTGCTGGGCCATAAAGGGCGATTTTTAAAGTAATATAACAATTTATGTTCAATGAAAATCTCTGTCGAAAAGAGCCGATTATCTTCTACTTCTAATTATAATATTAATTCTGATTGATGTCTTTTTTGGACAAACCCGCAAATCATCATGTGCCATAAAAAAAATGTTTTAAAAATAAAAACAAAAAAAAGGTTATTAAAGTAGAAAACAGGAGCTAGTATATTTCATATTTCACATTTATTGTAAGTTCAATTTTATAGATATTTTTTTCTCTATACATAAATCGCATTGAGAAGTAAAATTATAATTACAAAGTCTGTGCAGAAACCACAACAAATTTCGTCTAATTACAAAAAAATATCCGTTGCAACAAAGAATATCAACAATTATTTTTTTAATCATAGTCTTAAATTTTTAATAGGACTATGACTTATTCAAATATTTAAATTTGCTTTTACGAATTAAATTCAAGCGAGCAGTGAATCAAGTTTTTTTGTTTTTAAATTTCTAATACCAGTATGTTGAAATAAAAATAGAATAATGTTATCAAACGTATTTAATTTACATATTAATAAACGTATTTAAATTACGTTATAAATAAAAGCAGGTAGAAATCTCATTTATTCAAAGAAATCTAATTTAAGTGGAGTTTGCAATAAAGCTTAATAAGTTATTTAAATTTTCAGAAAAAAGGCAAAACTTATAAAGAAATAGCATATGGGGAGGTATAACAAACAAATTTAATATCTTTTTAGATCGTACTACATTTCTTGCTAAGTTTTTAAAATAATATCTGCTGTTGTTGGAACGCATTGCAAACAATTTTAGAAACAAATTTTTGAAGACAGTTGCCAAGAAAATTCCAAATCTCAAGAAAATTTTTAAAATAGACATTTAAGAAGTTGAACAATCGCGTAGATATATCAATAACAGCAATCTCATTTCAAGCTTTACACAAATAATTAAATTAGAAATTCTTCTATTATTTTTCTATTAATTTATAATAATAATTAATTTACAATAATTTCCAGAAATATTATTTAACTTTGATTTGGTAAAGTTTATATGGAGAATAGGATTATTGCCCCTTTTTATTAGGAGTTTTAATTTTATGAGCTATTGAGAATACCGCGTTTGACGGGAACACAAAAATCCTTGCTTACGAACTATTGCTAACATACTCATGCAAGCAACAACAAATACAATCTAAATAAAATTCTCGACTAAAAGGAAACAATTGAACCTTAATAGAAACAATTTAAAATAAATAATATTTAAAAGAAAACAACTGCTTGCATAAACTAGAACCTCAGTAAATATATGTCTCATATGTATCACTGATTAAAATATCAAAAAATATCAAATAATATTTCATATACCTGTAGGTAAAACAATAACTGCCTGGAGTCCATTATCTAAAAACAGTGAAATAATTTTTTTTGAATATAGAAACCAGCAACCTCTCAAAAGAAAAAAACAACAAAAAAACATTGAAAACTTAAAATTGATAACTTAAAACATACTGGAAACACCATTGACAACAAATAAATTTCTTATTGAGCCATATTGAGCATCATACCAAGGATCTGATGCATATACTTTAACATTATCAAAACTTTGAGCCAGGTTATTTATTTCAGAAAAGACAATTTCTTCATTTATTCTGATTGTGTATATGTAAACTGAGTTTCTTAAAAATTGACTAACTTCAACACTAGACCAATGATTTAATCCAATCGGATTTGTGGTAAAAACTCTGTCGACATTACCATTAATTGGCGCTGAAATGTAGAGACCTCCTTTTCCGTCAGTGTGAAACCAGATACCAGGAGTTCGATCGCCATAACGACCATAATCAGAACCAATAGAGAAATGAATAACACTATGCCAACCAGCAACAAACTTATTAGGATAGATATCAAACGAAACCAAATATTCCTTATCTAACTTGGGTATTTCTGCAATAAGTTTTCCTTTGACTAAATTTGCAGGTACGCTGCCAATAATAGTTTCTACAAAATTAAATGTATTCAACCTAATACCACAATGCACATAAATTTAGACTTGAGTTAATTGATTTTTATTTTCTTTAATTACAAACATTTTCAATAATGGAGTTAAACAAGAAGTACTTTATTAGAAGGACATTAACAAAAATTTGAATAAAATTTAAAATTTAAATAAGAGACAATAAAAACATTTGTTAAAATCATTTTTACCAATGTTACCATTGACAATGATAATATTAGAAATTAGAGCGTTTTGAGCAGCATACCAAGGGTCAGAGGCGTATACTATTATGTTTTGAAAATCTCTGGCGTCAGAATTTTCAACTCTATGAATGTTGATTCCATTAAGATCAACAGAATACCAATACTTCCCGTTATGTACACTTTGACATATTTTAACACTGGACCATTGATTTAATGGAAGCGGAGCTGTTGCAACGTAATAGTTATTGTTACCGTTAACTGCAGTAAAAATTGAAAGTTTTCCGGAGCCGTCATCATGAAACCAAACACCTGGAATTCTGTCACCATAAGCTCCGTAATCTTTACCCTGGGTTAAATGAAAAACACTCTTCCAGCCTTTAGAGTAACTTTTAGGATAAACCTTAAAAATGATAGTGTGTTCCTTCCTTAAAACATCGAGTGTTCCAAGAATTAAACCTTGATTTAAAACAAACTGCTTTTTATGGATAATAAAATCTAAACAAAAATTTTAAGTCTTATTTTAAAATTGTTGTCTATAAATAACCAGAGAAGTGTACACAAACGTATACACACATAAACACTCAGAGTAAAACACACACAAATATATATGTGTATATATATATATATATATATATATATATATATATATATATATATATATATATATTATATATATATATATATATATATATATATATATATATATATATATATATATATATATATATATATATATATATATATATATATATTTTATATATATATATATATATATATAAAACAAACTGCTTTTTATGGATAATAAAATCTAAACAAAAATTTTAAGTCTTATTTTAAAATTGTTGTCTATAAATAACCAAAGAAGTGCACCCAAACATATACACACATAAACACTCAGAGTAAATCACACACAGATATATATATATATATATATATATATATATATATATATATATATATATATATATATATATATATATATATATATATATATATATATATATATATATATATATATATATATATATATATATACATAAGTTTTATGCATTTATTAATTGCATTTAAGTTAAAAATACTCAAAATAAAATTGTGTATCTGTATACGTAACATAAAATAAACACAAATAATAAACTAAGAAATAAGTAACTTTTTTTAGTGAGAATGATGAACCTGATGCTTTAATAATAAATTATCAACATTTAGCGCCAACTTCGTAAGGTTTAATCTTAAATCTCTTCGTCTTATGATGTCCAGTCTGTTACTTTGTTTCGTTAGGAGATCGGTAACAACGCTGAACCCTCTTTCCACTAGGTATGAAGATGGAAAGGAAATAAAAAAATTTCTTGCTATATTTCATAATACGGAATAAGTAAAGGGTACCATAACATAAGATACCATACATAAAGGGTATGATGTTTTGCATCCAGAATTGCTGATATCCGTTTTTAAACTGAACCTTATGTTCTTCGTTTGTACTTAGTGCTATCAGTTCCTATTGTATTATGACATTTGTTTCTTCTATCTCACCACATGGGTTAATTACCACGATGGTATTACCATAGTCAAAACATCCTCAAACCTAGTTTCGAAATCTGAATATAGGGCATTTAAGTGTTGAACGTAGGTTCAAACGTCGTATCAGTGTATGTTGAGATCCACTATCGTGGACCCCCGTTTTTATTTCATGGACCCCCAAACATTTATTCCACTGACGCACACCCCTTGCAGATTGTCATAGACCCCTGGGGGTCAATATAGACCACTTTAGAAAATCACTGTTCTAGACCAAGAGCAACTTAAAAAAATTGTTTTAGTATTACAATTTTATTAACATTTATTTAAGCCGTTTAAATAAGAAAATCTTTGGTTTGTCGAAGTTCTTACTTACATTCTTTACGTTTTTGAGTATTGGCTTAATTTTATTAGGTTGAATTTTTAAAATGCTGCAAAATATTTATATTAAAATCTTTTAAAATTTTTTTGACAAAAAAACTGCTATCGTAGTTTAGGAGGGAGAGGGGTTCAGGTATATGTGGTGTTTGTGACAGAAGGCAAGGGGTTAATAATTGACAAATATAGGGTGACGCGATTTATGGTCGACTTATAATTTCATTTACAATTGTGTGGTTTACTAAAAAAAAAAAAAAAAAAAAAGAATTTTAACTGGTTTTTTTTATATTAGGAGAGCACCAAATATTTCCTTTTTTTAATGTTCAAATACAAGTAATTACATTATTCTTATTTTTATTGATTGAAATCTAAATAAAAAATATAAAATCTCATTTTAAATTTGCTATGTAATTAAATTTTAAAAATATACTATTTTTTTTGATTGAATATTTTAAGACCCAAATACAAAAAAATTCAAAAAAATAACTAAATAACACAAAGTATATTACAAAACAATTTATGATATACTTGCAATTTGATATTAAAAACATAATACTACAATGCTATTAAATAAATAACAATAATTCTATAAATTATTAACTAAAATTTAAAGATAGTAAATTATTATTCTTCTTCTACGGATTAAAAAAGCATAATTTCTACTAATATAGAAGGTTATGAAGTCATATTATTTTATATTTTAACTTTTTAAAAATTAAAAATTTTTTTTTTTTTTTTTCAAATTGTGTGAACGCAATTTGTTCCAAATACTGTGAATTTTTAAAATATTTGTTCCAAATATTGTGAAATATTTAAAATATTTTTAGTGATTTAAATTGTTTTATTTTTATATTTAAAAGAAAGAATATAAATTTTATTTAAATATTTTTATTAATTAATGATCTTAGAATAATGTAGTGATATTTCACTGACCTTTTGTGTTCATATTCACATAACAACTATGTCTATAATTAAGTAGCTGTAAATTTTATGAACAAATGTTTTAAAAAATTAAAGCGAACAAATAATTAGAAAGATAACATTAAAAGGCATTAAACATAAAAATTAATCAAATAAATAATGGTGATGTTAGTTAAAGCTTAGCAAAAAAATGGTTTCACAGTTGTTTTTATATCATATTGTCACCATCATCTCACCCAGCAAGCACAAGTACATTTATTCTACGTTGAATGTAAGTCCGTCTCACTGCAAACTAAAACTGAACCTTCAAAAATAATTTTAAACAAATCGAAACCAAATAACAACTAAACTAAAAGCATTTACGTAAGCTAACCCGTATACATAATCAAAATATCATCTACGATAATCATAGTATATACGATTTTAGTTTTTAGAACTTAATTCTTAAATTATTTGGCAGAAGATATACAAACATGTTTTCCCAAGAGATAAGACCATTGAAAATCATATGACGATAGTAAACCCATGATAAATCAAGAATGTATTTGGTCTTAGATAAATTAATAGAAAACAAAGCTTTAAGATGGATTGGTCAAGTTTAAACACTAGGAAGGGTTCAATTTCTAAATTTGGGTCAAAAAAAATTATCCAAATCTTAACAATTTATTGTTAATTGTATATCAAGATATATAACAAAGGAAACTGTTGTTGCAGTTTGGGAAAGAGCTTGGATTTTCTTGATATTACTACTGAAAAACAAGATATTGGCTGTCCTTTTTTTCCTTTTTATTAAAAACTAACACTAATTACCATATTGTGGCTGTTTTAATTTGTGAATATGAAACCACCAAAATTATTGCAAAAGCACTTTTGTGTTTCAAAGGATGAAGTTCTTTATTGCAACTAAAATTCTATTTTATTTATTATTATTTTGATCATAAGTTGCTTAGATAATTTAAATATTGATTTTAGATTTAGGTTGTAAAGTGTTTGTTAGTGATTTTCATTGAGAACAAACTTTGAAATTCTGACTGTCTAAAAGATAATAGCCGTCCAGTTATGTATTCAAAATGTTGCTCTTAAATTACAAAAACAAAAATATTTATACTCTTAATAAAGTTGATGTAATATAACTGTGGATATTGAAAAATTTTCTCTATTGTACAAACAGGTTTTTGTGATATTGGTTTTTCTTTTTTACTTATAATATTGAAATATTTATAAGCTTTTTTTTCCAATTTCAGAGATGAGTGACTGCGTAAAGGCAAGCTCCGATCTTGCTATCCTATCTTTTAAATACACCTTTTTTGGAAAAACGAAAGAGTTTTTCACCAACAGCAACGTTTAGTATTTGCATAGGAGAATTTCTTCCTTGCAGATATAAAAAGTTAGGTAATACAGTTACTACAATAACTTTTTTTTTAGTACAAACAATTTTTTTTTTTTGCATGATATTGTCACCTATTTCTGTTAAAAAGATATTCTGGTTGTCCACTTTATAAATTAATATCATTTTTGTAATTGTGATGAAAACAGAAGAGCACATTCATGATAAACTCCGAAAATATCATGATCAAACTCCGAAATATTTAATTAAGCAGCCTCTATCTTTATCTAAAGTTTTAATAGAAGAATGTATTTAAAGATAAATTACAGAGTGCAGGATATATATCTGTGAGTTAAAAACCTTGTAAATTTAAAATAACACTATGTAACACAACTTTCATTCCTGGCTTCTAAGTGTTATATTTCAATTGCTATGTATGTAAGTATGCGAAAAAATAACTTCATTAAGCACAAACATAGCTTACACGACAACATCACGGAGAAAACTCATTTTTTTTCGTCATTATGATCAGGTAAAAACAAAAACTGCTCAAGGAATAGACAAACATATTCTGAAACCACTCTACAAGGGTCAGAAATTTAAAAAAATTTTTAGATTTAAAAGTTACTGTGAATCACTCTATCAAAGTTGTTCCCAAATGTAGTTTCTATTTTCATTATATTGTCCTTGGTAACGACACTAAGAGTAAGCGTCCATGTTCTCCTTAAAATTGTTGAGATGAGAACCAAGTATTTGGACTTTTGAAGATATTCTGCATCCCATTACAGTGAAATTCTTTATGTTTAAAATGCGAAATCCTCACATTTTATGATCTTCTTGATGGTCTAACAAAGATACCAGTCCTGACCTTAGCCATGGCTAAAGTCATTACCTTGGGAGGCTTTGGAAAAAGATCTTTGTGTTATTGAAATCCTGCTGACTCCCTGTCAAGAACAGTGATAAACTGCTTAATGAGGCGTAACTTGATGTGCAGTAGTGAAATAAGCACTTTATAAGGTTGTATCACTTTCACATTGCTCTTCCCAACAGAAAACTTGGTCCGTTGTGACCAGTCCTTTGTGTGAAAATGCGCATTATGGTCATAGCTTTCCCAGAAACAAAGGAAACAATAAAATTTCATGAAACCTCCTTGAAAACCTTGAAGTCACCGATTAACTCCCATCCATAGTCGACTTAATTTTTTTTTTTTCAATTTTGACATTAGTGTAGTCCTTTTTGAGCAAGTGGGACATCAGGAGAGACTGGTAGTTGTTTCCATTGTAAAGCAACATAGCATTGAGGCTCCGGGACGAACTTTCTATGAATAAAGGCTATTCAATAGGATTGCCTATACCCTGGAATAGGCTGCCAATAAAGTGACTGGAATAAACACAGCCCACTACGCTGACTGAAGAAGTTGGAGAATTATTGATGCCATTTTCCCTGATCCCTGACTTGCATGCTATCATCAACCAAGTTCCATCGTTTGAGTCTGGATATCAGAAGCTCAACATTCGATTTTGTAAGCGCAAAGTCCCTAATCAAATTTCCTAACCTAATTAAAGGTTAGCAAAGTTGTTACTTCACTAACCTCTCTAGTTAAGGAAATATGGCTTTTATCCCCAACTTCAGCGGAGTCGTAGTCCATATCTCCAGTATCTATCGTAGTCCGTAGCACTAGTCTATTGATAATGTTTTAAAACGTGCTCTCAACAGATATGATTGTGGGAGATATGATTGTGGGCGTGGCTGAACACATGTTTTTTTGTATTTCCCTAAGGAAAGCCCTAGAAATACAAAAAAACATGTGTTCTGCAAAAAATCGCGGGATTAATCTCGATGAGGGTCAATACGTAAAAACTAAGTTTTGGACGCCATTTTTTAAATTTCAGCGAAAAAGAAGCCATTCAACCGCTGACTTCAATAGCAACGTTTAAATTTAAATTATAACGATTTTATTAATTATTGTAACATTTAACAAGCTGAAGAAGCTGGTATCTAAAATCCAGCGAAAATTTCTATAATAATAAAAAAATTATTAGTGTTGAGAGAAATCGTATTTTTGATGTTTTAAAATAATATATATATATATATATATATATATATATATATATATATATATATATATATATATTATTTAGAAAAATTATGTGTAACGCAGCATAACTCTCAAATAAAAATCAAGTGCGATCATTTAAAGAGACCTACAAACAAAAAAATTTCCTTAATTTTGGTTATAGTTACATATAATAATTTTGACTGAGTGCGTAGCACTAAGTTTACACCATTTACAAGTCTATATAATATATGCCAAATAGGACATTCGGGATTTGTTGTTGATTTTGTTACTCAAGCTATTATTTTTTCTTTTTTTTCAAAGTTTCTATAAATATTTATTTGTATTTTGCACAGAAGCTAAAAAGCAAAATTTTGTACCAAGATATGCAGTACAACTATGTATACTTGATTGTCCATGACTAATGTTAAAAATAATATAATCATATGACTTATACAGAGATTATATAACTTAAATGAAGAAGAAAAATTATTTGTAAATTTTAAACAAACTCTAGATTTTAAATTTACAATATCAGAAAAACTTTAAGAGCTAATCGTGTCTTCATATACTTTTGTTCCAAAGCTGTATTATATTATTTTGATTTTGAAAGCAGTCCATCTGTACATTTCTAATTACTAAAACTTAAATTACACAAAAATCATGCTTTATTAACTTTAATTTTAATGCTACACTTGATAATTTTTAATAGTGTAAATACCTACACCCTTTCTGTTAAATTTGTTAAACATCAGAGTCTATAATAAACAAATCTTTGAACCCACAAAACACATTTAGCAGTCTGAACTTCTTTGAAACAGACCCATCTAGTGTGAAAATCCACCTCTTTTTTAACTGAGGAGTGTCAATAGTTTTTTTTTTTTTTTGCTTGGGCTTTTTTATAACTTTTTTTAAACTCTTTTTAGTTAATAATATTATACGTATAACAATAGTTATTACTTATTAATTATTTGCATAATTGATTAAGTGCATGATGTGTACTTAAAGGTTAAATGCATATTGTTCATATGATTATTACGAACAAGTAATGAAATATATTAACAATAGTTAAGGTATATTTTTTGAATCACAAGAAAAGCAGTTCCCTTGGTGAGGGTTAGCTTTTTAGAGGTTGTGGGATCTAAGTTGGTTCTTATTTACTAATAATGTTGACTTCCTGAGAAAATAACATTTAGCTACTGCTTAAAGCAGTTGAAATGCTTCAAGCAGTAGCTAAAAAATATATTGTCTTGCCAGTTTAATCAGTAGTGGTACATGGCCTTTGTGTCATTGCTAACAACCATCTAAGTTTTGCCATCTAAGTTTTAGAATTTAGGAACTAAGCTCCCTTTCAAGAACTTAAAATTTTTTTACAGGCCTAAAATAAAAAATAGTAATAAAATTTTAATTTAACAAATATTTTTGTATTTTATTTATAGTTTTGGAAATCTATACGTTTTATTTCTTTATTGTTAACTATCTATGCATTTTCTTTCTTTATAATTAACTATAGATTGTTGTAAAAATATTAGAAACATTTTGAATTTGTCTCGCATGAAGGTTTAAAGCTCAAGATCCTCTTAAATTTTTCTCCTTAAGACTCAGTTTTAATATAACTCGCTGTTACAGACAGATAGCTTTTTCTCCTTAAGACTCAGTTTTATATAACTCGCTGTTACAGACAGATAGCTTTTTGTCCTTAAGACTCAGTTTAATATAACTCTCTATTACAGACAGATAGCTTTTTCTCCTTAAGACTCAGTTTTATTTAACTCTCTGTTACAGACAGATAGCTTTTTCTACTTAAGACTCAGTTTTATATAACTCTCTGTTACAGACAGATAGCTTTTTCTCCTTAAGACTTAGTTTTAATTAACTCTCTGTTACAGACAGATAGCTTTTTCTCCTTAAGACTCAGTTTAAAATAACTCTCTGTTACAGACAGATAGCTTTTTCTCCTTAAGACTCAGTTTTATTTAACTCTCTGTTACAGACAAATAGCTTTTTCTCCTTAAGACTCAGTTTATTATAACTCTCTGTTACAGACAGATAGCTTTTTCTTTTTAAGACTCAGTTTAATATAACTCTCTGTTACAGACAGATAGCTTTTTCTCCTTAAGACTCAGTTTAATATAACTCTCTGTTACAGACAGATAGCTTTTACTCCTTAAGACTCAGTTTTATATAACTCTCTGTTACAGACAGATAGCTTTTTCTCCTTAAGACTCAGTTTTATTTAACTCTTTGTTACAGACAGATAGCTTTTTCTCCTTAAGACTCAGTTTAATATAACTCTCTGTTACAGACAGATAGCTTTTACTCCTTAAGACTCAGTTTTATATAACTCTCTGTTACAGACAGATAGCTTTTTCTCCTTAAGACTCAGTTTAATATAACTCTCTGTTACAGACATATAGCTTTTACTCCTTAAGACTCAGTTTTATATAACTCTCTGTTACAGACAGATAGCTTTTTCTTTTTAAGACTCAGTTTAATATAACTCTCTGTTACAGACAGATAGCTTTTTCTCCTTAAGACTCAGTTTAATATAACTCTCTGTTACAGACAGATAGCTTTTACTCCTTAAGACTCAGTTTTATATAACTCTCTGTTACAGACAGATAGCTTTTTCTCCTTAAGACTCAGTTTTATTTAACTCTTTGTTACAGACAGATAGCTTTTTCTCCTTAAGACTCAGTTTAATATAGCTCTCTGTTACAGACAGATAGCTTTTACTCCTTAAGACTCAGTTTTATATAACTCTCTGTTACAGACAGATAGCTTTTTCTCCTTAAGACTCAGTTTTATTTAACTCTCTGTTACAGACAGATAGCTTTTTCTCCTTAAGACTCAGTTTAATATAACTCTCTGTTTCAGACATATAGCTTTTACTCCTTAAGACTCAGTTTTATATAACTCTCTGTTACAGACAGATAGCTTTTTCTCCTTAAGACTCAGTTTTATTTAACTCTTTGTTACAGACAGATAGCTTTTTCTCCTTAAGACTCAGTTTTATTTAACTCTCTGTTACAGACAGATAGCTTTTTCTCCTTAAGACTCAGTTTATTATAACTCTCTGTTACAGACAGATAGCTTTTTCTCCTTAAGACTTTTGTCAGGTCAGGTTTTTCTGCTACTGGTAACATGTAACCCAGTACAACCTGCTCCATGTCCTGCTGCCTTGTAGGATACGCTTTTTTAGGCAAAGGCTAGGAGAAGTTAACTCCGAATTAAAACACCCCCTGCTTTGGGGCTCTTGGTTGAGTAAAGGCTAGAGATGGTGTCTCAATAAAAATACTCATCTTGGGCAGATGTTACATGCATCCAGCTGCTGTCTTGTAGAAGGCCTCCTAGGCAAAGACTTAAGGGGTAAACATATTCTATCTGTTGACCAGCCTCGCAACCCTTCCTCATCTATTAGGCTGGCGCAGATGTATTTTTAATACATTGTTTCCAGTTTAGAATGTTGAACGCTGGATCTTCTTGACTCAATGCGTGGGTATTGCTTGTGTCTCTATTTTTATGACTGGGCAACTCATTCTATTATCTCCTAATGAGGGTACAGCTCTAAAACTCAGTTTTATGGTTCTGAGGCCGGCTGGTAGTCAGGTTTCCCGAACTCTGTGGTAGCTCTCAGAGAGGCTGATTCCATCAACAGCCGAAAAATATCAGAGTACTAACAGTGCCATGTTGCGCATGGATGGTGTCCCTGTTTTTACTTTTGGTGTGCATTGCAGAGGCCACATTTGGAGCTCTTTGTTACGGCTTAGGGTTTATTAATAGTAATGAGGCTTTTGCTTAGTTGTTAAATAGTGTTCTGAGTACTATCTATACTTGAGTCAAGTTCTTTATAAATTTAAAATGACTAAAGTACCTAAAACTAAAAAATACAAAAAACCATCGTCATCACCAAGTTCTCTAAACCTATCATTTACTAATATTCGTGGTCTTCGAAGTAACTTTTCTTCTGTTGAGTCTTATCTCTTGCAAAGTTCACCAGACCTACTTGCTCTTTGTGAGACTAATTTGAGTTCAGCTGTCTTATCTTGTGATCTTAGTGTTGATGGTTATCTTCCTTTAATTCATAAAGACTCCAATAGTCACATGCATGGCCTGGGAATTTACATTCGTAAGAATTCACCCGTTTGTCAAGAAACTAGGTTGGAATCCACAGACTATTCTTTTATGTGCTTTCATTTAGCACCACTTCACTCTATCACCTTTCTCTTTGTTCAATATCGCTCTCTATCATCTTAAGACAGTACTCTTTTTGATATTATTTCTGATCATATTGACCATAAGCCAATATTGTTGTTGTCAGTGACTTTAATGCTCATCACACTGAATGGCTTGGCTCTAGTGTCAGTGACTCTGATGGCGTTAAGGCCCTCAACTTTTGCCTTTCTCAATCTCTAACTCAAATAGTCAACTTTCCAACTCGTTTTCCAGACAACCCTAATCATTTACCTTCTCTACTCGACTTATGTCTTGTTTTGGATCCTAGTCAGTGCTCAATTTCTCCACATTCACCCTTAGGTACTTCTGATCACGGTTTGATCTCTCTAAAACTATTATCAAATTCTTCTACTTCATCAGAATCCCCCTATCACCGTACCACATACAACTACCTTAAAGCTGACTGGGACTCTTTCCGTGATTTTCTTCGTGATGGCCCTTGGGTAGAAATCTTTCGTCTTCCTGCTGACAAATGTGCTTCTTACATAACTTCGTGGATTCAGGCTGGCATGGAATCTTTTATTCCCTCTCGACGATTCCAGGTCAAGCCTCACTCTTCTCCTTGGTTTTCCTCACATTGCGCTGCAGCAATTTCTAATCGAAACCGTTACTTCCATATCTATCAGCAAAACAATTCTCCAGAAAACAGACATCTGTTCACTATCGCCAGAAACCATTGTAAAAAGGTTTTGTCTGACGCCAAAGCTCGCTATTCCCAGGTCATTAAATCTCGTATCTCATCACAAAAATTAGGCTCTCGAGACTTCTGGAGAATCTTTAACAGTATCAATAATAAGGGCAAATCTGTTATTCCTTCTCTCTTGTATGGTTCAGACTTTGTCACCTCACCTAAAGACAAAGCTGAATTGTTTGCTAAGAACTTTTCATCAATATCATCTCTTGATTCCACTAGTTGTGTTTTACCTGACATAGCCGTCAAACAGGTTGATCCCTTGCTTGACATTCGCATTACTTCAGCTTCTGTATCTAAAGTAATTTCCTGCTTAGACTCTTCAACAGCTTGTGGTCCTGACAACATTCCTGTTGTAGTCTTGCAGAGGTGTTCTCCGGAGCTTTCATCCATACTTTCTAAACTATTTAACAAGTGCTTATCAGAGTCTTGTTTTCCATCATGCTGGAAAGCAGCATCTGTTATCCCTATTTTCAAAAATTCCGGAGAGCGATCTGATTCATCTAACTACCGTCTCATTTGTCTTCTTCCTGTCATAAGCAAGGTTTTTGAATCTTTAATCAACAAACACTTGATCTCTCATCTTGAATCAAATAACTTACTTTCTGATCATCAATATGGATTTCGGTCTTCTCGTTCTACGGCTGATTTGCTAACAGTAATAACCGATAGGTTTTACCGTGCATTAGATAGAGGTGGAGAGGTTAAGGCTATCGCACTTGACATTTCTAAAGCTTTTGATAAAGTTTGGCATGCTGGTCTTCTCCATAAGCTTTCTTCTTATGGTGTAGCTGGTAACGTCTTTAAGATTATTGAGTCCTTTCTTTCCAATCGTAGTATAAAAGTTGTCCTCGATGGACAACACTCTTCTTCACATCCTGTAACTTCAGGGGTTCCTCAAAGTTCAATCCTTGGCCCTATACTCTTTTTAATTTACATTAACGATCTTCCAGATATTCTCACATCTAAGGTGGCATTATTCGCTGACGACACTACCATTTACTCTTGTCATGATAAGAAGCCTACACTCTCTGATTGCTTGGAGGGGGTATCTGAGCTTGAAAAGGATCTCACTTCTGCTACAGCATAGGGCTCACAGTGGCTGGTGAACTTCAATTCAGATAAAACTCAATTTTATTCGGCCAATCGTTATCGTAATAATTTAGATCTTCCTATATTTATGAATGGTAATGTACTAGATGAGTCATCTACCATTCATCATCTAGGATTAACTCTTACTTCTGATCTTTCTTTTAAACCGTATATCAAATCCATTGCAAAATTAGCATCTGCTAAGGTTGCATCTCTTTATCGAGCTCGACACTTTCTTACTCCAGATTCTATTCTCTATCTCTATAAATCTCAAATCCGTCCCTGTATGGAATACTGTTGCCACATCTGGGGCGGATCTTCTAATGATGCTCTTTCTCTTTTAGACAAGGTGCAAAAACGAATTGTAAACATAGTTGGACCTGCTCTGGCAGCCAATCTCCAACCTTTGTCTCATCGTCGTAATGTTGCTTTTCTTTCTCTTTTCTACAAATACTATAATGGGCACTGCTCTAAAGAGCTAGCGTCCCTTGTGCCATCTACTAAAATTCATCCTCGTGTTACTCGCCATTCAATTAAGTCTCATCCTTTTTCTGTGACTGTTCCTAAGTGCTTCAAAAACTCTTATTCTTCTAGTTTTTTTCCTCGAACATCAGTTCTTTGGAATTTGCTTCCTTCATCTTGCTTTCCTGATTCATATAATTTGCAATCTTTTAAGTCATCAGTCAATCGTTATCTTGCTCTACAGATTTAGTCTTTTCTCTTCCAGTAACTTCCAACTCTTATAGTGGTTGCTTGCAGCCTTGTTGGAAGTGAAGATGTTAAAAAAAAAAAAAAAAAAAAAAAAAGAAGTTTAATATAACTCTCTGTTACAGACAGATAGCTTTTTCTCCTTAAGACTCAGTTTAATATAACTCTCTGTTACAGACAGATTGTTTTTCAACACTCTGTCTCTAACAGCTCACAGCCTAAGAATTGTATGTATACTATATTGAACAGCTTAGTTGTTATGGCAATAAGATGGGTAATTTCAGAAATGCGATATGGTACAGTGTGATGACTAGTAAGTTGTCTGTACAAAACATCAAAGAAACACCATTATAACCTGTTGGAAAAAAAGCTAGCGACTCACTAGCTTTATCGCAAGTTTTTAAGCTAAATAATAAATAACAAACTCATAATAATTAATTAATATTAGGTGACCTTTATCTAGAATTTTAGCTAACTCTTAAACAAATAAGTTTTTAAATCTAATTAAGTTACTTTTTTCGAAAAATTTCATCGTACAATTTTGAAATCTTTGAAATTATTATATTATCTCCATGTTGGCTACTAATTGATTCTTGTGTTGTATCGAATATCTGTTCAAGTCATACTCTGCCAGACTCTTTCGAGTTTCCATTTCTCTCTTCTTGTCATGTCAAATCAGAGTGTAGAGTGACACTTTTTCATGAATCTTTTTAAGCTTTAAAGTAGCAGCTTAGATCTTCTTGTAAAGGAAAGTCAAGTATATGCTTGGTCTTCAAGCGGTATCTGGCACTTCAATTAGATAAATTTTGCAACTTTGGCATTTGGCCACAGTTTTTGCCACTTGTCAAGGTGTAACTAAACTCAGAGGTAACCTTTTTCTCGAAGTAATCAAAGAAAGCATTACTTGATTTTGGCATGATGATTGTTATTTACTTCTTAAAATTTTAAACAACATTAGCATCGGTGACACCGATGCTCATGTTGAACACCGACGTTGTTTTTGTGAGTAATGTTATTGATAAATCTGTAAACTTTACGTAATGACCTCAATTTTAAAAATACAGTCGTTATTTATTAAAATTAAAAATCAATTTGTTTGTTTACAATTTTGTAAACAAACAAATTGAAAGATTTCACTTAATTATTGTAACTTCTCTTAAAGTATATTTACTAACATAATATTTAAACATTTTTGTTTGAGCGGAGCTGTCAATCTTTATATACACTACTGTGTGTCTTCATAGTCCGAGTTAAGTCTACAATCCCGTTAACTTGGATTAGCTCATGTTATATCAACTTCTTAAAAATTTCCGATTTCTTGATGATATATTGTGTGATTATCCAGACAAGATTTGCTTTAAAATGCCATATTTCTTTGATATAGATCCAGATAATTCTCCTTTGTAGAGTTCTTTAAGTATTTTGTATTTTTCTGTTATTGGTCTACTTGTTAGTTTTCTTTTAACAATATTTAGTAAATAGTGACGTGGCTAATAGATCGAAGCCCCCTTCATAAAAAAAACCCTGCCATTAGGGTCCCAAAATTTTAAGATTTTTCCACTAGGTATTTTTTTTTTTTTGTATGAATTTACGTGCTCCCAGAAGTCCTTACAGTCTTATCATAGAGCAGCGCGGGTGAGCATTTAACAGGAAGTTCACACCTCCTTCCGTACCAGTGTCGCTTGTTGGGCTGGAGCTGGCATTGAACTTCGGAACTCTGGGTTCTGAGCCAGAACTCTAACCACTGCGCCACGGCTGCTCAAATATATAGTATAAAGGCTCAAATATATAAAGAATAGGTATTATTATTCCAGCGGTATTTTTATTGACAGTATTGAAATTTTTGTTGTTATATGCACTGGTATACAATTCAAAATTAAAGTCCTACTTAAGCATTCATCATGAGCATCGGTGTCACCGATGCTCATGTTAAACACCGTCCGACTAAGTAATAGTCCAACATATCTAGGGTACGAGTTCACGGGATTCTACTGTAATAAATTGCTCTAAATTTCTGCAAAAATATTTGCTGAAATTTAGAGCAAATATTTTTGCTATATTTTATTATAATGAAAATTGATAGTGTAAAAATTTCACGATAACGGCGCTTTAACAAAAAACGTTTTAGTAAAAAGTATTAAATA
>NC_061163.1:13408914-13461414 GCF_022113875.1 Hydra vulgaris | reverse complement strand
TATTTAAACAAAGCATGACACCCCATTTGAACAAGGGCACGGAGCATAATAAGTATAACCATTTTGCATTTTTTTTTTTAAAAAAATAGACACAAATTTTTTGTTTAAATTGGGAAATAGTCAGAAAATAATATATTTTTTAACAAGATGTAATAAAACAATGTAAACTAAATTTTATTTTAGTTGATTCATATGCTTAGACAAAAAATTCTAAAATCCAAAAAAAGAGCTTTATAAAAAAAGAACAAAAAAAGCTTTGTTAAAGGTACAAATAGCAACTTGTAACTAAATAACTTGCTATCACAAAATTTCTTACCATCTTCAAAGTAATAAAACCAATAATTGTTGAAAAAACAAAAGTTGTTAATTTTAATTAAATGCAATGTTTGTATATTTTATTTATATCTTCTCTAAAATCTTGCATATAAAAGATTATTGTTTATACAATGATGTAAACATGAGTTGTAATATAATCATTATAAATATAACGTTATTTAAAGATGTGTAATGTATTGATACAAAAATAACTTATTTTCTACAAACAATAAAAAACAAGCTTACAATCAATAGAGTTTTACGTTGTTGCAAACTAATGGAACGTCTAAAAATATCTGCAAAGTTAAATAATGGTTCAAATACTCACGTTTAATTTGAGGAGTGAGCAATAAACATAAATGCCATTTAAAACCTTCTTTATAAATTGCGTCTTTCTTTTTGCTGCAAAGTAATTGTGACGCTTTACAACAAAAAGTGACGCATTTGTTACTACAGCTTTTTATTTTTGTCTTTATGACGGTGTGCTTTATGACGGTGTGCTTTATGACGGTGTGCTTAATCAGTTTAATAATTTTTTAATAATATTACTGATTATTTGTATTAAAGTTCATATAAAATTTGATTTAATATTTTTATACAAGGAGTAATCATTATTTTTTTAAATCAAATATAAATTATATGGTTTCAAATAGACGTAGCTACAAATGTAATTCTAATCCATTGCAATAAATCTATGACTGCTATATACTTTTTCCGACTAAAACGAAACATTAATTCTGTGAAAATATATATATGCATAAACTGAAAGCCATATATAGGTTCAACTATTTTCTTGCTTGCAAGAAAAGTTTTAACAAAGGTTCATTCATGGTAAAAAATTCATTCATGGTCAAAAATAAACTTACACATTTTTTTTTTTGACAAAATTTTAAAAACTTTTTTTAAAAAAAAACAAAAATCTACACCCTGCGCCACCAAATTTTTTGAGATTTTGCACAAATGTTTAGAGACATTAATAAGGAAAGACTGTAAATTTTTTCTATAAAATTCTTATCCGTTTAGAATTTACAGCAAATTGAAGTTTGTTTGATTTTTTCTGAAAAATGAGCAAAGAGAAGTGCCAAAAATGTGTCCGTTTATTATTACTCTTAAATGGTGCTTTTAGTAATGCTGCGATTCTGAAATTTGGTACAAAAAGAGCTTAAAACCTGCTAAGTCCGAAAACTTTTGTTTTGTATCTCTCGAAGCAGAGTAATGTGGTTTATTCTAGGATTCAAAAAAAGTACCTAATAATGACAATAAAAAAGGGCATCGACAATTATATCTACAAAAAAAATCTAACAGAGAGAAAAAAAAATATTTTTATTTTCTTAAAGATAAGATGTATATCAACTTTACAAAACAAATTTTTTTTTGGTGTTTACTTGCGGAGTTATTGAGGTTTGATATCAACACAAAGTTTTGATATATTTTAAAAATCAGGCATCCCAACTTTCTACAAATTAGAAATTAACAGTTTAGTAACTTTAATCTTTTTATTAATTTTTTAGAACAAAATTATAAGGTATAAAAAAACCTTTTGAAAAATAAATACTAAGTTTAAGTGATTTTATAAATTCTTTTCATCTGCATTATTTATAAATTGCACAAAAAATAAAAGATTAAAAAAGAATAAGGGTTAGACATATCAAACTTAGCAAACTTGAAATTAGTTTAAATATAAACATCTCTATTTCCTAAGAAAAACAATTTTTTATAAAGTTGTCTTAGGCTAAATAGTAGCAAAGTCCTGTTTTTGTAGTCGTACTTCGAATTTGCAAATAATATGGACATCTGGAGTCCATCATTGGCTACATTACTGTCCATTTAAACAACTTACCATCTATCCCGTTACAGGGTTGCTTACCGAGACCATTTGCAAAAAAGTTCCAATTAGCATAAAGACCAAAATCTTTAAGATGGAAACAAAGATTCAAAATGTTTTTGCAATTCTTATATTGACCTGCACACCTATCTGAAAACTATTAAATATTTTTTGTTTGAGGTATATTTTTTTTTATATCATTGCTGACAACATCAATAATTTTATACACCGTGTTTACATCATGCATAATATCTTCTGAAGCAATAAGATAAGATTTGTGCTTAAGAAAACCTTTATTTTTTTGTAATAAAAAATCACAAGGTGAAGTGAAAAATTGTCAAGTGAAAGCTTTGTATTTTGTCATCAACTACAAATTTATAGTTTTCTGAAAAAACACCAAAAAAAATGCTGTTACCTTATTCATATTTCTTTTCTAGATCTCAGGAATGATGCTTGACTCCTAGCTAAATACAAATGTGGTGCAAGTTTTGTCAGTTTTTACATACTAGCTAAATGTATTTAGATCTGGCTCTTCATTATGTGTTAAGTTTGACATTTCTGTTTTTGTCCACTGATCAAATTCTACTTCATTGTCATTTTTAAACTCTCTAATTAACTTAAGAAGTTTTTTCAACCAATACATTCATAGTTGGTGGACATTTTTCATATTTCAGCATCATACAGTCATTATTAAGCATTTCAATATAAGCTAACTTACGTGCGGTAACTTTCGTGCGGGTTTTTTTCGAGCAACATAGTTTGTTTCGTGCAATGTTTCAAAATCTTCATAATTTTTATTTTCACTTTTTTCACCTATTGATGAACGTTTCATAACTTCACTAAGGCAAGTTGAATGCATCATTTTTCCAGGTATAAGATTTAAACCTACGGTTTCTGCTTCTAACACAGTATGTATTGTAATCATACATAGATATGCTGAAAATAAAATGTGGCTGTATTACTAAAATACTATAACATAAATTATACTCTTATTATAAACCATGAACAAATCCTATTATAAAAAACTTATTTAACAACTTATTAAGAATGGTATTATCCGTTAAAATTTAAATATATGAACTTTTACCTCTACACACTTTTTTGTGAGTCTTTTTGTGAGCCGCAACTTTTCTGATTACTCTCATATTTCGCTATTAACATATCATGATGGTTTGTGCATATACTAATAATTTGATAATCTTTTAAATTTGTTTGTTTAAAAAGTATTTTATGATCATTCCTGTTAGTACCTTCAATCAGATTTCTTACTTAGGTCAAAGATTGTTTTTTCAAACTCCGTAATCATTTACGAAAGGGCAGTTGATTTTATTATACATAAAAAACTATAATGAGGAATTATAACCTAAATACCTAAATACAAGAAATCTTAAATACAATGTTCCTAATGAGCAAAGTACACTTAAACACAAATTAAATGTTTAAATAAAAATAAAGTTATATTATAAAGAACATATTGCTTTAACAATTAGCTATTAGTTTTGATAGACATATCGCAAGGTTAGAATTATTTTGTTCTATCTCAATGTTTTTCCGAACCGAGAAAATCAAGTTCAAAGTTTTAATTGGATCTGCAGACAAAATAACATAAAATACTCAAACAAAACCAATGTGTACTAATTCCCTAAACAGGCTACCACGGTTTTAAATAAATTTTGTTAAAATATTTAAAGTGCAGGTATCTGAATTACTACGCCCTAATTTAGAGATAGAAAAATGTAGCACACATTTATTTTATAAAATACAGTTATTTTATTATTATCTCCATTTGCTGTTAAAAAATATAAAACCAACTAGTATTTTTTATATATATTGTGGCAAGATGAATGTATATTTTAGCAGTTAAAGTACTGTAAGGTACATATCTGTTTTATTAGAAAAAAAAGCTTATTTTACACTTGTGGACAAGTAATATGTACACGTTATTTTGTATAAAATTCAATTAAAGAGAGAAGATAAGTAATATAGTATCTAAAGTATGTACTAAGATTTTCACAACAAAATAAACTTTAGTTATAAGTTCTAAAATTATAACATCTAAAATACATTGCATTATAAAAAGATATATTAAAGAATTATTAGTTAACCAGCATCTGTGGTAAAGCCATTAAAAACATAACATTTCAGTAAGAAACCCATTTAACAATGTAACACATAAAACATAGATATTATGATAACTCAATAATTTTTTTTAAATATACTTGAACATATACTTGATTTTGAAAGTCATTGGGTCAATTGCAGAGGTACTCTTGAATAAGGGTGTTGAAATTTCAAATGATAAAGCCAATTATTGGCTTTTTTATTTTAAAAGGTGAGTATCAGTTGAAACCGAGGAACAACGAAAAACAGTTTAACCTGCAAACAACTGATCGCACGACAAAAAATAAAGCTTTTCTGCATCATATGATAATAAAAATTTTTGTAAAAATTGTCGTAACATATCCAATTTTTATCATCACTGATGATAAAAATTGGATATGTTACGACAACTTTAAATGCATAAACATGCTTTTAAGGTTGTTGTAACGTATAGGTCAACGGATCAAGCTCGGCAAGCTATCAACATTACAGCCAAACCAAATATTCATGGAACAAATATAACCCAACAATCTACCTATTTCTTCTAAATCGTTACTTTCAATTGCTAAAGCATCTGAATCTAGCAAAATTATTGTTTGTATGGGCATAAAACAATACAGGAGCTCTCTATCTATCGAACGAGCAAAAGGATCTGGAAGAAAGAGTGGCTTTAAGGATAAGAAAGCAGCAATTCGACGATCATCAATCAAAACCCCGGCTTATCAAACAAAGAACAAGTCAAAAGGTATAAAGTTTCATAGTTTTTTAAAGATTAAATTTTGGCAAGCAATATGCAGCTAAGGTTTGAGATCTTGAGCTTTTGTCACATCGTTAACTTTAAACTCGGATTCTTACATCAAAGAATACTTGCAAGCTAGACTTTTGCAATTTTATCGAAATCATGATGTCCCCTGTTATTTCTGGCCTAACCTTGCTTCTTGCCATTATGTTAAGAAAATTGGTACAATTTGAGAGTCTTCAAATTCATACCAAAAAGCTTGAATCCATTAATCTGCATACAGAATCGGCAAAGGATGTTTGTGAAAAAATGGCAAAACAATAAGCACAGCTAAAGATTTGACTAGAAAGTTAACATTAGTAGTGAAAAAAACCGTAAAAAACACTGTGCAGAAGTTGATGTCGTCAATTAGCGTAAATGTTCGCTATTCAAAATAATGAAAAATATTAAAATAAAAAGCACTTTTATAATCTTCAAGTTCCTTAGATTAAAATAAATATTGAAGTTTTTGCATTAGTTGAGCTATTTCTTCTTTTTTTTTTTTGAATTTTTTATCGCTTTGAATAAACAATTGCATGTTTTACCCAGTGGGCACGGGACAACAAAAGAGGTCTTTTAAACGTCTTTAGAAAGATTTGGATGCCTTTTAAACGTTTTGGATGTCTTTGGGACTTTCAAAAGACTTCTTTTTTAGGTACGTGCCCCTTGGGTAGAATTAGAATTAAAATTCGGACTAAAAACTCTAGTTTTGGACAAATAATATATAGAAAAAAGTGTTTGTTTATCCAAAACATTTTTCTTTTCAAAGGTAATATCCGGTAATTGAGTAGAGTAGTGATAGTAATACAATAACCGTGTTATCATGAAAGTTGATTAAAAATTAATTGCTGGAGTTAGTATAGTTATGGGTAAAATGTGATTAAAAAAATTTCCAAAACCTACGATTTTTGTTCGTAAAGTTCGGCAGCCGGAGCCGAGCCGGAAGCCGGATATTTCTTAGGAGCCGGAGCCGAGCAGTAAAAAAAACAGTCTGTTCCACAAGCCTAAAAAAATCTAAGTTATACATAGTAAAAAATAAAAAAATATATCCAGAAAAATCCTGGGGTCAATAAGGGAAACAAGAAAAAGCAGTCGATAATTTTTTCGTTTTCTTATTATTTGGCCCGTATGGTACCCTTATAGATTCCGCGGCCAAATCCTGTACGGTTCCCATTTAACATCCCGTACGGAACCCGCATCGCAATGCTGGCTGGGTAACAACTCATTCTATACATATTGAAAGTATGCATTAAAGATGAGCGTTTACAAGGACTATAAAAGAAAATTCGTTAGTTAAAGGAATCTATATTACGGTGTCCCAAACTTTCCCTGGTGATAGTTCGGCTAGGAAACTTTGTTTACCAAGTGCTTGACATTTAAGTCACCATTTAAAATACTCTAATTTTGTCTCTAGACCAGATAAAAAAAATTTCTGTCAAAGTAGTGATTTTTGTTTTTTCGAGTTCCATGTGATTTTATGCGCGAATTGTATAACCGAAAATCTCAATAAACGTGGAACTACAATTCAATTTCCTTTTGGGATAATGTCAGAGGTTTAATTTGCAGTAAATTCTGGCAAATACAAAAAAAAGCGGTAAACAAGAAATACTTTTAAAAGTTTTATTTATTTTTAGGGAACATTTAGAATGTAATAGTTTACGCCAGCTATTAGTATCAACTAACCCTGTAAGTATTTCGCGAGGATAGAATTATTTTGTTTTATCTCCACAAATCAAAAAAATTGAGTTAAATCAGTTTTTTTTCTTTTTATGGATAAAATAATTATTTTTTAAAAATAAATCAGTAAAAAAAAAAATTAATTTACTAAACTTGACATTTAGCAACACGATTACTAAAAAAAACAAAATCGCAATTTCAATTAAATTCGCGTACAAACTGTTCTCGTTGACCACATCGAGCTGGACGTATAATAGGTTTAATGTGCCAATTAATGATGGTAAGATCTTTTTCAATTTTAAACTTTTGAATTAAGTCACCTTTTATTCTACACTCCTCCAGTTTTTGAAATTGAAATAAGATACATTTATCTGTGTAACCAAAATGTTTGCATATGGTTGGGACTTTTGTAGGTTGTCTTTGAATCTTTTCAATAATCTTTATATCTTTCATTAAAGAAGGTGACCAAGCACTGATTGCGTTTTCCAGGGTAGGTCTAACATGTTTTGTACAATTTGGTCCATAACATTAAATCCCTTGATATAAATGTTTTCTTTAACATATTAGGCATTCTGTTAGTTTTATTACTAGCATAAATAACTTGATGAAAATATTTAGCATTAATTGAAACAAATACACCAAGATCTTTTTCTTCGTCTGATTTTTCTAAATTGTAATATAAATAGTTGGTTGTATCTTGAAGTGAATAGTTTGAGCGTGGTTTGTTTCTTCCCATATGCATAACTTTACATTTTTCTAGGTTTAGCTTTATCAATCAAACTTTTGTCTATTCAGTGATTTTATTTAAATCAGTTTGAATGTCAGTTGTATCATTAAGAATTGTTTTTACTCGTAGCTCATTCATTAATTTCGAATCATCTGCATATAGTTTACTAACACATTTTATATTGTCTGGTAAGTCATTGATGTAAATTATAAAAAGTATTAGGCCTAAAACTGAACCTTGTGGGATAGTAACGTGAGCCCAATCAGATATGTGTTCTCCAAGTACTACTCTCTGTTTTCTATTGTATTGACATATTGTTCTTGTTTGTCTCTCATTTTCCAAGATTATATATACACTGACCAACATCTAATAAAAAAATCATGTCAGAATTAATCAGGATAGAGTATTAAATTAATGTGTTAATGCCAAAATAAAACATTAAATTATGTCGCTTTTTAAAAAACAACACAATATGAAACAAAAATGAAACAAAATTAAAACTCTTCATAAATTCCATATAAAAAAAAAAAATCAAACAATAATTAATTTTCTTAAGAAAAAAAAATATTTATTTTATAAATAACATTTACTTTTTTTCTAAAACAAGCATACAAAAAAAAAAAGGTTTTGATTTTTTTCTAACAATGGCAGGTTTATTTATTAAAATAAAATTTTCTTATTTAAAGTTTTAGTAAAAATAGAATATCCTTCAAAACTAAAACTAAAATTTTTTTTTAAGTCATAACAATATCAAAGACAAACCTCCATCAAAAAAAAGTTAAATTATTAAATTATAAAAACTAAAATTAGTAACATCAAGTAAAAATCATTATTTCAAATGAAATTACAAAGACTTTGGTCTAGTGACATTACTGAGCAATGGTATGACTACGCTTCCATTTTTATATGGGAAACAATAACATTTTCTCATTAGTTCACCTGCATTTTTAACACATTTCAATGGATTAATATTACTTTTGATAAAATAAATATTAAGTTGTTTTGAGTCTATAAATAAATCAAATAAATTATCCAAAATGTTTCTGCTGTAATAATTGCATTGAAAATTGTCATTTTTGAGTTTATTAGCAACTATCCTTAGCCTTAGCAGATATTGTAGTACAAATAACATTCTTTTCTTTAGAAATTTCAATTTCGCTAAACCTTTTTGTCAACTGTGCCACTGGGTTGGTTTTGTTTCTAACAAGCTGCTTTAATTTTTAAAGAAAGTTTTCAAATTGAAATGCTGATATTGCATCAAGTGGTTGTTCAAAACATTCAACATCATCAGCAATATGAAGTAGTCCATGCACATTGTATACACAAAATGATCTCCCGTAATGCTCCTGAGAATTGGTCACAAAGTAATTCAAATTTTTTGCAAAATTTAAATAATATCGAGATTCTTTTTCTTCCTCACACAGTAATCTAATTGCTATTGAGAGGCTTAAAAAATGTTTATATACATTCTGATTACATACCCCTTTTAAAACCACAATGCCAGAATACAAAAGAAAGCTTCGCAACTCAGTTGCTTTCCATCGATCTAGCTCAACTAAAGACCGAAGTTGTCGTACAAATTCGGTTGGTAATTTTCCTTGTAACAATAACAAATTATGCGAAAGTTGCATTATTTGTCTAGAGGACAGTCTTCCATCGAATATACCTTTATAATGCCCTTTAAAATAATTTAAAATTCTGCGAGTTACCCCTAGGCATACCATGTGCATATAGTCTAAAGTAAAAATATTTACTATTTTAATATTTACCTGAAGTAAAATAGATATAGAAGTCTGATGACATTTGCCTGATAAATCAGGTAAACCATAACTATAGGAGTGGAATAATTCATTAGTTCTTATAAAAATATTTTCCTCTGCATAACTGTAGCAAACACGACGTTTAAAAGCAAAACCTTTCTTGGTACATCTTTCACAAGCATAATAACCTATATGCTGAACTATTCCTTTTAACCAAGCCCTGACTGGTGCATCACAGGTTATAGCAAAAATAGAAACACAATAAATATTATCTTTAAACATAAAAGGTTTAGATGTAGTTAAAATAATTTCATTTACAAAATCTTTTAAAAATTCATTTATAGGTGGTTTTTGATGTCCGCCATAAAGAGCAACAGCAATACTACACTTTATTCCATAATAAATATACTGGCCATCCCCTAAAGGTCTGGTTGAAACATCCTTCTTCGTATGAAGCAGAGTTCGACTATCTTTTGGCAAGTTATGACCAATAGATATTAGTATGTTTAAAATATCATTTACACATTGCCTTTGTACAGCCATGTTAAACAGACCAATTTTTGAGGCAATTTTGAAGAATTGCATCAGCCACAATGAAATGATCTAATTCTGAGTCAGAACTGCTCTTTTGATAGTGTTTACCATATTGAATATGTTAAGTCTGAATATTACTTTCATCAACATTAATTAATTCTTGAGGTGAAATTAAATATTGATTTTCAGCATAAAAATTTGACGTAGATAAAACATAACTGATATTAGGAGATTGCTGTGTTGACAATTCTAAATTTTGTTGTTTAGATAGATCTAGAACAGCACTCCTTTTTTTTCTCCAACGTTTACATCTTGAAAAATAGAAAAAGAAAATAACTAGTAATCATTGTTTTTTAAGTATTTGCTTCAATTTTAAGCTCAGTTTTTCAAGTACACATTTTACAAAATTAAATACACACAATAACAAGGAAAAAAACAATTAACTATTTTGATAACATTTTTACTTCTGGAATTTTTACTATATAATATAGTATTATTTACACTATATAATATAGTATTATTAAGTCAATATTATATTTACATAGCACAATATCTAATTACTCAAATGCTACACTTCAAGAGGCGTTAGCCAAAATTAAATTAAAAAACATGTCGATTGGTGAAGCTTCTAAAATTTTTAAAGTACCTAACCGACCAGGTTGGGAGTGGTTTAGAATTTATCTTGACAGACATCCATCGTTAAAAGAAAAAGTATCTCATTGTACTTCAAGGAAACGTGCACAGGTTAATTATTGTCATATAGAAATATTTTTTCAAAATCTAGAGAAGGAGTTAAATGGAGTAACACCAGATAACATTTAACATATCAATGAAACAGGGTTTCATGACAACCCTGGAAAAAAAAACTTATTTTTCGTCGATCCTTTCGCCATCCAGAACTTATAAGAAACACTACAAAATCTTGTTACACTGTTGTTTTTTGTGGAAATGCCTCAGGAAAGGTAATTCCACCATTTTTCATTTTTAAAGGAAAACACAGTTAGTTTGACTGGCTTTTTAATGCACCAGAAGTGCTCATATATCTTTAAAAGCCTTAAATATATGTGAAAAGCATAATATAACATTTATATGTTTGGTACCCAATTCCACACACCTTTTACAACCTCTAGATGTTGGGTATTTCTCGAGTTTAAAAGCTAATTGGAGGTCAGTTCTTAACTAATGGCGTAAAACATCCCGTGGGAAAAAAGTTAACAACCTACCAAAAAATTTGTTTTCGCAGCTCATTAAATCTACTCTTAATATTGGTAAAGAAAATCTAGAACATAATCTACAAGCAGGATTTAAGGCTACTGGCATATATCCATTCGACCCTGAACATGTTCTTTCGAAATTACCCAGTTTTACAAATATAGATATTCATCTTAACATTGAAGAATCGTTTAAGAAATATGTTGATGAAATTCATACATTTAATCTTAATTATGAAGCAAGCAAAAAATTCAAGTTACCAAAAATAGCAGGGAAAAGTGTATCAGCCACTGAGGTAGAAGCATACTATAAGTTAAGAGACAATTAGAAAAAAAATCAAGATAATATGCGAACAAAGAAAAGAGAAAGGCCACTTGGATCAAAAAGTATAATTATGAAAATAAAGAAAAAAAATATTTCACAAAGTTCAAGCATTGTAGATGTTAATCAAGCTATTAAAGACAATGAGCAAGTTGTATCTCAAAATGATGCAGTTTCTTCATAAGAGCAAATAAACAATCACAACTTGATCTTGATAAAATAAACAAACACAACTTCCATGATCTTGATTATTCGATTAAAGAGTTAGTTGTGACTAAAATAATAGACTTAAACACTGTAATATTTAATTTTATAGTCACAGGTGTTTATTTGTGTGGAATTATATAGAAACGATGTCTTAATTATTTTTTCTTTCATAACCTTAAAAAATGATCAACAAGTTTATTTAGTGATTTGTAATATTTTATTGAAAAATTTGTTTGTTTATTCTCAATATAGATTAATTAGATTTTTTTAAAAATTAATTTGAGCTAATACAACGAAATTTAAACAACTTTTTAGATTTAACTGATTAAAGTTGACATTTAATTTAATAGTGTTCAAAGTTACCCTAAATGCAAGTGTAACTTTGAATCCCTACTTGAACTTTGTTTTTTAACAAAATAACTAGCAAATTTAAAAAAATGATAACAAACTAGAAAAAAGAGATCCTCAGAACACCTTTTATGTAAAAATATTTGTTAACTAGTTTGTAAAAAAAATTTTGTTGAGATAAACCTAGTGCAAAGCTTTCAAAGATACCCGGAATGACTGCATTTAATTACTTGATTATTTAAATATTATAAAACATGAATCCTTATTTAAATATAGAATTAGTTGCTTGTGCAATAATATTACAAGTTGGACCTACATCTATGTTGGATTTTAACTTTATTTATTGGTGTTTAACTAATTATTAACACATTTTACTACAGATTTATATTCTTGATAATGTGTATGAAATTGAATTATTAAACACAAAAACTATAAAAGTGATTTAGTTTTTTAATGAGAAATTATGGTATATACTAAAATGTTATATTAGTAAAAAAAATAAAAAAAATTATAATAGTTATTCTATTTTTGTTTTGTTATTAATACTACTCTTTAGTATATTATACTTATTATTCAATTTGAATATATTTTACTATTTCTCTCAGGTCTACTAAAGTAATTTAAATTGTCTTTATAGCTCAGTATCTTTGATTTTAAATGACAGTAAGCATACTTCAAAAATTCTAAGATTACTGACATCAATTGAATTATTTGAAAGCATAAATTTTTACACATAGTATGATTATTTTTTTCAACATAGATTTAGAATTCTCAGCTTTCTAAATTTGCTTTTTATTGCTATTTTGTTTAAATACACTGACAGTTTTTCAACAATTAACAATAATATTATTTCTGAATGTCATCTTTCATTTGCCTAATAGCATTATATAATGTTATAAAGCAACCTATTGAACCTATCTATGCTGATATTGGTTTCAAAAAATAATCGTAAATCATAGTTTTTTTAATACCCTTACAAAGCCTTACATCCAAAAATTAAATTGTCCAATTAATATTTTGTTGTGCAATATAGCTAAAACAAAAAATAAAAGTGCTTTATGCTTTAAGCCAAATTATTTTGTGGCACTAGTTAAATATCTTCCCAAAAAATGACCAGCTGTTGTTATAAGTGATTCAAATTTACTCAGCATCAAAAAGTATAAATTTTTAAGTCTAGTTTTCCACCTACAGATAACAAAATACAAAAACCAATTCAGTCTCAATTATTATTTCCTACTGTATCTAAGAATACTTCAGATATGTCTGATATTTGTTATAAAACAGTTAAAACTAAAATATTTATCTCAAAAGATGCCAACAACAGTGATAAAAACACTCTTGAATCTAATGTTCCACTAAAGGAAAACAATATCTTTGACATTGTTTATTAAATACTCATCAGTTAGTATCTTATTTAAACTATGATGAGTCATCGTATTATCTGTGTGGTAAAAAATCATCATATCATCTGTGTGGTGAAAAGTTAAAATCAGGAACAAATGATAATTAAATGTGATATGGAACTTAGACTATTTATTATAATAAATTGTCTAAGTTCCAGATAAATGCTTCCAATTCCCTTTAACAGGTAAAAGCAGAAAAAGACATTTTTTGCTAAAAGGATTAGTTGACTTTTCTTGGCTTACTTTAAAATTTTACTCTAAAATTGAAGATGGTGCATATTGTCTTCTATGTACACTTTTTGGTACAAACATGCCAAACAAATATGCATTATGTAAATTGTTTAAAAAACCATTCAATACCTGACGTAATGCTATAAAAGATTTAAACTATTATGAGAAAACTGTTGGCAGATTACATATCAATCCATACATAATTAACACTTTTCCTATTGAAGTTTTTCAAGATATTTCTAGGAAGTAGCATATAGAAGAAAACAAAAAAAAAGCTTGAATCAATTGTTAAGACTATAATATTTTTAGGTCGAAATAATATACCTCTACATGGTCATAGAGACGATAGAAAATATCAAGGAGAAATTGGAGAAACTTCAAATATTACAGGGATGGGTAATTTTATTGAGCTTTTAAACTTTAGAGTTGATGTCAGTGATTTAATTCTAAAGGAATCTTCTCTTTGCTCCCAAAAATTCTACATACATTTCAAAGACCATTCAAAACGAGTTAATTAAGTGTTGTGGAAATGCAATTAAAGAAATTCTATAAAATGATATTAAAAAAAGTAAGTACTTCTCCATTATTGCACACTAGGCTTCAGACTGTGCAACAATAGAACAAATTTCTATTGTCATACGTTATGTTGACTTGAACATTTTTATTAAGGAAGTTTTTTTTACGTTTTTTGAATGCAAAACAGGAACAAGTGGTTTAAACATAGCTACCAACATTCTTGAAATTTTAAAAGAACTTGATTTAGATATAAGAAAATGCAGACGCCAGTATTACGATGGAGCTGCTTCAATGTCAATTTAATACAAAGGTGTTTCATCTCTTATAAAAAAATGTTAATTCTAAGGCATTATTTGTGTGCCTTACATAAACTTAGTTTAGTTGTTGGGAAAAATTGCTAAATCAAGTGAAAAGTTTGCTTTAAAGCAAGTTAAAGTCTTATTTTTTGAACTTTTCTCCTAAAAGATGTAATTGCTTAAATAAAAACTTTCTTCCTGGTCTAGCAAAACTTATTGACACATGTCAAACTCGGTTAGTACAAAAGCTTCGAGGACTTGGTTTTTTGATAATTATTCTACAGTTTTTTCTGCTTTTGAAGAAATAAAAGACAATAATTTAAAAGAGTACAATAAAGAAACATCTTTAAAAGCATCTTCTTTTATAAAGTTATTGACATTTTTTTTTTATAGTTTCTTTAGTTTTAACTTAAACATTTAATGAATTGCTTTTATGGAATTTCTGTCACCCTTGAAAATAAATCTTTTGATATTTCCCAGCAACTGGATGAAATTCAAAATTTGACTAATTGTTTAAAAGAAATACGAAGAAATGCTGATGCTTACCATAACAAATGGTATAAAATTGCTCTTGCATTGGCTAAAACATTTGATATTGATGGAAAAAAACCTAGAACGTGTGGTGTTCAAAAGCATATGGATAATTAAATATGTGATACTGCATCTGATAGTTTAAAGTTTCTATTACATTGCCTCTTCTTAACCATTTTCTTAATGAACTAGAAAATAGGTTTGATATTGAGAGCTTAATTGTTTATAATGGTCTTTGTGCTATTCCTGCTAGTTTAATAAAGTAAATTTTTAGATATTTTCCATGGAAAGAAAAGTTCCTGATATTTTTGAATTTTTGTAAATCTGATTTTCCTCATTTCTCATCAATTAATACTGAATTAGAGTTGTAGGTGGAAAATTTGGAATGAAAAGACAGAATTACCATCTACTATTTCAGATACATTTAAGTTTAGGAATATGAGAGGCTTTCCAAACATTTTAGGGGTATTTGATATATTTGCTACAATACCAATCACAACTTGTTAGTGTGAAAGGTCAGTATCTACTCTTAGGAGAATAAAAACTTACACGAGAGTACTATGTCAGAAAATAGATAGAATGGACTTTGTTTTAAACATGTAAACTGTGAAAATCATTTTTTATTAGCAAATTATTACTATTCATTGTTTTATATAAACAGTGAAACTCATACTTCATTTGCTATTTCTTTTAATTCCTAATGTTGAAAGTGTTTTCATGTGATTTAGGTTGTTACTTTTTTGATTGTTGCTGATTTGTTGTATTATATTTTGTCTTGTTTATTTATTTATTAAAATTTATTTAAAAAAAAAAGTAAAAAAATTTTTTAAATGTTTTAAAAATATTTGTACATAACTGCCTATCAAAAAAAAAAAAAATCCAGAAATAGTGGGCTAACCTTAGGCAACACGACAGTTCACTGATGGAGTGCAAAGTCCTATGGCTTACCTTCTCGTTGGTGCACTTCGTTAAGTAACTTAGACAAGTACTATGTCTAATTTATGAACTAAATAACCAAGGCAATATTTTGAATAACTTTATTATTAAATGGATAACTAAAAACAGTACAAAATAAACTTTACCACGATTGACTCGATTGTTTAGAATAACTTTGCATTTTTATGCGTTTGTATGCGTTTTTGAATTACACAATTGTTTAGAGAGTTTATTTCTCAAAACTAAGTGTTTTTTTTATTAAAACAGAAAGCTATTTCTGTTTTATAAGATTAAAATATGATACAATTTTTGTAAGTCTATGTATATAATATGAATGATCTCTTATTAATTTTATTAGTTGATTTCTTATATAAAAATTCGTCGGAGACGAATTAGTCGCTCATTTCGTCTACAACAAAACAACAAAGTTTTTAGCCTCAAGCGTGAAAACTATTATACTTATTGTAATAATGGCGCTCTCAGATTATTCGGATTACTTCATCGGTCCTTCCTACAGAAAAAAACAAAAGTAAAGAAATTTATCTTAAAATGGGAGGAGGAAATAAGGTGATGTCATCCCCTCTTCCTCCACTGGCCAATATCGAATTGTATTTGGCAATTTTAAATATAGTTGGCAAATTTTGACATTTTAAAGTCGGCAAATGTAAAAAATTTAAATTTTAACCTTTTTTTTTGTCGTTTATCGTTTATGGCACTTCCCCCCCCCCTCCCCCTAATCACTCAATAAAAAAAAAATAGCTATTCGCGCCGTCCGCGAACCCGGACTTGGCCACACAGTTACAATTTCCTGGATCCGCGCCTGATATATATATGTATATATATATATATATATATATATATATATATATATATATATATATATATATATATATATATATATATATATATATATATATATATATATATATATATATATATTTTATTCTAAACTGATCTAACTGTTCTTTTTTATCATGATGATAATTCTAAAACAGTACCAGCTCGTCGTCTGCTTCTACGTTGAGGAAAAACTAGGAAACGAAAGTCACCACCTAAAACTTGTGTAGAAACTAGTTTAAAAGGACTGGGTCCTAGAAATATTGAATTTCCGAACACAATTCAGAAAGATTGAATTCGTGTTTGGAAAACTTATCTTTAAAATTAAATCTTATACAAACATTGGATAATGAAATTTTGACTATGATTGATGATGAAGACGCCATTGATACTGAAATTATAAATTCACTGCTCAGACACTTCAGGTAGGTACAAAAAATATTTGTTTTGCTATTTTTGTAACAATAATCATTTTTCTAATAAATGTCTGAGCGTCACTGATAGAGAAATTAGGAAAAATATGCTTAGAAAACAAGGACGCTGTTTCATTTGGATGGAAAGAGGACATATTTCAAATAATTGCAAGGTATCATATAAATATGTGAAATGTAACGAAAACCATAATGTTAGCATATGTAACTTCTCAAGTAAATATAAAAGAAAAAAAGAATTTCTTAATGACTACAAGCCAAAAGAAACTATTACTAATCACGTCAATTGTTCACAACAAACAATATTGTTACAAACAGCAACTGCTTTAACTAAAATATGAATTATAAAAAAGAAGTACTTTCAAGATTATTATTTGATTGTTGTAGTCAGAGAACATATTGTACTGAAACATTAAGAAAGAAATTAAATTTTAAAGTATTACGACAAGAAACAGTTTTAATGAAAAGATTTGCTTCATATCAAGGAGTTTTAAAAACATTAGATGTTGTGCATATTTGTGTGCGTGGAAAAACAAAATCTGGTTATATTTATATTGAAGCTCTTTGTTTACCTTTCCTTTGTTCCCCGTTACAAAATTAAGATTTAAAATTGACATTAAAAACTTATCCTTACTTTAAAAACTTACAATTAGCAGAAAATGATTTTAGCTGGAAACAGTCTTGAAATTGACATTTTAGTTGGAATGGATAATTATTATAAATTTATGACAGGTCGTATAATCAGGAAAGACTTAAATGGACCAGTTGCCTTAGAAAGACTTAAATTGACCAGTTGCCTTAGAAAGTAATTTGGGATGGATTATTTGTGGCTCAACAAGCATGACTGTTAAAAGAAGCTGCACAGCATCAAATTATTATTCTACGCATGTGATGCAAATGAATGCCTTACAGATTGACAACGATAGTTTGAAATCGAATTTAACAAAGTTCTGGGAAATTGAAAGTTTAGGAGTTGAAGAACATGAACTTTATTACAAGTTTCAAAACAAAGTTTACCACGATGGAGAAAGATATGTAGTAACCTTACCGTTTTAACCGTTTCATGAAACTCTTCCAGATAACTATTCAAATAGTGAAAAAATACTTGATACCTTAAAACGACGACTTGACAAGGATGAAGCACTTCGACATAAGTATAATGTAATTAATAATCAATACCAAAATGATGGAATCATTCAGAAGGTTACAGACACTAGGTTGCCAGTTAGAATTCATTATAAGCCACATACTGCTGTTATACATTTAGATAAAGAAACAACGAAAGTGAGGATAGTGTTTGATGCATCTTCAAAATATGGTAAACATCCCTCACTAAATGACTGTCTTTATTCTGGTCCCTGCTTATTGACCTTGCTATTTAAAATATTAGTTTGATTTAGACTTCACAAGATTGCTTTAACATTGGACATCAAACAAGCAATTTTTAAATATTGGTATTAGTCCCTCGGATCAAGATTATTTACATTTTATTTGGTTTTACGATGTAGTTTCAAAGAATCCACCGAAAATAATATTTCGCTTTAAACGTGTTGTTTTTGGATTAACATGTAGTCCATTCCTACTCAATGCAACAATATAAGAACATTTAAAAAACTATGTTAAAGAATTTGAGAGTTTTGTATTACAGTTTCTTTGTGACTTGTATGTTGACGATACTACAACTGGATTTGATAATGTTGCTGATGTCTTTGAATTTTTTAAAAGAGCTCACAAAGTGATGAAGGATGGTGGATTCGAATTGGGAAAGTGGACATCTAACTCAGAAGAATTAATGAATCTTATAAAGTCTTGTACTGATCAAACTAACTATATGCGAAATCGAAAGGTGTTAGGACTAAGTTGGAATACAAAGTTAGATAATTTTAATTTTTGTTTTAATGAACTAGTGGACAAAGCACTGAAATTGCCACAAACTAAACGGTCATTATTAAGTATTAGCTCAAAAATATATGATCTTCTTGGACTGTTGTTTCCAATCACTATTCAATCTAAAATGATGTTTCAGAAAATATGTACAGAAAAGATGGACTGGGATGAACTCTTGCCTGATGATGTCTAGACTCGGTGGTATAGATGGTTAAATGAACTTAAAGAAATTGGTAATTTAAATATCCCAAGATGTGTATTATTTGACATGACTAAACAAATAAAATCTGTTCAAGTTCATGGGTTTTGTGACAGCTAAACACAAGCCTATACAGCATTATTTTATTTAAGAATTGAAGCTTATGATATGGTACTTATTTACAGCAAAAGCGAAGGTTGCTCTACTTAAAAGACAAACTGTTCCAAGACTTGAACTTTTGGGTTGTTTAATGTTAAGTAAACTGATAAGATCTGTAAAGAATGCAATTGATGGTGTTCTTCATATCAAAAAGGTTTACTATTGGAGTGATTCAAAAATTTGTTTATCGTGGATTCATGGAGTAAATAAGGAATGGAAATGTTGGGTAGAAAACCGTGTTAATTCAATACGAAGTTTATCTAATATTGATGATTGGCATTTTGTTTCTGGAACTGTAAACCCCGCTGATATTCCAACTAGAGAAAATAGTTTGAAATCAACGCTTAAAAATAAAGATTATTGGAATGGACCTGAATTTTTAAGAAAGAATCCCGGGGAAGGGACTACAAAATGCAATTACGAGGATGAGCTAACAAACATTTTTATCGATTCATAACTGAAAAAACAAATGCTTAACTTAAATGGAATTGTTGATGTCAAAAACATGTTTCATCAATCTGAAGTTGATACTGTTTTTAGTATTCTGGAAGATACCAGAGTGTATCAATTGAAACAATTGTGAACTTACATGAGATATTAACAATACATGATTGCAGTTCAATGAAAAAGCTTTTACTAATTACATCATACGTGATACGAATTATGAATAATTTCTTATATCGAATCTAGCAAAGGAAACATAAAGTTACAGGTTCTATTAGAACAGAAGAGTTATTGCATGCTGAGCTTATGTGGGTAAAAACTGAACAATTGATTGCTAAAAAGCTCAACAGGTTTTCAGATATTTATCAATCCTTGAATTAAAAATACGATAGCAATGGTGTTTTAAGATTACATGGACATTTTTCTAATGTACGTGTTGAACTTGATATCAAGCATCCAATCTATCTTCAGACAGACTCAATGTTTACAAAATTATTAATATTAAGAGCACATGAAAAAACAGCCCATGCTGGAATTAACAGTACCTAGAAATTCGATCAAAGTATTGGTTTGCTAGAAGAAGAAAATGAATTTTATCCTTTATAAAGCGTTGCATTGTGTGCAAGAAAGTACAAGATAAAACCTTTAAAGGTCCCACTGTTTACACGGTACTCTGGAAAAACCACCTGTTCTTCCAGAGTACCGTGTAAACAGTGATTTTGCTTTTGCCAATACAGAAGTTGACTTTGCTGGACCATTTTTCATTAAAGATATATATTCAGAAACCAGCACGTTACACAAAGCTTATTTGATTTTATTTACATGTGCAGCTACAAGGAATGTACACTTAGAATTGACCCCGAGAATGGATGTTCCTTCAGTTATTTGCACTAAAACGATTTTTTGCAAGAAGGGATTATATAAAAATGTTCATTAGCAATAACTTTTCTACGTTCAAATCAAAGGAACTATCTAGATTTTTATGTACCATATTTATTAATTGGAAATTTATTTTACCGCTTTCCCCATGGCAAGGAGGGTTTTATGAGAGATTAATACGTACTAGCAAAAAGCAACCCGTAATACGGGTTTTGGTCGGTCTGTTACATAATTAGTTTATAGTGGCTGTTTTCCACAATTTAATGCTGCAAAACCTTAACTAATACCCTTTTAGAAAAACGCCTTCAGCTTGAAAAAGTTAATACATCTATAAAATTAACATAAAAAGTATGAGGAGGTAAAATAATTTACCAACTGCTACTTAACATTTACAATTACTACTTAACAGTATTTGAGTAATTTACAAGACAGAATCATTTTCATCGACTTTCCTAAGTTCAACACAATATGTTTTTAGTTTCTGACACAAAATAATAACACTTCACCATGCTTTATTTGACGAAAGTATCAACTAAATCCTTGTAATAATTTTTATAACATAAACCATTAAGATTACAATGAAGTTAACTTAGCAAAAAGTAACCCGTAAGATGCGTTTTGGTTGGTCTGTTACATAATTAATTTATAGTGGCTGTTTTCCACAATATAAAGTTGCAAATTCCTAACTAACCCTTTTAAATATCAACTAAATTCTTGTAATATTTTTTATAACATTAGCCTTAATTATTTATTAAGATTATCATGAAGTTAACTTATATTATATTATACAAAAGTTATTAGCTTTTGGTATCCCCTCTCAGGTTAAATTTTTCTTTAGAAAAGAAAATTTGTTATCTTAACAACGTTAAATGCACTTAACTAAATAAATTTATTTAAAATAACTAAGTTTATTATAAATAACTAAGCAATTGAGTACAAAAACGTTAAAAAAAAAAATTAAATAATTTACAACCAAATATGTGTATAACAAATTTTTTTTTAAATGTTAACTTTGATCTTTTATATTGCGACATACAACAAACCTAAAATAAAAATTGTAACAGATAAGTAGGCATAAAAAAGGAATTAAAAAAAGTAGACATAAAAAAGAAAGAAAAAATGACTGGAAAACAATTTACCTGCTTTTAGTAACCTGTAATCGTACTTCAGTTGCTGTCATGATGCAACAGTTTTTGTCGGTGTTGTTTAATGACGTTATTTAATGTTGGCTTTCAGTGAGCTTTAGTTT
The DNA here is from genome assembly GCF_022113875.1 of Hydra vulgaris. Taxonomy (NCBI): domain Eukaryota; kingdom Metazoa; phylum Cnidaria; class Hydrozoa; order Anthoathecata; family Hydridae; genus Hydra; species Hydra vulgaris. Next base: position 13,439,612 of record NC_061163.1, on the reverse strand, counting down.
AATTTAGAAGACATCACAATATATTTAAAATATTTAAATTAAGAGCAAAATAAAATGCTTTAAGGGGCTAAATTATAAACATTTAAGATAAAAAATCAAATTGAGATATAAATTAATTGCATTTATATAGCTAAATATAGTCTTGGCTTATAGTAAATTTTAAAAGCAGCAACTGCAATATATTATTTTTAACAATTGAATGTAGCATCATTATACCGTAAGATTGGGTGGCTTTGGCCCATTTTGCATCTTAATGTCTATTGCATGAAAACCACAAAAGTTATTTCCTCAAACACTGAGTACTTTTAGAAGCGCATAGAAAGGAAAGTTAGAACTATCTGTCTCCCATTTGAAAATTATTTACCTGAAGTATCTTTTGGGTGGTTTAAATGGTGGGTCAAAGTTGCCCTATGTGTTAGGGTAACTTTGGCCTAACCCTGTAAAAAGGAATTAAAGGAATCAAAACAACAATAAAAACAACAATATTTAGGCAAAGAAAATAAATTTACAAAAATAAAGTGACAAAAATAGATTTAGTAACAAAGTTCTTGTATACAGCAAATAAAATATAGGTACAAACTAAACAAGTATAGGTACCAAGTAAACAAAACAGTTTAGGTATAAAGTAAACAAAAATGACAAAAATAATGTTTTAAAAAATTTAGTGAAAAAGTTCTGGAACTAAATAAATTCCTCTTTTCAAAATTTTCTTTGGTTCCTCAATATAATTGACTATTTCAGACTGGGGGGAAAAAAGTTGCTCTGCTGGTAGTGACCATTTCCAGTTAAGTTCATTTTTTTTCATAATAGTAATTTCTGCTCCATTTTTTCTTAATTTTTTCAACTGCAGAAAAAAAAAATTTCAAAAGTTTCATTAAATAATATTAGTTATTAAATTAATTAGTTATAAAGTTTACTAATTGATTAGCTAAATATAAATAACTCAAAGTAAATAAACGAATCTGTCCAGGATTTAACTCTCCATCGCATTTAACAATTACATAACAATTCTCTACAAGATTTAATATTTTCTCCTTTTTACAAGCATTTTTTGTTTTATCAATATTTTGAAAGTTTTTTTTGCCTAATGCTGAATGATCTAAAGATACTGTATGACCTTCTACAACTAAACTTATATCTAAAAAAATTATATTAGAAGTCTCTGTAGTTACAGTATTTGTACTTGGACCAGCAAAGTCAATGTTGTTGGTCTCAATTGTATTTATAATATTGATAGGTGTATCTACATTATTTGAATTTAATCTATTATTTTTATTTATAACACAAGGTGATATATTTGTTGAACATGAGCTTTTACCTGGGACAACACATACTTTACGTCGCTTTGGTTTTTTAGAACCATCTGAGGGATCATCCAGTGACTTACATAAATGATCTAAAAATGATTGGCTTACTAAATCAGTAGTTGAGTCTAAACCTACATTACAACATGGTAGTCGTGAAAGCACTTGAGACTTGTCTAATAGAAAAATTCCAGTTTTGCGAAAACCAGCTCTAAGGTTATTATTCCCATGTTCACTTTAGTCGGTAATTAAACGGTCTTAAGTTGGTAATTAAACATAAGGTGGTAGCAATTCACCATTAGCATTGCCACAAAACATTACAAAGAATGAGGTCTTTGTAGAATTAGTGATGCGTTCAGGATACTTACATCCACGCTTTGTTAATTTTTTTTTACCTGGATCATCACTGAGATTGGTTTCATCATAATTTCATATATTATCAGGTGATATATTACTTATTTCATTTGATGGATTTATAAAGTAGTTATCAATCATAGTCGTTCCTATTTCTGCTCTCTTTCGCTTTATGTTGCTTGCAAATCTTTCAGTGAGTTCTGGATTTCTTTTTAAAAAAGATCGAATCCAATCGCCACCAGGAAAATTATTTTTGAAATGAGGTATAATGACGCCTTTTTTCTCTAAATATCCTTTTACTATGCATCTTAAATCATATTTATCAACAGGAAAACCAAACTCAGATGATTTTATTGCATATGCCTTAAACATGTCTTCTTCTTTTGATGTAAATATTTGCTGACCACCATACTTTTTAATATTTTTACCACCATACTTTTCAAAATGGCATTACTACTACAAAACTTTTCATTCCAACATAGTAACTACCATAATATCTATAAATGATCACTAAAAAAGGTTCACTCTAATACATAAGGTGACTTTAGCCCGGGTCAATGTTTTCCTATGTAGTGGGCCAAAGACAATCTATTTTTTTTAACCTCAATTACAAAAAAGTAATAAACTGTTAAGTTTTCAAAACAAGATAGAATCAAACACTAATGGTTTAAAATTAAATCAGTGTGTATTCCAATAAAAAACCTTCTACAGGTACTGCTATCGATGTAAAAGTTTACACACCTAAAAAAAATCAGATTTTAGGTGCTTCTTCTAAAGTGCAATTTAAAATAATATCTCAAAGACTTGAGTTAAGTAAACTAAGTTAAACTAAATAAATAATAAATTTCCCACAATTTGCTACTAAACATCAACTGGCATACCTTAAGGTATCAATTTTAAACCATTTTTAAACAAAACTTTATGTTGGGCTAAAGTCATCCCGTAGGACCAAAGCCAACCAATTTTACGGTACTATGATAATTAGATGAATCAATTTAACTGTGTTTTAAGTTTAATTTTCATTTTAATTAAAAAAGTTGAAAAGAAATTAAATATACAACAGAATATATTATCAAAAAAAAAAAAAAAATTATAAACTTGAACAAAAAAATTAGAATTCAAAAAAAAAATTACAAAAAAAAAAAAATAAAAATAACCGAAGAAAAGGCTACATAGCAGCAACAAAAAAGTTATAAATATCATAACTGATAGAAGTTATTTATAACTCTTTTATTGCTGTTTGATCTTCGGTGTCTCCCAACACCCCGGTATGGATGAGCCCTCCATTTGAAGGAGGACTCATCCATACTGCCATTAGAACACCACTTATTGAAGGACCTCTTTAAGAGAGGCCCTGGGTGTTGGGAGCGATATTTTCTATACATCTCGTATGTCAATTGATCTAAAATAACAAATAGAAGAATATAATTAAAGTTATAAATATTTGGAATTTTATTTAATCAAAATATAAAGCATAACATCACCATTTTCAATAGTAACAGAAGAAGATGCTTCAAACATTAAAAAAAAAATGAGTAAATTAAAAAAATTTAAACATGTAAAAAATTTTATTTTAATAAAAAGATAAGTAAAACAGGAACAGTTAAAATGTCATATTTATTAATAATTATAAAAACTTGCAATTTTATTGAATATGAATATAATCCATAACCTCACCAGTTTCATTGATGACAGTAGACGATGCTTAAACATTTAAAAAAAAAAAGAGTTAATTAGCTTAAATGTGAAAAATTTTATTTTAATAAAAATATAAGTAAAATAGGAACAGTTAAAAAATATCATATCAATGAATTAATTCTTTCACATATTGCACATATTTTTCTATACAAAATATATAAAATACAAAACACAGTCCTACCAGTTACGCTTCTTCCAGACACTAAAGACAAAAACACATACCTCATAATAATCGATAGAATATTTACATATAAATAACGTTAGCATAAATATATTTATGATAATTTTTCTACTTATTTTCCTCATTTCCTCCATAAAGTTGTCTAAGGTAAGAAAAAAAATAACTGCAGCTAAAACTAACTAAAAATAACTATAAACTAAACCAAAACTATGAACTAAAATAAACTTTATAAATATAAATGTCTTATTTATTTAACTATACTAATCATGTTACTCGTACTTAGTTTTTGATCCAACTCTCCTAGAAGAAAAATTAAATAAAGCTAAGTTACTTGAACTTTTAAAATTCCAGTTACAGTAAAAATAAACAAATTCCTAATTCCCGGACTAACTTTATACATTCTTACTATCACCTTATTTCCACCTCTTTGTCTAACCTTCCGTTTACAATGTTTATCATCAAATACAAAGTGATATGGAATGTCTACATATGAATAGCGATGCGCTCCTTAATTTTCAGAATTCAATTTAAACCATGCCGTAAGGTGTGTATCACGTTGAGCAGCACGATCTAACGCCACTTGATCTTCTCCTTCTCTAAAATACACAATCTTATTCTCAGGAAGATGAACCTTAAGACGGATAATAGTGTGTGATATATGACTTATAGGATACTCAAATATTCGCCACAGTGCCTAAGGTGCACTAACATAACGACAATCTAAAAAAGTGTTTACTTCATTGTGATCAACCTGCTTATTTATCAAAACATTTGCACAATCATGCCCTTTGTATATATATTTGTACAAATATTTAACAGCCTTTAAAGACATACATACATAGACTGCACACCCTATCTTTCATGCAGGGAGAATTAGGATTCAGTATCCCGCATGGACCATGAGTCATGCAAGTTTTAATAATATCATAAAGCTCATGATTAACAATCGGATCTGGAATTTCTGCACATATTAAATTATTGATATCCTGTGATGTTTCAAGTTTATCATTATTGGCTAAATGAAGTAAAATGTGGGCATGCGGCAAACCACGCTTTTGAAACTCAATAACCTGACCATGTGTTACAACTTTGCCCAATACACCATGTTTGAATATATCATTGCTAAGGTTATTTAACTTGAGTTTAAATACTCTAGTAACCAAATCAGGTCTATCATTCGCAGTCTGACCAGGATATAAATTTTCTGTTATTTCACGCCATTTTGCAAGTAAAAGCAATAAAAAGATCTGGTTTACCATACTTTTTAATAATTGCCATAGCATCTTCAAAGTTTTTTTTTAAAGCTCTAGGACTTCCTACATAAGATGACGGCAAAACTACTACTCGCCCTGGTCGAATATTATGATCGTTCGCAATGTTGTTAACATGTTCATGTAAGGCATCATACTGTTCGCTTCTAAGTTTGTTTTGGTTATTTCTGATAAAAGCAAGACGCTAGCCTTGAATTTTGACATATGCATCAACAGCATATTGCTGAAATAAATTCTTGCGATAAAATAATGAACAGAAAAATTGCCTACCAGAAAGTCTATAATTGTAGAACTGAGATAATGTAACATGATTTCTAACCAATGTGGCACGCTCAGGGTTATGCACCAACTGATTATGCCAACCAGCATCACCTCTTGTGAAAAAGAGAGGATAAACCATAGGATCTAAGTTGGCTGACATACTTGATACAATTTTTAAAAGATGACCTCTTCAGCCATGTTTTTAAATGCAATAGCAAATGGACTTTGTTCAGTAATTTTAGTTTACAATGAAAACATTAAATCACGTAAACAAAGATCATTACCACGTTGTTGCATTCTAAAATTTATTGCTGCAAGTGGATCATAAATATATAGTTGAGAATATATTGGTGGAATATCTTGATCTGGCCTAAGATTACCTACACGACGATAAATCTGGCCACATATTTTAAAACATGGAGGCCCATGATTTATTGGTTGAACTACATCTGCTTTAAAAGAAGCAGAAGAAAGACAGGCATTATAATTTTGAATATGTTTTAAAAAATTAACATTAGCATTACGATCTACAAGAATCTTACACTACCTGTAAATAAATCCTGTAAAACTTGTGTAAATGGTGAAAGTGGAGGCAAAGTTACCTTACCATTATGGCAACAAAGAAAATGTTTTTCATCTGGAAATTTCTTAGCACCGCAGTGCTAACTAAATTCTATACTTATTTCAATTATAATATGATCTTAACGATGGTTTTTTACCTTAATATGATTCTTTATGTAAACAAAATCAAATGCAGTTTCAAATTATATATATATATATATATATATATATATATATATATATATATATATATATATATATATATATATATATATATATATATATATATATATATATATATATATATATATATATGATATAAACCTCTACAATTTCATCTGTTCAACAACTGAATTATGATTAATCACAACTCTCGAAACATAAATTTTCTTTTAATTCAAGTCTAAATAAATAAACCAATTATTAATAGAAATGGTAGGAAATGCTTACTGCTAGTATTTTTAGCATCTAAATAACTAAACAAAATAAACATAAATAAAAATGTAAGCAAATGTTTGCTGCAAATATTAAGAGATAAATAAACAAACATAGAATATCAAATTTATATTTATAAACAAAGTTCATTTATATCCAGTAAGTTATATTAAATAAAATATTTATTAAAAAGCCATAAAAGTTTGCGTGAAACCAAAGTCAATAAATAAAACAAATAGTAAATAAAAATAAAAAATCGTTAGGGCATCAACACACAACAAATCTGATACAAACATTTAAAAAATAAATACAGTTTAATCTCCTTATTAAATATAAAAGCTTGCCTCGTGTAATTTCAAAAGTAGATTGGAAACTGTTTGCATTAGAGTATTTTACAGAATACAGAACCGTTACTAATATCAAACAATAGTAACTAACGGCATTGAACATTGAAATCTTACAGTATTAATATTTAGATATTCACTGTGCTATTTATATAAAGAAACAAAAGCAGTGAGTACTAGTAATGAAACTACCTATTATTCAATTTTAGCTATAGACACCAACATAAAAATGAGCCAAAGATAATGCAAAAATTATCAAAGATAATGTTATGTATTTTCAGAATAGTTGTATTGAAGGCTAGACAACACTTAGACCTAAAGCAGTAACACCGCTTGACTGGTAAGGTTAACAAATCTTGCTCTACATGTTTGCTAACTCACACCGTTTTGAAATCATAGAAACAACATTATATAAACATATATACTACTATAAAATACAATATAGTTTTTTAATGTATAATTAAAAACTTACATTAAAAAACTATGTTGTTTTTGTTACATTATACAAACATACAAAAACAACTAATTTAACAATCATGCACACATTAGATAAAATGTATTTCATACTATTATAAAAACACACTTATAAAACAACTATATAACATATATCACCACATACATGTATTTATCAAAAACCTTTTAACTTTGAGCATAATATAAACATATATGCAAACTTTTAACAACTATAAAACAACATTTATTAGCATCAATTATTTTTAATGTAACAAAGAATGCAGACTACAATGCACAATATTCTTAATAAAAATGAAGTTATGTCAGTCAGTATATATTTATTTAGAGTGAGTAGAGAATGATAAAGATGAAAACATTTAAAAACAAAATTAAAAATTTCTAATAAATACATATTCAGATTTTTAACTTTTCTTTACTTATTATTTTTCCTAAAAGAAAATATACACGTAGATATAGAGAAATATAAAATAGGCTGAAATAAATGCAAACTTATGTATATAAACTTACATGACCACAAATAACGGTCTTATTTTATTTAACTTTTCAAATTAAATACATAAATAAAATTTTATTCTCATTATTCTTTCTACAAAAAAAAATCTTAATCTATTTACTTACTAACTTACTAAAACTTACTAGAACTTACTAAAAAAGCCATCAGCTCCTTTTGACTGCTCTAAAAAATAAAACAATACTTGCTTAAAATGTTCTAAAAAGACTAACGACAAAACTGAAACAGTTTTCTTAAAATTTTTAATTAGTACAATGAATAAATAGTACAATTTTTATAATATTAATAGTACAATGTTTTTTTTTAATAAAAAAAAAGAAAACATTGTACTAAAAATTTTACCAGTCATTTTAGTTATAACTTCTTTTAAAAAATAAAAACAGTCTATAAAAATTAGAAAAACAACCAACAATAAACAAACGATTATTAAAATTTTTATTTTAAACAATGAACCACATCAATTCTTCTCGAAAATAAAAATATATCAGCTCTAATTTGCTTGCTGACTTTACTCGATAGACCGCGTGGAAAGTATAACCGCGCTTAAAAAAGTCTAGAAACTACTTAAATAGTGTATTTTACAAAATACAGAACCGAACAAAACGAACAATAGGCGTAACTAAGCGCACTAATTTTCACTGCGGTATTAATATTTAGATAGTTAAAGGAGCGTTAAGGAAAACACTGGGGAAAGCCCGGCTGACATTTGATCAACTGAATGAGAGTTAGCAAAAGTAGAAATGATTCTAAACAGCCGACCTTTGTGTTATGTGTCTGACGGATACGATGTGGAGCCATTGACTCCATCTCATTTAACTGTTGGTAGAAGGCTTCTTAGTCAAGTAGGATCAGTTAATACAGAAGATCCAGACTCAGTTAAAATCAGTGCACTGGAGCAATTTGAACATTTAAAGACCTCAATTCAGCATTTTAAAACAAGATTTAACAAGGAATACTTAAATGAACTACGAGAACACCACGTTTACAATCGTCGGAAATACAATGTTATAAATAACATTCAAGTAAATGATATGGTTTTGATTAAAGACGATGATAAATTGCCTCGAAGCCGTTGGAAAAAAGGTGTTGTTATCGAAAAAATAAAGCGATGCGAAGCGATGCGAAGCGATGCGAAGCGATGCGAAGCGATGCGAAGCGATGCGAAGCGATGCGAAGCGATGCGAAGGTTCGAGGGGCTGTGCTACGCGTAATTAGAAAAGATGGTAATGCTATAAATTTAAAACGTGATGTAAAGCGATTGGTTCCCCTGGAACTTCAACCGAGAATTGTACCTCCAGCCGATTTACAGGAGAAACAGATGTCCGCAAAAACGGCGGAATTGAAGATAAAACTACACAATTGTTAGAGATGCCATCTCTAAGATGGGGAGTGTAGAAACTAGTTTAAAAGAACTGGGTCCTAGTAACCATTTTTAGACTTTACGCGCGAGCACGTTTTTTCTTATCTTGTTAAGTTTCTAGAAAGCATAATGGCGTTCTAGTTTTGTTTATTATTGAAATATATTATCCTCTCTTACCTGCCTTTTGATTTACTTATTAGAGCCCGTTATGGATTCTAAAACTTGGATACAGAATATGAAAAAGCAGCTGAGACAATCTGATCAGCCGTATAAAAACAGGAAGGGAAAAAATGTTTTATGCAAATCTGTAACCAAAAACAAGGACTGTTAAATTCTTGTAAATTTTAATACACACAAAATATCAATGATGAAAAATGAACATGTATATTTGTTGATTTTTGGTTTGTGATGTGTTTCCGAAAAATCAGAGTAATTTAACAAAAGTCTAAAACCAGGGAATTCTGGTATACAAGAGGTTGATAATATATCCACAGTCAAATTCGTAGAGCACTCGCTCCTGTTGAAATATTTAGTCCTCTATATATTTCAACAGAAGCGAGTGCTCCTGTTGAAATATTTAGAGGATTCAGGTTTAATCAGAGTAATACTTGCTTTTCAAAAAAAATTTTTTGTCTACTAAATGAATATTATGTTGTTAAATAGGCTTCTTACTGAAGTTTTAGATTTTTAACGGACTAACCACAGGTGCTGGTTAACTAATTATTCTTTAAGATATTTTTTTATTGTGCAATGTATTTTAGATGTTATGCTTTCAGAACTTAAAACTAAAGTTTTATTTCGTTGTGAAGATCTTGGTACTTACTTTAGATAATACATTACTTATCTTCGCTGTTGAGTTGAATTGTAAACAAAATAATGTGTTTATATTATTTGTCTACCAGTGTAAAATAAGATTTTTTTTCCAATAAAATAAATATGTACTTTACAGTATTTTAATTGTCAAAATATACAATCATCTTGCCTCAATATATATAAAAAATACTAGTTTGAATTATATAGATTAACAGAAAATAGAGAACAAAATAATACTGCATAAAATAAATGGGTTAATTATATAATTCTATTTCCAAATTAGGGTGTAGTAATTCAGATACCTACACTTTAAATATTTTGATATAATTTTTTTTTAAACTGTGGTAGCCAGTAAAAGAAATTAATACAAATTGGTTTTGTTTGCGTTTTTTATGTTATATGGTCTGCAGGTCCATTTAAAACTTTAAAAATAAACTTTCTCGGTTCGGAAAAACATGGAGATAGAACAAAATAATTCTAACCTCGTGATTTGTAGAACAAGATCGGCTTAGTTTTCTCTTTGAATGTCTAATAGTGAAAAGGGAATTAGGATTTGCGAAAAGGGAATTGTGACTTGGAATTAGGACTTGGGAATTAGGACTCAGCCGCAAAATTAACTTATATTTCCAGCCCTTTATTGTCACAAGAGTCTACAGTGTTTTGACTACGATAATCAGACTTTACTTTTTTTTTTTTTGACGTTGTGTACATCAAAATAATTTCCCTTCATTTGTAAAATCAAACACTGGTGGTAATGCAGCTTTTGGATTGTTTCAAATCTTTACAATGGCTTTGTGATCACTGTACATTTTAAAAGGGTGACCAAACAAGTATGTTTTGTTATGCTCTTAGAGGTACATTATAGCTAATCATTCTCTTAAAAGCGTTGAGTACGAAGCGTTTTCAAATTATAAGATATTAGTTTAAAGTCATCTTTACTTAGCATGTTTTGTATAATGTATGCCAGTATGTCTACAAGACTAATATTAGTAAAGATTGTAGTCTTTTTGTTGTGATCAAAGTATCTAACGTATGAGTCTGATGTCATAGCGTTTTTTAGTTTGTTAAATGCATGCTGGCCCTCAAAGTTTTATTTCCATGTAGAATTTTTATAGAGAAATTTTGTAAAGGATAGGTAATTGTAATACAGTTTAAAATGAAACATTTAGAATAGTTTATAAGTCCGAGAAAATTTTGGAGAGTCTTATGGTTTCTGGTGCTGGCATTATCTTGATATTATAAAGTTTTTCCGTATTTTGTTGCACTTATTCTTTTGAAAATATAAATCCAGAAAGTTTGACTTTTTTTTTCCTTAATAGAAATTTTTCAAAATTTATAGATAAGCCGCTTTCTTTAATTTTTTAATACTTTGGTTGATAATAAACTAAGTTGTTTAGTATTTGAAGCAAAAGCTAAAACATCGTGGCAATGTTTTGCAGCCGCATTCACATACCTCCGTTAAACCCTGAAATATGCTATCGCTACTTAAAAGTAAATCAGCTGTTTTTAATGCCATCGATAAAATAAACTCGTAATCTAATGTCTCGGTTTAGTTAAGGCTGTTAACGCCAAAATCTAACCCTGCAATACCCTTCTGTTACTGCTATTAGAGGAATTTTCTATTATATCAAGAAAAATAAAATATGATTTCCAATCAAATCACCGTAAACAAATAAGTTAACATTTATAGCAAATAAGCTATAATATATACAATATTATATTTATATGGTATATCCTTTAACTGGAAAAAAACTTATGTTTATTTTTATACAATTATTAGTTTTTTAAAATAAACGTTGTTATAAAAGTACACTGTAAATCTCAAAGGTTCTTCGCGATTCTTTGCCGGTTCTTTGAAGAACCTAAAGGTTCTTGTAGAAAATTTAAGGTTCTTTAAAGAACCTACGGGTTCTTAATATTCTCTAATGGTTCTCTGAAGAACCGGCGGCTTATTTAGAAAGCAATACAAAGAACCCATAAGGTTCTTCGCATTGTTTTACGGAAAACCTCGAAGAACCTAAATTTAGTTTTCTTTAAATCTTTTGTAAACGCCATTTAATAATTCTAATCAGTTGTTTTATAGGTAGACCAGTATAAATTTATAAAGAATGGTACAATAACAATAAAATATGATTATCATGACAGTATTTAATTTTTGCTTTAAACATTTAAGTTGTTTTTATTACCGTTGTTAACATCAACAGCAATTATTAAAACAATGTGTGTGTTTTTTTTTCATTTTTTAGCAGTTTTCTTGTTTCGTTTCTATATGCTTTTATCATGCATATTATAAATAAATATATCATTGTACACTGCGAATGATTTTTTTTTTGATTAATAAATATATCATTTGTTAAAATTTAAAAAATGGCAGATTGTTTGAAATGGAGTGTAGAAGATGTTTGCGTATACTTAGAACTTAAAGGACTTCCAGAACTTAGACAAAAAGTTATTGGTCAGATTAAAGTTTCTATTTATTTTCAATTTTGTAAGTGTTCAGACACATACAAATATAAAATTAAAAAATATATAAAAAACTTTACTTTGACATATAAATGTTCTAATATATATATATATATATATATATATATATATATTTATATATATATATATATATATATATATATATATATATATATATATATATATATATATATATATATATATATATATATATATATATATATATATATATATATATATATATATATATATATATATATATATATATATATATATATGAGAACATTTATATGTCAAAGTAAAGTTTTTTATATATTTTTTAATTTTATTTTGTTATTTAAATACAAAGTAAAATTAGAAACCACTTAAGAGAGCCAATTCCGAAAAATAATTTTTAAATGATTATTATTATTTGTTTAATAAAACAATTATTTAAAATAGTATAAATAGCAAATTAAAAATTTATTATAAATAATAAGTAATGTATAAACAATTATTGAAGGAATGTATTTTTTTAGTTTAAATTGCTGCATTATCATGCTATTGTGAGTTTCTAATTAAAATTTCCAAAATAATTTTAAATTCTATTATAAATACACTTTATGATTTAAATCTGCAAGTCTACAAAAAGTTAAACTCTAATTATATTCTTGATTATATTATTGTACATAATTAAATATTAAATAAATAAAATGACACTGAGATTTTATAAAAGTCTTGATAAAGAACTGCATCAAACGAAAAGCTTTATATATAAATGGATGCAATCGACTGTATGTAGCAAAGTCGAAATTTATAGAATATTAAAAAAATTGTTTGATATTAAACGTTATTGCTTCATTTTTAACTTAATTGTTGCTTCAATCATAACAAAAACAAGTAAAGTTGTATATTATTTAAAATAGTGAAATAGCTCATTATTTATATAAATAATTTGGAGATTTGAAACAACATGAACATGTGACCATACATATATATATATATATATATATATATATATATATATATATATATATATATATATATATATATATATATATATATATATTCATTTCATTATTGAATTTTAGATAAGTCTTCGAACGAATGCGATAACAGAAATCTAACGTTTATTTGTACATCTAATTTCAAGCAAAAACATTTATATATTGGAAAATGGATTAAACACTAGAAAAAACTTCTGTTTTTTTTTATAATTGAAGATCAAGTAATGTTGGATCGCAAAGCAAAATTTATTTTTTATTTTTATTTTTTATTTTCTTTTATCATGTAAAGAATCTAGATTGGTAATAAGTTCGCTTATGTTCTTTTTAAACTTTTGATTCTGTTGTTTAAGGGGACAGTCGAGTTTAGATTTATTTGTACTGCCCTAAACAATATTGCCATAAGATAAATAACTATTTATGAATGCAAAATATAGTTGAGTTAGAGCAGATTTGTTTAAGATGTTTGGTTTTATATTTAATACCAATATTTCTTGAGATTTTATTGCTAATATGTTTAATATAATCTCTCCAGGATAAGTTTTCGTCTATTAAAATACCAAGTAATTTATTTGTGAATGAGCGCTCAACTTTGATGTTATTTATATATAACATTGGTGAGAATTTTGGAATATATTGAAACTTTCGTTTAGAATGGAATAAGAAAAACGTTTTATCAGTGTTTAAAGATGTAAGGCTGTTAGCTATTACCCAGTTTAATATTTGTTTTAGTTCCTTATTTGCTACTTGAAATAGAGAGATAATACTACTGTGAGAATAGAATAAAGTGGTGTCGTCTGCAAACATAATATTAGACATTTGATGCTTTATGTAGATTGTTGACATTGATTAAGAACAGCAGCGGACCTAAGATGGAGCCTTGTGGAACCCCACATGACATTTTAAGTTTGTTTGTCTGAAAGCCATCATTTAGAGAAATAAACTGCTTTCGATCAATTAAGTAACTGGTAAACCGTATATATATATATATATATATATATATATATATATATATATATATATATATATATATATATATATATATATATATATATATTTTAGAACATTTATGTCAAAGTAAAATTTTTTATATATTTTTTAATTTTTTTTTTTGTTATTTAAATAGAAAGTAAATTAGAAACCACTTAAGTTTCTAATTAACATTTCAAAAATAATTTGAATTCTATTATAAATATAACATAGTTGGACCTGCTTTTGCAGCCAACCTTCAACCTTTGTCAAATTGTCGTAATGTTGCTTCTCTTTCTCTTTTCTACAAATACTATAATGGCCACTGCTCTAAAGAGCTAGCGTCTCTTGTGCATTTTAATAATATTGTGATTGTAGAAAGTGCATTTGGATTTATTGGTATTTGAACTTTGTTTGCATTAGGGATTTCATTTATGTTAGTAGATCTTTTTATATTAACCTGGTTAGCAATGATTTGAAGCTGACGTTTGGTATAACCATTTTCACTAAGTATATTAATTAAAAAATCAATTTCCTCTTGAAGATATGCCTCGCTACATATGCTGTAAGCTCTATGAATATAACCTTTGAATATTTACTTTAAAATTTCCGGATCATGATTTTTTTTTTTGCATGTATTTAAGTGCTCCCAGAAGTCCTTACGGTCTTATCATAGAGCACCGCGGGTGAGCATTTAACAGGAAGTTCACGCCTCCTTCCGTACCAATGTCGCTTGTTGGGCTAGAGCTGGCGTCGAACCTCGGACCTCTTGGTTCTGAGCCAGAACCAAGAGGTCTCTAACCACTGCGCCACGGCTGCTGTATTTAAATGAGGTTTAATCTGAATATTGGTTATAGCATCTTTCCTATAAACTTTAAAATCGTATTTACCATTAGCATTGTTAATTATGGTGACATCAAAAAAATTTAGTTTTTTTAATTTATTTTCAGCTTCTTTTGTATATTTTAATGATGGATGTTGTTTATTAAGTATGTTTTGGAATTGTTTTGCTTGTTGTAAATAAGGAAATCTAGCATGACTGTCGTATACATATTGAAGAAAAGATTTGATATCAACAAAAGGATTTATAGTCTTCGCTATTTTTAATGCGTTTTCCTCGTGGTGTTGTAGAAACGACTCAGCTAAAACAACCATAAAAGATAATTCAATAGGGCCTGAGTTTTCTTATTCGTGTATCTCGTTGTTCCACATAAAGTAACTACGAAATAAGCAAAGTTCTATAAGTTATTTAGTTTCTACTATAAAAAAGTTTGGTTGAGTTTTTATAGGAAATGTTTTTATTTAATTCATCTAAAAGAATAGCTGTTGCTTCTTTAATGGTATTGATGGATATAAATTTACAATATCAAAATATACTTGTAACTCGTCCTTATCGATAATCTGGGCCTTAGTTTTGTTGATGAAATCTTTGGAACTTTTTAATCTTATTGGTTGTATTTTTTTAACCAAGTACTTTGAAATTCCATAGCTAGGTGTGCTGATTGTTGATACTAAAACTCTCATTAGATACAATTTATCGGGTTTAGGAGCCTTGATAATTCCAAACTAATAATTTTAGTTGCGCCAATCTGTTCGCGAATTTTTTCTATAGCTCTATCGTGTTCTATTCTTACGAAACCGGTACCTTTATCAAACGGATATATATCAATGTAATTCTTTAATTTCTTTTAATGCCTTTCTTTGATCTATTGATAAGTTATAATTCACTTTTTTATTTATTTTTAGCTCTCTTAGAACATTTTTTCTTAAATACTGTGCATATTCTATTTTGTTATTATATTCCAGTTTTAGCGCAGAAGATTCTGTTGTTGCAATTATATCCATTTAAGAAATTGGCTTTAACGAAGGTACAAAGTTTGGACCAAGATCTAGAAGTTTGATTTGATTTTCAGGAATCTCGGTATCGCAAAGATTTGACACTGCATTCTTTGTATAATTTGTTGTTTTTATATTCCTTTCGTAGCCATCTTGGAGAATTTTTAACTTTTTAAGGAAACAATCTTTTGATTTTAGAAACATAATTTCGCGAGCTTTTTAAGTTATTTGTTCTATTTTAATAAAGTCATTATCATCGATTTTATATTTAAGGTGTTGCTGGACCTGGCAGTTTTTTGTCAAATTAATCAGGTTGAAGTAACGCCTTTTAGAATAATTTTTTATACTAATTGAAAGTATGTATATATATATATATATATATATATATATATATATATATATATATATATATATATATATATATATATATATATATATATATATATATATATATATATATATATATATATATATATTATATATATTATATATATTAAGCAGCCGTGGCGCAGTGGTAGCACACTTGCCTCAGAAACGTTAGATCCGTGGTTCAAACCCCGCCTCTGGGCAAGTTTTGCGACATCGGTTGGGAAGGAGGCGTGAACTTCCTATTAAATGCTCTTCCGCGGTGCTCTGTGATATGACCGTAAGGACTTCTTAGGGCACCTAAAAAATCAACATATGTATATATATATATATATATATATATATATATATATATATATATATATATATATATATATATATATATATATATAAGATCAATGACATGTTAATTTTACATTTGACAATCGGAAACAATTATCTAATACTATCTCAATTTTTAAAACAGCTATTTTATAGCTACAAATGGCTGAAACATTTTTGTGGTATCAGTATACAATACTAGTTTTTTATTAAATTGTATTACCATATTTCAAGTTTTTTAAAAACTTTTCCATTAATTCTGAGAGTCTGCTTAATTAATATTTTTATTTAATAGAATTATTAAATTAAAATCTTAAATTTCATTTTCGAAATTAATTTAGCTAATCAAATATCTTTTGGTTTTTTACGAAATTAAATGCACACTTCGAAAACCTTTTTTATCTTTCGAAATTAATTTGACTTTTTAAAATATACTTTTTTTTTTCGAAGTTAATTTGACTTTTCGAAACTCTTTTTTTCTTTCGAAATAAATTTCATTTTTCGAAATACACTTTTTTTTTCGAAATTAATTTCGAAATTCTTTTTTTCCTTTCGAAATAAATTTCTCATTTCGAAATCCACCTTTTTATTTCAAAATTAATTTCACATTTCGAAATTCTTTTTTTCCTTTCGAAATTTTTAGTTAAAATATTAAATGTTTAGTGCGTTGTAAAAGTTCATAAAAATTTCGAGCAACTGATGAAAAAAATGTCGTTCTTTTTGCAACACTGTGAGCTTACCGAAGAACGCCTCTTATATAGGTTGATAGCGTACACGTCAAAAATACTCTGTGATTCAAGTTTTGAAATTTGTTATTTTTTCCGCGAAAAATAATTTAATAAAAGCACCATTTAAAAAACAACGACTTTATATAACTTGAGAAAAAAATAGCTGCAAATGTAGCTAATGGCAGCACCAAACTCTGCATGTAGCATTCTACATGTAGCATTCTATAGACATAAGTATTTTATTGCTACATGTAACATTCATATAACATAGACGTATAGATTTGTTATTTAAAGCGTGGTTTATATTGGCTAATGCATAGCGTAAATATTTCAACATTTCCTTAAGTTTAAACTACTGCAAAAAAAAGTGCAAAACTTAGTAAAAAGAAAAGAGTAAAAGTACCACAAACCGGACAGTGCACAAAAGCAGACAATTATCGAAAAAACGAAACATATTCACTTAAAATAAAAGTAATTGAAAAATTTATATAATTTTTTAATTTTTACTGTGTGGAAAATTATACCACGTTTTTATTAGCTCGCTTTCTTGTTTGTTTGATTGTCCGGGTGGAATTTTGCAACTCAATTTTAACCCACTTTTCGATTAGCTAGAGCTCTGAAACTTTTACTATAGGTCAGAACCCGATGACAATGCGATATTATAATACTTTTACCATGATTTGCTGAGTTTCTTGAACAATTTCAGCAAAAAAAAAATTTATTATGGCGAAACTTTTGGAGGCGTCGCCGCAATTTGACGCGTCGCTTTAAATAAAAAAATTTTCGAACAAAAAAAGCAATTTTAACTGTCGGTGTGATTTTAAATGGACCGCAGCATTAAAAACAAAATCAGTTGTTTACAAAATATAAAAAATAACAAAATTAAAAAGAAGAAAATAATATAACAAATAAAAAAACTTTTTATAAAACCACGTTTTTGTAATGAACTAAAAAGTAGAAAATAATTTTCTCTTGTGGCTATAGAAATTTTTGAAAATTAATTGAGTCGATAGTAAGTGACATGAAAACTTATGATTATGAACTCTTAATAATTACGATAATATTTGTAAAATTTTAAACGAAAAACGTGGTCCGCATTTAACGAAAAAAAAAGAACAGAAGAAGGAAGCAATAGTTAAAGTAATTAAGGACGATGATGATCATTTAAAGTGACAAGATGCGCACCACGTTTTTCGTTTAAAATTTTACAAATATTATCGTAATTATTAAGAGTTCATAATCAAAAGTTTTCATTTCACTTACTATCGACTCAATTAACTTTCAAAAATTTCTATAGCCACAAGAGAAAATTATTTTCTACTTTTTAGTTCATTACAAAAACGTGGTTTTATAAAAAGTTTTTTTATTTGTTATATTATTTATGATTGCTTTAATAAGAAAATTAAGTTCAAACAAAACTTAACCCTAAAAATCAAACTTTTTTTTGGAAATTAGGTTCTTAACATGAAAGATTTAAAAAGGCAATTTAAAAACAAAGGAAGCTATTTTGTTGGAAATTTTCTGCTAATTTTAAAAATAGTTTAAGATTTTCATAATCTTACTCCGTTAAAGAGTTGACGGAAATAAGATTTTCTTCAGTTTTCACCTTAAACCGGACACAATAATTTTACCCTATAATCAATTAAAAGTTCATAGCTTAATCTGTCTATTATTTATTTACTGTGATTGAATTTTTTTTATTATGTTGAAGTTAATTTATTTTATAATTTTTTCACTCTGACTGACTTTTTTTCATTTGGGATTTTAAGTTTTCACACTTTCAAGTTAATTAGTTTTGCACTTTGGCACTTATAATGTTGAAGTTAAAATGCAATAGTACACAAAGTAATCACAAAAGTGCTTCGTTCCTTCAATTTCAAAATTTGTAACTGAATTGAATTTATTAAACTTATAATGGCAGAAAATAAAACAAATGAGAAGCATTACACTGAGGAGACAATTAAAATCGCATTAAATAAGATTGAAAATGGCGAGTTAAGCTTAAGAGGCGCAGCTAAGTTCTACCGCAAACCGCAAACCAAAATCAACTTTATTCGACCAAAAATTAAATTACACTTTTAGCCCTTTTATCGAGTTAACCATAGTTCACCTTCTTCAGATGCTTGGCGATTGGGGCTTTGGTAGACGAATAGATCAAGTTCAAAGTTTAGTGAGAGACTATTTAATTGAAAATGATGAAACGTGTTTGTTCAAAAATGAAACGCCAGTGGTACAAAAGATTTATGAGTCGATGGCACTCAGAACTAAGCGAAAGAACAGCTACAAACATTGCATCCTTGAGAGCAGGGTCGTGCACACCAGAAATTATTGTCCGTTATTTTCATGTTTGGAAAAAACATTTTGATTTAGCAAAAATAGGTTTTAGTAAAGCCATGCATTTATAGAATTGTGATGAAACTAGTTTCAATGGTGACAAAAGCGATGCGAAAGTAGTTATCAGAAGAGGTGCAAAGCGTGAAATAACGAAAAAATAAACTATACTGTTCTCAATTGTCTTAATGCTGACGGATTCCTTCTACCGCCTTTTGTTGTTTAAAAATTAAAGAATCGACTCTATGATGATTGGATTAAAGGAGGTCCACCAAATACACTTTACACCACATCACCATCTGGTTTGATGTTAAGTACTCAATTTTTGCAGTGGCTTAATGAAATTTTCATTCCTCACATTCAAAAAATTGGTGGTCAACATATTTTACTTTTGGATGGCCACAGCATACACGTGTCATTAAGTGTAGCCTTAAAGTGTAAAGAAAACACTAATTTGCATTACTTCCCATTCATCTCACATTCTGCAGTCTTTAAATGTTGGTGTATTTTGCCATGTTAAAGATGCTTGGCGTGATTATTTAAGAAACTTTTATGCTGAAAGTGGTTTTAGCAATTTGTCTAAAAAAATTTTCCCAAGTCTCCTTGTACAGTTATATAGAAACAACAAAACTTATACTTGTACTCAAGTTTTTGCTGGTTTTGAAAACACTGGACTTTTTCCATTAAATGAAGACAACATTGACAAATCAAAATTACAAATTTGTCAAACTTTTAATAATGCCTTAATAACATCATCAGCAATTACAAAATCACCACGCAGCCCAAGTTCTTTGCCTAAAACTGCTCAACAAATACAGACCTTAATTCCGCCTGCAACTCCAACTTCAAATTCAACTTTAAATTTAACTTCTCCAGAAGGATTGGCGACTCCTGTAAAAATTAGTCTTCAAAGAGCTCTCTTGAAGCAATTTCAATTCCAAAATGCTTACAAGCATCCTGCAAAAAAAAAACTAAAAATGTAAGAACAGTGGCTCGTCAAGCTTTTACAGAAGAAGCATCGTTAAATAAGTTAAGAGAAGAAGAAGTAAAGCTGTTATAACGAACATATGTTGAAATCGCAGTAGCAGATGTAGAAACTCCTGCCAAGAAAGCCAAAAAAAAGTGCAAAAAGTGCCCAAAAGTTTTCGAAAGTGAAACGCCTGAGATGCAAGTTTTATAGTAAAATTGTGAAAAATCTAGTTGCAGTTCGTTGCTTTTTCAACCTTGTCTCCCAAAAAGATCTATAAAAGGCGAAGAATTCTTTTGCAGGAAAAATTGCAGAACCTAGTTCTGCAATTTTTCCTTTTTTTAATCGAATTTTAGAAGCAGTTCTTTAAAGATGTTTACTGTTCAAATCAGTTATGCAGAAAAAAAACTATGCCGTAATAATGCATGACGTAAATATTAGTACATATTCCTTCACTAGAATAAAAATTATATCATTTTTTTGACACGTCTTCATAATAATTTCCTTATAACATTCTTAATTATCAAAAATTCCTTAAGGATTTTTTCATTTTTCGCAATGTTATCACTTCATTCAATTAGACTGCCGTTGCAATTGTTTTTGTTTGACGTCAGGGCGACTTAATGGATATAAACTGAGCAAGATCTTTTAAGATCTTTATAAGATTTGAAGTTTTTTTATCATTTATTTCTTAACAAGATCTTAATAAGATCTTAACAAATTATTCAAAGAAATATTTCTGACAAAACTTATTTAGATACTAATAAGTTCTTACTAATTTATGTAAGATAAAATAAGATCTTGCAGATCTTAATAAGATTAGCGAGATTCGTCGCTCTGGGAAACTTTTTGTTTAGTAATTTAGGATTATTTTTGCTTAATACAACAATTGAAAATTTTTCAAAAAAAAATTAAATTAAAAATATAGCTTTTGTTTTGATTAAAAGCCATTATAAAAACAAGTTTTGTGGAAGCTTTAAAATTACATAATCAAACTTTGCGATAGGTTTTACTAAACTTAAGATTTGTTATTGTTTATGTGAACATCAGTTATATTGTTTATATACATTTTGAATATAATGGTGATTTACAAAAATTGTAGTTTTTATCATGATATGAAACAACTAAGTTTTTAGCATGTAAATCAATTTAGTTCACTTTACCCCTCAATTTCAGTCTAATGGGAGTAAACTGAGCTAGTCTTTTTGTTATGTTTTTTCATCAAATACTTTTAGTAGAACTGTATATATACATCGTAATTACTTAACTGAATTGTTTACTCTTAAAACAAATGTTATCTGTAGAAATTTTCTTGAAATTTATTTCAGAAATATAATATATTGAAATAATGCCAAGAAACTGCGTTATGAAAAAAGAATCTCGAAGGAAAACATATGCACCTAGTTTGGCATCACATATCTAACTCTCAGTAGGTAAATCTTTGAACATATGCACCTAATATGGCTAATCTTTGATGGTCATATGAGTTATATTTCTTTAGAAACTGTTAAAAAAACAAATGAAAATTATAAAACTATTTTGTGTTTGCCAGCACAAAATAGTTATGCAATCGAGGCTGAAGGTGCTTGAGAAATTTGATTTTCCATTTTTACTAAAAAAACTTTATGATACCTCTTTTGAACCAGCTCATTTAGTAAAATCGTTTGCCAAAATTGTAATTTTCCCCATTGATCCATCTACTATATCATCTGAGATGTTAACTGAAATATATAAACATCCTTTTTCTCAGAAAACAAATAATTGTGACAACAAGATCCCTCAAAATATCTCTTTGAACACCAATGGCAATGATTAAAACAATTCTTGTAAAAATATTTTTATTGTGAAGTTAAAAAATAAATACACTTCTCATTAATCTATAATATCAGTAGACAAAGACTTTGACAATGAAAAAATAAATCAACTATTAGTATCAGATGTAGATTATTTTAAAGGAAATAAAACCATAAGAGAAATAGTGAAAGAACAGTTATTGGCTACAGAGGGTGATGTTTGTTCATACAACAAGTGACCTACAAAAAAAAATAAAAAGACGCTATAGAGGTGAGTGTCTTACATCAGAAGATGCGTTTAAAAAATTAAACGATGAAGAAAATGAAGGCTATAAAAGAAAGATCAAGCAGAAAGTCAAAATACAAAATAACAAAATAATTTATCAAAAATAACAAACACAGAAGTATTAAAGATGAAGTAGTTCACTTTACACCAATATGAGGGTAAAGCAAACTAGTAAAGATGTGTTTTTGAATATATATATATATATAGTACTGTAATAATAACTTTTAATCTTAGTATTTTATTTCATGTTGTACCTAATACTTTAAATCGTATAAATTTTGAAAAACGCAAGACGTTAGGCTTTTTTTCTGAATAATTTTCCTTTAAATTTCAGTTTACTTATAACTACATTTTACTTTACAAATATAGGCTTATATATTTAAATGCGTAGTCCATTTGTCGCGTTACTATATATGTACATATCCTTCTAGAAGGTTAAAAATGGACTTAAAGAAACTAATAACCTCAATAATTATATTTTTTTCACAAGCGTATAATAAGACTTATGGAGAAAGTTAGAAATAGCAATAGTTTTAGGGAAAAACTGTGCAATAGCAATAGTTTTAGGGAAAAACTATTAAGGAAAACTATTAGGGAAAATAAATTGTAATTACAAGAAGAAGACAAATCTTATCGCCAAGTCCCTCTAAAATATGAGCATAAATAAAAAATTATTTAAAAATGTAATTAAAAAATTGCGATGTGCAATAATTAGCTGATCTGGTATAGATCTTATTTTTGGCGGTTGTGGTCGACGCGCCGGTTGGTCTAGTACCAGTGATGTTGTTGGTTGAGGTAATAGTAGCGTTGACAATGAGTTGTTTATCAGCTGCAATAGTCGTTTGTGATAAGGCAAAGACTTACCGTTTTTGCAAGTTTGATTTAACGACATCAATGCAGCAAATTCCACCAGTTTTACCGTGGTTCCGAAAGGACCGATCCAATAGTCCAAGACCTTTCAAACTGTTATTTATTTTCTTCAAAATGACGCAATCTTTGTGAAACTTTGCTTATTCTGCAGGAGTTCGGTCCTCTATAGCAAAGATGCACCAATAATCTTCAATATTTTGGTGACTACAGGTTTCTTTGATTGCTGCTTTATCTGTTGGAGTTGAGATTTATACTTGTATGACGTTCAAAATTTAGTTGTTTTTACTAGATTTTATTCGTTGTATGTGGTTAACACTGACTGTTGTTAGCCCTTCAGCCTCAAAGATTTTCATAATAGCGTTTTTATTATTATTCGTTGTGGATGAGAAAAGACCAATGACGATGAAATTTGCCTCTTTTTTTTTATAGATTTGTTTTCGGCGGTGACAACTTGAATAATAAGGTCGTTTTTCCATTTATGCATTTTTACCTTCTAGCAAATTAATTCGTTCGATTAGTTGCCTTTTTCTTTTAATACCGTCTAGAACTAGGTTTTTCAAAGCGTATAATAACGTAGAAAACAAGTAGAATATTTGTCATAATATTAACGACGGTATATCGTCATTTATCGACGTTTATATAAGGTTTAAATCAGGTTAAATAATCAATGTCTGTATTTTGACGTCAAAAATACGTCGATTTTTAGTAAAAAGAAAGACGTAGAAAAAATCGATCTAAGTTTAATATCAAAACAACGGAAAATGTTTGCTGGAACATTCTATCAAAGAAAAAAATTTTGTTCAGAAATATTTACGTATATTTCGAGATGGTATCGTAAACCTATACCTTTGTAAGTAATTCATTATCGTTACATCTCCCACTTATAATTTTAAACCTTTTTTAATTTTTTTAGATAATAATACTTTAGATACATTATAAGAAAAAAATTGTAAAATTCACTTATATGCTATACAATTTTAAAATAAATACTTATAAAATTAAATAAAATATATTAACTTTATAAATAATCAACACTAATCCTTTATTCCAGTAATCCAACTCTTTTCTTATAAGCTTTTTTGTCTTGTTATCAACAAAAAAATCAAACTTTTTTACTTTTAATTCCTAAGAATAATCCCCCATAATACAATTAAAACAAATAAACTCTTTGCTAGTAAAGTATTTTATAAAATTTTCTGCTTGTGTGAACAAGTAAGGTAACTTTAATTCGTTTTTTTTAGTTTAATTTTTATTTAAAATTCTCTTTCTATATTATCTGAGTAATTTGGTAAATTACCGACATGTATGGTTTTAAGATATTTTTATTTCCAGGCTCTAGATGTTGCATTTTTTTTTAAAAAACATCTTTCATTGATATAAACATAAAATATTTCATTTTAATTAATTTTTTTTTATAAATATGAAAGTTACCTATCTAAAATATAATAAAAGTTGTTGCAATCCATTAATTTCAAATATTTTACATGTGATAAGAAATAAGCAAATACCTATATGTCTTTATATAAAAAATAATATCTAAAAGTTAAAAGTTTTAGTGTGTAGAGTAGGCCTATACGTCTATTTTTTCGGTCAACATTTTTTGCAATTAAAAACTTGAAAACTCATAATAATTTTAACGTAAAACCATAAGTTTTGTTACACATTTCAAAGATTTATCTGTTATTATAAGCGTTATAAAAATGTAATTTTTTTAAAAAAGCAATGACATATACTGACTCTTACACACCCTATTGGAAATATTTTGTTCAAAAAAAAGTACACCAGAAACAGAATTTTTAAAACGACCATACCTTCTACAATCTAAATTTTAAAAATATATTCTTTCGGTATCTTTCAAAAAAAAGTGGGTTTAAACGTAGGTCCCTGAGTTTTTGGTGTTTAAAATAGGTAACTATCAGAGATGGCACAAACTTGAAATTTTGTAATAATGTTTGTGATAATAACCAGGAAGATCATTAATTTAAATAAGAAACAAAATAGGACCACAATTCTTCTTTGTTTTCAGTAACTTTTGGGGTAACTTGAGGTACACGCTTAGCAAGATAAACAGATTCAAAGTCCTGTTTGCTTCATTAGCATAGTCCTTTGTTTGGATAATAAATTAATATCATTTTTAAAAATGATTTTACTTATTTTTTTTTATTTAAAACTATAGTTTAAAACATAGAAGAGTACATCTTTCTAAGTTTGTGTCATACCAATTTTAATAAACTTCAAAATCACACGTTGCTGCCAAAATGAAAATAATTTATAACCACATACACTTTTAACGAGTTTAAACGAGTCTGTATTTACATATGGACGAACTCGGTACATCAGACCAATGGTTTTACTAACTTTTGATAGTGATTATTTAATATGGGGAAACCAAGATAAATTATAATAAACAAGTATTCCAAAAAACTTTGTATAGTCTTGCTTTTTTATATGTATGTTATTTAAAAAAAGATCTGGTAATTTATGGGGAAGATTTTCTTTTTGATTTTTTTATGAAATAAGGTGTACTTTGTTTTTTCAACGTTTAATGAGAGTTTATTCGCCATAAACCAGTCATTCGTCTTATTTAATTCAAATTCATGTCATGTCCCGAAATCCCGGGATTGTCTAATATCAATCCCGGAATTCCCTATACGAACGAGGGGAAATCAAAAAATATATAAAAATAACAACAATTTATGCGCATCAATATAATAATTTTTATTTAGTATCATATCGCAGAAAGTAATTCTCACTGACGTAAAAATATAACTAGATGCGTGACTCGCAGCTTTTTGCGTATAATTTAGTGAAGCCAGTGTCCACCATTTTGCGGTACGGAAAGAACATAAGACTATAAAAACATAGAGAATTATTCATCTAAATAATAATTAATCATGAAATTTTGATTAATTTTTTGTTATCTTGATAAATTAGATTTGATTTGATAAATTAAGCATCTATAGAAAATTAATTTTGACTCTATTTTCAATATATATATATATATATATATATATATATATATATATATATATATATACATTTATATATAAATACTATAGCGATTATATAGTTATAGACTATAAAAAAACACCAGTTGAACCTTCATCCAATTTTGTTCCTAATTTTTAAACAAAAGTTTTAAAAATACAAAGAAAGACAGCTTATTTAGCGGTATTTTTAATGCTATCTAATGTTCTTTGAGTAATACTACTTTTGTGGAAATTATACTCATAAAGTTTCTTGATTTAATTCTATTAGTCTTATTGAGTAAAACTTGTAAATCTGAAGACTCTCCGGAACAACAACTCTCAATTTTGTCATTTGCTACATCTTCAAAAATATCGCCGATTGCAGTTTTATTTGGAGTTATTTTAAATGATTGAGTATAAATATACTTGTATTTTCAAAACCACTATGTGTATTTTCCGCTTTAAAGTCTTTATTTGAAAAAAGGTCTTTTAGCATGGCTGGAAACTGCCGGTTACTTAAACTTAAATTAAAAATTTCTGACCGAGTAAACTTCTACAATTTGCTTCCATTCCGTCTTTACTGTTTCAAAAACTCCAACATCTAGTGTTTGCAAAAAAAAACTTGTGTGAACTAGCCATTGAAATTGTTTGATTCAAATAATCTTTTTAATTTAAAATTGAAGTGTGATGTACGGCTGTACAAAAATAGAATTTTAGATCCTTGAAGTTTTATTGCGTGTACTAAATAAATTGAACAACACCATTCTATAAAACTTTTGATTTTCATTCAACCTGATTGCTGGTAGAATAATAAATATCAGAAGCAACACCTTGAATTTAAGCTTTTATCAATTTTTGAGCTTTGTAAATGACCTTATGAGGTTGAAAATTTTCAAAAGCATCACAACAAGTTAAAATTGAAATCATTTGTTTTTCATTTGTTGTGGCAAGTTGTTTTCAATTTTTTACTCCTTTTCAACAAACAATGTTGACTTTACCTTATTCGAATTTCAAACCACTTTCATCACAGTTAAACACTCTATGCTCTCGATAAACAACATTGATTCAACAATAATTGCCTGTTGCAAAGACACCGCTCTTACAGTTTGCATGCTTGTAGCAAGAAAAGATGAAATTTATAGATCAAGATAACGATTACCAGATGGCTTAAAATATTACAAACTATATAAATCAGTAAAACAAGATAAAGGAAGCGAATTCCAAAAGACAGATGTTCGAGAAAAAAATATACAAATAAGAATTTTTGGAACAGTCACAGTGAAAGAATGAGACTTAATTGAATAACAAGTAACACCAGAATGAACTTTAGTAGATGGCACAAGAGACGCTAGTTCTTTAGAGCATTACCAAATATAGTATTTATATAAAAGAGAAAGAGATGCAACATTACGACAATGTAGTAATGGCTGGAGGTTGGCTGCAAAGCAGGTCTAACTATGTTTACAACGCATTTTTGTACTTTTTCTAAAAGAAAAAAGGCATCATTGGAAGATCCGCCCCATATACAGCAACAGTATTCCATATAAGGACAGATTTAAGATTTATAGAGATGAAGAATAGAAAAGTACTCAATAAATAATATATATTTTTACTTACTATCCGTGACATCTCTTGTTATAATAGTACATGTTTTTGTTTTTAAACGAACAAACAAACAAAAAGATTGGAAAGAAATCTAAATAAAAGATAAAAGGATTTTAAGATTTTCACTCAGCTAAATTGACTTTTAGTCGATTAGTAGAAAGTCCGTAGTCAATTCAATCAACTTTTGTTTTTTACTAGTTAACTAATTTCAACTCGCGACTTTTAGTCGTTTTATGCAAAGTCGAAAATAACACTAGTTATTTTATCTCCATCCTAATCTTTACAATACATCAAATAAAAAAGAATACTGTGTTAGACATATAAAATTGAATTTTAGGCCTTAAAACAATGTTTAAACAAATATATATTAACTATATTATATATATATATATATATATATATATATATATATATATATATATATATATATATATATATATATATATATATATATATATATATATATATATATATATTATATATATATATATATATATATATATATATATATATATATATATATTATATATATATATATATATATATATATATATATATATATATATATATATATATATATATATATATATATATATATATATATATATATATATATATATATATGTGTGTGTGTGTGTGTGTGTGTGTGTGTGTGTGTACAAGCGCGGATCCATTGGGGGAGGGCAATCGCCCCCTCCCTCCCCCTCCCTCATCTTTTCCCCACTTACATGATTTGAAAAGAACATTTTTTTCTATTTAGTATTTATAGCCTTTTATAAAAAAATCGTAGTTGATTTGTTGACTATTTTAAGAACTTAAATTACAAATTTTAATTTACAATTTCCTGATTTGGCAAAACGGACAATCACGTTTTTAACATTTACTGGAATTACTTTGCGCACATTAAGTAAGGCCAATCCGACTTGTCTGTTTTCTGTCAATCGTGTTCTCAGCCAATTGGTATTTCTTTGCAAGGTTAAGAGGCTACGTTTAGCACAGGTGATAATTACAGGATTTGACTTTATAATTTGAAACTACTTGTGAGCAATTGGATATTGCACTTAGTCAAATCAAAAATAACAGAAAGATCAGTATGTAGTAATGTTACTCCTCCCTCATCTTTCATCTTTATAAATTTACACTAGCATAGCCTTCCGATGTAAATTCAGGTCCAGATATGTTTTGGATACTAAGTCCAAGAATGAGGCCATAGATATTACTGATTGCAGAAAGAGTTTCAACAATATCTTTATAATTAAGTGTAATAATATTTTTTGGCATCAAAGCATAGATTTGAAGATCATTAAAAAAACGTTAGTTCCAATGTCAACGCATCAAGTAGAGGAATGTAAATTGATTGCCTGTAATATTCTTTTATTGTCTTTTATCTGACGGTATATTTTCACAACATGTCTGTCGTTGTATTCTTTTGTAGATAAAATTACCATCTTTTTCAATTATTGTTTTTTCTGCGGTTCTAAAAATTTACTTCACTTCTTATTAGTAGTATTCTTTTTTATGTTTTAAAACAATTAATAGGTCTTTAATACTATTTTTTGCTTTATGTAAATCTGAACTTTTTTTAAACAACTGACTGAGCCCATTTGTTATGGAGAACACATGTACTGCACAGCCTAAAGTCATAATAAAATCACTTTCTCTAATTGATAATAATAAAATTCTTGCTTTTGATAAAGATATTCTGTGATTCCATTTAGATATATTGTCCAGTGTACCGATTGTTTGTGAAAGCTTAACACTAAACGTCAGCAAAGCATCATCTTTCAACCCAATGAGTTTCGCAGAGTGAAAGTAGCTGTGAACTTCGCGTTTTTTTTTTATAATAAAATTTCGTTTTGCAGAAGCTTTGAGAAAAGCAAAAACTTTTCATATAACCCCTAAACAATTTTTTATTGCTTGTATGTTCGAACACTTGGATAAAGTTAAATTTAAATCACAATTACAACATGGACACCAAACAGCATTTGACGCAACTTGTAGAATTTCAAATACTGCTCTTTTTTGCGATGACGACATAAATGACGACATAGCACTATAACCAACTGTTCCCACACTGACACATTTTTCTAAAGAAAGGTGTAACATTTTTTCCAACATGTTTAAAACCGATTGACCATTAACTTTGCTGTCGAGAGTTCATTATAAAGAGATGGTTCATTATAAATAGATGCATTACTTTTAGTTTGATAATTTTGATACTGCAATCCATCAGGCATCAATAAGCGTAATATTGTTGTCATTGACTGATGTGATGCATTAGTTGTTTTGTCAAACATAATAACATTATAATTTGATTTTCTAACACGACTCACAATTTATTCACATATTTTTTCTCCCCAGCATCCAATTAAACCACTTTGGGTAGTTCTGCTAATGTATTTTGCTAATGTACGATTTTTTAAACTTAAATCGCAACAGTTTACTCTAAATTATAGCGATTCTCGAAAATTATTTTCATTTGTCATAACATCAGAATTTTCATATGTCTATCATTTCTGTGGCCTCTTCAAGGAATATTCTGCCTTCCTAAAATTAAAGTTATTTCAACAATAGGTATGCTGAATGCGGCATTTTGTAGCCTGTTGATAGTTTCCATGGGAATTCTAACAGGTTTTTTATAGTT
>NC_061163.1:13384039-13404039 GCF_022113875.1 Hydra vulgaris | reverse complement strand
GGTACTTGCCCAGGCGATATTACAGTATGTTAGGTAACCTTAGATAAAAGCAAAGTATAAACTTTTTGATGATTTTAAAATTAAGAAATGGTTTAGGTCTAGAAGTCACTCCTATATTTCTAGGAATGTTTTTTAAAAGCTGCTTATATGAAAATTTCTTTTAATTATAACTTTATTTATAATAAGACTTGGTAATTTTTATGGGACGTTATCAGTTTTATTCAATTTCTGGATTAAAATGAATTTAGTTTTATCAGCATTCAGAGAAAGTTTGTTACTTACAAACAACTCATTAACTTTATCTAACTGTTCATTAACATGTTTAAAAAGTGTACTAATATCTTTGTGTGAATAAAAGAGATTAGAATAAAATTTATAAGATTTGATAATAAAAATGTACAGTAGAAACAACAATGGCTCTAGAATAGAACCTTGTGGAACTCCACAAGTTATTGAGTGTTTAACTGCTTCTTCTGAATCGTAGCATATGAATTGTTTTTTGTTTGTTAAATAGTTTTCTAACCAAAGTAAAGTTTTGTTTCTAATGCCATAGTGTTCAAGTTTACTTAGCAGCATATCATGGTTTACTGTATCAAAAGCTTTGGACAGATCAATGAAAACTCCTAATGTAAAATAATTGTTGTTTAGGGTGTCCGATATTTCGTTTACAAGCTCGACTACTGCGTGATCGGTTGAATGCTTTTTGAATCCGAACTGTTTTTTATAGAGCATATCGTTTTTTGTCAGATAATCATAAAGCCTGTTGTACATTATACGCTCAAGTATCTTTGAGAAATAAGGTAAGATTGAAATCGGTCTGTAGTTTGAAAAGTTAGAGTCATCTCCACTTAAATACTGTCATGATTCGGGCAATTTTTAACTTATCCGGAACAACACCTAATTTTAATGAAAGTTATATATAACTTTCATTAAAATTAGGCTAAAAAACACTCTAATATATTTTTTTAGAGTGTTTTTTAGTTTTTTCAATTATACTTTTATAATTTGTGTATGTTGTCTAATTTTTATTCGTTGTTTTTTTTTTAAGAATTTATCATACAGCTTTTGTTTCATTTTTGAAGATTTTATTAGGCCTGCGGATATCCAAGGAGTTAAAAGAGCCTTGCTATTAATGACACATTTTTTTTCAGGAAATGCTATTTCGTACTGTTTGCAAAACTGTTTAAAAAAAAAAAGTTTTTCTCTGCACAAAGTAAATATTCCTCCGATGTGTCAATTTCTGCCATAGATGTCAGTGGCGATTTTATATAAAATAAAATATTTCTTCTTCACTCATTCGCACTTTGTGTTTAATATGATGCAAAAGTGATGAATTCACTTTTAGAGATTTTTTTATCTCCTAAACATTGCTAACCAAACTTGTTATCAAATTAAATATAGTTTGCAGTTTGACTTAAACCAAAGTCTAAATAAAAAATTCTTGCAATTAGTAGTATTTAACCGTGGCCGTAGGTTTGATAATGTAGTACTTTTAGAAATTTTTTTTTTTTTCAATTTTTAAAACATTTAGTATTTAGCCCATTATTTTTATTTATTTTTATTTATCTATTTGCATTTTCATACTATATTCTTTTATTCAATGTTTTTACATTCGAGGATATTGTTGGCTTAGCATAGGAACAGCCACAAATAGTCAATTAAGACAAATCCAAAGTAGCGTCCGTTATTGACCAACATTTTTGCGTATTACTTAAGCGCTGAGTTGGCGGTGGCAGGATTTGAACTCGTATCGTTCAACAGCCCGGGTTCTAACTTTTCATTTGACACTCTAACCAACTGAGCTATCCAACCCATTCAAGGAATGGCTTATATTAAACTATTTGAACTTTAGTAGTCTGTCAAGATTTAAAATTGTGTAAATTATGTTGTTACCTTAGAGAGTTACCTGCAATAGAAGAACTCAACATTGGAACTGATGTTGCATTTTGCGGAGTTAAAACAATAGGCGGTAAAAATTATTCTCTATTCCGTATATTCCAGGCAATAGAATGTTCATCACTAATCAAATTGGTATTCACTGTAGTGATATAAAAAAAAAAAAAAAAAAAGAGCTTTGTAATTGGGGACTTTAATATGAATTGTTTTCTTTATAACGATGAATATAAAGTTAAAAAATTTTATGACACAATTTTTGAAACAGGGTCTATACCCTTAATTAATCGCCCTACTAGGGTAACAATAAACTCGGCTACCCTAATAGATAATATCATTACAACTGATATTTTTAATAAAGATATTCAAAAAGGTATTTTAAAAACTGATATATCCGATCATTTTCCTATATTCCTTATTATAAACTCAAATTTAGAAAAAAATATTAACACCCCTACAGTTTTAAGAAAACGTATCTTTAAACAAAAAAACTTTGAGCTATTTAAAGATCAACTATCTTTGCTCCTTTGGAATCATATTTATTTTATTGACAATGCAAATAACATCTACGAAGCATTTTATAAAACATTGTTTTCCGTTTACGACGCTAATTTTCCAATTGTTGAAAAAATAATAAAAATTAACAAAAGCTCAAAAAGTCCCTGGATTACGAAGGGATTAAAAAAGTTGTCAAAAATTAAACAGAAGTTGTATATTAAATATTTAAAAACAAAAACATCTGCTAGCGAAAAAATATACAAAAACTACAAATATC
Organism: Hydra vulgaris; assembly: GCF_022113875.1. Classification (NCBI taxonomy): domain Eukaryota; kingdom Metazoa; phylum Cnidaria; class Hydrozoa; order Anthoathecata; family Hydridae; genus Hydra; species Hydra vulgaris. The sequence goes on along the minus strand of NC_061163.1, from coordinate 13,401,371 downwards.
TATTTGAAAAAATACGTAAAAACTTAAAAAGAAATTACTACTCAGAACTAATTAATAAATTTAAAAACGATTTAAAACGCTCATGGCAAATTATGAAAGAAATTACTGGAAAACAAAAATCGTGCTTAGGTTTTCTGCCGCAGATGATTAAAGTTGATAACATAAGTTTATATGACCCAAGAGCCATATCCCATGAATTTAATAAATTTTTTATTGGGATAGGTCCTTCCTTATCAAATAGGATTTCAAATACGACGGCTTCTTTTAATGATTTTCTCGTACCTATGGATAATTGCATTTGCTCTGATGAGTTATCTTCAGAATTATCTTTTGAGGAATTTGAAGTAGCTTTGAATTTTGTGAAAAGAAACAAAGCAACAGGAGCAGATGAAATTAATGGAAACGTAATTATAGATTGTTTCGAAATATTAAAACATATTCTTTTTAAAGTTTTTAGAGCTTCTATAAATCAAGGAATTTTTCCAGAACAATTAAAAGTTGCTAAAGTTACTCCTATCTTTAAAGAAGGTGACAGATCAAATATTAGCAACTATCGACCCATTTCTGTTCTTTCGGTATTTTCAAAAATTTTAGAAAGAATAATGTCTAATAGAATATACAAACATCTCAACAAAAATAACTTACTGTACAACAAACAATTTGGTTTTAAAAAAGATAACTCAACAGAGCATGCAATAATCCAGTTTGTGCATGAAATCTCAAAATCTTTTGAAAAATCACAGTACTTGTTAGGTATCTTCATTGACCTATCAAAAGCTTTCGACACGGTAGATCATCACATTTTGCTTCAAAAACTTGAATATTATGGAATTAATGGTATTGCCTTAAAATGGTTTAGAAGCTATTTAACAAAAAGAAAACAATTTGTAATTAGTAACGATGGCTATCAAAATAATTGTCTTGATATCGTCTGCGGTGTTCCTCAGGGTTCAATCCTCGGGCCCCTACTTTTCTTGATATATATAAATGATCTGAATAAAGCTTCTAACCTTATAAGCATTATGTACGCAGATGATACCAATCTATTCCTCTCAAACAGTAATATATACGAACTCTTTACTACTATGAATAAAGAATTAAAACATATATCAAACTGGTTTAAATGTAATAAGCTAACTTTAAATATTAATAAAACCAAATGGACTCTATTCCATTCGCATGCAAAAAAGCGATTTTTACCAATAAATTTGCCGCAACTTTTTATTGACGAAATTGAAATAAAAAATGATTCCGTTACAAAATTCTTAGGTGTTTATCTCGATGAAAACATCTCCTGGAACCAACATATTAATTATATATCTACTAAAGATTCAAAAAACATTGGGATTCTATATAAAGCTCGTAACTACCTAAATAAAAATTGCTTAAAACAACTTTATTACTCTTTTATCCACAGTTACATAAATTATGCCAACACTGCTTGGGGGAGTACTGTAAAAAGTAAGTTAAAACTTCTTTATCGTCGTCAAAAGCATGCGATCCGCATAATTAACTATGCCGATCGTTTTACACACACAAAACCTCTTTTTACTGAAATGAGATTAAATTTATTTGAACTCAATGTATTTAAAGTTTTATGTTTTGTATATCTATGGAGAAATAATCAATCCCCTACCGTTTTTAATAATACTTTCAAACTCAAACCTAACAACAAATACGACATGAGAAACATAAACTTTTTAAAAGAACCATTTTGTCACACAAAATTTAATCAATTTTGCATTGCTTATCGTGGACCCCACCTATGGAATAATATAGTTTTGCAGAATTTTGATTTACCAACTTCCTTTTACCTTTTCAAGCTCAATCTAAAAAAATGTATTATTTCACTTGATAATATACTCAGATACTTTTAATATTTTGAAAATTGTTATACAACTTGAATTCAGTACTTTCTTTATTTTAATTTTTACTTTATTTTTTAGTATCTTATACTGGTATTTATTTTGCTTGTTTGTGCTTTATAAGGTTCTGATGACAAGATCTTGTGATCTTCTTTCAGATCCTAGCTTATGTTTCATTGTAAGCAGTTTATGTATGTGCGCATCTACGCATTTGTATGTGTATATATGCTTATATTTATATATGTATGTCCGTATTTTTTCTTATTTTAATTTAGTTGATAAATGTTGTAACACGAATTTAATTGTAACACGATATATATGGCATATATAATTGTACTTTGACATTTTAATGTAAGCAAAATTTAAAAAAAAATATTTATATATAGTTGTCATGGTTACTTCGTTGTTAGATGCAATAGTGGTGTAGTGGTAAATACGCTCGCTTCATAAGCGAGAGGTTCCGAGTCCGATCCCCACCACGTCCATGGTAATACCGCGCTCAACTTGTTTCTCCACACAGCGGCCTTGTTCGTCAAGGTTCGTCTTTTGGAGTTATAGAGTTGAGAGAGGGTTATAACCACTATTAAGTAGCCTCCTCATTTGTAGTGGCTTTCTCAGTCTTAAGGATGTGAATAACAAAAAAAAAAGATAAGACTATTTTATTATATAAGTATCTATTTATACGAATTCTCTTTCTGGGAGAGGTCACAGAAATTCTTGATATGTTAACGTTCTTCCCAAATTTAATTAAACTAACAAAACTAAGCGTTTCAGAAATAAAATCGCTGATAGAATTGTGTTTATATTAATGTTATTTTTTATGGAATGAAGAAATTCACGAGCTTGTAGATTCAGTGCCAATAGGACTTTCACTCATGGTTGTACTTGTGGAAGGTTTCCTGCAATTTTTTTTTAAAAAAAGCGCTCATTCTAATCCAACGTTAGAAATAAAATTGTTTTTGAGGTAGATGATAGCCACGCAAGATTGACAAATAACGATATTATCATCCGTTTTCAACAAATATTAAACAGTCAACATTATGCCATCAAAGACACAATTGAATTGGAAGATGAAAACAAAATATTAAATTTTTTAGACATCCAAATAACTAATAATCGAAAAGGTAATTATAATTTTAACATATATTGAAAAAAAGCAATAACAAATATTTTGGTTAAGTCCAATTCAAACCACGATCAAAAAATCTTAAAAGGAATATTTAAAGGATTTATTCATAGAGCTTTATCAATTTGCTCTGAAAATTTTTTTAATAAAGAAATCGATTTTCTAATAAATGTGTGGCGCAGTGCTTGCTTTATAAGAGATCCAGTTTCGAAACGTGATCTGGAAATACTTTTGCGTTACGGTAAGGAAGAAGGCGTGAACTTTCTGGTTTAACGCACTTCCGCGGTGCTCTGTGACAAGACCATTAGGTCTGCTTGGAGCACCTAAATAAAAAATATTAAAAATTTAGATGATTGTCAGTATGTAAAAACGTACTTCTGGACGCCATATTTTTTTTACTTACGCAGCATTAAAGAAGCCCAATTAAAGCGAACTTTAAAGAAGCCAATAAAAAGTAAAGTTACCGTTTGTTTGTAATTAAATTTAATTTATAATTTGTAATTAAAAATGAAGATGCTAGTATCAATAATCTAGCAAAAATTTCTACAATTAAATAAAAAAGTTAGTATTGAGAAAATTCGTATCTATTGTTGTTCATATATTGTATGTATATATATGGCGCAGAAGTGTGTGAGCTTGTTGAAATATTTATCTGATAGTTTCAATTATCGCAATATTACAATAAAGATGAGTTTGAGTTCCATAAAGATGATGGTCTAGCAGTGTTTAAGAACCGGAGCGGTCAACAGGTGGAAAAAATTAAAAAGCACTTTGTGAAGGTTTTTAAAAATAATAATCTTAATATATCCATCAGCTGTAATTTTAAAGTTGTTAATTATCTGGACTTAACGTTAAATCTTAAGGACAGTTCTTTCTAGCCTTACTGCAAACCTGGTAATTCCATCAGTTATATAAATGCTGACTCTAACCATCCTCTTAGTATACTAAAAAGCCTTCCTCAAATTATCGAACTAAGATTGTCAACCAATTCTTCTAAGAAAATTTTTTTTGAACAATCCATTCCTCTTTATCAAGAAGCATTATCTAAATCAGGTTTTATCTGCAAATTCGCTTACCATTCAAATAAAAATCCGATCCAATTCAAAAATCACAAGCAAAACATAATCTGGTACAACCCATCTTTCAGTACTAATGTTGCAACAAAAATAGGCAGTTGTTTTTTGAACATGGTAGACCTACATTTTCCGATTGGTCACAAACTTCGTAAGATATTTAATCAAAGTACCATAAAATAAGCTACTCATGTATGTTAAATATCAAGTCTATCATTAATTCGCACAACCACAGGATATTATATAGCAAAGATAAAGATGAGTCAAAAACATGCAACTGTGTCAGCAAATCGATCTGTCCCATGAACAATCAGCGCCCGAAAAAAAATATCGTTTATCAAGCCACTGCGTCGTCAAATAAACCTGACTACAAAGAAAAAAGTATATTTTGGCTTATAATAATAATAATAATATACAATACTGACGCCAAGTTAAATCTTTTACATACATAACAAGAAAGTTAAAGATAGTCAATAAAGTCTAGTTTAGCTTTAAATAAGTTGAAATTTTTAACTTCCACTGTTTCAATTGGTAAATTGTTCCAGAACTTGGCTGTGCGATTTGTAAAAAAACCTTTACAATTTCGATTTAAATATTTCTTATCGGTGAATAAATGATGTTTATTACCTCGAATGTTTGAACACGGACCAGAAGAATTCAAAGAGTACGAATGTTGAGGGGGTATTTTCCTTATAATAAAAGTTATTTTCTTTATATCATAATACCATTTGTATGAGATCTCCTCGTATTCTTTGTTGTTTTAAAGATGTTAATTTCATTTTTTCTAGTCTTTCACTGTATGATAGATGACGTAGCTCAGGTACAAATTTCGTTACTCGTTTTTAAATTTTTTTAAATATATTTATATCTTTTTCAAGATACGCATTCCATACCTGTATTGCAAATTCTAAATGAGGCCGTAACTACAATACAACAATTTTATTAGTTCACTATTTTTATACTTAAAAGATTTGTATATTATACCAAATTTATAGTTTGCAAAAGATGATGCAATTTTTATTTGTGGTTCCCATTTTAAGTCATTTGAGGTTAACATGCCTAGATCATTTTCCAATTTAGCTGTAGTTAATTCTTGCTTTATATTATTGTTAGCAAAGTTTAAGTTTTGCTTGAGAAAAACTTGTGTTGTTACGACTATTGAAAAGTTCGAATGTCGACTAAATCGACTAATATATTTTCTATATATTATTCGATTTTAGTTTTAATAATAGCTTATGTTCTATCAAAGTCGACTAACACATACTTGAAACCGACTAAGTCGGCTAAAAGTCAATTTAGTCAAAATATGTGAATAAAATATTTGAAGTGATTGCAATTTAAATTTTTAATGAAGATTAATCAAGTAATTCAGGGCCGGACACCACAGTTTTAGGACTGGGGCTGTAATTAAAGAGGTTTTCTTAAAAATTACCCATCGGGAACGAGAGTATACAAAGGTTTTTGCTGAGCTGAAGATCGTCAGCCACACGAGTATAGCCGCGAGTTTGGGGGCTAGACAGTTCCCCAAGCAGGAGATAAAAGTCTGTGCAATGAATTTTACACTTTAATTATCGCAGAACCCTATTCAACTCGGAACGACCCTTTAAGCATGTTATACGGCTGTACGAACGGCCCTGTATGCATGTATTTATGAAAATCAAATGCAAACACAAAACAAACAAACAAAAATGCAAATACATTGCTGAAAAATTTATTACGTTAAAACGTTTCCTCCTATACACTGAAGCCTATCCGCTTTCTTCATTGCCCGAAATTTCTCTCAAAAGACCTGCTGCATACCTCATAACATAATATTTTAAGGTATGCAGCAGGTCTGCCGAGAGAATTTTCGGGCTCTGAAGAAAGTGGATGGGCTCACTCAAGGTGGATCATCGTTAAATGGTGGATCATATATTCAGGACAATTAGAGGTCGAACCTTACAATTTTTAAGGCTTCAGATGAGGTAAGATATCGAAAAAAAAAATGTTAAAGTAGTAATTTTTTAAAAAAGGATAGAAAAAGTATGTAAAATGAAAACAATATTATTTGTACAAACAAGCTGTAAGTTTTTAAAGCTGTAAATTTATAAAATAGTAAAGAAAAAAAAGAAATGATCAATCAAAGCGAGCCGTAATTGATTTTGCAATTCCATGTAATGAATTTAATGATTAGTTAATACAATTATACGGGCAAATGAGTATAAGATACGGTTTAATTATACAATATCAGAATATATAATTTAGATATATGTTTATAAATTTTATTAAACCCACAATTATCATTATAATACATTCATTTTGTTAATAAAAGTTATTATCCGCCCACTTAACCATATTATGTTCATAATAATACATGTATATAACAAAACATTATCAAAGTTTAAAAACGAACTCAATAAATTAAATAATTTTTTTAAAATCTTATTTTAGCTTTCAATTAATCGATTTATATAATGTGTTCCATATGAACGCGCCAACTCAAATCGAATTTAAATACGTTGTCTGTTTCGTAATTACTAACTATAAACCCATTTCTAGAACTAAAATAATTTCTTAAAAACGTTTGAAGCAAACTGTAATTTTAAAAAATGTTGTTGGAGCAAGACTAAAAGCTAGAGTCGATGGCCGAAGCGGAGCTCGATGCAATACGATGAGCTACGAGCAGCCCAAAATCGAAGCTCGATGCAGCGCAGAAAGCTAGAAGATGGCACAGAAGGCCAGACAAAGGGTTTCTTGCAGTGGAGGGTTTCGGGGGCCGAAATCGGACAATAATGCCCTTATAAGGGAAAACAAAGTTCACGTGCGACATACGTGGCCTTTTTAGGTTCATTGTAAATAAGGCGTTGTCCATTAATAACTTCAGCAATTTTTTTGAAATTTTTACTTCCCCCTCCTAAAGATTTGTCAAATTTTCAGAGACCCCCCTATAAAATTATGTTTTTATTACCCCCATCCCTCCCTATACAAAGAAACTACGATACAAACTCACCCTAATTTTCCGTTATTTAAGCAATGAAGCTGAAAAAATTGTTGACATCAACTTTAAATGACCTTCACCCCTCCCCCTTGTCAACAATTGTCAAAAAAGTTCAGACCCCATCCTCATATTTTGTTGACGTAATTAATGGACAACTCCTGAGGCGACGCCTCAGGAAAGCCTCAGCGTTTCAGCGCCTCATCGAACCAATGAACGCGAACGTTTTATTATTTGAATGAGGCTTACGCCTTAGTGCGAAAATTCAACGCCTTGCATTGAGGCGTACGCCTCACCACCTTAAGGCGTAGTTTTTTTAAACCATGATTGTTAGTCATGTGAAACTCCATTTAATTATGTGAAATGTTTGGCTTATGTGAAACTCCATTCAAATCTCTGTATGCGAGTCGCCTAAAATCTTTTAACATTAGCAAAGATAAAAATGTTACAGAGTTGTCTAAAGAAATTTGGGACATAAAAGACAAAATGTTTACACCCTTAGTTATGTGGAAAATTGTATGACGTTGCAATACTTATAACGCCTCGTCAAAAATTTGCGATCTTTGCTTATTCAAAAAATTTCTCATTTTAACATATAAAGGTGATAACTTATTAAATAAATGAAATGAGTTGATTTCAAAATGCAGACCCAAAAATAAATTCCTTTTATCTTTTTTTGACATCGGTGATTAGCTGATATTTTGTTTTTTCTTTGGTTGCAATCAAGCGTGTCTTAGCGACGTTAAGATCTCACTACACAGTATTTTGTAATTTTTAGCGGATTTTTCAATGCTTTTGAATAACTTCTTTAAGGTGGTCCTATACCATCAAACTTGTTTCACTAGCATTAGACCTTAAAACACTTTTTACTGTATGCACAGATAAATAAATAAAAAAATTTACGTGCCTAATAAACCATGTTACAACCCGAAATACTCCAATTACTATTTTCCTTAATAACTTTGTTTAAATAACCATATTTACTAATTGAATACAATTTTACAAAAAGTTTTGTATTAGGAATCGTCCATAAAGTACGTACGCTCGGAGGGGAAGAGGGGGTCTGCAACTGACGTAAATAAGATGGGAGGGCATAAATAATCAATATGCAGTCGTTTGTGTTTGTTTGTTAATCAATAAAACCCTTTCCTTTAATTTTTAAAACTTTTCTTTGCTTTTTACAGGAACTACTTGAATTCCTGTTAGCTTTTTTTATTCTACATAAATCTAGTTTTTAACCACTTATGCAAAATGAAGCTCCAGGAGTAATGTTTACAAATTTAAATATATTATGAAGCCCATCAAAACCATCATTAAAATGTATAATTACTGGACAAGCGTCAATTTTAATCATTTTTTGACTGCAATATTGACTTTTAGAGCATCAAGGCTACATCATTGCATTAAGTGACTCATTGAAATTCTGGGTTATTCCACGCAAACATTTAATGAATAAACAATCAGTACTTAGTTCCATAAAAATTGGTTTTAAAGTATACCTAATAGCAGCAGGCAGTGATAAGTTAGTACCATTTGCACCAACTATGATTGGGTCTTGAACAATACTAGATGTATTTGAGCTTTAGTATTCCAATCACTACAATGAAACAAAACTTCATTAATTTTTTTTTTCCATGCTATAAACTGCAGATTTTGCTCTGATGGACATGTCAAAGTAGTTTTGCAGTAAGTTAATAGCAGAACCAGTTAAGCGTCCTTTTCCAAAAAGTTTTTTCCTATCTACTCAAATTTGTCCTTTCATACTCTGTCGTAGTGAACGTAGTCTATTCCCATGTCTTTTTTGTAGGTGACCAACACATTCAAGATTATTAATGACAAAATCTTCACCATATAGCTTACCCTCTACAACTTTAAGAAACGAGCTATCACCATATCCAACATAATTTTTATTGCGCAAACCATTTTGTTGAAATGATTGATGAAAAATTGCAATAGCTCCTTGTGTCTCCATTAAGCCTTCTGAGCCATTGTGGTTTATTGAACAGTTATGGCTACTGTTCTATATTTGGTATTTGTTTGTACCTTTTTTATTACGCCATAACAGGCAAGCTTGATTCTTTTTTGAAAATACTTCAATAGTCAATAACCTAATTGTCATTACAAGGTATTGCTGTAACAAAACCATTAAGAGGTTCATGATCTCTTTTTGTCATGTCTCTTCTTAAGATACAGTACTTTCAACAACTTCATCTACATTGGCTTTGCAAAAAGACGCGAAAAGGTCTGAATCAATGCATGATATCTAGTATTAATGTCAAAACATCTTTGAGCACTTTTGTTTGGTAAAATAATTTCTTTGGAGATAAAAATATTTTTACTCCATTGACAATAAGTACAGGAATATCTCAGTTTATTTGCCAATCCTTTCTTTTCTGTTGTTAAATTTTGAGTACATAATCCCATTTGATTACATTCTGAGCAAACTGAATATAACTATGTTTCTGCCAAAATATTAAAATAAGATATATTCAAATCTGCTTCCTTCAGATTAATATTTTTCAATTTTAAACCACTTGCTGAACATGGAGCTTCATTTATAATAATTTCTGAAGTAGATTTTGGTTAACTTAATGTTTCTGGTGGATTAACTACACATTGATTTCCATGAAATACTCTTTTTAAAGGTTTGTAACCTGACTTTCTTTGAATTCCATATCAAAATTTTAAATGTAGTACCAATTTACTAAATTTAAACAAATTAAATGAAGCGCGAGGTTAATATCGTTTCGCTCTTGCTAAGTAAAGTCAAAAAATGAGTTTGTTGTTGTTGGCAAACTATACTTTAAAAATACAGTGGTAACATTTTCAATTATTTATTTTAGCAGTGGGTAAAAAAGATGAGAGAAAACTTTTTTGATTTTGAAAACGCCGTTGCTAGGGGCGTAGCTACCAAATATTTATCATATTTTCAGCACTTTGTTTAAAATTAAAAATATACCAACTGCTCTAAATTTTATTAAATTTATTAAAAGATCGTAAATTGGTATAAATTTTGCATAAAATTATGTAAAAAAATTGAAATTTTTAATTTTTAATGGTATAGGACCACCTAAATCTTTTCTTAAAATATGGAACTATATTATTATGTTTACTGAATAAAAATATATGTTGACTATATATTGAATAAAAATCTTATTTTAGCATTATATATATATAATTAATATTTATATTTTGTCATATTATGTATTTATCTTGCTAATTTATTATTATTTAACGTTCTAGTGGTGACAAGATCTAGTAGTCAATTAATATTGGGCCCCATTAAGTCACTAATGCTATCAGATCAAATACGAAAAAGACAACTAAAAAAAATATTTATTATTTTTAACACCACCAAAACAGTATTACAAGTTCTTTAGGCAGGATTGTCTACTTAAATGCTGTTGATAATTTTGACGTTTTTTACTAAACCGGGTTGAGCATCATACCATGGATCACTAACGTAAACTTTAACATTTTTAAAATCGCGTGCATCGTTATTATTGATAGTAAATACGACATTTTCATTAATCTTTACTTCAAAAACATATACTAAAAATTCAAGTCTCTGAAATATTTCTATTTTTGACCATACGTTCAGGGGTAATGACGATTTTGTAGTGAAGAAATAATTGCTGTTTCCGTTTATACTGAACGCAATGTGCAATTTTCCAGATCCATCATTGTTAAACCATACACCTGGATTTCTATCGCCATAGTTTTCAACATTTTGACCTATTGTCATATGAAAAACACTATGCCATCCTGTTTTATACAAAGATGGTTTCAGTTCAAACGAAACACTAAACTGTCTCTTTAAAAGTACTATTGTCGCAATCAAATTATTTCTTTTAATAACAATTTCTGATGGATCGTCAATAAAATCTAAAAAAAAGTAACACCGTTCGCCATAGAGAGCACTTACATAAAAAGTCTACATATTTACAGTAAAAAGATTAAATTTTTTGCAAGGTTAAACAGTTTAGGGAAATACCAAGATGATCTTTTTGCTTGTCTGACAGCCCTCTGAGGAAATAACTAATTATAAGTTATCTATTAATTTTACAAATATTGATGCCGTACTACTACAAAAAAACAAACAAAAAACAAACTAAAAAAAGTATAGCTCCTAGTGTTAAACAAGCAAGTTACTACCAAAAAAAAAATAAGTAAAACCTAAGCAACTCTTGCAAGAAATACAATCTCTTTAAATACAATATTTTAATTTTACAAATAAGAAAATAAAAAAATATAACAGCTAAATTACCTCTAGGAAGAATGATCGGACTTGGTAGTAGAACATTACCTATTTTTTTTTTTTTTTTTTTTTTTTTTTTTTTAACATCTTCACTTCCAACAAGGCTGCAAGCAACCACTATAAGAGTTGGAAGTTACTGGAAGAGAAAAGACTAAATCTGTAGAGCAAGATAACGATTGACTGATGACTTAAAAGATTGCAAATTATATGAATCAGGAAAGCAAGATGAAGGAAGCGAATTCCAAAGAACTGATGTTCGAGGAAAAAAACTAGAAGAATAAGAGTTTTTGAAGCACTTAGGAACAGTCACAGAAAAAGGATGAGACTTAATTGAATGGCGAGTAACACGAGAATGAATTTTAGTAGATGGCACAAGGGACGCTAGCTCTTTAGAGCAGTGCCCATTATAGTATTTGTAGAAAAGAGAAAGAGAAGCAACATTACGACGATGTGACAAAGGTTGGAGATTGGCTGCCAGAGCAGGTCCAACTATGTTTACAATTCGTTTTTGCACCTTGTCTAAAAGAGAAAGAGCATCACTAGAAGATCCGCCCCAGATGTGGCAACAGTATTCCATACAGGGACGGATTTGAGATTTATAGAGATAGAGAATAGAATCTGGAGTAAGAAAGTGTCGAGCTCGATAAAGAGATGCAACCTTAGCAGATGCTAATTTTGCAATGGATTTGATATACGGTTTAAAAGAAAGATCAGAAGTAAGAGTTAATCCTAGAAGATGAATGGTAGATGACTCATCTAGTACATTACCATTCATAAATATAGGAAGATCTAAATTATTACGATAACGATTGGCCGAATAAAATTGAGTTTTATCTGAATTAAAGTTCACCAGCCACTGTGAGCCCCATGCTGTAGCAGAAGTGAGATCCTTTTCAAGCTCAGATACCCCCTCCAAGCAATCAGAGAGTGTAGGTTTCTTATCACGACAAGAGTAAATGGTAGTGTCGTCAGCGAATAATGCCACCTTAGATGTGAGAATATCTGGAAGATCGTTAATGTAAATTAAAAAGAGTATAGGGCCAAGGATTGAACCTTGAGGAACCCCTGAAGTTACAGGATGTGAAGAAGAGTGTTGTCCATCGAGGACAACTTTTATACTACGATTGGAAAGAAAGGACTCAATAATCTTAAAGACATTACCAGCTACACCATAAGAAGAAAGCTTATGGAGAAGACCAGCATGCCAAACTTTATCAAAAGCTTTAGAAATGTCAAGTGCGATAGCCTTAACCTCTCCACCTCTATCTAATGCACGGTAAAACCTATCGGTTATTACTGTTAGCACATCAGCTGTAGAACGAGAAGACCGAAATCCATATTGATGATCAGAAAGTAAGTTATTTGATTCAAGATGAGAGATTAAGTGTTTGTTGATTAAAGATTCAAAAACCTTGCTTATGACAGGAAGAAGACTAATGGGACGGTAGTTAGATGAATCAGATCGCTCTCCGGAATTTTTGAAAATAGGGATAACAGATGCTGCTTTCCAGCATGATGGAAAACAAGACTCTGATAAGCACTTGTTAAATAGTTTAGAAAGTATGGATGAAAGCTCCGGAGAACACCTCTGCAAAACTACAACAGGAATGTTGTCAGGACCACAAGCTGTTGAAGAGTCTAAGCAGGAAATTACTTTAGATACAGAAGCTGAAGTGATGCGAATGTCAAGCAAGGGATCAACCTGTTTGACGGCTATGTCAGGTAAAACGCAACTAGTGGAATCAAGAGATGATATTGATGAAAAGTTCTTAGCAAACAATTCAGCTTTGTCTTTAGGTGAGGTGACAAAGTCTGAACCATACAAGAGAGAAGGAATAACAGATTTGCTCTTATTATTGATACTGTTAAAGATTCTCCAGAAGTCTCGAGAGCCTAATTTTTGTGATGAGATACGAGATTTAATGACCTGGGAATACCGAGCTTTGGCGTCAGACAAAACCTTTTTACAATGGTTTCTGGCGATAGTGAAAAGATGTCTGTTTTCTGGAGAATTGTTTTGCTGATAGATATGGAAGTAACGGTTTCGATTAGAAATTGCTGCAGCGCAATGTGAGGAAAACCAAGGAGAAGAGTGAGGCTTGACCTGGAATCGTCGAGAGGGAATAAAAGATTCCATGCCAGCCTGAATCCACGAAGTTATGTAAGAAGCACATTTGTCAGCAGGAAGACGAAAGATTTCTACCCAAGGGCCATCAGTCAGAAAATCACGGAAAGAGTCCCAGTCAGCTTTAAGGTAGTTGTATGTGGTACGATGATAGGGGGATTCTGATGAAGTAGAAGAATTTGATAATAGTTTTAGAGAGATCAAACCGTGATCAGAAGTACCTAAGGGTGAATGTGGAGAAATTGAGCACTGACTAGGATCCAAAACAAGACATAAGTCGAGTAGAGAAGGTAAATGATTAGGGTTGTCTGGAAAACGAGTTGGAAAGTTGACTATTTGAGTTAGAGATTGAGAAAGGCAAAAGTTGAGGGCCTTAACGCCAGCAGAGTCACTGACACTAGAGCCAAGCCAATCGGTGTGATGGGCATTAAAGTCACCAACAACGACGATATTGGCCGATGGATAAAGAGAAAGGGCTTGGTCAATTTGATCAGAAATAACATCAAGAATAGTGCAATCTAGGGATGAAGGAGAGCGATATAGAACAAAGAGAAAGGCGATAGAGTGAAGTTGTGCTAAACGAAAGCACATAAATGAATAGTCTGTAGATTCAAACCTAGTTTCACGGCAAATGGGTGAGTTCTTACGAATGTAAATGCCCAGGCCAAGCATGTGATTATTGGAGTCTTTACGAATTAAAGGAAGATAACCATCAACACTAAGATCACAAGATGGGACAGCCGAACTCAAATTAGTCTCACAAAGAGCAAGTAGGTCTGGTGAACTTTGCAAGAGATAAGACTCAACAGAAGAAAAGTTACTTCGAAGACCACGAATATTAGTAAATGATAGGTTTAGAGAACTTGGTGATGAAGATGGTTTTTTGTGTTTTTTAGTTTTAGGTACTTTAGTCATTTTAAATTTATAAAGAACTTGACTCAAGTGTAGATAGTACTCAGTACACTATTTAACAACTAAGCAATAGCCTCATTACTATTAATAAACCCTAAGCCGTAACAAAGGGCTCCAAATGTGGCCTCTGCAATGCACACCAAAAGTACAAACAGGGACACCATCCATGCGCAACATGGCACTGTTAGTACTCTGATATTTTTCGGCTGTTGATGGAATCAGCCTCTCTGAGAGCTACCACAGAGTTCGGGAAACCTGACTACCAGCCGGCCTCAGAACCATAAAACTGAGTTTTAGAGCTGTACCCTCATTAGGAGATAATAGAATGAGTTGCCCAGTCATAAAAATAGAGACACAAGCAATACCCACGCATTGAGTCAAGAAGATCCAGCGTTCAACATCCTAAACTGGAAACAATGTATTAAAAATACATCTGCGCCAGCCTAATAGATGAGGAAGGGGTGCGTGACAGCCTAATAGATGAGGAAGGGGTATTTAATAAATAAGTTTTAATGATCAAAGAATGTTTAAGCAACTAAGCAATTAACTAAAAAATTAACTCAGTGAGTTCGCAATGGTATTTTTAAATAAATATTTTAAAGATTATAATGTAATCCAACAGCATAGTTAACAAGTATAGTTTAACGAGAGCAGAACACCTAATTATACAATGCAATGCAAAAAAGAATGTTCTAGATTGGTTTTAAGGGGGTGTTACTGTTAAAGTAACACCAATTTAAAAGCATGTAAAATCTTACAAGTAAATTTAGTTCCCTGTAAAATTTTATATTATACTGTTTCCTACCACTCTAAGACTCTAAGACTAAGACTTTCCTACCACTCTAAGAAGGTTTTTTTCAAATAAGATAGAAACATAGGTATAAATCTATATACATAAAATAAAAATTCATTAACAAAAAAATATAAAACAAACATGTTTAAACATATATTTTTTAGCAATATTTTCTTCATTTTTTTGTATAAGAATAGAAGCTTTTATTTCTTCAATTCTTTAAAGAGATTCTTTAAAAGAAAAGATTTTTGTTTACAACAATTTAAAACATTTTTTATGAGTGTTTTTTTATGATTATTGCAGAGCTTTGCCTTGTAAGTGAAACTTAGAAAAGTGCTTGACTTTATAAGCATTTAACACCAATCAGTCCATAATTTTAATTAAAAATAAATTTCTTTTATAAAGTTGCTAAATGTACTCAAGTTAACTTTTTAATTGCATTCTATAAACTTCGTTTTATTTAAATAATTGAAACTTTATTCAGGCTTTTTGCAAACAACGAAGACATTGGAATAAATGGACAACCAAAAGGAACTAATCGCTATCTGTATGGTTTTGAGAAAATGTTTTTTTTTTCTGTTATTACAGTATACTGGATTCAGCATTTCACTTTTTTTTTTGGATCCTTCCTGCTTATTAAAAACACCATAGTTACAGCAGGTATTTATTATAACATAAATTTAACAATTCTCAACAAGTTAGCACCAATAACTTTTATTAAAAATAAACAGAAAGGAAACCATTTTTTTAAAAACATACAGATGGCGCATGATTCCTTTTCTTAAAAGACGTCCAATTAAGGATTCATACATATGTATAAACGGAACTGAGATATTCCTTTTGATCAAATTTTGTTGGCCTTAAATATGGCAATGATATATTATATAAACTAGATGTCTAACTTGCAGGATTTTATTGGATAAAAAATGAAACCGCTTTTTTTGTTTATAAATATAGTAAATTTATAAGCAATTTGTAAAAAGGGCAAAAGCTTAAGCCAATGTGTGTAATAAAAGTTAAAAATACAAGTTTAGAGCATCAAAAGTCCCTAATACATCAAAGACAATTCAAAAACACGTTTTAATAAATATAAAAGTTTTTTATGAGCCTAAATTTTTTAAAAAGTATTATAGTCCATAAAAATGCTTCAAAAGCGTCTGTCATTTCACTTTTCCATTCAAAACCTTAATTTCTTTCTGGTTGGAAATGGAAATGAATTTAGGAAACATATATTATTACTTTACAAGTATTCTAATTTCTTCTTAACACTTTTACATAAATAGTATTTATATTTAAACTATATTTACTCCACTTTTAGAAAAGAAAAGTTAAGTATTATGTTTTTATATTAAATACATAAACAAAATATTTATTATAATAATATTATATTATATTAAAAAAGTTGAATACTATTCGTTAAATAGTATTTACAAACTTAATCTTCCATTTGTAAAAAGGATAAAAGCAGCTTCACTTTTCGGATCAATGTTAGACATTTAATATATCATTGATTTATAGTAAACAAAACATAATGATTCTAAAAACATTACTTGGTTAGGATTACTTGGTGACAAAATACAAGAATACAAAATGAAAATACAAACAAATGCAAATGCAAGGATAACTTATAACTTGTAATTTTTTTTTTTTTTTTACTGTATTCACCTCCATAAGATAAAAGTGGTCTCTTAATTTTGTCTCTTAATTTCCGTCTAAAGTTTTCTTTTTTAAAAAAAAAAAAAAAAAAAAAAAAAGGAGACTCCAGAAATTAAGCGGCCTCTTTTGTCTTTTTTTATTTTCAAAACTCTCTATTGATTCTGAATTTGTATCTCTGAAACAAAGAAAAAACAAGGTCATTATGTGTAAACATACTATCTATAAGTATACTGTTTACATATCTTTCAAGCATCTTTTTTTGTCACTTGCTAGTAAATATGATAACACATAAAATAATAGTGTAAAACATGTGAAAGTGATTTATGCAGTTAAAAAACATTTACTTACTTGATGGGCCATTACTTAAAAACAAGTTTCTTATTGAACCATCTTGAACTTCATACCATGGATCTGAGGCATATACTTTCACATTATCAAAATATTGAGCTTGGTTGTTTATTTCAAAAAAGACCATTTCTCCATTAATTTTGATTGTGTATACATACGCAGCACCTTTTAAAATTTGAGATATCTCTATGTTGGACCACAC
>NC_061163.1:13119039-13379039 GCF_022113875.1 Hydra vulgaris | reverse complement strand
TACTTTTTAATTTTGTCAGATGATTTTTTGTCCATTTGCTTTACATGCAGAAGATCGGTCTTATGGAAAACAATACTTATTAAAATGTTCTAGAACAATTTCTAAACTATGCAGAACATCTAGCAAGCCTGTTTTGCCATCATTAAAGTATGACAAAACATGCAACACTAATTTTAAGTAATGAGCTTTCGCACTTTTGGGGCATCTAGCCCAAACCATTTGATCTGCATAACCAATTTTGATAGCTTGCACTTTTAATTCATGTTAGTAACAAATCTAATCAATAACGCTTTTTTTTCAGATTATGTCATATGCAACATAGAAAAACTAAAAACAAAAAGGCAGCATTTGGTATATATATTTATTTTTTTTTTTGTAGTTATTTTAGGTGCTCCCAGAAGTAATACGGTCTTTTCAAAGAGCACAGCGGGAGAGCATTTAACAATTAGTTCATGCCTCCTTCTGTACCAATGTTGCTTGTTGAGCTAAAGCTGGCGTCGAACCTGGAACCTCTTGGTTCTGAGCCAGAACTCTAACCACTGCACCACGGCTGCTCCTTACCACTGCGCCACCGCTGCTCATGCTCGGTTTGAGTATTTAGAACTTGTCATTTTATCAGGTCTAAATTTTTTTCTAATATGAAGATCTATATATTTTTAGATTCTACAGTAGTTACTGTTTAAGATAATGCAACTTTTAAAAAACCAATCTTTTATAACTTTTTTAGTAGTCTACTACCTTAATATTTATTGATAAATATAAGCTTTTATAAGAATAGTAAAAAAGGTTTTTATATATATATATATATATATATATATATATATATATATATATATATATATATATATATATATATATATATATATATATAAAAATAATAATAATAATAATAATAATAAAATATAACATATACATGCATACATACATACAAATATACATATATATATATATATATATATATATATATATATATATATATATATATATATATATATATATATATATATATATATATATATATATATATATATACTCCTGTTAGAATTCTGATACATCCCTACAAAAAATAGACATACTTATAACTCCATTAATTATGTACAAGTTTTTTATTGAGCCATCTTGAACATCATACCATGGATCCGAGGCATATACTTTCACATTATTAAAAAATTGAGCTTGGTTGTTTATTTCAGAAAAGACTGTTTCTCCATTAATTTTAATTGTGTATACATAAACTGCAATTTTTAATACTTGAGAAATCTCTATGTTAGACCACACATTTTTTCCAATTGGTTTTGTGTTAAAATATCTGTTAGCGTTTCCATTAATTGGTGCTGCAATATGGAGACCTCCTTTAGCATCTTCATGGAACCAGATGCCAGGAACTCTATCACCATAATTTGCAACATTAGATCCAATAGTGAAATGAACAACACTATGCCAACCAGCAACAAATTTATTCGGATTGATATCAAATGAAATTAAATACTCTTTATCTAACTTTGGAATTTCAGCAATAAGCTTTCCTTTTTCTAATAGAGTAGGGGCATTACCAATAAGATACTCTATATGAAAATAAAAAAACTAATTTAATGAATTACTTTTTTTGTAAACTTTTTACATTTTTGAATTAAATTACAAAGTAAGCTAAAATAAATTTTTAGGTATTAAATAACATCTAATCATTATGAAACAACCAATTATAGAGTTAAAAATGTACAGCAATATTATTGTGCATTTTTAATATGTTGTAGTTTGCATTATAAAGCCAACTACAACAACAACAACAACAGCAACAACAACAACAACAACAACAAAAACAACAAAAACAACAATAATAACAATAATAGCACTATTAATAACACTAAAAACATCAATAATAGTACAGTGAACACTCTTATATAAACAACTTCTCTATGAGTAACATTTTTTTAAAGCAACCTCTATACAAGCAACTTTTTTTAGTTCAACTGTTCTGTATAAGCAACTTAATTTTTTAAAGCTGAATATTTGAGTTAAGTTTAGGCTAAATCAGAAGTAAAATCAGCTGTTCACAACAACAAAATTATAAAAAATTTTGTTATTGGAATATATTTGTGTTTTTTGCTGCCAATATTGAGGTGAGCTTCTGTTAAATAGAATAGTTACTTGAATTTTATTAGTTTTTATTGATTAATAAATTAAACAACTCAAAGTTGTAAAAAATTAACCACAAATTGTAAATAAACAACCTCAAACTGAAAAAATTATGTTATCGGAATATTTTTGTATTTTGTGCTGCAAATATTGAAGTGAATTTATGTTAAATAGAATAGTTACTTGAATTCTGTTAGCTTCTGTTAGATAAATTAATTAATATTTTTGTGCTTTAAATTCAACCATAAAATTAGAATCAGAAGAAAAAAAGATGTACAATATTGTTAAAAGATAAACTATCTATTTTAAAGGACATCTATTTTAAATGGTGAGAAAACAAAGGACATTTTGTAATGAATATTAAGTTGCTAAATTTACAATAAGTAGAGTAAAAGAAAATAAAAAAAATTTAGAACATGCAACCAAAACGTATGTGAATCAGAGTAAGATTAAGCAAATGAAGACAATAAAATATGATGAAATTGTTGATATAGTGTTTACTTGGTTCTTGGAGCGGTGACAATGGAACAATTTAGTTCTGAATGAAATGATAAAATTAAAAGCACTCAAAGTAAATAGATTAAATAATCCACCGGAAACATTTTTTGTAAAATAAAACTGAATTTATTTATTCTACATAGTTTTGTTAGTAAAAGAAATAAGTAGAAATATTTTACTTATTTCTTTTACTAACTATACTGTAAGTTCAGTTAATAAAAGAAAAAATGGTAATTATTTTTATACTCCTTTTTTCCCTATAAGCAACTTTTCCCAATAAGAAACTTTTTTATTGAAATTGGTTCAAATGAGTTGCTTATAAAGAGCGTTCACTATATATTGCAATTATATTTATTATTATTATTATTATTATTATTATTATTATTATTATTATTATTATTATTATTATTATTATTACTATTATTATTATTACTGTAATTATTATTATTCAAAGCTTTTTAGAGAAAAATAAAGATAAACTTTTTTATCTGTTACACCAATTAAATTGCTATGCAATATTTTTTCTCAGTTGCAATTTGAATGTCAATTTCCTAAATCTTTAGTATTGTTTAGACTTTGTTACAGCTTTTTAATCCTAATTTCCTAAATCTTTAGTATTGTTTAGACTTTGTTACAGCTTTTTAAACATTTAGTAAAAAAATTTAAAATCTACAATATTCTATTGACATTTAATTTTACTTCTATATTATAAAAAATATTACATAACATAATTTAATTGGTGCAACAGATAAAAAAAGTTTATCTTTGTAGTTAAACCCATATAGTATATGGGTTTAACTATTATTTATTAAAATTTGTTAAAGTTATTAAGATCTTATAAACTTCTTTTAACGCGTTCATTAAATTTCTTTGAAATAAATGATCTATTAGTGTTTACTAGCAGTAAGCAACCCGTAATACGCGTTGTTAGTAAATAAAATTAAAAAAAAAAACGCGGATAGAAAAGCCTAGAAACTACTTTAAAAAAGCCTAGAAAATGACGTAACTCGACTAATATTAAATTAGCGTATTCATATTATCAGATTAGTTAAATGTTAGATTGATCTCTATTAAACAGTTACAAACTTAAGTTACTATCATTTTTGGACAAACGTATCCTCGCAGTCGGAAAGTCACATGGTTATGCAAAATAACAATATCGCAAGTTGTTACCATCTTGGGTGTGGGAAAATAGAGTTAATAAAGCAGGGACGGTTTAATTTTAAGCATTTGCGAACATTTTTTATGCTCATGCGTTACTTTAAAAACAACAACAACATAATTAACGTAATTTTGATTTTTGTTTTGTAATGGTTTTTTACCGTAACCTAGTAAAAAAGGTCATATCATTGCTTTGAAGATGTTTATACCAGATATGAATTCATAAACTGATAAAATATATGTTCAGGGAAAACACATTTAATTCGAAATACTTAAATTTGGTAATAAAAAACGCGGGAAAGTCGAAAAATGTTTTATAGCCATCCTTACTACTAAAATATAATAATTAAACATTTATTAGAATTTTTATGCCTTAAAGCTGTATATATTTAAAAAAAAAGAAGGCTTCAACATTATGATTAAAAAAAAATCAGAGTTTGGTTACTTTTTTAAGTTTAAAAATTTTGTATATCAAATCTTATATTTTAGCAATAAAAAAACATAAAAATGAGTCTCATGAAACGAAACTAAAAACATTATGCAGAATATGTGGAGAAAGTGTAGATAATGATAGTGTTCTTTTAACAAAACATATTGTTAGAATAGAATTTTGATATATATATATATATATATATATATATATATATATATATATATATATATATATATATATATATATATATATATATATATATATATATATATATATATATATATATATATATATATATATATATATATATATATATATATATATGAAAATTGCAATCTAACTGAATGTGTTTGCTTTAAATCCAATAAAGGAAGAAAAAAACAGAAAAAGAAAAGTAGAAGACCTTCGAGTATTAGTTATAGTGAAAATATTTGGACTAGACACAAAATAAATAACATACAATCTAAACTTTCACCTTAAACAAAACTTAATCTTAAACTGCAAGATATTAACTGCATCTTAAACCCTCATGTCCATCTTAGTGTTTGTATTATTTGCAATGACATTATGCATAAACCAATTATTATAAAAAACTGTCATCATTCATTCTGATCATCATGTGTGTTACACTTATTATTGAAAAACAAAATGCCTTAAATGTTCTTTTTCAATTCCAAGTGATGGGTTAATTTCATCAACAAATGTCATTGAAATGATAAAAAATTTACAAGAAGTATGCAAGCAAGGTTGTGGTAGATTGTTTAAAACCACACAACTGTCAGAACAAAAGAAACATCAAAAAACTTGTCAGAAAACTCAAATATCAAGTTCAACAACATTATCATTACCAACATTATGATCATCAACTTCACAAATAAACCTTTCAGATATATTTGCATTGGACTCAACTAGCATTATACCCAGAAATATTAAAGATGCTGCTCTGCATGTAATAAAACAAAAAATGTCTCAAACAACATCCAATGTAATTGAATTTCCGACAGGTGGATTAAAGGTAAGACTATTTTTACAAAAGCAGAGACTGTTAAATTACTATAACAACACAAAAATGCTTTTAATTTTATTATAGAAAACTATAGTATGATTTTAAATATTTTAAATAAATTACACAACATTTTAGCCCTTATGCTTCACATCAACACCAAAAGCCTACAAAGAAAGTTCAGATGTATGTTTACGCACAATTCGTAGACGACAATTACAGCTAAAACATAATATGAGCAAAACATGTGGAAAAAGCATCAGTTTTACAATCAAGCAAACTGCTACTCTTTTGAAATCTTTTGATGAAAATGAAATAGAATGTATTCTAAGCAAATTAAATATTTCAAAAGCCAAAATATCTGCTGAAGAAATGAACAGTTAAAAAGCAAACATGAGCAGTACTTATGTCAACATGAAAATATTATCAAGGTACACAAGATTGCAATTATTATATAGAACTCTTGAAAAGACAAATTCAATACTTTTAATAGTTAGTGATGATAAAAAAAACATTATTATTTTAGGTGGTTGAAAAACAACAATGTTAGATGTGCTTCTAATGCAAAACAAAGAAGTATGGCTAAAAAATGGTCATGTGATGATCTTATCGTTAAAAACGCTCCATTTATGGTTGAAAAAAAAATTCAAAAAGTTCTTATGAAATCAAGGAAATGCCATATGCACAGTGCCGGACCGTACTATAAGGCAAATAAGGCAGCAGTCTAGGGCCCCAACGTTTAAGAAGCCCCCAAAAAGTTGAAAATGAAGATTACTTTATAATTTTGAGGAAACATGCAATAATTTTCAAAAATTAATTAAATTTATTCTCGCGTAGTCGTAGAATCAGCCGCGTAGTAAATTGAAGAAAAATAAATATATGTGGGGGAAGAGGGGCCTCCACATCCATGTCTGCCTAGAGCCCCAAATCGTTCTGTCCGGCACTGCATGTGTATATATCGAAAATCTACAAGGACATATAACAAATGTACTAGATAGACTAGATAGGTACAAACAAATCTTTTTTTAAAAAATACTGTAACATACTACAATTAATTAAATTACTTAAAAATGGTACAATAAATTAAATGCAATACTATAAAAACAAAAAATTATATTTTCTTGTTATAATTTTAGCAACAACCTTTTATTATACAACAAGATTAAAGTCAACGAAATCCATTTAAAAATAAAAGGTGATTATGGAGGTATGTCATGTTATATATATATATATATATATATATATATATATATATATATATATATATATATATATATATATATAATATATATATATATATATATATATATATATAATAAATATATTATTTATATTTACACGTATATATATATATATATATATATATATATATATATATATATATATATATATATATATAATTAATATATTATTTATATTTACACGTATATATATATATATATATATATATATATATATATATATATATATATATATATATATATATATATATAATATATTATTAATATTTACACGTATATATATATATATATATATATATATAATTAATATATTATTTATATTTACACGTATATATATATATATATATATATATATATATATATATATATATATATATATATGTATATATATATATATATATATATATATATATATATATATATATATATATATATATATATAATTAATATACTATTTATATTTACACGTATATATATATATATATATATATATGTATATATATATATATATATATATATAATTAATATACTATTTATATTTACACGTATATATATATATATATATATATATATATTATATATATATATATATATATATATAATATACTATTTATATTTACACGTATATATATATATATATATATATATATATATATATATATATATATATATATATATCAAAAATCACTTAAAGACACAACAACCTTTGTGCATTTTAAAGACTTTTATGTTATGCCATTGTTTTCGTTTTATAACGAAAGTTTATTTTCCCCCAACTAAAATGGTAAAAGCTCGCGGCAAAGATTATGACGTATTTCCGACTGTAAGCACTTCTCTAAATACTAACAATCATGACTATTCCTACCCAACCCTTTCCGTCAACCAATGAATGTACATTTCACTGTTTTAATCCCAAAAAGCCAGTCAATGCTTGTACATTTAACTGTTTTCGTTACACATGGTTGATTGATGTAGGTATACTTTAATTAATTTAATTAGTTAATTTTACTTGTCAATAAGTATCATTTTCAATAAAAAGTGTTTTAAATTTAGAAAGGTACGCCGTTTACACGTCCGCCCATTATTGTGAATGTCTGCACTAAACTTTCTTTAATTAAAGTTTATAATCCTTTTAATTAAAATATATCCAGCCCTCGACAAAAGAAAATCCTTTAACTACTTAAAGCATCAACAACTCAAGACACTTGAATCAAGCACCAATTAATATTTGCAATAGTAAAAAAATGTTTAAAGCACAATGAGAACATGCTGGATTCGATAAATACAGAGAGTATCCAATTCATAATTTTACGCAACTTTAGATTTAAGTATACTACAATTTCTTTAATTCGAATTTTATAGTGGAAAATAAAAGTTCATTTCTTACGGTCGCATTTCGCGGTGATTGACATCTTTTTTTTTCTTTTTTTTTTTTTTTTTTTTTGATTTTAGGTGCCCCAAGAAGTCCTTACGGTCTTATCGCAGTGCACCGCGGAAGCGCATTTAACAGGAAGTTCACGCCTCCTTCCCAACTGATGTCGCAAAACTTGCCCAAAGGTGGGGTTTGAACCACGGATCTTACGTTTCTGAGGCAAGTGAGCTACCACTGCGCCACGGCTGGTTTCTGTTGTAAGAAATCTCAGAAAATTTATTGGGTGCGTGCAAAAATAATTTGGCATTTTTGATTTTTTAATACTTAAATAATAAAAGATAAATAAATTAAACTTTTTTAATTCCCTGGTTTTCTATGAATGGGTCCCTGGATCCCTGGTTTTCTATGAATGTTTGCCAATGTGCACAAGCTCTATAAATAGAATCCTTCAGGCAAGAAGTTTCTAATAGGTAGTTTGATCCATTTTTTCCAAAATTGAGTTTTTTCAATATTCGGATTTTTTATTTAAAAACATGTTTACCGTCTTTATATATAATTATAAAATTGTTAATTAAAGATTTAAGAAATACTTTGATAAATATTTGGATTTTTTTCTTTTTTTCTTGAAATAAAAAAAAATGCAACTTAATCTCTCCTAGAAACGCGCTCTTTAATTTTATGTTGCTCTGGACAAGCGTCGTCATGAAGAATTCAATTTAATGTTCTCCAGACAATCAGTAGAAATATTTTGCTTATGCTTTCCTAGTTAAGCATACCTTTGCAGTAACACTTCGGTAGAAAGCAATTTCTAAAATAGAATGTCAAGTACGCTTTCCCTCCCCCTCCTTCCACATACACACGCACACACTGAATAAATTACTTTTTTGGATAAAGTTCAGGCTTTAAAGCAGACTTGTGGAGCCGAATGTTTCCTTTACGACTCGGCCCTAGCTTCCAAGATATGTCCGGCTCGACTCCCGGCTTCGGCTTCAGGGTTCGGCTGCCAGAGTTAATGAACAAAAATTGGAAATTTATGAGTATTTTTTTAATCACATTTGCTTATGCAAATCCTAACCAATAACAGCAATTAATTAATAATTAACTTTCATGTTTACAAGGTGAATGTATAACAATCACTACTTTACTACCGCATATTACATTTAAAAAGAAAAATGTTTGGGTAAATATATATTTATTTCTATACGATAAAAAATTCAAATTTCACGTGTTCAAATTATGTAATTACGACTAAGTTAGTGCGAATTGATTTATTAAGAGGCAACTTTGAAATGTTTTAACTAAATAAAAACGATGAAACACATCAAGTGACGCTTCTTCACTTAATATGTAATTAAAATAAATGTCTGTTAACCAATCATTGACTTGATTATTGATAACTAAACAAACGCGTAAATTAGCCATGACAATTAATGAAACTAATTAATAAAGGAACGCTTCTTCACAAGCCAACAAAACTACTTAGTAAAATGACATGAGTAAAATTAGACATGGAGCAAACTCCAAAAATTTATATGTTTATACTTATATCAAATAAGGATGCTTTTCAAAAAATTGCGATGATTGGAGCCTGGGAACAAAAAAGCCCTAAAATTTTAGCTACACCTACCCCAAACGTGAGAGCAACAAGTTGATAAAATATTTTTTCTACTATTCTCAACCAAGTATATATTCATCGATAAATTTTAAAATTCACACAATAATCTCTTAGCGTTTAACAATTATGGTCTTATAAAATTTGCAGCTCCCTCAAACTGAGGGGGGTTCAAACTTTTTAGGGTCATAGTTTTTGAATGCTAAAAGATTATTGTGTCAATTTTAAAATTTATCGATGAATATATACTTGGTTGAGAATAGTAGAAAAAATATATTATTAACTTGTTGCTCTCGCGTTTGGGGCAGGTGTAGCTAAAATTTTAGGGCTTTTTTGTTCCCAGGCTCCAATCATCGCAATTTTTTAAAAAGCATCCATATTTGATATAAGTATAAACATATAAATTCCAGACATGGAGTTTGCTCCATGTCTAGAAGTTATGTACCTCAAACATCAAAAAATGCTGCATCCGCGCCTGAAACAATATATTCAATTCTGTGAGAATATTTCCATATATAATTTACTTGTCTTTTGTATTTTTTAATAAAGTATATTAAGAAATGGTCTTAAAAAATCATTTTAATTTTTATGACATTTTTAACTGCCGTAACTGTAAATGTTACTGTTGTAGTATGTTTTAATAATTAAATTAATATGTTTGCAATAATGTCATTTCGTCTACTTAGTTTATTATAACTTAATGTCACTGTTTTGAGACAATCTACTGAACTAACTTTTAAACAAGACGCATTTTTTGGTGATCAAAGCATAATATTTTGTTGAAACAAAATCGTTAATATATGCATTTTTATAACACTTTGATGAGACTGTAAGGTTTACCACCACCAAATAAAACAAAAAACTTGATTTCATTTAAAGAGTTATTAAAACTTATTGGTTTTCCGCTACCTAAAGTAATCAGTGACTCATTTGGGTACCTTTAAAACTATAAATTTATATATATATATGTATATATATATATATATATATATATATATATATATATATATATATATATATATATATATATATATATATATATATATATATATATATATATATATATATATATATATATATATATATATATATGTATATATACATGTATATATATTTATATATTAGGGTGTGCCAAAAAAAAAAGTTTTCCTTTAGTTTTTTTTTTCTGTTAAAAGTGAAAATAAGAAGATTTTTGAAAAATTATGAAGTTTGACCCTCCCCACGCCCTTTTTTAAAAGTTTTTTCCTCCTCTGCCACCCACTTTTTTAAAATTATTTACTTTTAGACTGTGATTTTAGTCTAAATATATAAATTTATTATTGCAGTTAAATATGTTTTGTATCAATATTGATCACTGTTAAAAAATAATCGATCAGTTGTAAGCAATAGTAAATAGAGAAAAAATGATGAGAAGTTGGATAATATTGTTGGCATATTATTGCCTACCCTTGAAGCAAAGATGTATAGTCAACTACCAACGAATGGAGATGCTGTACGCCATTATCTTTATCTTACAAGATTTGATTTGAAATTAACTGGTAAAAAAGAAGTTGCATATGTAGTTTGGGAAAAAGTTAATGTTTTTTGGAAAATGGAATTCCAATTTTGGAATTCCAACAAAACAGAAGAAAGATATTGTTATAATGATACTGCATCTTAGAGAAAACTTAACTAAAAATGCAGCTAAACTTCTCAGTTTTACTAAGAAACAATAGATTTTTTCTCTGAAACTTACTGTCGAATAAAATTCGACAGTAAGTTTCAGATGATATTAAGAAAACAATCATTTCACCCATGTACTCTTCCATTCACTGGGATTAAAAACTGAGTTTAATGGTAAAATAGAATGTTTGGCTATTGTAGTAATAGGAAAACCAAGTGCACCTGAAGGGAAATTGTTGTGTTTATCCAAAATTACTGATACAACTGAACGAAGTCAGGCAACAGCTCCCAAGGCAATGGCATGGAAACTAGAAAAAACACTAGTGGCAATTATTTTTGACACAACTCCATCAAGTTCAGGTTGGATAAATGATTCTGCAAAATTAATTGAAAAACACTTTAATAAAAAAATACTTTAGTGCGCCTGCCGACACCAAATTTTTTAAAGAGTTTTGTCTTATGTTTACTTATGTTTTGGAGAATGCAGATCTCCAAATTAAGAGCAATTTTGACACTTTAAATATAAGGTATAGCCTAAACTTTCATTAATTTCTTGTCAACTTGTTTTGCAATTACTCAATCTAAAACAAATAAATATACGGTGGCACAAACCTGGAGTCTTCCATCATGCTAGATGGGTGTGTACAATCTTGTACATATCAAAAATGTTTGCTTTTGCTGACCTGGCAGAGTATGAAGAAATTTTTATAGAGAAATTATCTAGGTTTGTAAATTTACTTTACTATTTTATGTGAAAATATGGCTTACGCGCCATATTTTCACATAAAATTGATGTCCCATTTAATGACTTGAAATTCTACAAAAAAATGCTTATTTATAAAAAATATTATTTATGAAAATGATGTTGCTGTTGCTACCCTGGAAATATTTAATTCAAATATTTGGTATTTAACCGAAGAAATTCCTTCTCTTTCATTATTGTCTGATAAGGTATCTGATCGTGATAAAACTAAAATTGATAAAACAATGACGAAAAATATAAAAGAAAACTGTGATCATCATATAGGCTTTCCACAATTTCCTCTTCTGAAGCAGTTCTAGTTTAACTGATTTAATTGGGCCAATCAGTTAAACAAGATATATAAACAATAAATCAAGCAACATTTCAATCAACATTTCAATCAACAATTTATTCGGATATTCAAACGAGGACAGCGGTTGGTTGGCAAAATAGTTATTTTTGAAATTTTTATTAAATTTTGCTATTTTTTAGATCCAACATGACATACATTTAAAAAACTTTTTTTTCTTCTGTTTAGGGTCTCGTTCCAAGTTTCAAGCTTAAGGTGGCCCCCCTAAATCTCATTTAAGTGTCTTATATGTCTTTTATATATATATATATATATATATATATATATATATATATAAATCTTTCTCCGAAGAAAAAATAGATAAGTTTATATGCCACGGCTTCTTTAAATTTAAATAAACTCTAAAAAACGTAGCTTACGTATTACCTAAATTTTAAAGCGGTCACTTATTTTGTTAATCTTTTTTTTACTATAACTTTGTGAGATCAAATAAATTAGTTTTGAATTTACAATACAGTACTGAAACGCCGCGATAAACGTTGCACAGAAAAGTTTTAATTTCTTAAAATTATTCAGAAGGTGTTTTGGATAGATTAGAAACGTTTTGAAATGTTAAACACTTTAATTTTAAAAAAATGTGTAATTGACCTACCCAACTGTACAGGTACCGTGGTTCAGCTTGATTGAACGAAATATGTATTATAATACAACTTGCTTGTTATTATGTTTTTTTAGCATTTACCAGACCCGACGAAACTGGTTTTTAAGTGGGGAAAGGGGGGTATTTTCTGTATCTAGAAATTGTTTAAAAAAAAAAATGAAATAAAATAAATGAGGCGCCGTGCCCCGTAGCCCCCTCGGTGGCGTCGGCCATGTTTACTTTAAATGTAAATTCAAAAAATTGATTCTAAGTAAAGATAAAAGTTTTATTTTGTAAACATAAAATTATTATCGATTTAAAATATATTACTTACCTTTAGCTTGGGCAACCACAAAAAGAAAAAAAACTAAGAAAATCTAAAATAAAAAACATATATAGGAGCATATACACTTGTAAAATGTTTAAACTATTATATTATACTTGTATAAATTTACACTGCCGGCCTCTGTATATATATAAATTTGTGTATATATATATATATATATATATATATATATATATATATATATATATATATATATATATACAAATATATAGTATAATAATTTGAACATTGCATCATATATTCATATATATAATAAAATAATTTATATTAAAATGTATCTTTTGTATCTTTATATCATGTCAAAATGTTTTATTTAAATAAAACATTTTGACATGATATAAAGATACAAAAATCAACAAACTTTCTTTTCGCCAAAAAAAAAAAGTCTTTTGGAAAAAAAAAAGTCTTTTGATGAAGTTTTTTTGAAATTTTTGACAATCGATCGTTTAATTTCAGAAATTGAACTTCTTGACTCCTTTAAGATATTCAATATCTGATTTTTAGTCGTTTGGCATTTTTATTGAACATTTCAATTAAGTTGCTTCCATAATAACTCAAATGGGATAAAATCGGAAGATTGAGCTGGCCAGTTTATATCTTTAAAGATTCCTCATCTTCTTGATCTTGAATATAGTTGCGACAGAATCTAGAACTATGTTTTTCTGCATTTAATTTTTACGAGATGAAATAGCATTTTCTTCTAATATTTTTTATAATATTCTTTTATCGTTATTTCGTCATTTTTTACAAGATCTCCCCCCAGTCTTACGGACTGGGTGGAGATCTTGTAAGACTGGGTGGACTGGGTGGACTTTTTACAAGATCTCCACCCAGACTCACGGACTGGGTGGAGATCTTGTAAAAATTCATCTTTTTTTTCACGGTGCTTCTCATGAACTCATCTTTTTTTTCACTGTGCTTCTCACAAATATACGTCTTTGATTACCGAAAAAATCAAATTTGGAGTCAAATGTCCACAATACATTTTTTCAATCTTCTTTTGTTTTCAACATGCAAAAGTTGTAAACAAAAGTTTCTTTACAGCATCATGACTCTAAGACGCTGTTTTCTCCTATTTACAAATATTACCTCTGAATGACTTTAATTAAACTGGTCGTTAATTTGGGGCTGCCAATCTTCTATTGTGTTAATTCATTAATGCAAATGACTTATCTTGATTTAATGTTGTGGTTTTAGGTTTAGGTGCTCTTTTTTTATCTGCAAACCCACTTGTTTTTATTTTATTGTTATTATTTTTTATTTCATTTATTTTAGAGAATCCTTAACAATAGCCAAACTGGATTTTCTGCACATTTTTTTAAAAATTTGTAGAAATTTGATTTAAATGAAAATTTCGATCAAATTCTACATCTAATTTTCACTAATACTAAGTTAGAACTAACATAACCTTTCAAATCATTATAGTATATCATATTTAAACAATTTACATAACAAAATTTCTTACCATCTTCAAAGTTATTAAACCAATGATTAATGTTTATTTCAACTAAATGCAACGTTTTTATAGTGTGTTAATATCTTTTTCAAGATCTTGCAAATAAAAGGTTTTTAATTATATAATGATGCAAATATGAGTAGTAAATAAGTAATAAAAGATTAGTATAAACATATGTATTGATGCAAAAAATAACTTTTTTCTAACAGGCTATAATAAAAAGCTTAAAATCATTACAGTAATACGTTATTGCAAATTAATGCAAGTTAATGGCAATGTTTATAAATATCTAAAAAATTAAAAAGATGATTCAAATACTCATGTGTAGAGTGAGGAAGAGTGAGTAAACGTAAACGCCATTTATTGTTTTATTAATTGTCTCTTTTTGCTGTAAAATAAATGTAACGCAAAAATAAAAAAAACGTCACGCAGTTTATACAACTGCTTCTAATTTAGGTCTTTTTGTCGGCATGCTATAGTTTTTTTGGTACTAATTGTATTAATTTTTTTTAAAGTATTAATTATTATTTGAATTAAAGTTTATATGTAACTTACTCAATATTTCATACAAGAAATAATGATATCATTACTTTTTTAAATCAAATACAATTATGAGATGGTTTTAAATTGACGTAACTGCAAATATAACTCATTCGAATTAGTTATATAACTCATTCGAATGGCTTTTTCCGAGAAAGGTGAAATTACTTGTAGATCTAAACGAAATTGGTCGTAAATCTAAAAATATTAAACTTCCTATTTGGTTGGGGAAAAAGGTTTTTACAAATTCCGGTGTTATCTCTGTATCAAGCAAGACTATCAAGCATAAAATTGACGCAAAAAAAAAAAACAGTCTACTTGCAACGGCCATCTATCTTAAACTTGGCTTTAACTTAAACTTGGCTTTATAAAACAGTTTGTTAAAATATTAAAAACTATTAATAATTGCTTTCTGTACAGTATTATTCATATATATTCTGAAATAAACTTTCATGGATATTTACAAATACTAATAAATAATAATCTCTATAAGCTATAGAATATATATATATATATATATATATATATATATATATATATATATATATATATATATATATATATATATATATATATATATATATATATATATATATATATATATATATATATGTAATATAGCAGTTTTATTTTTTATAACGGTTTTTAATATACTTGATAACGAAGGTATCAATATTCCCTCGAAATATCGTAAAAATAAATATATTTTTAACAAATAGATATTAAACCATAAAAAGAAGTTTTATTTAAAATATTAATACGAATAAAATCTATTGAAGATGTCAACATTTAAGATTTTACATTTTCTCTATTTATGTATTGTTTTTTTTATTTTCTATATCTAAATAGTTTCATTAAAATCAGTTTTTTTTTAACTTTTCTTTTTGCAACTTGTTACAGTAGGCAACAAGTTACAAAAAGTTCTAGGTTTGTCACTACAGTAAGAAAACGATTTTTTTCATGGGCTTCAAATTAACTTACAAATGATAAAGAATTTGTTAATACAAAAAAAAAAAAAACGTGTAGCAAGTAAAAAACAGCTTGGTTGTTGTTTGTGGTTGTTTTGAGAAACTTTATTGGAAATAAAAAGGCAGATAGCTGTGCAAATTGAGTTGTTGGAATGTAAAGTTTTAGTGATCTTCGATACAAACTTTATAAATAGTAATCTTAGCCACTGTTCTGAAAATTTCGGAATAAAAAACAAAAAAAAACGTTTGCACAATGAATTTAAAACTATTGTTAGGTTATTAACAATAATTTTAGCACTAACACATAATGACAGACAACTTTTGAAACATCAATTGAAATAAAGATGTTCAAACTAAAGTGTTGCAACACGAGGGTTAGAAGATGGTATAAACCCAATGGGCACCGGACCAAAAAAAGGTTTAAAAGATGTTCAAAAGACGTCAAAAACGTGTAAAAGTCTTTTTTACGTCAAAATGAGAATAAAAAAATGTTGTAACAATGACTAGATTAGACCTCTAAGTTTTTCCGTTATTCTACACGAATCAGAATTCATTAAATGAAACAGTTAAGCAAAATGTTAAAAAATCGATAGCTTTTCGCTAACTTAAAAAAGCTAGCGATCCTCGCGTCCAAATCGTTGTCTTTATCGTGACGATTATAGCTACTATTCGCTAGCCAATTTCCCACCGGAATGTTTACCATAAACCCTGTAGATTCCGTTCTACACTTCCAACACTAAAATCTTAATCAGGGCCAGAAAAAGGGGGGTGCATGGCCATGTGACACCTCCCCAAATACTAAATCCTAGTCAATAAAAAATGAGTTGAGTTACCTTGATCTGTTAATCAAAATAAATTCCTTGTAGAAATGATACTTTATACATAATTTGTAGACTTAAGTTTTCGCTAGCAATAATAAAAAATGGTTTAAAATCGTTTTAACTATAGAATGTTGGCCTGTACTTAGGGATGGCAATCCCGGGATCCCGAAATCCCGGGATTTTGAACAAATTGTTCATTCCAAAATCCCGGGATTAGCCTCCTATATTTCCCGGGATTTCGGGATCGTCAAAAAAAAAAAAAAAAGTTAATAAAGTTTAAGCTTATAATTGTAACTAAGTAATTTGTACATCGTTTTTGGTATAGTAGCTGTTTGGTTGCGTAACTGTTTATTCTCTTTGTAATGTTTTCCTTTTAAAACGCTCTCTTTCTGTATTTTATTAAAAACGAAAACTCAAAATATTTTTGCTAGTCTGCAAAAATACGATCAAACATAATTTGAATTTTCTGCTTTCATATGTGTGCGCAATTTTAATTCTATTTTTATAACCATTCATTTTAATTCCATTCGTGTGCGTGATTTAAATTCCATTTTTATATCTATTAATTTTAATTTCAAAAGTGTGCGTGATTTACTAAAGTTTTTTTAACGTCAGTTTCATTAATAAAGTTATCAAAAAAAAGTGGGTTTATTAAATTACAAAATTTTCTTAGCGTCCTTTTAATTAATGAAGTTATCAAAATACAAAAAGTTTATTCAATAAAATATATTTATAGTTATTCAAAGAAGAAATTGGATTTACATAAACTCAGTTAGAATGATAAGTCTGATAAAGAATATGTAACTTGAAATAATAGATATAAATTGTTAAAATATACTAATTTAGAATTATCTTGTTTTATCTCCACTTTCTGAAAAAAATTAGTAAATGATAGTGTTGTGTTCCTCAAAATAATGTCTTTCTACTGAATTTTTATACCTTTTACAGATCAGAATTCAAAAAATATTTAGATACTTTTACTATCTTCTGAGCATTCGAAAAAGCGCAATACAACTATTAAACCAATGTTTTTTTATTAAAAGCACTGCACAGTGGGAAATCAGATGGCCAAAAATCAGAAAAGTAACTTGGTTCAATAATTATGTCTGATAGTGGGTTTTGTAACTAATACCCTCACTAAGAATTTTCCAGTTTATGAAATTCTAAATGTGGCAGGCTCAATTGTAGTGGCTTCTTGAAGTTAGATTTTTTTAATGAATTTTCGATAAAATTCTCAAATTGCTGAATTTTAGTAATTATTTTTTTTTTAATATATAGATCATTGAAGAATTGAGAATATATACATCTTTGGAAAGATTATAGTATAGACAGTTAAAAATGAAAAATAAAAAATTTCTTGAAAAGGTAGGCAGTAAAACTTTTAGCATTAAAAGTAAAAAATTCATCACAAAAGTACTAAATTTTAAC
Source organism: Hydra vulgaris (assembly GCF_022113875.1). Lineage (NCBI taxonomy): Eukaryota > Metazoa > Cnidaria > Hydrozoa > Anthoathecata > Hydridae > Hydra > Hydra vulgaris. The sequence continues at coordinate 13,360,670 of NC_061163.1, read as the reverse complement.
TTTGATAAAGAATTAAAAAATTGTTTCAATTTGTACCTTTTTTCCATATTTTGATATTTTTTAGTCTATAGTATCTACTAACTCCCCTGCGAAGTGTAGCTGCGATCATCCGCGATCTTGAGAGCTAAATAGTTTTGAAAAATTGATGCTTTTTTAAACAAATAAAAAACTTCGATAAAAATAATTTTTTTCATTCATTAAAAAAAGTAAAAAACATACAAACTACTTTAAAGCATGAAAGACCAAAATAAATTTTTTTTTCATGTTGTTACTGAAAGAAAAAATTTTTATTTTAACTTCATGAGTTTATGGTTTTAAAATGCATAACTAATTTAAGAAAAAATAATTCTTAAGTGCATTTTTAATGTCCCACTAATCGACCAAAACCACATGAATTTCTAAATGATGTTAAAAAGTTTCTTTTTACTTTGTAAGTTTATTGTTGTGAACTAAGATAATGGAGGAAATCAATTTAATACAAATTGTGCAATGTTTTCAGCTTTCAGTAAATACTTTTGAAAATGTAAATAGTGGGTTTAAATACATTACTAGAATTCAAGTCAGAGAATACAAAATAAATACAATAGCGAGAGAAAACGACGTCTGAAGAAGCTTTTGTAAATTTCTTGCATAACAAACCTTCCGGAAGTGTTTCTAAAAATACCCATAAGGAAGCACCATTCAGGTTTCCATCTTATCGAGTAATTTCTGAAATAAAAAACAAGCGCTCACGCCTTAAAACATCCATTAAAGTTACTGAAATAAAGGCCAAAGTTAAACTACAGGATCTTATGGATCATACATCCAAAAGACTTGTGAAACTACGGGAGAAGAAAATTTTAAAAGTTTTGATGATAAAAAGAAAGACATTGATGAATTAATACTAATTAGTTGTCAGGGTATAGATGAAACATTAAGTCACTAAAAATGCTATTAACGTTTTAATAATTCCAATCAAAATAACCTTCAAGATTCGGATCTATTAGTCACAGTAACATCACCTCTTCGATTACATGTGCAATCAGATTTAAACAATCTTTTATGGAATAACATAATGTCTCAAGGTATTAGATTCTGTAGACCAATTATACTGGAGTATGTAAATGAGAATAAAGAAGTTGTATTAAAAATTAAGGAAGAAATTGAAAAAGAAACTCTTAATTTATATCCTGATAAAGTTTACCTTTCAGGACATAAGTATGTTTTTATCAACTATAGTTGTCGAAGAAGTCTCCGTTACATCACGGAGACTTCTTCGACACAATGTTGTCCGATTTGTCACGCCACACCTAACATGATAAGCGATTTAAAAAAAGGTTTGTTACAAATAAGCAGGCATTGTGCTATGACATTTGACCACTTCATGCTTGTATTAGGTTTTTTTTAATTTATTCATGTTTCATATAGACTTGAAAAAAACTTGGAAAGTAGAAAAGGTTTTCAAAAAATCAATATTTTTTGATAGAAAAAATTATACATGATAGGATGTTTGAAGAATTTGGTTTAAGAGTTGATGAACCAAAAGCTGGTGGATCAGTTACTGGAAGTAGTAATCCGGGAAATTTATGCACATGAGCTTTTTTTGATCCTCTATTACTCAGCAAAATTTTAGAAATGGATGAAGAAATTATCAGATTACATAACATTGAAGAAATTATCAGATTACATAACATTGAAGAAATTATCAGATTGCAAAGACCCAAATGATCCGGAAAAAATTGATAAATACTGCAATGATACATATAAGAAGTTATTAAAGATATATGATTGGTTCAAGTTCCCAGCTTCCATTCAAAAAGTATAAGCTCATGCTACAGAAATTATTATTAATTTACCAGTTCCACTTGATTTAATGGGAGAGGAAGCAGTTGAATCTCGACAGAGATTTTATAAATTTAATCGTGAACATCATTGCAAGAAACAAACTTACTTGACATTTTCATTCTAGGTATACGTACTTCTGATCTCCTAATTAGTTCAATTTCATTAACTAAAAGTTAACTAAAAGTTAATTGTGGTAGGCACAATTAACTAAAAGTTAATTGTGGTAGGCACAATTAACTAAAAGTTAATTGTGCCTACCGGAAAAAGTTAAAAGTTTATTAGCAGTTTATAGCGATGATAAAGAAAAAGATTCATCTGAATTGGAATTAGATAACTTAGGTGAATTATATTTAAATGTTGAAATTAATAACTTAGGTGAATTATATTTAAATGTTGATAAAGTTGACGAAAATCTAGAATTAGATATAGAGGTAGAAGAATAAAGTTCTAAACTGTATTATCTGTTTAATGTATAACTTTATATTTATTTGTCTACTATATAAATTTATTAAGTATATAATAAAATATTTAAAAAATTGCAATCATTCAGTTCAAATTATTAGAGTTTGCACACAAGATTATCCCAAAAGTTTATTTATTTGTTTGTTTTTTTATTATTAGTTTTATTATTATTTGTTATTTATTGAAAATTAAAATAACAGACTTTATTTCTCATTATTTAATCTGTTAAAGTACGAAAGATATAACTGTAGTAACTATAATAAAGTTTTCACCATCCCCAAAATGAGGGGCTTGTAAACTTTATATGATCATAACTTTTAGAAAATAAAAGATTATCTAATGAAAGCAAAAACCTGTCAATGAATTTGAGTTTAGTATAAGATAGCATCAAAAATCTGTTTTTAGACTCATTGCTCTCATATTTGGGGTGAAGCGGGGCTAACTTTTTGAGGTATTTTTGATCCCGAGGTTGAAACACCACAATTTTTTTTTGAAATTAATATATTTTGAATCAAGTATGAACATTTTGTACATTGAAAAATTATCCATTATTTAAAAAATGTCCAAAAGTATTAAATATGAAAAATCCAACTGGTGCGCCAGTGCTTAAGTGGATTCCCCTGCCCCCCTCCTGCTGCGCCTAATAGCTGGTTAAACATTAAAATTAAAAATATTATATTAAGTCTCTATTTTACTCATTTAAAGCTTAATATCCACATAAATACAACGAATATATTTTTGGCCACCTATTTCAATGGAATGTTCCCACTGTGCACCGTTAAGTCGTACAAGGTAAAATGCGAACTGCGAACCGCGAACTGCGAACTGGTAAAATGCGAACTTTTTTGCAAACCATCTTCCTATTGGTTGTTAATGATGTAATATTTTATTTCTGTTAAATAGTTCATTTAGCGGTATATTTTTAGTACTCTTAAGCTAAAAAATGAATTAAAAAAAATAAAAGGAAATTAAGTGAAACTAGGCAAATAGAATATAGATTTTTTTTTTTTTTTTTTAATTATTTGATAAACTGCCTGCCCAAACCAAACCCTCAGTCGATTTAGCAGCACTCCGGTGCGAGTCAACCTATAAGATAGTCGATGTTAAAAAATAAAATTTTTATTTTTAATGAAGCTTTAATAAAATTAAAAAAAAAAAAAAAAATTTGTTTTAAATAAAGCTTTAAAATAGATAATTAAGAATTAGAGAGTTTTTTTAATATTATTTTCATCTTAACAATAATGGTCTTTAAAATATAATGATTTGGTTCGCAAAAAAGTTCGTATTTTACCGGTTCGCAGTTCGCAGTTCGCGGTTTGCAGTTCGCATTTTACCGACAACCCCGTTAAGTACCAAATACTTTACATAAACCCCCTTAAAAAAACAATAATATTATTTCCCTCCCGGTTGTGATTCATCTATAATTAGTGATTATGATGAAATTTATTCTGAGTTTTTAGTTTTGATTCATTGTTGTAATTTGGTATTTCTGATTTATCAGAAACTTTTAAAGTATTAAAAATTTTTAATTTCAATTTTTATTAAAAGATCTAATATATTTTTGATAATAATTTAACATATAAAATTGCGATTTTATTGCGATATTTCTCTATTTAGATATTGTAGTTACCAATATTTCTACAATATATTGTTAGCTATGGATAATTAGCTACGTGTAGCGTTGGACCTAGTTACTACATAATAACAAACAGGGCCTTCGAGAGCGCCATTGGCGCCCGGGTCAAAAACGAAGAACGGTAGCTCACCTTCTTAGCTGTAGCTCACCATCTTAGTCAAATCTTCTTCAATCGAAATAATCAAAAGATCAGTTACGCGATCCTGGCCCATGGTTGAACGGAGAGAGTTTTTTACAATCTTTAGTTTACTAAAGATTCGTTCACTCTCAGCAACTGACACAGTATAGAGTTGAAAATCCGGAGCAATATGCAAATGTACGGAAAAAGGCGTTCAAGCTTCTTTTCGAAGATTTGATTGAGCAACTGCAGTTGGTTTCCTTGCTTAAAAGTTGTTTTGCGGGCATTTTTAAAACGTTGATCTTCTTTGTTTACATCTCTTGGATAAAATCGTGCAAGTTTGCAAGCTTTATTTTGAACGGAAAGATCATCATTACCCAACCATATGAATGAAAACATATTGTCAATCATCCTGCTAGCCTCAAACCTTGAATCAACTTGCTGATTTAGACTATCTAAACCAACATTAAAAACGTTCGCTTCGAATTCTTTCGTTTGGCTGTCGTATAAATAGGCTGTGTTTTATGCTTTATCGTGAAAGCGCTTTAGCTTGCGCTTTCTTTTAACAGCACGTTCAGTTTTAAATCCTAGCGGTCCAGCTACAGCTACAGCCTCTTGAAAAATTTTCCAGATCTTCCAGCAGCTGCCTAATCAAATGTAGCTTATCATCGATGGTAATGGCCTCAGATTGTAGAAGACGACAAACGTCATTAACAGCAGTAAGGGTTTTGTACCAAATCGTAATTAGAAGTACAAATTCAAAAGATGATAACCATTTTTTTAATGCCTTTGCTTGGCTAAGCTGCTCACTGGTCAGATTTAGATTTTCAACGGCAATTTTAAGAGCTGCCAGTATTTCTCTTAATTTTTTGGCAAGTGGTTTGATTGCGTCGGTACAAGAACTCCATCTTGTCATAGAAAGTTTATGCAGTGAAATTCCTGTTGCTTCAGTGCGGATCTTCCATCAGGCAGAGCTTGCTCTAAAAAATACGTATAAAGATTCAACATTTTCGAAAAGTAGTTTGACCTCAATGGCTGATTCAACTGCGTTCACATTATTAAGGCTTGAGCTCCCTTGTAAGCACCTGGCATATTGGATCCAATATCGTATCCCTGACCGCGACAGTTTTGAATATCCAAACCTAGCCTTGCAATTAAATTAGTGATAAGCTTGGCTATATCGAGTCCTTTCTTCTTCTCGAAAACTTTAACACACAAAAATCTTTCTTTGATTTGCCAGCAATTATTTTCTCTTTCACAGAGTAGAAAACAAATAAAAAAGGTAATCTGCTCAGTGTGAGATGTATTGGGGGTACCATCGACTATGATGGTGAAGTAGATACCATCCTGGATTTCTTTGACAGCTGCATTTCGGATGATACCACCGCATTCTCTGATAAACTCATTTTGAGACGATGGTGAGAGGTAATGGGCACACATTCTGGAGCCCTCTTGTTGATTGCGTCTCACATCTTCCAAGTGGGATGCAATAACAGGGTTGTGGCAACCAATAAGCTCCATATCGGCAAGCAAGTTCTCATTTCCATTCCCATTCACGTGTGTTGTTTCGCCTTGAAATATAGTTGTATATAATAATTATAAGTAAATTATTACGATAAATATATAAATAATTAAAACTGATATTGAGAGAGCTTTATAATAAGGTACCTAGAAAAACTAAATTGCTAGAAGCCAAGAAAAGAGTCACATCCAAAATTCCACGAATAACTGTTCTCCATTTAGCTGTCTCAGAATTGATTCGTTTCTAAAGCTCTGAATCTATACCAATGGAGCTGGTAAGACGAATGTATGCCTCCAATCGGCATAGAACTATTTGTGCAATGGGCTGGATTGATGTTGCTTCACACGATCTATGAGTTTCCTCCATTGATCTTTAGCTCCTCCGTACCAACGAAGAAGTTACGATTCTCCGCTTTTGAATACTGCTTTTGTGCCCAAGAGAGAGCAAGGAAAACAGTAGAGAGCCTTGGAGGTAGAGCTCTAAAATAAAAAGTCTCTTTCTACTTTTTCCTTATTAGGCAAAGATTGATAAAATACATTTAAAGGAAAGATTCTTTTCTTAGAATCACGGGGATAATCTTGTTGCTTCAAGGAACTTGAAGGTGGTACCTTTAAAATGTTTACATCTTGATCTTTTTGACACAAAAAAACTGGGCACAAAGAAGGGTCAGCATAATTTGTTACCAAGTTAGTTTCAGCATCACATCCTCCTCTGTTGGATGAAGTTTCTTCTTCTGACTCTGATGAGTCACTTTGAAGTTCATTTAATTCATCTTCAGGTGAATTGTTTGAGGCCCCAGCATGTTCACAGTTCTTCGAATCACACATTTTGAATGCAACAGGTGATCTTGAAAAAAGAGGAGAGGTCATTGGTTCCTCTTGATACTCATAGACTGACTGGAAGTCATGGTCATTATAAAAGGGATCCTTAAAAAAAAAGTTAGTAATAACAACAAAGATAATACCAGAGAAAAAAATATGATACAAAAAACATTTAACTTACTGAAGAGCTTAATTGAGTTTTTGGAGAAGAAGCGTTCTCTTTAGTCTGTGTGATTGTTTTAAATCCCATATCCTCTAAAGTCTGTCTATTTTTTGCTTCTTCTGCTGCTTTTTTAGTAGCTTTAGCACGGTTTTGAACACCAGAAGATTTCTTTCGATTCATTTTTTAAAAACACCTAAAAAGTTTTGTATTTTATAATTAGTTTGTAAACAAAGGATTTTAAAAACATATTTCCGCATTTATACAGGTTGAAATTTTTACTTGAACAACTCAAACTTTTTTATATAACAATCGGATAAAAGAACATAAATTAGTTTTATTTTACTTACGGTTTTGGCGTCGAAGTGTTTGTAACAATCACTGATACTTGTATATTTGTTTATCGATGGCTACATTATGTAGCTATCGATAGCTACATAATGTAGCTTCTGTTAGCAACACATTGTAGCTTTTTAGCTATCCTATTTTTTAGATAAATGAAAATTTAATTTAAACCAAAATTAACAAAAATTTAAACCAAGTTAATAAAAATTAAGAAAAAAATATACCCGCCAGTAAATAATGATGAAGCCTTCATCATTTTTGGTGGTATAAATAGACATCTAGCGCTTATTTACAATAACGATGCTTTGTGTAAAGTTGACTAAAAAAGCCGGCTGCGACATCAGTAAGTATATAAGATAATAATATATGCAATATTAGAATAGTATACCATTCTATCATTTTTTGAATGTTCGCATTGTATTTTTAAATATTACTTATTCATATTTATTCCATATATAAATGGTATAAATATGAATAAGTAATATATAAAAATACAATGCGAATATTTGCTAACTCATCGATGGCTTTTCTAGTTAGTGATCATCGTGGCAAAAGACCGCTTGCTGTGATTTCCTACTGGGAATATGTTAAAAGTTTGTGTAAGCCAAAAATTTTTTTTTTTTTAAATAAATACATTGTGCAATTTAATATTTGTGTCATTCCTTTAACCAAAAACTAATGCGAGCTAGGTTCAGAATGGAATTTTTAATGAATGTTATGAATATAAAGTACTTTAAAAAACTTTATAACATTTCATATGATTTAGTCAAACAGGAGGAAATTTTTTATTAAATACTGAAACCAAAGTTCATGTTTTGATTCTACTAAGAACTTATATTTTATCTTTAACCATAACTTGGTTCAAAATTAAATAGGTTATATAAATATTGTTAATAGTTTTTAATTATTTTAAAAGTTAAATAATTTTCAAATTAAAATATTTTTCATTCTTATTTAAACTAATTTCATATGTTAAACAATATTTAAGAAATTCAAACACACTTAAATAAGTTCAAGAATAGAGGCGCGGATATCAAATCAAATCAAATCAAATATATTTCGAAATAAGTTAAAACATTTCAAGGAAATTTACAATAGTACAAGTACTAATATAAAGTAAATACCTCAATATACAACGTAACGATATAGTCAATGATGAAAGTAATAATAATAACTGTTATTAATAATACTAATAATAATAATAATAACAATAATAGTAATAACAAAAATAAAAATAATAATAGTAATAACAATAATAACAAAAATAATAACAATAATAACAATGATTGTGATAAGAACAATAATAGCAACAACAACAACAAAAATAATAACTATAACAATAATAATAATAGTAACGAAATAATAACAATTATAATAAGAGAAGAATTTCATAAATAAAGACAATAACAGCAGCAACAAAAATTTAGTAAAGAGTGATGGCAACAACAACGATTTAGAATAGATGAGAAATAGAAAATTTTTGAATGAAAAGAAATAAAATAAAGAATGCCAACCCATTCGTACTAAAATTAATAATATTAGTATAGATAGTTTAATAATAAAATTTAAAAATGGCAGATAGAAAACCAGAGAAATTAGATGTAGATAGATAAGTAGAGAATTTCAAAATGTTAAAAATATCAAATTAAAAACTGAAGGATTACGAATTGACATATATAGTAAAGAATGTCAATATTAGTTGATAGAAATATTTAATTGTATTTTTTTACCAGATAATTAAAAAGCTTGATTTTGAATTCAGAGATTGAATTAAGAGATTTTAGATCAGGAGGTTCCATGAGCTAATACATTGATATTTAATGGATTTATTTCCATATTTAGCAGATTGGTGTTTTGGAATAACTAAGTTTAAGCTACTTATGGAGCGAAGAGGATAGTGACAATTTGTAATTGAAAAGAAATTGTTGAATGATAGGGGAAGGTTTTTGTGATGATAATTCCAGACAAATAGGCAGTTGAGGAATACCACAAGGTTGCTTATTTTTAATATTTTGGAGATTAGATATAGTACATTAGATTTAGGGTTATTATACTGAAAATAAATTATTTTCTAGGCTTTATTTTGGAGATGGGACAACCTTAAAATGATTTGTTTATGGGATTGTCCCATGGCCTTCTATAATAACAGGCCTTGACATCGCGCCACACGCCGCAAAAACTGAAGGCCGATTAAACTTTGATTGCTTGTATATTTATATAAAGTCTTACTAATCGCTTTTAATACTTTGTCAATACTTTCTTATTCGAATCTTTAATAAAGACAAAATTATAATAAGAAAACTAAAATCGTTTGAAAAATGTTCATACTTTAACATATTTAAAAATGTTAAAAGAATTTTTTTTTTTTTGCTTACAGAACATAACTTGAAATAAAGTAACATCAAAAAATGTCAAATAAAAACAAAAACAAAGTCAATTCATTAAAAAACTTTTTAGTTTTATGTATCTCTTATTATGTATCAAATAACTATTTTTAAATTTAAATACATCTAGAGACATAAAACAAAAGGAGAATTAAAACCTGAAATTCAAAAAAACTATGACAGCTTTAGTATTTTTGCTTTCGATTCTCTGCTACTATTAGGAGTAGAAATTAGTGCATAATTCTTCAACAAAATATTAGAATATATTCTGCATTGTCTCTTTATTATTTTAAATCTATACTTGGCTGCTATGAATTGAAACTGAGTTACACAAAATGTTCTGCATAAAGGTCCAGTGGCACCTTGAAAAAATAGAAAACAAAATATTGACCATTGGACGAGAGTATCAGTAGGAATTTCAAGTCCACCTCTGTTTAAGCTATTCAGATAATCTCCATATTCGTTATAATAACTGGTTGTATCATCATAGATATTTATTTCATTTTTTTGCTATGTAAACGATAGTTTACGATAATGTCGATATATTAACGATAATGTCGATTTATTAACCAAGCTTTCAAGATCATGCAAATTATCCAGCAATTCTTTTTCATCAGTAGAAACATCTCTGCAACATATGTCACAAATTTGACCATCAACACCATTAACAGGAATGTCTAGTTGTAATATCAGTTTAGTATGTTGAATATGTATTTTTCAAGTACAGATTTAGCATTTATGAAGTATGTACCCCCAGACCCCTGACGAAGCTTAGAAAAAGCTTTTTCAAGAGGATCTGTTGAAAACCAACCTAATAAAACATATTTGGATCCAGTACTCAATAACGTTTCCACAAGATCAATGAAACCATAGCATGTATGTTCTATTGCAGTACTGGTATCATGTGTAAGCTGCTTAAATCGCTTACCTGTAGGTTTCATAAATTTTGCCAAATCAGCAGTATCTCGCAGCAGTTGTAACTGTTGATCATCAATTGAGTGTATTTCTCCGCGCAATTCATTTCTAAATCGAATTCCAGCACCAGGTGCTTTGACATTAACAACACTCCAAAAAGGAATAATTTTTTCAATAAATACAGCAGTACCTTCAAATTCTTTATTTTCAATGTCTGGATGTGTTCTAAAAGCAGCTACTGTTTCTTCACAAAACACAGACAAACAAAATTGTACAGACTGTCTCTCTATTGGTTTTGGATAAACTGATTTAGCTGTTAGTTTAGAAAGTTTTAAAAGGCTAATTGATTCAGTTTTATACAAGGTTTCCAAATCACTCCACTTGGCCAAGGTCAGTTCCCCATTGTGCAAAAAACAAAGTTGACCAGTCTTCTCTGTCAACCAATTATTTCGTATGCATTTTAGGAGATGGACATAGTCATACAATAAATATGTACCTGATGTTGTTAACCATGGTTTACTTTCAAATGTTTTAAATGTTCTGAAAAATCGTTGATTTACCCGGTTACCATCAGTGATGATTGCAAGTGTCTTACTGTTTTCAATAATATTTATTGCATCAAGAATTTGTTGACATTGTGCGAATTGAAATTCAGCGGAAAGATTTGAAACTGGTTGAGCTCTACATATAAATTCTGGTCCTCCAAAAAGACATTTAATCATAAATGATAAAATTGTTGTTGCTAGCCTCTCTGGGTAGTTTACTGAATGACCAAATAACGCGCCTCTTTGGTAAAGTAATGAAGCTTTTATATAAACTTCATCAATTAAAATAATGGAAGTTCTTTTTAATGGATCTAAATTCATAAAGATACTATTTATGAAGTTTAGTTCCTCCATAGAACTAATTTTTGAGGTCAGTCGTGTTAAAGTGCGTATACTGGGCAACTTGTAGTCAACACACAAACGATCATATGAACTACGTCGCATAGCAAAATACTCATACGCTCTTCATATAATATCTGGAGTATATAATACTTCACCAACACTAACTTTTCTCATCACATTAAGGTGCTCAAATAGAATATTAGATTGATGAGAACTCTCTTTATGTTTTAAAAATTTAACTGCTTCAAATAAAGCAGATCTTGTTTTTATTAATTTTAAATTGTTTGCAGTTAAAGATGAGATATTGCAAGTTGTGCCATTATGGTAAGCTGTGAATGAATAATTATCGAAAATTTCCAAAACAAACAATGGAACTCCAAGTTTGTACATTTTTGACTGTATATGCACACTATTTTTGTTAAATTGAAAAACAATAACATCATTGCTATTAATGAAAATAGATTGAATTTCGGCGAATGAAAGTTTATCGTCTTTTAGAAAAACATTAAACTCGTCTGGAAAGACATTTCGAAATCCTCTTGAAGTTACAGTTTTTCTGACTTTATTCGATGGTGTTGGTAAACAACTAGGCGGAATATTTTTAAAAACAGATGGTGGGTTTAATGGTCGTTGTTTTCCATACTTGGTTTCAAAAGGTGCATCATCAGGCCAATGCAGTCGACATACTGCTGTATAGTCAGAAATAGAGAAATTTGCTCTTGGGATGACATCTCTCCATTTTTTTCTTTCCTCTGGATTTTTTGGGAATTTATATATCGATATTTTTGATTCAGTCGAGTGATAGTTTGACTTGCAGAGAGGTATGCAGCATTTTAAAGGCATCTTCTACTACTACTCAAATAACTTTATATAAGTTTAAAAATACTCAAGCCAGCGTTATGAAGTTAACTTTTACGTCTTAAAGTTGCGCTCTAACCAAACCTAACCAATCGAATTTGAAAAATCTGCTCTAAAAGCGCAAACTAAATCTTTTTTGTAAAGTTAAAAGAGGAAATGTAAACACAGTATTATAAATCGGCCTCTAGTCTGGCAACTTTATAGCGCGATGTCAAGGCCTGTTATTATAGAAGGCCATGGATTGTCCCCATACTTGACATGAATATCTTAGATGGGACCCAAAAATAGCATGATATTTATATAGCAGGGTACAGGAGGGTAATGTGGGTAATGTACCCCACCAGACATTCTTTTGTTTTTTATTTACTTGAACGAATGCGTTGTGGTGGTTTGAATCAAGCCGTTTTCAAATAGACAACATTTGAAATGTAACGGCATGTTTATTTTGTGCGTTTTAGGAGTGGTTATTAATGACTTAATCTTGAGCACGTGTAAACTAGATTTTGTTTAATAATTAAGCGCTCTGTGTTTATGAACCTGCCATCAACTGATGTTTATAGGCTTGTTTATGGATAAAATGTAGTCTATTGTGTTCATGAATTTTTAGACTGTATTCAACCAGTGTCGGATTCAGGGGAGAGTGGGATGGAGAATGCATCACCCCCTTCCTACCAGAATCTGAAAGTCCTAAAATATCTTAGAAATTGAGCACTTTTTTTTTAGGAGATTTAAATGTGGTACAAATAACAAAAATATTCAACATGCCCCAAAAAAAAATACTAGATTTGTCACTGTAGTCAACTGGTGCTAATCAACTTTCAATTGGTTGTAACCAGGTGTTTATTAGTTTTTAATCAACTAGTAAACCTGTTATATTTTATATGCAACATAATTATGCAGTTTTTATGCACATTTAAAAAAATGATCAAAATAATTTGAAAAACTGCAATGCAAGTTGTTTTTGAAACTGCCATGCACAAAATACCCATGCAGAGGTTAAGCAAATATAATCTTATGCTATTTGATATTGTTATGAAGACATTATAATGTTTTTTCATATGATGCATATATGCATCATATGAAAAAAGAACGACAAAAATTGTATAGTAAACTTTTTGCTTCAATCTCGTCACCAGATTACAAATTTATAAGTTTTTTTATTTTAAGTTTAATTACAAACTTTTCTATCTGTAAACTAAAAACTCATGCAAGTAATAAATTATTATGATTAAACAATCATACAAACAAAATACTTTTATTTTCGACTGTTCTGCAAAAACTAAGTATTTTTTAAACGTTCGTTATCTTAACCCATCTTCCCCTACTTACGTATATACACACATTCAAAAAAGCGTTAAACATTAAAAGTTCCCGGAGTAGAAAAAATTTAAAATAGCCACCTTAAACCATCTTCCCCTACTTACATATATACACACATTCAAAAAAGCGTTAAACATTAAAAGTTCCCGGAGTAATAAAAATTCAAAATAGCAATCTTAAACCATCTTCCCGTATTTACATATATACACACGTTCAAAAAAGCGTTAAACATTATAAGTTCCCGGAGTATAATTGCTTTTTGGTAACGTTGTTAACAAAAAGCCATGTTAACGCTTTTTAAAATGTTAACGTTGTTTAAAGATTGCTTAAAAAACACATAAGTCTTTAAAAAACGAAATGTTATGAGATATAAATATGAGAAACCAATAAAGTTTAATAAGTTTGAAATGTGTATTTGTTTCCTCATTTATCAAATTGATAATTTTTTTTTAAATAACATTTACAAAGTCTTTAAATACAAAAGTGTATTCACACGATCGAGTTCCTTAAGAGAAAAAGCTTTTCAACAACAAACAAAAAGTAGAAGCTCAATAACAGCTTAAAAGCAAACGGTAAACTTAACCAGGCTTTTTGTTTCGTCATCTACTGCAACAGTGTCATCAAAATTTTTGATATCAAAAAAAAGAGTCAACGTTAACGTTTCTGAAAAGCACTTGTTTGTCAACTGGAAATAGCAGCAGCCCAAACCAACAAGGCAAAAATTGCGACAACCAACCCATAAGTGTTTTCCCACAATTAACAACTCACCTTTATCCAATTTACAAAAAAATGTTTTCAAACCGTCACTAATCTACGTCTACACTAACACCACACCCCCTTCCCTCCCAATAATAAACTTATCGAACATCGAATATTTCCTAATTAGCTGGTTCTGTAACTATCATCCACTCCTAATTAGCTGGTTCTGTAACTATTAAACTCTTCCAAGTTGATTAGTTTAATCTATTTAAAATAAATATGCCAATGAATGCAGCCAAATCTTCTGCGACAGCTATATTGAATGCTGCTACAAATTCATTATTTGCACCCCCTCCAAACCAAACAAAGGAGGCAACCTGGACTGATCAGCGAATTTCTCTTGCTAACCAAACGCAAGAGAGATATTTGGTACCTCAACCACAATAGCAAATGGCAAATTGCTTATCTTGTCAGAAAAAAAATCTCACTCCAAACCTCCCAAAAAAAGTTTCCTGCTATGCAATTAGAGAGTTCAAACACAAAATAGCCGAAGAAAAATGGAATCTTATACTTTTCTACGCTTATGTTAACCGCGAACTCACCGTTAACGCTGACGTGTTTACCCTCTGAGGAAATAATCAGCGACCGAGCATTCATCGCTGGTATACAAAACGATCAATTCCAATCAGTATTCACGGTTGAACCGTCGGATTAACCTTTACCACTTTTCATCACACGTACAACCGTTTTAATCTCCTCCTTTATCTTTCACTGCAATTTTAATTTTAGACGCTCTCCATTGCTTCTGTTTCATGCTAAATAATAAAAAAAATGGTAAAAGACAAGATTGTGCAGGACCTTGTTGACAACGCAGACTTATTGACAACGCAGCTCTATCAATAAAAAAGCTTGCGTCAGGAATCTGTTCGAGACCATTCACTTTCTAACCTACAGTGTTTTTTATAAGTTTTCATGATAATTTTTTACAAAGTCCCTCACAGAAGACTTTCTACAAAGTCCCTCACAGAAGACTTTCTACAAAGTCCCTCACAGAAGACAAAAACTTAAATCCTACGGAATTTTAATTAACATTCTTTACTGGGTTAGAGTTTTTTTTCAAATATATGGCGTTCTTCTCGGTAAACTTTATCCAACTGGGAACAAGTTACCAGCGGCGTTCCGCAAAATTCAGTGCTAGGTCCTAAGTTTCATAATTTTCATCAATGACTTACTAAACACATCAGTAATGAATGCATTTGTAAAATATTCGCAGACGACAATTATTATAACATTACGATCTTTTACCATACTTTTAGGACTGTGTTAATAAACTTACTTATCTTTAACTGTGTTAATAAACTTTCTTATCTTTAACTGTGTTAATAAACTTTCTTATCTTTAACTGTGTTAATAAACTTTTGTTTACACATCAATGATTGGCAAAATTATTCAGAAACAAATTGAGTTAAGGAAAAAAGTTGAATTTTTTTTGCGAAAATCCATCAAATTCATATTGCTTGATTGCTAAAACGTACAAATATCCCAAAATCTACAATTATAGATATTATAAATAAGTATAAGACTGCTCAAACCTTCGAAAGAAAAACTGGACGTGGAAGAAAGAAAACTTTCCATTAACCCAAAAACCTAAAGGCGACTCTCAGTTCAATAGCAAAAAATCCTAACCAGCAACACCGAGATCTAGCAAGAAAATATAAGACTTTGCGTTCTTATATCAAAAAAGTACCTAAAAATGCTAGAATTAAAGCATTTTATAAGAAAATACACCTAAGTGAAGCTTAATAGTGAAATTAAAAAAATTCGACACCCAAAGAAGTTAGTTTAAAAAATGGTGGATAAAAGTATGTAGATCATTGAAGACGATAAATATATTGTAAGGCAGATTTTTACAACTTTCTGGTCGACAATTTTACTATGAGAACAAAGATAAACCAATTGATGATTAATTTAAGTATATTTGACGAGAAAAATTTGCATCCAATTTTCTTGTGTGGCAAGCAATTTGTAACTGTGGTATGCTGTCATTTTTTTTTTGTCTCTAAGAAGACTTTGACTGCCGATTAAGCTCGGACGAATTTTGAATTCGACTCAACTAAATTCGAGGTCAATTTCGAATTCAAATTTTGTCAAATTTGAGATCTGAATTTGAATTCGATTTTTAATTTCGAATTCTGATTAATTCGATACAAATTTGATAATATTTGAAATTCAAATTTGAGTTTCGAATTTTATCAAATTTGGAATAGAATTAAAATAGAGTCTAAAAAACATTTTCTTAAGCAATTATAAAATAACTCCATGCGCTGCAACAAAATGAGCTTTGTAATAAAATTCTAAAACATTATTGGCTGATTCTATTTTTGTGCGCAAAACTATGCTTTTATTGGGCGATACAGAAAAATTGAACACTTTCAAACGTATATGTTACAATGAAAAACTTGTAATTTAATGAAAAGATTGCGTGATCAACTAAAAAATTTAACACAACGACTTTTATACTCATTCAAATGAATTATGCGATTTCCTTCGTGCGTAAATAATGTCCAAGGGAATTGTAGTGTTGCAATCATTATTACATCTCCAAAGAGAAAATCGTATATAATTGTCCATCGGGAATTGTAAATGTTACAATCGTTACATTATAAATAAAAGCACTTATAATTTTACTTATTGAAAAGACGAGTTCAATTTTTAACTAAAATTAAGCTAAAATCAAGTCAACATGGTTAAAAAAACTCACCAATTATGGTGTTATTTTGCAAAAATCCAAGCTCTTAACGAAGAGGACAAGAGTAATCCCAAGGTAATTTGTCAGATCAAAGTGCCCGCAGGGACAGGACCAATTTGTGGAAAGGTTCTGTCCACACCTAACTCTAGCTCCATGAGAACTCATATTAGGTCTTTACATCCGGAACAGGCCAGAGCAGTTATTTCATTCGAGGCAGCATGGTATCAAAAAAGACTAAATGATACTAAGAAGCTTGATAAATTATACAACCAAGTGGAGAAAATAACTTCTAACAAGAAAAAAGACCAATCTGACCACTCAGATTCAACTCTCTCTAATTCCGGAACTGATGTCGATGCTTCACAAAGTAAGATCAAATTTTGACTAAAATCGATTTTAAAATAAGATAGCAATCTTTACCAAATTTTAGAACTTAAAATGAAATGGTTTTGATTTTCTATTGTTAATATAAATAGTTATTGTTTAATATACCCATTTGGTATCATTAAATTGTTTAAATTAGGTGTCGTTTACCCCAACAAAAGACAAACCAGAAAGAAACTTTTTCGGAAGTTGCCAATTGGTGGTAGGGCCTCATTTGTCACAACCACACCACCATATTTTCAGAGGATTGTCAAGCACAATGTCAGGTCACCTGTCCAGTTAAAATTTGATTTGGCTGTGATGAAGTACTTAGCAGGCAGTAATCTTGCCTTCAACCATGTCAATGAGGCAGCATTTCGAAACTTTGTCAAATACTTGGATCCAAAGTTCCACGTGAAGTCCGCCAGAAGTATGGTTAGAGCAAAATTTTCTCTTCTCAACCGATTGGTCAAGGAGGCAGTGACGAACAAGATTGTAACAGATCTAAAAGACAATGCCGTTGGTGTTGCTTTCACAACTGATTTGTGGTCATCAAAGTAAGTCATTTGAAAAAATTAATAGTACGTTAATAATTGGATTTTGTTAATTTTTTTACAGGAGAGGGAAATAACATCTGGTGTTCACTCCGGGGCCCTAGGTAAAATCAATTTTTGGCGCCCTAAAAAAGGTTTTGCAAAAGTTTTTCGTCATAATCAAAAACTAAATCAAATTTTTTATTTTTCAGGGATTTTCATGGGCTCCATAGGCTCTAAATTTTTGCAATATTCTTCTTCATTATTTTTTTCGTTCGTTCGATTAGGATTGAATTTAAACATTGCCACAATTCTTACACCACTCTTCAGCATTTATGCAACAATAAAAATTGAAATCATAATGGGAGAAAAAGAATTAAATGTAACTAACACAAATATTACGCTATGTGCATATAACTGTCAAAGCTTTAAATCGAACTCATATTATATTTCTAAGTTGTTAAAGTCTTTCGATATTATTTTTATATCAGAACATTGGCTTTTAAATATTGAGAGTTTTTTGTTAAATAACATTGCATTACTAACACACAAAGTTTTTTTTCATGCGGCAGAAAAAAATACACACGGTAGACCATATGGAGGAAATGCTTTTATGGTACGAAAAAAATTGTCATCTTTTTACATAATACATGAAGATGAAAACATTCTTGCTATTAAAGGCACACTTAACAATCGTAACTTAATTTTTATTGGTGTTTACCTTTCATCTTGTCGTAATAATAACGAATCATACGCAAAATACTCTTCTCAGTTACAAACAATCACTTCAATAATGAACAACTATGAGGATGAAGGAGAATGTATTATTTCCGGAGACTTTCAGTCATTTCCATATAAAATATATGATTCAGAGCTTCGTAAAAACAAAACTAGGAACAATTTCTCAAAACATCTCACTAATTTTATTGAATCAAATCAGCTCGCTTTTGTCGATATAATCAACGGTGCTGGGCCTACTTATACCTATCAACATAAAACTCTTTCTAACTCTTCTTACATTGACCATATTGCATCCTATAAACAGACAGAACTATGTTTTACAAACTGTCAAGTTATGCAATCTTCACCGCTTAACCTTAGTGATCACCTTCCGGTGTCTACGAATATTAACTTTGAAGGTACCGGCTTATCACACGAAATAAATAATATAATGCAAAAATATAATTCAATACCAAAACATGCATGGAATAACGAAAGGTTTATTGACTTTTATAATCTCAATCTATCAAAAGCATTTACTAGTTACGCATTTAAGGAAGATAAAATAGAAGAAGAAATTCAAAAAACATGCTTATATATAAAAAATGCAGCTCTCTTGGCAGTTAAACAATGTTTCGGACAAAAAGAATTTTATAAGTACTCGAAACCTTGGTGGACACCTGAGCTTAAAAAAATTAAAGATAATCTCTCCTTTCACTTTAGACAATGGCAAAAATCAGGCTATAATAAGTCAACAGAATGTATATCCTACAAAAGATTTATTTATTCCCGAAAAAACTTTCGTAAAGCTGTAAAAGCGGCACATAACAAAAAAATTCACGAAAAAACTAAAAATATAGAACACTTACGCAATACAAATCCTCAAAGGTTTTGGGGTAATATTCGAAAAATCAAAAAAAATACTAACAATCGACTCTTTACAATTAATAAATTGCAGAACAAAAACGAAATCGTCGAAGAATTTAGTCATCATTTCCAAAAACTACTTAATACACCGCAATATACAAATAACGAGTTCAATCCTCTCCAAATTCCACATTTAAGTAAAGAGCCTAATTCAAAAATTATCTCGACAGCTGATATTGAAAAATGTATTTTAAAGCTTAAAAATAATAAATCTTACGATTGCTATGAAATCAGTGCTGAACATCTTAAAAACTCTCACAACAAGAATCTTCTTATTTTACTTTCGTCGTTTTATAACAATATGTTAACAAATGGAAAGGTTCCACACGGTTTATCAACCGCCAAAATTATCCCATTAGTCAAGTCTTATAAAACATCACTAGAAAATCCAAATAACTATCGAGGAATCAGCATTATACCAATTTTTACAAAACTTCTCGAATATCTTATCATACACATATGTCCAGATATAACAGAAAGTCATTCCCATCAATTCGGTTTTAAAGAAAACAGCTCTACCCTCCACGCAGAATTTCTTCTGAGTGAAACAATAAAGCACTATAATCATAATAACTCACCGCTATATATATGCAGTCTAGACGCCAACAAAGCTTTTGACAGTTGTAATTGGGAATTACTATTCGAGAAACTCTATTACCAGAAAAAAATCCCATTATCTATAGTTCATACAATATTAATACTATATCAAACAGGAACTTCTAATATATCATATCTTGGATGTACATCAAACAAATTTAGGCTGTCTCAGGGAGTGCGTCAAGGATCCATACTGTCGCCTCATCTCTACAATATCTACACAGAGAACCTTCTAGAGAAAATTGTTTCAGAATCAAAAGTTGGAACTTCAATAAATGGTGTATACACAGGTATCATTGCATATGCTGATGATATAGTTTTACAAAGTTCCACTATATCTGGTCTTCAGAGCCTTATTAACATTGTTCAAAAGTATGGACTATCGAACTTTATTAAACTGAATACAGAAAAAACTGAATTTCTAATATCTGGAATAAGTTCGATTTTAATTAACGTTATTTATATTAACGGTGATCCTATCAAGCCTCAAAACAATCTAAAACATCTTGGTTTCCTTTGGGATAATAAGAACAAAAAAATGACAGCAACACTCCAAAAACAAAATATAACTGAACGTGTAACGCAATTTTTATCTGTTGCAAAAGGTCTTATAAGAAATGGACTTCGCTTTTGCCAGCCTGCTACCATAGTTCATTTATTTAAGTCTTTAGCTGTTCCAACGTTGTTATACGGATTAGAACTGTGTGGAAGCAGCAATAAGTTTCTAAATAGCATTGATATAGCTGGACGATCTGTCTTAAAATCCTTCTTTAATATTTCAAAGCAAAGTAGAAATTATCTACATTCTTATTTCAAAGTAGACGCTGTGTCAGACATTCTTTTTCGCAACAAGTTAAATCTATTTATCAGGCTTTTAAACAACCCCATATGTTACTCGATTATACGGACTCAGATGCCTTTAATGAATCAACGATCATTTGTGGGTGAGGTAATGATAATGTGTAAGAAAGCTGATATAAACATGCTCCAATTTATGATCGAGGGTAAGAAAATTATAATTGCACGCCCTCAGGAAGCATTGGAGGCCAATGTTGCGGCGATCTTAAAACAATCGTTCCAACACTGGAATTTAAAGGAACAAAGAGAAGTATTTAGAACGCTGATGGAGGAAAACATTCCAAGAACGATGCAAGAAAATACTTAAATGTGCTTTGTTTTTTTTTTTTTTAATACTTTTACCTATAGTTTATGTAATTATTGGGTGTTTAAAAGAATAAATATATATAAAACTAAAAATTTTTATTCCATTTACATAAATTTTTTTTGTTTTAAATAACTATTTACTTTTTTTTTTTAACTTATATAGATAAGTTTCAATTTACTAAATATCCAAAGCAATGATAGTTTGTATATAAAAAGAGAAATGATAATTTTTTTAAATTCGTGGGGCCCAAGGCCGCAGCCTAGTTGAACTATAGGTAAATCCGGTCTTGTGATTAACATAGAATGAACTGATAGTAATAAAGTTTGATATAAAATTTATTTTCTTGTTTAGAAACTTCAATCCATTCCTTGGTTTGACACTTCACTATAACTCAAAGAACTGGACCCTAGAGAAGCTGCTGGTGTATTGTGGAAGTGCAAAGGGTAGACATGCATCTCAAAACATTGCTGAACTTCTTGACAATGCAATTAGTGAGATTGTAGGCCTTCCATCAAATGTCCACAAGACCTGCACAAGTGATAATGCAGCTAATATGCTAGCAGCCATCCCAAAACTGACAGAAGAAATTCAGGAGGGCCTTGGGTGTGTTGACCATATACTTAACCTTGTGGTGACTGAGTGTCTCGGCATCCCTGAAGTAAAGAATGCTGTTGATGCATTCAAGAAATTGTCATCCAGAACTCACAAAAGCAGCATTGGTCAACAGAGGATTAAGAAAGAGTGTGCCAGGATAAACAATCAATCTAAGGATGATAAAAACATTGAAACTGGTAATTCATTTCTTTAAACTTTCAAAGTTTTTCAATTTTAAGTTTGGATTGTACATTTATTATATGTATATATTTTATTATATTTATTACATATTATTTATTTATGTTTATACTTAGTTATTATATAAATATATATATATTATATATTAAATTTGTTTATAACGTGCCGGAATAAGACTTTTGTTGTTGGCCCGGAGCTATTTAAAAAAAGTGGCTCTTTTTATGGCAAAGTTGCACTCTATGAAATCTAAACAAGTTTCTTAAAAAAAGCTCAGCTAAAAAGGTTTGGGTTTCTAAATGTGCTGGGTTTAGGACTTTATTCTTCTAGCCCCTTAACCAATTTCTGATATTATTGTACATTGTATAGTATAAGAAAATTAAACTCACGATTTAAAAGAAGTTGGTTTTGGTATAACCTAGTTTGACTAGTTTTAAACCAAAATTTTACCAATAATTCTTTTAGTTGAATTTGTCAAAATCATTGCACCTGTTGAAACCCGCTGGAATTCCATCTTGATGATGATGCGATCCATTTTAAAGTTGAGGCCAGCTCTTGAGAGGATTAGAGAGGACTTCAGCAAGGGAACTGATCCCAAGATAAGAGAAAAAATCCCTACATCAGAGGAATTTGAACAGGTGAATGAGTTAGATTTTTTTCTGAATTATTAAAATTCGTTATTCCCGTTAATTCCGAATATTAAAAATAGTTCTTAAATTAATTTTCTTTTTTACTTTTTTTGAATAGTTTTTTTTGAGTATTTAGTTATTGAGTATCAGGCATCCTATCTCAGGGGAGTAAGGATGATCTTACGGCATTAAAAGGGGACTCCACATTGAAGTCGAGAGTCTTTTTTTGTACCAAAATTTAGGACTCACTTATCTCCAAGGGCCTCAAAGTTATTAAATTGCTTAGATCATTTTTAGGAGGAGTAGGGGGATGGTTTGTATAAACTTGTTAAATAATAATTGTCAAAATTGTTACAGTTTTCTATTTTCAGATTGTTGCCATCATTGGTCCACTCACCAAGTTTGAAGAGATGTCTTTATTCTTTTCTTCTGACCAAAAATCAACCATCTGCTATGTGGTGTCAAAACTTTTTAATATCGATGGTTATCTAAATTCTCAACTCAACAAACCAACAATCAGCGAGGAGACCAAAGTGTTCTGCAAAACCCTACAGTCAAAGTTGGAAAAGAGATTTCCGGCTTGTGGGAGCAAAAACAAGCTCTATGCTTATGGAGCAATTCTCCACCCATTTTACAAAGGACTCACACTTGCCCAACATAAAAGTTCAAATTAAAGGGAAATGATTGAGCTGATGATAAAGGAGAATGAAGTTGAGCTAGTACATGACTTGAATCACGGAATTTTTGAGGAAGTTGATGAGGAAGACTATAGCATTGAAGCTAAGATTAGGTATTTGGTATTCAAATTTAAAATTCGAATAGTTTCAGGTTAAAAAATTTTTTTTTAATAACTTTTTTTTTTTAGAGCTAAAATGAGGTCTTCTCAGTCAAGCCAGCATACCCAATCACTGTTTGAGGCAGCCATTAGCCCCATGCAGTTGGAAATGAACAGGTACCTCAACTTAACAAATCCTCCTCCAGCCGATGTTGATGTACTACAATGGTGGAGAAGGCATCATCGGGAGTATCCTCTTATTGCCAAGTGTGCCAGAAAATACCTTTGTGTTCAGGTAAAAAAAAACTATATTGAAAATATATTTTTTTTAAACTTTATTTTGAAATAGTTTTATTTTTCAAAAGGGGTAGGGACACGCCAATTTCCAAAATTCAAATAACCGAATTTTTGAACTTTGGTCACTTAAATTTAAATTTGAACTTTAGCCGTTCGAAAATTTTTTCCCAGTCTACTTTCATTTAATTTGTTTGAACATTTGAAAAAATATTAAACTAATTTCATTTTTCAGACATCGTCAGTGAGCTCTGAGCGAGTGTTCTCATCAGGAGGTGCAATTGTGACCTACCAAAGGACAAAGCTTGATGTTGAAAATGTCCACATGCTAGTTTACTGTAAGGAAAACTTGCCAAAGATTAAAATCTCCGCAAAGTTTCACGAGGATGAAGCAGAGTAGGATGCTGAAGAGGAACTTCTTCAGGACAAAACAACTGAAGTCTTGATAGAAGGTTCAGCCCAAATTCATTTGGTAAGGGAGGGGGTAAAGGAAATAAAAAAAAGTTGGATGTTAGTCTTCAAAGTCAATCGAAGGCTGGGTCTACTTCAACCAGTCAATCAACAGTATTTTCAAGCATAAGAGTTGGAACCTTTTCAAGAAACAGAGATGAAAATCCATCAACTACTAGCATACAATGCATTGACAGTGATTGATTATATATAAAAATGTGGAAAATGTTCCTTTTTGTTCCTTTTATCAAATTTATTATATTGTTTGAAATCAGGAATAACGTTTTTAACTTGGGTAAACCGTCCAGTAACTGACGTTTTTTTGAACCTATTTACATGTTAAATATAATTCTTATTCGTTAAATATAATTCTCAATCGTTATTTTATAAATCTCAACGTTTTATTTTAAAAATAGATTGCTTACTACTTACTTACGATTATTGCTTAGAGCGAATGACGACCGATTATAAATAGTGGGCAATTGCCCTTAAATTATATTTGCGCTTGTAAATACATTAAACATTAAAGAAATTTTTTCCAATATTTGAAACATTCTACATCCACCCCCGTTTAATTTTTTTTTTTCTTTTTTTCAATTTTTGCTTTAGGTGTCCGAAAAAGACCTTACGGTCTTGTCACAGAGTACCGCGAAATAGCATTAAAATAGGAAGTTCACGCCTCCTTCCTTAACGATGGCATGTCCAGACGAGCTCTGGAATCCAAGTTTTCTGATCCATCAATCTCTTGCTTATAAAGAAAGCGCTCTAACCACTGCGCCACGGGCGCAAATTTTGGTTTTAAATGTTTGTACATTCATCTCATCTTTTTCCATATTAATCTGAAAAAGGAAAAAATTTCAAACTTTTTATGAGTAAATTTTCAGATTCGGCACACTTATACCTGTTTTTAAAATTGCTTTGCGCATATGCAAATTCACACTTATGTCAGTTTTTGCAATTGATTCATATCTAAGCCAGTGTTTGCAAATTCCTTTGGCGCACTTATGCCAGTGATTGCAAGTGTTCGCACTTAAGTAGATTTGCCAGTTTGCAGTTACAACATTCGCCATTATGTAATTTCGCAGGTACAAAATTTGCACTTATTTAGTCGGTCTTTAGTCAGACCCCACCCCCACTCTTAATGAGTCATAAAATTCACCCTCACCATATACTGGGTAGTTAAACTAAATAAAAAAATGTTTTCGAGTATTTCTTATACTAATTTGAAAAAATTTGAAAATACCTTATTTGAATTTGACAAAATTTGAGTAACTCGAATTTACATTTGAATTTCGAATTTGACTAAAATTCGAATTTGACCACTTCGAATTTTATTACACAAGTTCGAAATTGTGACAAATTCGAATGAATTCGACCGAGATTGATGTAGAGGCTCCAAATAATAATTTTGCTATTTATGAAAAAAAAAAACAAATACCAATGTCTCTTTAGGCCCGATCTTTCTGCTTCTCACTATTCTAAAAAGTTATAATGTGGTGATAAAAAATAATAATGTGAAAATTGTTCCTAAAGATGCGAATCCTCCAAATCATCCTGAAAAGCGCAAGATTGGCAAAAGTTGAAGGAGTTAAAAAGTGGATTAATGCAACATATAAAGTAAAAAAAGCGAAATGATGGCATCAACCCGTTATAAGATTTGATCTCTTGCCAAACAGCCCATCAAGCCCCCTAAAATAAGTAAAAACTATAAATCGTGTAAACACACACATTTAATATTTAAAAAATTGAAATAAAGAGCTTTATAGTTTAGAAAAATCTCTATATAAATTTGACCGGATTTTTCCGTGGAAAAAACTGTACCATTAAACCGCATCTAGAATTTTTGTACTTTGCAAATTGCTCTTATTAAACGTGTCCAACAACGCGCAATATCTTTAATTAAACACTTTAGTTAGGATCAAAGACTAAAAATATTTGGCTTAACTCGAAGAAGAAAATGAACTCTTTCTGCTCATTCAGTTTAAAATTGCTTACAACTATTAAATTAATTAAATTATTAAATTTTAATTATTTACAACTAAAATTGGGAGTGTGAAATCTGTTTCTTTAAGATTCTCATTTTTCTGATTGAAAGATCAAGAACCGGTAAAAAAGCTTGTGAAGTAGAAGACAACTTTATGGAAGATACTTTGCACCTTAATAGTTTGAAGTCTTCATTTTTTACTTGTAAAAATGCTTTAGGCTTTCTCGATTAAAAATACTCTAAGATTTTAATTCGAATTTTTTAACGCAATTCCTTTAGCAGAAGGCGAGTGACCTATAAGTTAACTAAAATTGATTTAAAAAAATAATCGTAGGGCCACTAAAGAAGAAAAACGTCTACCGGAGATAAAACTCTGTCGTAAGATGAAATAAAAATAACAACGATTTTAGCAAGTGAAAATGTAAGGAAAAGTGTTTTCAATATTAATTTTAAAGAATCTGTTTGTTAATCCCAAGCTGCGAATGTGTTGAATAAGTTTTAATAATCCAGATTCTGTTCTTAAAAATATGGATGTAAGTTAACAAATAAGAAATAAAAAACAGTCATAAACTTGTATAATTGTACATGCTTTTAATTTAAAAATATGCATGCTAGTAGGGGCGCCTATTTGCTGCTATACCCTGGGTGTTATGAAAGCTCTCAGCGGCCCTGCACACCAGTTAAATGAACTCGTGGTTTTTTCATGTTAACTTTTAAAAGAGGATTATCTAAAAACGAACCTTTTTTGCATAATCGTCTTTTAAAAGTTAAGATGGTTTTTTATAAAATTACTTACTTGTTTTTAAATTTAGATTATTCTATAACTGTTTTTAAAATTATTCTATAATGGGTAAACAGATTCTACCTGTTGACTAGTCTTGCACCCCTTCTTCATCTATTAGGCTGGCGCAGATATATTTTTAATACATTGTTTCCAGTTTAGGATGTTGAACGCTAGATCTTCTTGACTCGATGCATGGGTTTTGCTTGTGTCTCTGTTTTTATGACTAGGCAACTCATTCTATTATCTTCTAATGAGGGTACCGCTCTAAAACTCAGTTTTATAGTTCTGAGGCCGGCTGGTAGTCAGGTTTCCCGAACTCTGTGGTAGCTCTCAGAGAGGCTGATTCCATCAACAGATAAAAAATATCAAAGTATTAACAGTGCCACGTTGCGCATGGATGGTGTCCCTGTTTGTACTTTTGGTATGCATTGCCAAGGCCACATTGGAGCCCTTTGTTACGGCTTAGGATCTATTAGTGGAAATGAGGCAATTGCTTGGGCTATTAAACAGAGTACTGAGTACTATCTATGTTTCGAGTCAAGTTCTTTAACAAATTTAAAAATGAATAAAGTAACAAAAACTATAAAACACAAAAAACCACTGTCATCACCAAGTTAGCTATACTTATCATTCACTAATATTCGCGGTCTTCGAAGTAACTTTTCTTCTGTTGAGTCTTATCTCTTGTAAAGTTCACCAGACCTGCTTGCTCTTTGTGAGACTAATTTGAGTTCAGCTGTCTCATCTTGTGATCTTAGTGTTGATGGTTATCTTCCTTTAATTCGTAAAGAATCCAATAGCCACAGGCTTGGCCTGGGCAATGACATTCGTAAGAATTCACCAATTTGTCGAAAAACTAGGTTTGAATCCACAGACTACTCTTTTATGTGCTTTTGTTTAGCACCACTTTACTTTATCACCTTTCCCTTTGTTCTATATCGCTCTCCTACATCTTAAGACTGCACTCTTCTTGATGCTATTTCTGATCATATTGACCAAGCCCTCTCTCTTTATCCATCAGTCAATATAGATGAGTTTTAAATGTTTACATTCTCGTTTTCAAAAAAAGATGCGCGCGCAAACTTGAAGGTAGAAAAACAAATAATTGGAATTTTTCCAGTAAAAACATTTTGATATTTGTATGTTATATTTACTCACTGATTCTTATTTACCCACTGATTCACTGATTTAACAAGAAATAAATTATTATAACTAGTTTTTGTGCAGTTGGTTACTCAAACAAATTTAGAAATGAATAATGTTAGCTAATAAAACTATATACGTAGTAATACGTTGAACAAGTTTCTTTAAATTAGTAATTTATAATATTTGGTACATACATTAGTTTAATTAAATAACGTCAATTGTAAAAAGAACTTATTATATTTTAGGAAAACGTTCTGATGACACATCTAACATTGACTGTAGTCCATCTGTGTTTAATCACCTTGGAGCTGCTCTGATTTCTAGTTTGATTAAAAAAAAGGAAGAGAAAAGATTACTATAAAGGTTTATGTAAAAAACGATTTTTCAAAAAATCAATACTGCCATCTAGCCAATCGAATGATATAGAGCTCGATAACTACAACGATAATATAAATATTGACATAAATCCACCAAATGACGAGTCAGCTATTTCTAAATTTTTTCAGCATGATACTTATAAAGCAGAAGTAGAAACTCTGGCACTGTTTCAGTTGCCTACCCCTATCATTTTATGATTGATTTCGATTGAGAATTTCATGCTGATTAAGAATTGTATAAAAACATTGACCTGAAAATTTGAGGAAAGCACTCTAATTTGATGTTGACGTTTAAAAATTACACTAAAAACGCTAATAATCGCCATTTCCTTCATACACAAAACGTGATTAGATTCTTTTTCTCCGTTAACTTAAAAACAACCCGGCTTTTATTAACAATTTTAACAAAAACTATTTAAAGCAAAACCCATGTTTCTAACTGATTCTGACCCAAACCCTAACCCTGACCCTAACCATGTACATTTAATTGCGCTAATCCTTATTTGTCAGTCGATGTATGTGCATTTAATTTCGCCAATCCCTATTTGTCAGTCAATGTATGCACATTTAATTGCGCCAATTCCTATTTTCAGCCCATTTAATTGCGCCGATCCCTATTTGCCAGTCGATGTATTTACATCCAAAAAGCTGTCTCAAAGATTTTTTATTAAAAAAAATATATATATACTCATGATAATATTTAACTAAGTATAAAGAAATTTCAACAATGACGACAATAAAAACCGGGTAGCGTAATTAAAAAAAAGATTGATTTCGAAAAAAAGGATTGATTTAAAAAAAAAAACAATTGATTTCTAAATAAAAACCGATTAAAAGACGTTTTAAAAAAAATGGCGATATTAGCGTTTTCAGTGTAATTTTTTAAACTTCAACATCAAATTAGAATACTTTCCTCAAACTTTCAGGTCAATGTTTTTATACGATTCTTAATCAGCATGAAATTCTCTATCGAAATCAATCATAAAATGATAGGGGTAGGCAACTGAAACAGTGCCGAAACTCGTAACTATTAGTTAATTCAATACAAAAATGAATTGAATAAGAAATTTAATAAAGTTATTGAACTTAAAAAAAATAATCCCAGACTAGACCATAATAAATATATTTCATACTGGACTAATAAGAAGAAGCCATCTTAAATGTTTTAAAAAAAAGTTTAAAGACTGTGTCTGTATTATTAATTGTACCAAAGTATTTATTGAAAGACCAAAAAATTTAATTTCACGATCACAAACTTGGTCTAATTATAAACATAACAATACCATTAAATATTTTATTGGTATTACACCAATATATTGGGGCAGTTAGTTTTCAAACAGACAGATAACGTTTGAGTCAAACTTTTGTCAGAAGCTTAATCCTAGCAACTTTGTTCTTGCTGACAGAGGATTCAAGATTAAAGACAAACTAAATGCTGTTAGGGCAACGTTGAAAACTCCAGCATTTACGAAAGGTAAACAACAATTATCTGGATGGGAAGTGGAAACATCTAAACAGATATCTAATTTTCGCATACATGTGGAATGAGAGATCGGTCAAATTAAAAAGTTTTGCATTATTCATACGACTGTGCCAATCACTCAAGTGAATTTATTAGATGATATTATGATTATTATTTACGCTCTTGTAAATCTCAATATGAGTGTAGTTACTTGATTAATGTAAATGTTAAAACAAATTTACAGAGAAGCAATTCTTACAGTTTTAAAATCTAACTACATATTAAAGGAGAGTAACTTTTGTTATTGTTTATTGCTTGGTTTCACATTCTTTGCAAATCCATTTAGTACTTTCTGGAGCTCTTATTAGTCCAACACAAGTGTAATGAAACAATTCCTATTTGCAGTTAGCGAAATTGCATGGTATCATTTTTCCAAAACTTGGTCTTTGGCATACACAGTAAACTTTCCTACTATTTATTGTCAATTAATCAATCATTTTGAGAATAAGATCTTTTTTAATTGTTAAAATGAAACTTTGTTCACCTTTTAACTGCAGGGAAGAATACAAGAAAATCAGCCTTAGTTTACTAATTGTTAACTATTTGAAAAATTAAGTGTTATTGTTGACTTCCAAAAACAAGATATATATTTAAAAAGAGTAGAAAAGTTGCAAGAGCAACTTTTAAATTTAAAATGAGTTTAAAATTTGTACAAGAACATCTGTTTTAAAAATTTTTTAAACAAGTTTTTTATAACAATAAGAATTTTTATTAAAAAAATTTATTTAAAAAATTTGTAATTAGTTATAATTATTATTCTTTTTCAAAGGAAATATTGATTTTAGGGCAGGGTTGGACTAGCTCTTTAAGGCGGCCCAGGGGATAATATTTCTAGCGGCCCTCTATAAAATTTAAAAAAAAAATCACATAATATATAAATAATGTGTTATTTAACTCTTAGGTACCTCAATTAACAATAGGTTATTTTAATTTATAAGTTTATTCATTACCATATTAAAAGTACATAATTTAAAAATCAAAATATTAACTCATCACACTTAATTATACTATCTTAGTATAATTAAGTGTGATGTATTGTGACTTATATTAGTGGCCCATTGTAATAGTGGCCCATTAGATTTATATTAGTGGCCAATTGTAAGTAAGATATCAGCGGCCTACCGGAGCTTTTCCCCGGCATCCTGGTGGACAAGTCCAACCCTGTTTTAGGGTATAAAAGAAGTACAAGAAGCATATTAAAGTTCTTGCGTATTTTTTTTTCTACCTACAAGTATGCGCGCATGTTGTTTACAAAAAGATGTGACGTCGCACGGAAACTCATCTATTGTTGTTGTTGGTGACTTTAATGCTCATAATACTAAATGGCTTGGCTCTAGTGTCAGTGACTGTTGGTATTAAAGCCCTCAACTTTTGTCTTTCTTAATCCCAAACTCAAATAGTCCAACTCTTTCCACACATACTCTTTCCACCAAGGTTTTTGAATCTTTAATTAACAAACACTTAATCTCTCATCTTGAATCTAATAACTTACTTTCTGATCATCAATATTGATTTCGATCTTCTCGTTCTGCGGCTGATTTACTAACAGTAATACCGATAGGTTTTTTCGTGCATAAGATAAAGGTGGAGAGGTTAAGTCCATTGCTCTTGACATTTTTAAAGCGTTTGATAAAGTTTGGCATGCTTATCTTCTCCATAAACTTTCTTCTTTCCCTTCCAATTGTAGTATAAAAGTTATCCTTGATGGACAGCACTCTTCTTCTTATTTTGTGACCTCGGGGGTTCTTCAAGGTTCAATTCTTGGCCCGATACTCTTTTTAATTTTCATTAACAATCTTTCAAATATTCTCACATTTAAGGTGGCATTGTTCGCTGATGATACTACCATTTATTCTTGTCATGATTAGAAGCCAACTCCCTATGATTGCTTGAAGGGGGCATTTGAGCTTGAAATGGATCTCACTTCTGCTACAGCATGTTGCTCGCAGTGGCTGGTAAACTTTAATGCAGATAAAACTTAACTTTTTTCAGCCAATCGTTATCGCAATAATTTAGATCTTCCTATAATTATGAACGTTAATGTACTCGATGAGTTATCTACCCTTCATCTTCTAGGATTAACTTTTACTTCTGATCTTTCTTGGAAACCATATATCAAATCCGTTGCAAAATTAGCATCTGCTAAAGTTGCATCTCTTTATCGAGCTCAACACATTCTTACTCTGGATTCCATTCTCTATCTCTATAAATCTCAAATTGGTCCTTATATGGAATACTGTTACCATATCTGAGGCGGATCTTCTAATGGTGCCCTTTCTCTTTTAGACAAGGTGTAAAAACATATTGTAAACATAGTTGGACCTACTCTTGCAGCCAGCCTTCAACCATTATCACATCGTTGTAATGTTTTTTCTCTTTCTCTTTTCTACAAATACTATAATGGGCACTGCTCTAAAGAGCTAGCGTTTCTTATGTCATCTACTAAAATTCATTCTTGTGTTATTCGTCATTCAATTAAGTCTCATCCTTTTTCTGTTACTGTTCCTAAGTGCTCCAAAAACTCTTATTCGTCTAGTTTTTTTCCTCGAACATCAGTTCTTTGGAATTCGCTTCCTTCATCTTGCTTTCCTGATTCATATAATTTGCAATCTTTTAAGTTGTCTGTCAATCGTTATCTTGCTCTACAATATTTATCTTTTCTCTTCCAGTAACTTCCAACACTAATTAGTGGTTGCTTGCAGCCTTGTTGGAAGCAAAGATGTTTAAAAAAAAAAGCGGTAAGATAAAAGAAGTAAATAATTTTATAAAGAAGTGTTAGCAAAACTAAATTAGAAAATTTCAAAGCAATTGCTCTACTGAACATGCTATTATTATACTTGATGACAAAATATATAAATTTTTTGATAGTGATGATCTGGTATTAGGAGTTTTTATTGATTATTCCAAGGCCTTTGATCACAGTAATTTACTTTCGAAGCTAAAATGATACGTTATAATAGGTTCAACATTTAAGTGGATTCAAAGCTATTTTTCTAACAGAATGCAATTTTATTACTAGAAAAATCAGGACCCCTTGATATTTTGTGTGGAGTTCCTCAGGGTTCAATTCTAGGTCCATTATTGTTTTTAATATATATTAACGATATACATAAAGCTTCCCAAAAAAAATCTACAATTATGTATGCTGACAATACAAACTTATTTTTTAATCATCTTGATGCAAAGACTATGTTTTTCATTTAAAAAAAAACATTCAATTAATCTTCCGTTAAATCTGCCTAAACTGCTTATTATTTAAAAATTAAATTAAACGTGAAAAATTAAGATTTAAAAGAAAAAAATTTTGGGACTACTTTTTGATGAAAATTTTTCATAGAGAAATCATATTGGTCTTCTTGAAACAAAAGCGTCCTCTGTAATAGGTGTTTTGTATAAATCGATATATATATGTATATATATATATATATATATATATATATATATATATATATATATATATATATATATATATATATATATATATATATATATATATATATATATATATATATATATATATATATATATATATATATATATATGTGATACCTAGAAATCCGGACAAAAGTTTGGTCGACATAAATTGTTTAGGGAGTGTTGCAAAATTGTTGCAACTTATGCTACGTTGTAGTAAATTTAACTGTCTACAAATTGCAATATATCTATTAGCAAACAATTATTTATAATGGCAAAGAAAATTATCTCAAAACAGGAAGACCTCAGAAAGCGCGTGTACGCGTTAATCGATTTGCATCCGGATATAAAGAAAAGTGAGATTGTGAGACACTTTATGATCGAAGGCGCGCCAAGGTCAACCCTGTATAATACTCTGCAGCGAAAGACGCACAATATAGGCTCGTGAAAGACGGCGTGGAACTGGACGGGTGGCAATTAAGATGAACGCAAAGCGAATCACCGTGCTGAAAAAGCGAATCGATCATAGTGACGGAGTTGGCCAGCGTCAGCTAGCCCGCGAGTATGGTGTCAGCCAAAAGCACATATCAAAAACAATTAGCACCAAGACAACAATCAAATACAAAAAGAAGGAAAAATTATCGGATCGAACTCCACAACAGAAGTCAGCCGTTCGTCCGAAGTGTGCCCACCTGGCCAGAGTTTTCCTGAAAAATCAGGTGATCATCGACGACGAGTCCTAGTTTTCGTTGAACAATAACAAGCTATCTGGAAACGATGGTTTCTACACATCTGACGTCGAAATGACTCCAGAGGCTGGAGAGCAAAAACCGTTGACCAGCTCACTGACAGCATCAACTACTGCATAAAACGGATCAGTCAAGATCACGTACATCGACTTTGCAAGGCTTCTTTCAGCCGAGTGGACAACGTTCGTAGACACGGCATGATAAACTTATAATTTTTTTAAATCTGAAGCTTCATATGCTTAACTGCTTAACTTTAATTATCTTTTTACAGAAATAAAATTGCACTTTTAGTCTCAAAGTTATAAGTTTTTTAGTTTTGTCCGGATTTCTAGGTATCACATATTATATATATATATATATATATATATATATATATATATATATATATATATATATATATATATATATATATATATATATATATATATATATATATATATATATATATATATATATATATATATATATATATATATATATATATATATATATATATATATTATATATATATATATATATATATATATATATATATATATATATATATATATATATATATATATATATATATATATATATATATATATATATATATATATATATATATATATATATATATATATATATATATATATATATATATATAACTACACACTTAAAGTGTTTAATAAATCTAATTCGTAAACAGCAAAAAATTGAAAACAGAAAAAGAAGACAAACAAAAAACAGATTCTTCTATATTCAGAATTTTTATATATTTAGGGTTCGACAAACAACAAATGTGTGAACATTTGGAATAAAAACAAATTTTTCCTTCAAAATTTAAATGAAATAACGAATTGAGCATTTTACCTGTTATAAGTTTGTATTTAAATTATTTAATTACAGAAAACTATATGCTATATAAGCCTGTGTTTTAAAACTCTTGACCCTAATCTAAATTTTTTTGAAATTAGATAGTATGTAAAGAAAATCATGTGACTAGAAATATGGTTAAACAAAAATTTTTTAATCCAATCATTTTGATATTTCTTCATTGTATTAAAGCGATTGTGTGCATAAAATGTACATAATTAAACAACATAAAGTGACCATTATTGCTATAAAATCTCAAATAAATTATTAATTGACATGTCAATTAATAATTTATTTTATATTTTATTTTATTATTTGCAAATATATGTGTTTTGTAATATTTTGTATTCTAATTCATATAAAAGAGAAGTACTTTAATATTATTTTTACATTCATTTCTATATCTATATATTGTTGTTACAACTAATTATTATCTTAATTGTATGTAGTCTTCTTGTCTCGTTACGGGTTTTAAGTGTTTTAATTTAGTTTTAATTCCTCGTGCGGAATTAGTCTCTTATAAGAGACTATAAGTATATCTTATAAGTATTCCCTATAGGGAATACTTCATAATTCTTCAAATGGATTTACTTACTCCGCAATCGCTAATCGTTATTCGGAACAATTATTTGAAATTATTTTCCAGAGGAGATTGTTTGCAAAACAATCATTACACCTTCCTTCTTTTAAAAATGCATTTCTTAATCAATATAATGTTTAGGTTTCCTCAAAATTCTTCCTGATATTGTGATACTAATGCTGCGTTTGCTAATTCATCGTGATTTGTATTTCGATTATTGTTTGTGTTTTTTGACAGATTTCTTCTACCAATGAACACGTCTTGTGATTCATCAGTATCGCTATCATCATCTGAATAACATCTCAATCTGCTTCTTCTTTTTAATTTAGTAGATGTCTTCTGTTTCTTTTAATAATATTTCCATTAAAGGTTTTTACATTAGAACTTCGTAGTTGCTTGCTCTCAACAACTTTTCCTGGGTGCCATTTATTTCCATCATGGATACAAACACTCTCTCGCCTCTGTTTTCCAATGTTTTCGCTTTTTTGTTGTGATATTTCTTTTGTAAACTTTGAACTTTATCACAATTGTTTTTAAATTTATTTACTTCAACTGAATGTTAAAAGTGTTGATTCCAATCTTTTTCCATTGATGAGTTGGACAGGTGATGCAAAACCGTCAGCAGGAGTATATCGAGGATCAAATCAATATGCGTACATAAAGCTATATACAGATCTTGATTTTATCTTTTTGCTTTGATTATCAAGTTTTTTGCTATTCGCATATGTCTCTCAGCCATTCCGTTTGTTTGATGATACTGTGAGCTACTAGTTATATTTTTAAATCCCCACTCTTTACTAAATTTGCGGAATTCTGAAGATATGAATAGCGAGCCGTTGTCGCTCTGTACTATCTGCAGTATGCCATCATTTTTGCTTTCTTTATCACTGTTCTTTATGGATGTTATGAAATCTTTCGATTTTTCAATAATGACTATAATAGTCGACCACTATTATAAAATCCTAGTTATTCCAGTGAAATAAATCAGTTCCTACAATTTAAAATGGATATCTTTTAACTTTTTTCCTTGTTTTCTTTTAATCCGTTTTACTTTGTTTAGAGTAGATATTTCTTTTTGCTGTCGGCACTTAGGTTCGTTCGTGTCTACAGTTTCTACATTTAGTAATTGGATAGCTTGCAAACCTTGGAGAGTCTGTAAGCTAAGAACGAGTTTGCTTGTTGTTTCCACAAAATAAAATTTAACCGACTTTTTACAACTTTTGTAGTAACACATCATCTTTGATGTTTCAAGTACTGGAATATAATTCCAGTATATGGGAGTATAAATATTGTTAATACTTGTTTTATTTATACTCAATAATACTAATTATTGAGTATAAATAATCGAGTATTTGATTTATAACAACAAAAATTAAAATCTGAAATTAAAGTTTACAACAAAAAAAAGCTAGATATTTACAATGACTTTGTACAGGGTGACCAGAAAGTTCTGGCACATAGTAAAATTGCCATAAAAATGACTAAATTTAAAAAAGGCGAATTAGATTAAAAAAAACCATATTCTAACAACTAACAATCACATTAAAACATGAGATTTCGAAATAACCGCCTTTAGCTTTGATACAGGTCTCTTGGGGAAATCATTGACTGCGGCGCGCAGTCAATGATTTTCCCCAATTTCCGGTATTCTGGAGAAAGATTATTCCATTCCTTTATATATATATATTTGAAGTGTTTGACACAAAGAGTTTAAATTTCTGTGAGAGATAGAACATGCCATCTTCAAACTGACCACACGGAATAATCCAATGGGTTGAGATCTGGCGAGTAGGGAGGCCATTCTTGGGCGCTGATAAAATCTGGAAAATTGTTTTTGCACTACCCTTGAACAATTTTTGTCTTTTGGGAAGAAGCTGAATCCTGTTGTAATGTCCAGGGCTTTGTACCAAAGTGTGATTAGGACCTTGGAAGTACTTCTTTTATAAGGACTTCATTTAAATAGGTTTGACTGTTAATTTTAACTCCACAAAAACTTTAAGTCCACAAAAACTAAAGGAGTTTTGTCATCGGAAGTTATCCCTCCAAAAACCATAACGGATTACGGATGTCCTAAACGAGAAGCAATTCTACCCTTCATGTTTGCATCACTGGTACTTCTGGACAATATCCGATCATTTTAATGGTTTAAGAAAGCTTCAAGATTGAATAAACATTTATCAGTGAAAACAATTCCTAAGTGGTGCGCCGAAGAAAAACGTTTGAGCAAAAGATTTCCATTCTTACTTTCTTCATTTTGTCTGTGAGAAGATGAGCTTTTTGGATCTTTTATGGGATAGCTTTAGCTTATCTATGCATATTTTTCTCAGGGATTCACGACCTATTTGCAAATCATTTGCTGTTTTTCTTATCAACCTCCTTGGATTTTGACGAATTCTATCACGCACTTTTTTGATTATAATTTTGCTACTTGATATCGATGGTCTTCCACTTCTAGGCTTGTCTTGGGTGCTGCCTGTCTCCTTTAAACGTTTCAAATTGTTATAGACAGTTCTTCGAGGAATTTTAAGTCTTTTTGCTATCTCTGCTCCAATGCATCCACTAAAGAACAAATGCTCTATAGAAACTTGATGGTCTTTTGTGACTTTCATACTAAAAATAAAAAAGATTTAAATTAATGCCATTAAAATGCCTGAAAACGATTAAAAATTTACATAGGAATCTAATGGAAACAAAAATATTGATAAATAATACATTTTCTTAAGTCTAATAAACTAATAAAAATGAGTGCCAAAACTTTCTGGTCACCCTGTAATATGATCACAGTTTATATGCAATGCGAGACGTGCATAACGGGTTTATGTCATTAAATAGGACAGCAATTCCACATGCCTCGATGTTTTTCTTTTATCGAGGAACTACAATTATATATCTATGTGTTAAAAAATTTTTTATATGTTCTTTTGGATAAATTTTATGAGTTTTTTGCACAAATAAGAGACTCACGGTGTGACAAATTGATGTCACGTTGTGACGCTCGTATTTTGATTTATATCTGTTAAAAACATACATAAAAAATTATGAAAAGTTTAATTTTTATGAAATATTTAGGTTATTTCAATATTATAATAAAGTTTATTTTTTATTTTAAAAATGTAAATACCGCAAATTTTTGTTTTCTCGCATTTACGCGTATCATGGAATCGCTGAAGAGTATTTCCCCTTATTTTAGCCCACGTGCGCCATATTTATTAAATATTTTATACATGTATATTATATACATTATGCAACTACATTCAAACACTCAAGGAGGTTCACTAAATTAACCCATGTTACTAATATTTTATTTTAAAACTGAAGTTTAAAATTTTTAATAAGTTTATTATGGCTAAGTAACACAAGAAGCACTTCTCATTTTACACTGTTTTGTCAATCGACACATATGAATTAATAAAACTTCAATTAATACCAAAAACTAAGTTACAGGAAGTCGTAAATGTCTTAGCTACTGTAAATTGTCATACACTTGTGAAATATGCTGACTTAATTATAAAAAAAATTTTTATATAACCATGGCTGCTATGTAAGAAATCAGAGGTAAGTACAATCGGCAGAACAAAGCAGATTGGATGAGCAGATTATTTATATAGTACAAACAGCTGAGCTGGTTATAAAATCAGTTAAATTCTTATTAGAGACATTTTTTTGGATTATAAAATAAGCTGAATTCTCACAATAGATCTGCCAAATAACTCGGCAGAACAAATATTAGAATTATGAAAAACAACCCACTCCATATTGAAACTTAATGGTAGAAAGAATCAAATAGACACAATGCTCTATCTTCATTTTACCATTGATCTTTAATAAAATGTGATACATTGTTCCAAAACTTGTAGAAATTTGAACAACCTAATTCTAACATGTGATCTGTCGAGTTATTTAGTAGATCAAATATTAGAATTTGGAAGATCTGTTTGTGTTTTGTGTACATGTCATCTGCCATATTATTTGGCAAATTTCTTATAAGAATTTAGCTTATTGTGTGCTAATGCTGCTCTGCTGATTGTACCTACCTGAAATCAATAGGGGAATAGAATCCAAAACATCTAAGACATAAAAATAAACCTCATGGTTATTAAAGATTTCGCATTGTTTGAAACTAATCAATTTTCATTATTTGGAACTATTCACTCATGTCAAAAATACAAGTTTAAAATATAAAAGGAAAATATTAATTACTACAAGTTGTTGTGTAACGGTCTTTAATGATGCTGATAAAGTTATTTTATTTTTAACATCTTATTTTATTTTTAACATTTTTTAAAGTTATTTTATTTTAACATTTAAATTGCAAAAATAAAATTTAATATAATCAAAATCAAATCAATATATTTTCACTTTAATAATACTGTATATATATACACAATCGTGCGGGACATTTACAAACAGTTATAAACTGATGACGTGTAAAGACCTATAATGGTATAAATAATAGCATAATAATAAAATAATAAAAATAAATATTATTAATAATAATAGAAATAAATGCTAATAATAATATTAGTAACAATATTAAATACAGTAATATAAAACAGTATAATGTATATATAATTTACTAATATAATTAAAATAAAACATTTATAGCAAATTGTGATTATCATTAATAATAATCCAAAATAAGAATATAAGAATCATAATATCAATAACAAAAAGGAAGACAGATAAAAAGAAAAAAAAATGGATAGAAGTTTAACGACTAGGAAAAAAGAGGCGAAGTAGAAGAAGTCCTAGGAGAACTTTATGTAACAGAATTTTTTAAGCATATAATTTTAGAAGAAGATAGAAATATTGAATATGCATTAAAGTAAAATAAAGAAAATTAGAAAAAAAAATGATTAAAGAGAATTAGGCAGGGGCCATTGCATAGGAAATAATTTATTGTATATTTATTACATGTTAAATGGTTTAATACAATGCCACAATCTTTTAGAGTCATATAGACTTTATAGGATGATAAAAATTAGGGTATTTGATTGCGACTAGATAAACATTTATATATTTATATGTTTTACTTTTAGAGTTTTATATTTTTATTTTTAGAGTTTTATATTTTTATTTTTATTTTATGAGTTTTATATTTTTATTTCTATTTTATGGGTTTTATATATTTATTTATGAGTTTTATACTTTTATTTTATTAAAAATTAGTTATAAAGAATAACTAGGGGGTGGTTGCATAAATGGTAGTTCATTAATTATTATTATTAAGGAGAAAGTTTTTTACATGAGTGTTATAAAAGCATTTCTATTTGTCATTTTGAATTTTTTTAGTTTTAACAGGAAGAGAGTTCCAATAGTGAATTGATTTATACTTGATTGACTTTATACCATACTTATGTGTTTGTTTTAAAGGCTTAGAGAGATTACAATAAGATACAGACCTAAGTTTATAAATATGAATATTATTTTTGAATTTAAAATAGCTAGTAAAACAGCTGGGCATATTATTGTTGACAATGTCCCGTACAAGTACACAGTTTGATAAGTTTGTCAAGCCTAAGATTTTAGAAAGATTATATAGTAAGTCAGAACTAAAACTGTTAGGTTGAAAGTGAATTATTCTTAATGATTTATTCTGGAGATTTATTAGGTTTTTTTTAATAAATGGATGAAGTTTGTCCTCATATCTGACAACTATAGTGTAGATGGGAGTTAAAAATAGCATACCAAATATTCACAAAGGTTTCATAATTTACAAAATGCTTTATTTTGATAATCATTCCATTTGCTTGACTTAGTTTGTTTGCTATGGATTTAATTTATTGAATGAACAAAAGATTTTCATCTAATAATATGCCTAGACATTTTATATAAAATATTTATTTTTTGACCACTAACTCTAAAATTAAGTTTTTTGGTAATTTTTTCCCCTCGAGGTTTAAATAGAACTAATTCAGTTTTTTTGACATTCAGAGATATTTTGTTTGATCGCAACCACTGAACCAGTAATGCCAAGTCATAATTTAGGTACTTATTTAGCTTTTTTAAAGACTTATTTACAATCAGGATTAATCTAATCTTTAATCTAAAAGGTGTTTAACTTATTATACTTTTAAAAATAATTTTTTATCTATTGTATCTTATATTTTATTTATTATTTTTAATTGGCATATTATTTTAGGTTAACTTGTCAAATATAAATTTTTTATAATACTTACACACTAAAGAATAGTTTTAAAATAGCAATTAAAAAAACCAAAAAAAACCCTATAAAAACATTTATCGGAATAACAATCAAATAATATCGTTAACAAAATAATTTCAAAAACATTTTTTTTAACCTGGTAAGTTAAAAGTTGTTATATAAGATATGGGTCAACCTTAACATGATTAATGCTCCACATGTTATAACTTTTTTTAAGGTAACATCTTTTTGATAAATAAGAAACAAACTCTTAGGATGGTACAATTGTAAATATAACAATAAATATAAAATATAGGGAAAATAAAGGATTAGATTATAACATACTATACATATTGAAAATCTTTTATATTAATTAAATTAATTTCTAAAATTTGATTATTTACTTTAATTAATCTAAAAGGTCTTTAACTTATTATACTTTTTTAAATAATGTTTTATCTATTATATCTTATATTTTATTTATTATTTTTAATTGGCGTATTGTTATTTTAGGTTAACCAGTCGAATATATATTTTTTGTAATACTTACACACTAAAGAACAGTTCGAAAATGTCAATTAAAAAAAACAAAAAAAAGATAAAAAATATGTCAGCTGATGAGTTTATGGAACAATTTGACTCAGATGACTCTGAAGAGAAAAGTATTGAGACAAAGTCTCAAAGTGATTCTAAAAAGTATAATAAGGAGTGTGATTCAGAAGTTGATCTGTAAGTTATTTTTAATTTTTTATTTTTATTATTCATAAGTAATTTTAACTAATAGTCATAATACAAATGTTGTTTCATATAAAAAAGATCTTTATAAGTTAAGCGTATAATGCCCATCTTAATGCAATTCAACATAATTTATATACAAACCAATTCTCTTGATATTTACAATTATGTTTTTATATTATATACAATTATGTCTTTATACATATACAAATATTTACAATTCTAATTGATTAATTAGCTTTAAAACAATCTTTTACTATATTTACACTTCTCCTTGGTCATAACAACCATATCATCTCATGGATTATAACGCTCAGGCGCCCTCTTTTCCCACCTGTTTCAACACAGGCGTCTTGTTTGTTTCATCTCCAGGCAGCATTACGCATAGTTCTTTATCATCTTCTGGATGCTCATTTGAATCATTGTCACCACTTGCTTGTCTAAGGTTTTTTTTTGAATTGTTGTCAGTTCTTACTTGTCTTAGGCCTTATATGACCATGGATATAGTTCTTTGTTTTTACAACTTGACCACGGCAAGTTTTGATAATTAGCGCGTTTAAAAAATGCACTGAAAAAAACAAAGCAAATGTAAATGCAATTTTTAATTTAATTGATTCCATAATTACAATTAAACTACCACAAAATTTCCTGAGTACTTTAATGCAACTTAATTAAAGCAATCATTGAAAAAAATATTCAGATTAAAATTTAAGGTAAAATGAGTATCTTTATTTATTGATAAATGTCTAATTTTAGAGATTTATGTCAAACAAATTTCAAATAATTTTTATTCTAGTAAATAAGTTATTAAATATATCAAAGATGCTTGGTAAATTAATTCAATTGTTATTTTTCAAACACTTCTGTTTTTACACATTTGCAAAAAGCGCGCAAATTAATGATAAACGCACAATATAAAAAACTTTTAAAAGTGTTTTTAATATGCAAACAAATATTATTTCACTTTATGGAAAATAAGAAAATTTAAAAAAAAAAGCATGCACAATTTTATTTATAATGAAATCATTTGTTTTAAATTTTTAATGTAATTGCTAAAAACATAAAAGAAACCATGCTTGAACATTATGATTGCTTTTTACAATAAAAGAAAGCAATCAAATTGTTTAAAGACGGTTTCTTTTGAAGTTTTTGCAAAAGCATTTATTTTAAGTAAAGTTATGAATACTTTTGTGAGCGCATTAAAAACTATGCTAAAACATTATTTTGTGAGCGCATTAAAAACCATGCTAAAACATAATTACTTTCTTCTATAGCGTACTTAGTTAATTTACTTAAAAGTGAAGCTATTGAAAAAAGTAATTATGTTTTGGCATATTTTAAAAAAAGGTCTTCAAAATTAATTGTTTTTCTTTTTAAATATGTGTTTTTTATAATAAATAAAAAACTATTGATCGCAAAATTATTTTGAAAAAATTGTTGAAGTAATGTATTCGTTTTGAAAAATCTTAATCAAACAGCTTAATCACGTTTCTTTAATTTTGCACAAGCAAAATTAAAGAAACGAGATGTTTGTTTTTCTGTCTGTCTTTTAAGAAATGCACGCACATTTGTCAATTTGTTGCAACCTATATCCTATTAACTTTTTAATAAAATTTTAAATTTGCACCACAAAATATTATTAAATTTCATGACCCTTTCCCTCACTATGGATCTGCCCTTGCATTAGTCTATTTATTCATGGAAAGGAATGATAAAGATTATTAGAGCTGTGATTTTTTCACTATTGCTTTTAATTAAGTTTACATTAATAAATATTTTGATTTTTTTCTGGTTTTTCCTGTATTTATTTTATCATTCTTTAAATGTTTTACTTTTTTAGGTCTCTTTTCAGTTTATGGGTTGTTTATTTTAATTTGCTTTGTTTTTTTAACGCATTTTTTAAACACGCTAATTATCAAAACTTGCAATGAGCTGTGGTCAAGTTGTTAAAACAAAGAACTATATGCGTGTTCCAATAAAATGCAATATGCACGCCTCTTACGAGAAGGCCTGCATATTGC
This sequence comes from Hydra vulgaris, assembly GCF_022113875.1. Classification (NCBI taxonomy): domain Eukaryota; kingdom Metazoa; phylum Cnidaria; class Hydrozoa; order Anthoathecata; family Hydridae; genus Hydra; species Hydra vulgaris. The sequence goes on along the minus strand of NC_061163.1, from coordinate 13,316,416 downwards.
ATTTTATTGGACTTTTTTATTTTTTTCTTCTTCCTTGCTTACTGGCGGGTCAAAAACACAATGTTTTCTTCATGCCAAAATCTCCTCTAGATCTATGAACATGCTTGATTTTTTTTAATAATGCTACTTGCTGCCATTTCAGAGAGTTTATCTGCTAAAATTAAACTCCAAAGCAACAAGCTTAATATCTACTTTAAGTTGGTATTCTTTTACTATATTCACAATAGCCTTAAGTCTTCTTTTTATCAGCATTTCATTTGAAGCTTTCGTCCTTAATCTAGATTTTCCAGTGAGTGCGTCGGTAACCCAATGAAATACCACTTTCGAATCAGCGCAAGTATGCAAAATTTCTATTTTCCAGTCAAGACCCATATTTGTTAGAGATGTCACGAATATTTGGTGACTATTCAGTATTCAGCCTATTTGGCTACTTTTTTTTACAATTTGGTATTCATCCGAATATTGCCAACTATTTGACCAAATACCATATTGTTAAAAAAAAAAAAAAATGACCTAATCTCAAACAACAATTTTATTTTATTTTTTATTTTAACAATTAATTGGTGTATTTGATACTTATATATAATAAAATATGGTAAGATATGATAAAAAGTTTTCATCATGTGATGATAACAAGGGTTGTTATCTGTCAAATATTTCTGATACATGTCTAAATTATTTTCTGCTGACATAAAATATGCTCCATATATTTTCTATTGACATATTTTGACTCAATTTTATGTGTGAATCATTTTCTGCTTTTGTTTCATTTCTAAAATTATTTGTCATCAGAAAGCAATTCAGTGATTGATAGAAAATATGTTTGACATATTTTATGTCAGCAGAAAATATGTCAAACATATTTTCTTGACTACACCAAGATGTCGGTTGTAAAACAAGAAGATCAAAAGCTATATGGATTGTTAGACAGTAAGTTATTAGACTAAAGATGGGATGTTAGAATTTTTTGATTTAAGTCCTTGCTAATAATTAGTGTTCGGCAAAATCAAATATACGTCAAACCTTTAAAGATTTGAATTTGAACTGTTCTTTGAGGGGATAGATTTGAATTTGATTTGACAAATATCTGGAGGATTTGGATTTGATTTTCAAATATTCACTTTGTTCTCAATTTTTGCGTTTGAAAAAAAAACGCCAAATTTTACAGGCCCGCAAACATATATATCACTTTATTCCGGGGTCTTTGCAGTGGTTTCCGGAATGGCGGTCGCCTTTCAATAACGAAAAAAAAAAAAAAAAAGAGTTTTTAATTAAAGTTTGTTAATATTAAAGAGAAAGTAAAGAGCATAGAGAAAGAAAAAAAGAAAAGAAATGTAAACAAAGTAGAAGATTAAAAGAAAAAACGTAGAAAAAAATATATGTAAAAATGAAAAGAAAAAATTGCAAATACAATTTAACCACAACAAAAATGGAAAAAGTAAAACAATAACGAATAGAAAAACATTTAGAGAAAGAAACAATCATTCGAAAAAAGAAAATAATAAAAAAATATAATAATGGCTTGCTTGAAAGCAAAGAATTTTTTTTTTAAATTTTACTATAACTTATTTTTATATTTCCAGGTTTCAGGTAGATTTCCTAATTTTTTTTATTTGTTAATCTTTTTTTTGTCGGTTTAAGTTTGCCGTTTTGTTTGTAGTATGTTTGTGAAAACTTGTGTTGTTGTTGCTATTGTGTTTGTATTGTTTGCTGTTACTGTAGCTGTTTTTGTAAATTTGATCTGTTTATGTATGTTTTTTTTTTTTTTTTTTTAAACTATATTATGATTATTTCTATTTTAATATTCGTTATTCTTATTTTCATTAATTATTTTTCCTTGTTTTTTATTATAATAGTTGCTATATGTCATTGTTTACTTTTACGTTTTATCAGTTGTAACTGTTTGTAACTGTCTAACTTTGTTTATGTAGCTATTGTATTTATAAAGACAAGTGACTTATATATAATTATTATTATTGTTATCATTATTATTAATATTATTTTTATTATTTAAACCATTATTATTTTAATCATTTTCATTAGGTGTTTACTTAATATTAGTATATTTACTATTTGTAAACAACCTTGAAATGTATCTATTTCAAAAATATATATTGATTGATTGATTGAATAATTAATTAGTACCCCTAACCAAACTATTGTTTTGAAAGAAATCAAATATACATTCCTAATTATGTCGGATAATCCAGAACCCGAATCATCTTCTGTTACAAAAACCACCAAACGTTCACAATCAATTGTATGGGATCATTTCACAGTTGATGAGCATGGCCATATGCCAGCATTGTCCAAAGCACAAGAACAAGTATGCTTACAATAAAGGTGGGACAACAAATCTAATGAACCATTTAAATTCTCAACACAAAAGCAAATTACTTGGGGACAGAGAACCAAAGCAACGACGTTTAGATGACATGATAATGACACCAATCGTTTATTCTCCAGATCTATTCAATGAATACTTAGTTAGCTGGATTGTCAAGAATGATCAATCATTTAATGAGGTAGAGTCCAGCCACTTTCGTAAACTACTCACTCTACTGAAACCAAATTTGTCAATTATGAGTGCGCGCCAATTAAAACGCCAGATAATGGACACTTACAACACCAAAAAACAATTGCTAAAGACCCTTTTTTTGAATCTTGACTCAAAGGTTTCATTCACCACTGACTGTTGGACATCACCCAACAACATTGCTTTTATGGGCATAACGGCTCATTACATTGACAAAGACTGGAACCTACATGCCAAAACTCTTGATTTCAAATCCTTGCCTGATTCCCATTCAGGTTCAAATTTATCTAATACATTCTTGTCAGTTTTGATTGAATTCGGTCTTACAAGCAAAGGAATGGGCATTACCTTAGATAATGCTTCCAATAATAATTCATTTATGGATTTTTTAAATTCCAAGTACGAAATTAAAACCACCTTTGAGCATATCCGGTGTTTTGCTCATGTGCTGAATTTGGGCGCGCAAGCAGGTTTGGATGTTTTGAAAGATGATCTTGTAACACTTAGAACAGGAATTAAAAAAATCCGATCCAGTCCTCAATCATATTCTAGGTTCAAAGGTTTCCAGCAATCAAATTGCACCTTAAAACCAATACTTGATGTCCCTACAAGATGGAACTCAACAGCTGATATGCTTAAACGAGCAATGAAATTAAAAGTTGGTTTCATTGCGTATTTTTGCGATTTTGACTCAACTGCAAGCAATCCAGACTGTTGTCTATCAATTTCACCAGATGTTTGGAACAGGTTTGAAACAATTGTTTTGTATCTTGAACCATTCCAGGAATTTACCCAGCTCATTAGTGGTGATTCATATTCCACATTGTCTTTGGTGGTTCCTCTCTTCAATATTCTTTTGGATCACATTACTGAATGGATGACCACAAAAACCAACCCTGAAGATAATCTACACCGCTCTACAGTTGCAGCGTTCGCAAAAATTTCAAGATATTATAATTTGACTAGTGACTGCTTTACTATCTGCGCTGTCCTGGACCCAAGATTTGGTATTGAATATTACAAAAATGATAAGGGCGCAAACAGCGAGTCGTATACAAAGATTATGGACACAGTCAATTGTGAATATCAAATCAATTATGCCCCAAGCAATATTACAACTGCTACAAGCATTCAAAACGTTTCAAAATATACCCCGTTCAAATCGCGTGTTTCATCAAACCCATGTAATGAGTTTGAAAACTATTGTAATGATACAAGTAAGCTAGATGGCGGCAATAATAGCAACATATTACTTTGGTGGAAATCTCGATCTGACAAATATCCAAACCTATCCAGAATGGCCAGAGATTACCTGGCCATTCCTGCTACATCTGTATCATCAGAAAGGCTCTTCTCATTAGGAAAAAATCTTATTACTGACAAAAGAAATCTTCTCTCTGCAGATACCATTCAAGCTTGCCAGTGCTTGAAGTCTTGGTTGGATTAAAAAGAATAAAAGAAGCTGTAATGTGTGAGAAATAGTAACAAATGCTGTAATATGAATAAAATTTATAGATTCAGATAACTAAAATTAATAAATGAAATAAGTTAAATAACGTTCAAATATACATCAAATCTTGGAAAGATTTGAATTTGATCTAAATTCAAAATAGGAAGATTTGAATTTGGCCATTTCAAACATTTGACGCATATTTGATCAAACTATTTGAATTTGTGCCGAACACTACTAATAATATAAAGAGGACTGATCAAATTACAGTTAGAGAGGTCAAAATGTTCTCCAGAGTTTTTAAAAATTTGAACTACATATGCCATTTTATAGCAGGCAGGAAAACAAGATTCAGAAAAACAATTCTTAAATAGTTTTGAGAGAATTGCATAGAATTCTTAAGAGCACTTTTGTAAGACTATGACAGGAATGTTGTCTGGACCACAAACTGTAAAAGGGTTTAATTGAGTTTAGCAATGGAATCTTTGATCATTTTGAGGAGGTTCCGACCTAAAGAAGCTGAACACAAGCTAGGGTTAAAGACAAGACACAAATCAAGGAGTAAAAGTAAGTGATTAGGGTTGTCTGGAAAACAAAAGTCTCAAAGTTTACTGAGACTTTTGTTTGATTTACTTTAGTGCCAGCAGAGTCAGTGGTGTTAGAGTTAAGTCATTCAGTATGATGGTTGTTAAAGTCACCATTAACAACAATATAAAAAGCTTGTGTTATGTTGAACAATTTTGTGACACTGTTTTATAAAGTTTTATAACGTTAATAACATAAAACATATTTATAATAAAACAAAATAAATAAATAGAATTGATCTAATTAATAAATTAAAACATTGTCACTTTTTCTCATTCACATGAAAATAGATAGAAGCAAGATTAAAGCGAAAAACATTAGATACCACATTTTTTATAATTTATTGTTTTCTAGCGTACTATTAAAATTTTAAGTTTAAATTAATTTTTTCATTCAAATGGTTTTTAAGTTGATGTTTGCATTAAATTTTTTTATTCAAATTATTTTGCAATTAAAGTGAAAGAAAAAAATTTGGTCTAATAAATCGAATTATATTTCCTTAAGTTTAAATATATGCTTAAATTATTTTTTTAGAAAAAAATTACCTAAAACTAAAGTAAAGTAATTAATTTTTTTAATTTAAATTTTTTATAATTTAATTTCTGGTTTAGAGTTTGTAATAATTACTGGTTTTATGTTTGCAATAGAATATTTATATTTTTAAAGTTATTTTCAAGAAGAAAAAAAAAAATTAATTATTTAAAATGTTTACAATTTAAATAAAACTTTCTTTCTCACTTGCACTGTTCTAGCTAGATATATGTTTAACTTTAAGAAATGATCCTCACTATGCCACTGTGTATTACGGAAGTCGCTACAATTAAATTATGCTGCTGCAATTAAATGATTAAGCATTAAAATTCTTTTAATTTTTTTTTTTTTTTTAATTTTAATTTCAAATTTAATTCACAAAATTATTTCAATAAGTGAATTTCAGAAGAAGAAAATGTTTTCAAATAATTTTTTTTTGTTTTTTAAATTCCTAAAAAACAACTTGTGTATTTATAGAAATGTTTAACCTTGATATCGTTTTAAATAAAATGAAATATAAAAAAATGGTATTGTGTTTTTCATATTCTATTCAAGATTTCTTGTTATAATAATTTTTAGTTAGAAGCTTATATTATGTGTGAACAACATATAAGATATAAATAGAAACATTTGTATGGCTAACTTTTGCCAGTCTTTGAGTATATCAAGTAAATTTAATAGTTAAGAGGTTGTCCATAAATTACGTCATGCAATTTTTGACTGTTTTCAAACCCTCCCCCCTTGTCACAAAATCGTAACACTTGAGAAGCGAGTTTTGAATGAGTCGTCACAAAACCACCACCCTCCCTCCCCGTTATAGCGTGACATAATTTATGGACAACCCCTAAGTAACTGTAGGTTACTAAAGTAATCTAACTGATTGTTTTGATTTAGCTTAAAGGTACATTTATCCATTCAGCAAATCTAACTAAATATAACTTTAAAATAATATTGGCTTCCACGCAGAGATTTAAAATAATTTAAATTCAAAAATGCTTTATGTTATATAGAAATCTCAGCGCAAGAGAGCAAATGATCATACTTTATTCAAAAGATAAAAGATGACCCCTATTAAAAAACTTAGACAAAAACATTACTTTTAAGATAGGCCAAATTTGATGCTAAATTAGTAAAGAAAACAAAAAAAAAAAAAAAAAAAAACTTGCGAAAGAGAACTTGACTCATTCATAGATAGAGCATAGAATCCTAATAACAGCTCTTGATGGAATCAGCCTCTTAAGAGCTACCACAGAGTTAAGGAAAGTTTCCTACCGGCTGGCCTCAGAACCATTTAACTGAGTTTTATGAATAATATCAAAAAGATCCAGCATTCATCATACAAGACAGGTAACAATGTTTACACTGGTTTATCTATGCCAGTTAAATAGATAAAGAAAGGATTGTGAGGCTGGTCAACAGATTTATTCTGCATACCCCTAAGTTCTTTGTCTAGGAGGCCTTCTACAAGACATTAGCTGGATAAAATTAACATCTGCCCAAGATGAGTATTTTTATTGAGACACGTTCTCTAACCTTTCCTCAACCAAGAGCCCCAAGGCAGGAGAATTTTAAGTTGAAGTTTATTTCTTCTAGCCTTTGCCAAAAAAGTAAACCCTACAAGGCAGCAGGACATAAGGCAGGATGTACTTGGTTACATAATACCAGTAGTAGGTTGACTGTGATGATCCTGAATCTGACCTGTCCGTGAGTAGTTAAAAGACGTTACTTCTGTAAACAGTACTTTCAAACATTAAGCTGGATATTTTGGAGATTCATTAGGAAAAATATTTAATCTAACTGAATTCTGGAAATTAAGGTGAGCAAAAGTTTTGTTCTTAGAGCAACCACTTTGTAAGTAAGTTAACACAACACCAAACATTAAAGTAGAACACAAATGTACGTTAGAACTTATTGGTGAATGAACACTGCACCTGATGTTCAGACAAAACACAAACATACATAGCAAATTATGATAGAGCTAATGCTATAACTAAGACACCTCAAATAATATAAAAGACAAAAATAGATACCACTATAGACATGGCGATATAAGATTTGATGACAGGAAGTTAAACTTTTTTTAGCCTAAGCTCAGACAACAAATCTTACAGCAGGAGATGTACAAAATAACCACAAAATAAGACAGTTTATTGTGTTTCTTGTTCTATACTTTTCTGCATCAACCACAAAATAAGACTCACTTCATTGTGTATCTTGTCCTTTACTTAATAATATTTTTAATATCTATACTTATAATATACTTAATAATACTTGTGTGTAATAACTTTAAAGTATAATAAATTTACAGGCAGCAGGAGATGAAACAAATGGCACTAGACTACATGTTACCAGTAGCAGGGTGTTATGGTGACCTTTTTATAGTATTTTCTGTTTAAAAATATATTTTCCTCCTCTTATAGTAACATAGAGAATAAAAATTAACAATAAAATTTTTTTAGTCATTTCCTTAATATATTATAATCTAAAGAGGGTGATAACAGATAATTCTCATAAATGTTGTTTTAAGGGCTCTAATTCTAACGGAGACAATTTGTTATTTTTGATCTATTAGAATATTGTTAGCCCAGTTTTTTCTTGTCTTTATAGCTACAAATTGTCAAAAAACATCTTTTAAATTTAATTGAACTGCTATTTCTGCTTCAGTAGGTATTAGGTCTCTTGCAGACAAGATAATTTGTGCCATTATTGTCCTTAAATGTGTTTTAATGTGCTTAAGGATCTTTTTGCGGTTGCTATGCTAATGGGTAATGTCAAATAAAACATGTGCTGCTATTTTATTTTTAAATAAGCAACTTATATCATAATTTGCTATTCAACTTATATCATAATTTGCTATTTCTGGACTCAGGTAAAATAAAAAAAAACAGAAATTTTTAATCTGTAAAAATGCGGGAAAAAGTGTAAAAAATTTCTCTTAATCCTAGGCTATTTACGAAAAAAATTAGACAATGATGTTAGTTCCATCTTCTTAGTCTTTCGCAGTATTAAGGATATCTTAAGCTAGGCCCCCAGAGCCTGCAGCAGCGGACCCTGGGGGCCCACCGCTATGCTTCTGCCAAGAACACGTCTAATTTTTTTCAAAGTTTTTTGTTCACTTTTTTAGTCTTCGTCGGAAGCCATTTTTAATCATGGCTGCCAAAAAGTCTCATTTTCATCATTTTCAACATTTATTTTATGTGATGAGAAAATCACTCAATATGATATATAAGTTGTTTTAAAATTGTTCCGGGGTAAATTATACATTTTTGTGGTAATTTTTATAAATCTAACATGACTGCCAAAGTCCAATATGGTTGTCATTTTGTCAAATTTTCACAGTTTTTGCTACCAAGTATGACTTGAATAAACACTAAATTTGATATATTTATGGTTATAAAGTTGTTCTAGGACAAAATATACATTTTGTGGGTAATATTTAAAAATCCAATATTGCTGCCAAAATTTGATATGGCTGCCAAAATTTTATATTTTAAGTGTTTTCAACTTTTTCTGCCAATGATGAGCTGAATTGTTCTATGATAAAATATACTTTTAAAAATTTTCAATATGGCTGTAAAAAGAGCAAAAATTCCAAGTTTTGTTTAAATTGGATTATAAAATGAATGGTACTAATAATACATGCATACTAAATATGATATAAATGACACATTACAGAAATGAAAGATATGCATACTTTATGCAACCAAATTTATTGTTGTTAAAATTTGAACGATCACCAAATGTATATCATACTGTACAAATCTTTGGATATTATTATATTTCTTTTATACAAAAACAAATGTTTATTAATATCTATACAAACATTCATGCATTGTAACTTTTGTGTTAAAAAGTCTAACATGGCAGTACATCAATTTATAATAAATGTTGACAAGGAGGTGTGGTGATATCGTTTATGTTATTTTCATGCGTTCTTACTTTGTAAGATGGCTGAAATCTATGAGTTCCTGGTGACTATTGACAACTAGAATGATGTTATTGTTATGTTTAGCATCCTCTGAGTAGTTAACATTTTCTTCTAGGAATAAAGGTCTAGACCGGGTGCTGCTACTGTAAGAGGAGCCTGCAGCCAATACTTGGCATAGTGAGCTGTAATGAATGTTACCATTCTCTTGACAGCCTGTCCCTCCTCTACTGTGGTCAGATCTGGTAACTGATGAATGGTCATAGCAATCTTGCCCAAGTACAAAGCCATGAACCGTGCACAATGACAGGCTCCTGGTTTCTCCATCCGAAAGCTGTGCACAAGATTCCTCTTAGTAAGTTGGCAAGGCTGTGTAGGCAGGTCATTGCCATTGATGTAGATCATCCTGGTCAATCTGTTCAAAGCACTGTTTGAAGTGAACAAACAGTCGCTCATCTGGACATAAAAGTTTACAATCACATATTTCATGTTAAATATTAATAAAATGATGGCCAGAAAGGCTGGCTACAAAAATAGAGTGATGTACATACTAGAAAATATAATATTTTGTCTTTGATTATGGTACAGGCCATTCAGATATTTACTGTAACAAAAACATACCTTCATCAGCACCTCGAATAGCTTTATTTGTATGATGACTATGTTAATGCTCTGCTACATGATAACAGCATGCCAGACTAAGACATGGCCTGCCAAGGGCTTGCTGAAAAAGAATGTCTGCTCCACTCAGTTGACTGCTATTTGAAGCAGTTGTATCCCAGCAGGTGGCAACAACCTTATTTTTTATATCCCAAGTGTCACAGGTGACTATAAGGGCTTCGGCCTGGGAAACACCAGTTCCGTTTTCCATCTTTGGCACTCCAAGAAACTGCTTTACTGGCTGGTCAAGAGGCAACAGCAACTATGTACAAATATCCTATCTTTGCTGCCGGATTTTTTCTTACCTTTGATTCTTTGGTGCTTTATTGTTGAGTGGCTAAGTACAACATCACTTAGATTTTCAGAACCAACTAATATAAATTGAGAGAATATTGAAAGTTCAGCATTGAGACTGAGCTGCAATCTGGAGGCTAACTTTGATGTAATTTCTCCAAGGGTTTTGGATAGTAGGTCCAACTTTATTGACTCTTATTATTTAGGTTTTCCCTCCTTTGGATACCATTTTGGGTCATTAAGTTCTGTATCTGTATTTATATCTTCACATCCTAACATTAATCTGTTAGCCTCAGACTGCGCATATTGTTCCTCATCCATTTTGTTTTGATATCAAGCTCATTGTTCTTGTATTCTTGCTATTCAATCTTCTTTTCAGTTTAATTTACTTATTGCTGTTTGATCGATGGTGGTAAGAATAGTGCTTTCATGAGGAACTTTACGCTGTCCCTGCAGGAATCCAAAAGTTAGCTTTTCTTATCAAAGCAAGTATCTTTTCAACAACACCTGGTGCAAGATTACAAAAGGAATTGAGGTAGTGTTGGAAGTCAGGTTTTCTGAAGTTTTTATTCCTTTCTGTATAAGCCAGGCAGTATGTCTTTTTGACCTTGATGATCTTTTCAATGCAGTGGTTAGACTTGAGTTGGAATGTTAGCTAACTGCCAGATAGGTAACATTTTATTAAAGAGCTGAAATATCCTGTTTGGATGTCGGATGGTCCTTCTTTCTTATATCTCTGTATCTTTGCAATACTGCTCTATTAGTTAGTAACTTATTAGTGCTAAATTTAGCTCGGTATGAACCAATTACTTCAATGAACGACTGGGTGGGATGTTTTCTTTGTCTAGTGCTGAAATGAGTTTTGTGCGACGTCTAACTTGACCTGGTATCTTCAGTGGAAGATGACTTATTTTAGCCTTTAGATTTGGTGGCCCTCTTTGTTTCTGTTTAGAAACTGGTTCTAATGATTCACATGTATCTGGTTCATCCTAACAGAAATACAGAGTATTATGAGATAAATACATAACACAGGGTCCTCTATAGTAAAAGTCTTAAAAATCATTTTGCATTCAAGCAGAATAAGTAAAGAAACTGAAGATTTGACATGATATAAGCCAGCAGGAAATGTTAGTAATGTATATATATCAGATTACATTTACTTAAAGCTGTTTCATAAATTCAAAGTTTATAAAAATTTAAAAGTTTTTTTTTTGCTAAATATTTATATATCATATTGAGTGGTTTTCTATCTTATCACACGCAGTAAATGTTAAAAATGATGGAAATAAGACCTTTTGGCAGCCATAATTAAAAATGGCTTCTGGCAATTACTAAAAAAATGAAAAAAAATTCTTAAAAAATAATCAGACATGTTCTCGCAACCCAAATGTATCTTAATTCCAATTGTAAATTCAATAAAAATTGTGTTTTTTGGAACACTTTAGAGCTCTGTTAAATGTTTATGGCTGTGAAACTTACTTTGCAAAAAAAACTCAGTAATTATTTAATCTAAAATTAAAAGAGGTTTTTGGCTTTTACAATATATTCAGACTGTTAAGTAATATTTTAACAAAATTGAAATCTGTTTTTAAACTTCACTCTGCAACATATAAAACTATATTTAGACTTTTAAACATTATGAATAACATTATAAATTTTAAGATAATCTAACAACTTTTTTTGACATGAAAAGGTAGCAACTCCAGAAGTTTGTGAAAGTGTACCTATGACAACAAAACATAATATTTTTGAACCCATGAAATTTAGCAACTCCAGGAGTTTGTGAAAATGTACCTATGACAAAAAAACAAAAAAATTCTTTGAAAAAATCATTAAAATTTGCAAATTTTTTTTTCATTTTCAAACTTTTCCTAACCCAATATACAAAAAAGATGGGGTAAGCCTTGTTATATGATATAGTTAATGTAATTATAAATAAATAAAACCTTGTTATATGATATAATTAATGGGAATTTAAATTTATTCTTATTCAGAAGTTTCAATTTATTTAGTTTGCGTTTTTAAAAATATTGCCTTGATAACATGGCTTGCTCTTAAAATATATAAAAACCAAATCAATGTCTATATATTATAGTACTTTCACCTGTAGTGAAATGTAAATAGTTTGTCTAACACAGAAGAAAATTTTTATGTGGCATATTTTCCCTGGTGCTTTATTCACTCCACTTCATTCTATAAGGAATTTTTTACATAGTAGGTACTTAGAAGCTTGAAATACTTTCAACTAGGATATACAGTGACGTTCTTCTTTTTGTTTTTTTAATAGTTATATATTTAAAAAGCAATATTAAAAATATGTAAACTTTAGTATGTATTTTAGATGCCTTAAACAGTTCTTGTGTCTGCTTAAATTCAGACATTAGGCAGTATCTAAAGCAAGAGGTACTAGATATACCTAAGAACTAATGAAGAACTATTTCAATATTTGAAACTTGTTTAGAAACATTTTTATAAATCAATAAGGCTCTGTATGTCTTCAACATAAGACAATTTGACATATTCATCTATTTAACATTTATGTAGCATTTATTTTTTGTTTGTTTTTAGAAAATCTCACAAAAGTCAACTTGGAAGGCTTAAGGAAAAAGATCCAGCTTTTTATGAATTCCTTAAAGAGAATGATGAAGAGCTTCTGGAATTTTCCGATTCAGATGCAGAGGGAGAGTTAGGTAAAAAAAATTTTCCTTTTTTTAAATTTAATTAAGAATCCTTGTTCTTGCCATTCATTTTTTAAAATATACATTATGTATATCAAGCCTTCCCAGGAAAGGCATGCGGTTTTACGTCTCGTATGACCACGAAAATGTTTTTCAAGTTAACGTGATCACGGCCATTTGCGCAAGTATATATATATATATGTGTTGCTGAAAAATTATTTTAAATTTAATAACTACATAAGAAATTAAAGTAAACTTAAATAGAAAACAATAATAATAGTTTAAATAATTTGTATGTTGTTTTTATTTTTGTTTTTTCTTAGTGGTTATTATTATTGGCAACAAAATTCAGTAAGTCAAAGCAACAACAAAAAAAAAACAGTTTTAGGCGTTAAAAAGGATGACTTTCCCATATTTTATGTGTTTTTTCTTTTAAAGAGAAAAGAGAAAATATATATCGTCATCTGTTGGTAGAATATATTTGTATAACTCTAATGTAACAAGTTTATATCAAGAGTTAACTTATACGATCGCGATTTGCAAACTCTGGTAAATTTTTAGGTCTTAAAAATTTTAGTTCATGCAAAGCTGTGTACTTTGTTTAAAAGGAGCAAATTATTAAAAGTTTGCTAGCGAGAAAGTTACAAAAAACAAAACAAAAACAATAAACTTATGACTACAAAAGTAATAACACTTTAGTCACTAACTGCATTATAAAAGTAATAAAACTATAATAGTGTTATTACATTTATAAAGCACTTATTACTTTTAAAGTTCATTCTTTGTTCAAACAACATAATTAATTCCAAACATTTATTAAAGTAGAAAAGCATCTAGAAAAATTAAAGCGGATATTTAAATATTATTAAAAATTTCAGGAACTTTCACAGATCACTTAAACAACGTTATAAAAAAGTACTTTATAAAAAGTATAGCATTATGAAAAATATTGCGTAAAAACGCGTGTTAATTATAAAATCAACCAATAAAAATTTTTAATTGGTGAATTTTAAAATTAATGCGCGTTTTTACGGTCTTAAACGTTTTTATTGTCTTATCTTATTAAAAGTTTAGCATTATGAAAAACGTTACTAATGTAACGTTTTTCATAATGCTAAACTTTTAATACGATACATTTTTATAAAGTTGTTTGTCACGTTTTTATAAGTTATTTAAGTTTTAATATTATTTAAACATCCAATCCACTTTATTTTTCTAGATATTTTTCTACTTCTATTAAAATTTGGGAATACTAATGTTGCCTGAACAAAGAATGAATTTTAAAAGTTATAAGTGCATTATAAAAGTAATAACACTATTATTGTTTATTAAGTTTATTGTTTTATTTTTTCGCTACAAATTTAAGTTGATTCTCCCCTTAAAAACAAGGAACCTGGTTTTGTATAAACTAAAATTTTGAATACTAGATATTTTTCCAGATTTTGCATTTCGCTTTCGCTTAATTCAACCCTTGTTGTTACATTAAAATTATACAAATAAATTTTATAAACACATTGCAATTTGTATTTTTGCTATCCTCTTAAAAAAAATTAAAAGAAAAATCATTTTTTTGATTGTAGACTTCAAACTGTTTTTTTTTGCTTCGCCTTTTCTAATTTTGTTGCAGAATGTAACTCTAAAGAAACAAAAATAAAAACAGTACACAAATTTTTTAAATTATTAATTTGCTTTTCTTTTTTTCTTTTTATTTTGTTAGTTTTTTGTTTTGTTTTTTTGTTTTTGAAACTTTTTCAGCATTATTATAAGACTTGCAAATGACCATGTTCAAGTTGTCTAAAATAATATACTCACATGTGGTCATACGAGACGAAAAACCGCACGCCTTTCCAGGGAAGGCTCGCATATGCTATTTATAAATATACATTATGCATATACTATATACATAACTTTTAAATTTTGTTTTTTGAGTTTTGAACTTGATTCATTTTGTTTTTTGATATGATAAAATATTTAAACCTTGATATGATAAAATGTTTAAATCTGCATAAGATAAAATGTGTACATGTACATGATGATTTCTCATTATGTACACAATGAGAAATTTTCAGAGAGACCAACAATAAGCAAGACTGTGCATTCCACAGTTATTATCCACTTACCAATAGTTATTGCCATGTTTATCTTAATGTAAACATATAATTAATCATTTATCAAATTGTTTTTGAAATTAAATAGTTTTCATGAGAACAAACTTATAGTTCAGCATTTGAAACTTATTTTAAAACATATATAAATGATATCAATGAGCAGCTCATCATGTTGTCATCATTTAAAAATATTGTTTTCTTTTAAAAAAAAAACAATTCTTTGATTTTAATTTTTTTTACACTTATAAATTCCTGTAAAGTTTTCAACACTAAAAAACAACACAAAAAATGCAAGTAACACTCCGAACTCATCAAACACCAAAAAGTAATGCATTAAAACTAGTAACTTTTAATAAAAAGAAGATTTTCATTTATTTAATACAGTACCTGTCCAAACCAAAGTTTTAGTCAATGTATGTACACTCTGATGCGCCTACGTTTATATCAGATGATGAATGTACACTTTGCTGAATGTACAACATTTTATATGTATTTTTTTATAAATTCCACTTAAAGCTTGCTAAGTTAAGAACAGTAGATTGTTGCTGTAGTAATTCATAAACTCTTGAAAGTAGAACCACTTTTATATAAATGGTTTTACCTTAAAGTGGCAACCCCTAAAAGAAGTTTATTGTTTTAAGTTTTGAGTTTTTTTTTAAGCTAGATTTTTAAATTCAATGTATGTATGTATATATATATATATATATATATATATATATATATATATATATATATATATATATATATATATATATATATATATATATATATATATATATATATATATATATATATATATATATATATACTTAACGATGAAAACAAAATTATGAAAACAAACTGCCCAAGTAATCTCAATTTTAATAACTTGCAACTATTAAAAGTATTTTACTTTGATTTGAAATCGAAAATACTTCATTAACTAGTTTTTATCTTGGAATTGCTTTTATTTATTTCACGATTGCCAACCTGTTATGAGATCATTGTTTAATATTTAATTTTTTTTTGGGCAGTTTATAAGGTGCTCCAAAGTTCCTTACATTCTTGATACAGAGCACCACGGAAGAAGATTTAACTAGGAAGTTCATGTCTCAGTTCCTACCAATGTTGTTTATCTGGCTAGAGTTGGCATCATACCTCAGACCTCTTGGTTCTAAGCCAGAGCTCTAACCACTGCCATGGCTACTATAAATATATATCTATAATTTTATTAAAAGTAAAAATTTATTGAGTGACGTATTCAGGCCAATTTTGACACCACTATACCACTTGGGGCGCCCAAGTTTCCTCTTAAACTGCTCTACCTAAAGGGATCCCCAAGTGCCGAGACAAGTTGTCTTCGTATCTTACATAAACCATAGAAAATAAGTTTAGAGTTGATTAAACTAAAACAAAATATTTATCCAGATATTAACAAAAACCTTTCAGCTTTTTTGTAACTTCATATTTCTGCTTCTAAACATAATTTTAGGCTTACAATTCGCCTTGGTTTTTTTTTTTTATAAAAGTAACTGGTTTGTTTAATGAATGATATATTCACCATATATGTTACTTTAAATGATTATATTTATGCATGAGCTTGGGTTTTTCCTTTTTTTGAAAAGGTTGTTCTTTTAGATTTTTTTTCTGGAAAAAAAAAGGTTCATTTCATTCCGGAAAGTAAAGAGAGTATATAAGCTATAGGATAAAACTATATATAATATACTCCCTCGTTGACAAGTTAGCGTAAATTAAAATTTTCTAATGTAACATTTTAAAAAAAATGCATCTGTTAAAAGAAAAAAAGGAATGCCCACAGAAGGTATCCAGAATGCCCACAGAAAATTCATATTCTGTATCAGTATAATTTTCTGTGTACACAGAAGAAACTTTTTTATTATATCTTCTGGATATATCTCTGTTATCTATATATATTTCCCAGCTAACAATTAAATAAACTTGATTAGAAAATTTTAACTTGCATATTTTGCTATACAACCAAAATTGGTTTACCAAAACAAGAAGACAACAATATTAGAGGCTACTCAAAGTTATTTTTTGTAAATGTATTTGTCTGCCAAATTTAAAATATTTGAGTATGAACAAGTTATTGCTGCATGTTCAATTATTACTGCATGTTTAATTATGTTTAACTAAGACAACTGTTCATATTATCATTTAGTGCAATTCAACAGATTAATCCAGGAAAATCTTGTATATGACCAAGAATTAACACTCCAAAAATTGATAATATAATAGAGACTTATTTAAATGCCTTCTATGTGAATGTTAGTGCCTGCACAGTTTGAAGGCACCTTGCCAAGAACCAATTATCAATTAAAAGGTGCTGAATTAAAGCCACACCTTTCTTAAAAATGTATTTGTTATTTCCTCAAATTTTGTAAAGAACACAAGGATTAGACTGGTAAAATGTATCAAGGTATCATGTTTTTAGACAAAGAGCAAATTCAGCAGTTTGCAGCACACAAAATCAATGCTTTGTATGCTACCCAAATCATGCTCACAATAAATAAAGGTTGTTCTTAAAGTTTGAGAAGCTTGTAAAATCTAATGAAACGTTTATATATATATATATATATATACATATATATATATATATATATATATATATATATATATATATATATATATATATATATATATATATATATATATATATATATATATATATATATATGTGGAAAATAAGGAATCAAAGGCGATGTGGAAAATAAGGAATCAAAGGCGAGCGATCAATTCGACTAACTCAAGGAATTGACATTAAAGTTTTTTTTTTGGCTAGTCAAAATTTTTCTTTTTTCTTTGTTTAAATATTTGAAGTTTTTTTTTTGTTTCAATAATAGTTCTTCTTTACTTAACTTTATAAATACAAAAACAAGTAAAATATGATAAAATCACTTAAATAAAAAAATAAGTAACTTGCTTGAAGGGTTTCAAATTCGTATTATTTGAATAATAACAATTTTAAATAAAATCAATGCTTTTTTTTAAAAGCATAAACAGGCAATTGAAAATTTTTAATTTATTTAATGTTCTAACTCTTGTTTGTATATACCAAATGAAAATTAAATACTAAAAAGAACATTATTTAATGAAACAACTATAAAAGTTACTGTTACATAAAACAAGATTTTTACTAAATATATATCAGGCCTTAGCATGAACCGAGAGCAATCTCTCCGTCACGTGAATCGCGCTTGTTAATGGAATATTTATAAGTTGTGGGCGCGATAAAAAACGCTCGCTAATTTAATTAGGATATAATTTAGAGTAAAAAATTGCGCTTGTCCTAAAAATTTGGGAGAGAGAAAACTAATAATGGTTTACTTGATTTTATATTAAATTTTTTTTATAAAGAGTTATTGTTAAATTTTTGTTTAAACAAAAAAGTTAGTTAAAAACAAAATAATCTCTATTCGAATTGCGTTTTTTCGCAATTAAAGATATTCGATAGGTAAAATTTTTTTTTTTTTATTTTAGATTTGTTAAGCACCCACTATACAAGTAAGGTAAATTAAGAGTTTCATACAAGATAAATATAAAAAATCTTGGAAATTTTTTTTTTTTTTTTTTTTTTTTTTTTTAACGTGATCATCTTGGAATATGTTTTTCAAGAATGTCCTTGAAGATAGTTCTCTGCTCTTTTAAGTTCCAGTACTAAACTGCACATTTTAGAGATTGAAGATCCGTTTCAGGAATTAAATTTTTGAGGCGGACAATTTTTATTTTTTTTTTTACTTTCCATTATTGTCTCCAGATTTAGTTCATGATTATTGCACAACCCTTTGATGCTATGTAAAAAATGTTGTGGGGCTGTTTTGTTTTTCAGCTGCGACCTAATAATATCATATGTCATTTTATTGTTCATCAAACGAATAAGTTTAGCTTGTTTTGTTGTATAATAATTGATATACCTTCAATAAAAAATAAGGTATGAATATAATTTTTGCTATGTTTTGAAACATCAAGGAGTGACTTAAGTGCATTTCTTCCAACTATATCAAGCTTTTGCATTAACATTTTTTTATATTCACGCAGCTCAAGACCATACGTTAGTGTTGGAACAGCTAAAGTTTTATATAACTAAACAATGGAGTTTGGGTGATCAAAACGGATTCCTGATTGAATTAAGGTTTGGATTGCCGTCCGGAAATTAGATATTCGGTGATCAATGTTTGATTTATTAAGTGAGGCAAAAGAGGAACTTTTTATATCCCATGTAAAGCCTAGATGACTAAGTTTATCATGAAGTTTTATTTGTTGGTGGTTGAGAGTTATTGTGCAGTTTTTAATTTGCTTTTTTCCAGTGAGCAGGAACTTGGTTTTGTCAGCATTCAATTTTATGCAGTTTTTGTGTGTGTTCATATCAGCATATGCTACATTACCCGTATAGTTTCCATTGATTGATGTACCTATGACGCTTTCATTTTGTAAGGTTTCTAGTAGGTTTTGAGTATAAATGTTATACAAATAACATTTATACTCAAAGGCGAGAGAATAGATCCCTGTCTCACTCCTTGCGTTAGATAGAAAGGATATGATTTGCAATCTAGATAAGAAACAGAAGCACTGCTTTCATAGTATAATGACAATATGGTATTAACAATATACAGAGGGAGTTTTTTATCATTGTACAGTCTCTCAAACAGAATGTCCCAATTGCAGCTGTCAAATGCTTTTTCAGCATCTAGGGAACAGAGATAGACAGGTGAGTTGTTGTTGTTGTAGTGTTTAATTGTTTCACTAATAACAAATTCAGCGTGTAGGGTTGAGCTATTTTTAGTGAAACCGAATTGAAGAGGATGAGTTTCTTTTATTTCTGGACAGATTAGTAGGATAAGATATTCTATTAGTTTCATAAAGATTGGAATGATGCTAATGCCGCGGTAGTTATTTGGATCAGTTAAGGATTTTTTATACAATTTAGTAAGTGGTATTATAAGTGATGTAGACATCGATTTTGGGGTTTGTCCATGAATAATAGAAAAGTTAAAAAATTTTCTGAGCCATTCTGTTAGTGCTTCACAGCTCGCATTCTTTAAATGTTCAGCTGATATTCCGAAGGCGTCTTTGGATTTGTTTAATTTAAGGCAAGAAATAACCGTTTTTATATTTTCATCCGATATTATTACCTCGTCGAATTTTGTGCAAGGCAAAATTTTTAAATTTGTAGAGGTATATGTGATTGCTTTAGAGTTAAATTGATTTTCAAAACTGTAGGCAAATTCTTTCGTGATCGAGTCTATATCTTTTTTATTGTTTATGATATACAATTTCAAATTTGCATCTTTTTTTATAATTCTGAAAGTTTTCCAAAAATATTTTGGATTTGTATTTTTTAACGTTTCGATTTTTATGTATTCTTTGTACAGGTTTTTATTTTGAGCATTTTTTACAGAATTGCGGAAATTTTTTCGTGCCACCCGGTATCGAATAAAAATTTGCGAGTTTAAGTTTTTAACAAACCCAGTTTCCCGCCATTTTTTAAAATAAAATGAAAGAACATTTTTACTACGGCTTAATTTGGGTGTCCACCAGGATTTTGAATACAATTACGGTATTTTCACGGATAAATATTGATTAAGGGCCTCAGATGCCGACTTTGTAATAACAGTATATACTTTGATAAGTTCCTCATCGTAATTGTCATTCGTAAAATTGTGAAAATTAAAATTAGTATTTAAGCAATTGTTATATAATTGTAAAAAATCATTGTTATTCCAGGCATAATTTAGAATACTGTACTTGTCTGAGTTTTTATGATTGTTTTCTTGAGAAGATTGTCCAATAATTCCAACTTCAATCGATACTGGTAAATGATCACTCATGTTTTGAGATAAAAAAGGAATTACGAAACAATTGGAATAAAAAAGAGACATACTTTGAGAAAGCTATGTGATCTATGTAAGATGCGTTTGGTAATGTATTATGGTGATACGTTATGTTAGGTCCAGAGCCTTTTGTTACGTCCACTAATTCAAGTTTATTCGACTTAATAAAATTTGATAAAACTACGGAGTAGTTATTTTTCGTAGAGCTAGCTCTCTTTAATGAATCATATATTCCGTGAGGAAAAGATTGAAAGTCACCAAGGACAATAAATTCAGCAACGCCCTCGTAGTTATTAATAAGACCTGAAATTATATCCAACTGACTCTTGTAATCCTCCAGTGATGTTTGATTATTGCGCGACGATGAAAGATAAATGCCAATAATAATAATGTTAGTCTGATTTTTTTTAAGATTTATTGCGAAGATATGATCATCTTCATATAGAATAATAATGTTTTGAAACAAATGTTTCCGAATAAAAAAAGCGTTTCCGCCAAACGGTCGACCCTGCTCATGTTTGTTAGCCTGGTGGAAGAATGAAGAGTGGGTATTTTTATAGATATTTTTTATTATGAAATATTCTAAATTCGATAACCAGTGTTCACATATAAAAGTTATGTCATGAGATAGAATCAATGATTTGGTATACTCAAAATTAGACTTTAGACCGTGGCAGTTGGAAGTACATAGATTAAATGTTGTTGGAAGTTTATCTTCCTTAAAAATATTCCCTAAATCCATTTTGATCTATGAAAATCTTCCTGTTTTCCGTTAGTTTCCAGATTTTGAGATATGTTAGTATATAAACGTTTTTTTCGGTATGGTTTAACTATTATATTGTTATCCCATAAAGCAGGGTTAAATATTATATTTTTTTCTGTGTTGTTTATGGTAACTTTGTATGATCTATTGTATTCATTTTCTTTATTCAATATAACAGATAAGGAGGAGATTCCTATTTCTGTTTCTAGATAGTTTTTAAAAGGTTCTTCATTGATTTGATTGCTTACCCCTCGACAAAAATGTCAAATTTACGAACTATTCTTTCACCTGCAATTGTTTTCTTTTGAGAAATTTTTGTTCCGAACACGGGCTCTGAAATTTTATGTTTTTTTACTAATAAATGATTTTGTGTTTTGTAATTAGATTTACTATTTCGGCACACTAAAGTAAAATTATTTTCATCATTGTTGGTGTTTGATGCGTGTAGTTGTTGATCGATATCGGTTTTTTTATTTATTTTTGTGGCCAACATGGCGTCGATTTGTGGTTGATTTGTGTTTGATTAAGTTTGAGCTACTACATTTGTGAATGTTTTTAATAGTTGCGGTTTGTATTCAACGTTTAAAAAAGACTTATGCGTTGTTTGAGTTTGATTTTTTGTAGCAGCTGGGTTGTTAATTTTATTTTCACATTGCATATAACCATCGATCTTTAATTTCAGTATTTGACACGGCTGTAAGAGACTTATATCCAGTTCTGATTGTCTGTTTTCTATCTCAAGTTTTTCAATAAGTTTATTTTGGAAAATTATTTTTTCTTTCAAAAGTATGAGTTCTTCTTTTATTTCTTTATTTTCTTTTTGAATTTCCTTTGAGATATGTAACAACTTCTTTACAGATTTAGTTAAAAATTTATCGTTGGGCAGTGTGTCCACATTTTTTTGTTGAGATAATTACCTTAACAATTTCTTTATGAAGTTGTTTTTCACATAATGTGATTGGAAGTATATAAATATCTTCTAAACATAAACTTGTTTTGTATCTTTTACGAAGATTCTTTTCAACAGGATTTGTAAGGTCTAGAGTTATGTTCGCCTCACTAAATTCATCTGCACAAAATGTCTCAACGATTTCAGCAAATAGTCGTTCTCGAAAGTTTCGAATTGTGCTTTCTGAGATTGAGTTCATGCTTGCGATAACTAAGTCTTTCGGATGAGAACAAATTTCCTCAATATTTTTCAAAAAATTTTCTCCAAATGTATAAATGTCACACTTTAAATAGATAAACATCTCCTCGATTGAACGTGGTGCAATATTGTTTTTATTGACAAATTCTTTTTCAATTTAAATTTTTATAAATAAAGAACCATATTATATATATATATAAAAAAAAAAACTTTATTTATTAACAGTTATTTTTTCTCTTTAAAAAACAAATCTTGCTCTCTTGCGTATAAAACATATTGTTAACAATGCGTATAAAACAAAATGTTAAAATTATACTTCAATTAAAAAACTCATTTTTTCATGTTATCTTACATCATTCTTTTAAAATTAGAGCACAAATTTCTTTGAACATTTGTTTTTCATGTTAACTTACATCATTCTTTTAAAATTAGAGCACAAATTTCTATGGTGATTTGTGAATGAGACTTCTTATTGCATTTTGGCAGTTGAAGTAAAACATTTAAAAAAACTCGTTTTCTAAATATTAACCTACGTCATTCGGTAAATTAGAGCATTAGAAATGTTTTTCGGTCTAAATTTAAAAAGCTTTTGTTATTAAAATTATAACTTATATTATTTATAACTTAATTAGATTAATTTGATAAAAAGAAAAGTTTAAGTTTGTGAAAACGTTTGCTAAAAAAGTTATAAAAGGTCTATCAGCATTAGCAACAAAAAAACATTAAATACGTTTTAACGAAAAGAAATCATTGTTTCATTGTTTTAATGTTTTAATGATGCGAAAACATTATGAATTTATATTTTAATTAATTGAATGAAACAATGAAAAAAATGAAGGCATATGAACTTTTTTTAAATAAACTCGATGTAATAATAAAAAGTTGATGGTAATATTAAGTTAAAGATGTAGGCGATAACAAAGAAAATACATAAAAAATAAATTTATTCTTTAAAACAAGATCATTAAGAACTAGGTGGGAAAAAAACACAATCAGATGCGATCAAAATAATAAATAAGTATTTAGGAAAATAATTCGAAAGAATTTTAAACATTCGAAATTTTAAAATTCTTTCGAATTTCTAAATTAACATTTAGAAATTCGAAAGAATTTTAAACATTTTGTCAGGCAGTGCGATGCTAAATAATAATTTTAAAATATTTATCGTCTAAAGATTGCTAAAACTTGATAAAATTATGTGGAACACCCATATCCAAAAATAAATAATAATTCATGATAACTCAATGATGAATGTTTGAAATAAAAATATTTGAGTTTTACTGGTGCAAAACATTGCGCTGGACAATTTTCTTTCTCTCCCCCATCCATTTAATTTTTCTCCATTTTTATCCATTTCTCTTTCTCTCCCCCATCCATTTACTTTTTATCATACATATTTTTGCCCAGAACCTAGAAAAAAATGTAATTGAACATTTCTTCTTACACAGTGTGTTAGATTTTATGTTTGATATATGAAGTGCCTTTATGCAAACACACTACTAAACATACACATAACAGCTGTGACATTAAGTTTGTAATCTTAGATAGTAAAAGATTGCATATAGACTTATAAGTAGCTTATTAAATAAAAATAAAGAGAAAACATTTAGTCTAATTTCCTTACTATTTAATACCATGATTGTAAAATTTGTAACAAGCTAATAATTCATAGATAATT
The DNA here is from genome assembly GCF_022113875.1 of Hydra vulgaris. Classification (NCBI taxonomy): domain Eukaryota; kingdom Metazoa; phylum Cnidaria; class Hydrozoa; order Anthoathecata; family Hydridae; genus Hydra; species Hydra vulgaris. The sequence continues at coordinate 13,292,230 of NC_061163.1, read as the reverse complement.
ACTATTTAATACCATGATTGTAAAATTTGTAACAAGCTAATAATTCATAGATAATAACCAGTAGATAATTGAACTTTTAAAGATGAAATTTTGCATAAAACCTGTGTTAATGCAACCCTCGGAATTAGGATTGGAATTAGGGACCTCAGAATTAGGGACCTAACTGCCAACCTTTAATTGTATGAGGTCGGCAAAACCTCCAACATTGCCAACCTTGTTTCTTTGTTTTATGGTAATCCCTTTGTGTCAATTTTTTTCTGCAGACCTAATGGCGACCTCTAGCAATTAGAAGTCGGCAATAAATTGCCAACCTCATTTTTCCTAATTCCAAGGGTTGGTTATTTGAACCCAGCAAATATCTTTTAATCTGTTTAAGGAAATATACTGCTTCATGACTTTGGTAATAATATCTTGAGTATTTTTTTGGGTATTTTTTCTTCAGGATTTCCACAATACTGCTTATTAACCATTTTGCATCATGAACACATGCAATATTAATTTCTGGTGATAGAAAAGCCTATTGCATTGCAGAAACGTTTACACGAGCATACGTATTGTCAAATGACAATATGTATTCTCATATAAATGTAAAGTAGTTAATGGTTGTGTTATAAAACAATAATGGTTACTTATTCCTGAAATTGTTGAACAATTAGCAAAACGTTCTTCTAGTTCAAACTTTATACAGTGTAATACAGTTGCATAATTTGAAATATATTGAAAATGTATATCTTTAATATTTTGTCTACACCGTTCATACATTTTGCACTCTTGATTTGTCAAGTCCTATACAATTAATGTCAGGAGGTCTATATAGTCTGAAATATCTGGTATTTTTAGTGTCAAAGGTTTTGCATTCTGGCTGCTAAGTTTGGACCAATATCAAGAAAAAACTTATTTAGTCTCTCAATAATAATTTATTTGTTATAAATGAGTTTTCTATTAACAAAAAGTTTTTGTGGTATTCATACATATTATGTGTTTGTGAGTATGATACTGAATGGAGACCTGAAGTACTTTGAAGTACTGAAGTACTGAATGGAGACCTGAAGTACTTTGAAGTACTGAAGTACTGAATGGAGACCTGAAGTACTATGAAGTACTGAAGTACTGAATGGAGACCTGAAGTACTTTGAAGTACTGAAGTACTGAATGGAGACCTGAAGTACTTTGAAGTACTGAATGGAGACCTGAAGTACTTTGAAGTACTGAAGTACTGAATGGAGACCTGAAGTACTTTGAATAGGAATACATCACTTTTGTCTAAGCTCATAAAACATAGAAAACCCAATCTTGACATTAAAATAAATTTTAATTATTTTTCGTTTTAAATACAAAATTTAGTTAGATCTAACAATACACTTGCCATTTGTTTTTAGTTACCATCTAAAAATATATTTTTAAATACAATTTTTGAAATACAAACTAAGCTTTCCATTAGTTTTAGTACATTAAATAAATAAGAAATGAAAAATTTTATTTTACTCAAATAACAGTTGCTTGAACACTCAATAAGTTGCTTGTCTTTTATGGCACAGATTTTAAATGTGTATTAGTGTGTTTGTGCATAAAGGTACTTCATGCATCAGACATAACCAGACACGCTTTGTAAGGAGAAATATTCAAACACAATTTTTTCTAGCTTTTGGGCAATAATGTGCAAGTTAAAAAGTAAATGGTTGGGGGGGGGGGGGAAGGGAGGAGGAGGCTATAGCTTTAAAAAAACTGATTCAGGCTTTAATTCAGGCTTAAATTAAAATGTGTTTCTAGTACTGATTATGAAATACTCTTACATATATACATACTTTGTATTACAATATATAATACAAACTAAAGTACTCTTAATAACTCTCAAATTTCATTGTTCTTTTTTTGTAATTTCCCCATGAGTACCCTTTTTTTCCTGAAATCACTGTAATATAGTCTATTAAATCAGAAGAAAAAAATTTCTTTTCAACATCAGTATTGATCCTAGGTTACCTGGTGGGTTGAAGTAAAGGCACAATTTTTAAAATTTTACCTGGAGCCATTTTTAGGAGTCCATATTTTTTTACTAAATTGTATCATATCAGTAAATTTCTGAAAATTTGGAAGCTAACCATTTTTAGAAGTTAAATAAGTATATCTTTTCACTTCTTAAATTTTAGATTTTGTTTACTGACCCATCAAAATCAACTTTTTATATTTGCAAATGATTTTCTAGGATTTTTAGGTAACCATTATGGATAAAATTTGACATTTAAGAATTCAATGTCAAAGTTTTATTAAAGTAAGTCTAGTGTTGTATGCAAAAAAAAACTAGATTTTCTGAAATTTCATTTTTAATGTAAAGAGCATTTTTAATGTAAAGTATGAACAAAACGTAGTTTTGCTATTAAACTTTTTGTTTATGGAAATGACCACATCTCATAAACCACAAAAAATTTTATGCTGAGATTTTCAGGAACTGTTTTTCTTTTTAATATAAACCAACCCACATCAAAATCTGAGGTATTCCATGTTGGACCTTGGTCCATTTGGCATGAAATGACCCACAAATCCATCAGACATTAATAAAGTCTGGCCATAATTGTAAACTTCAGTACCAACCTTAAAATAAGAGTTTCAGGACACCAGAGATTAGGAAAAAATTGAGATTTAAGCTAGTTTTAGCAGATAAGCTAGTTTATTTAAAGCCCTTGTCCTTTGGGGACTCTACTTCCCTGACCATTAGTAAAAAAATATTTTAGGAAGAAAAGTAATTTGTAATTTTGGTCATGTTTTTAATTTTGAATTATGAACTTTTTATTTACAACGCAGTATTTTTTACATGGTTACTTATATATAGCAAAATGTTTTGTTTTAGTTCAAATTTTTTTTTCAATTATGTGTGTGCATAATTTTAATCCAGAAGGGGCTTTTTTATTATGTTGAGTAAAAAATTATTTTTGCCATCTGTGTGTAAAGCAAAGTTTGCGTTTTTATGTATTATTTTTAAAATATAGCCAGCAACATTACATTGTTTTGGACTCTGGGTACTAGGTTTTATTTTAGACTCTAGGCACTAGGTTTTATTTTTATGTATTATTTTAAAAATATAGCCAGCAACATTATATTGTTTTGGACTTAAGGTACTAGGTTAAATTTAGGACTCTGGGTACTAGGTTTTCTTTTTAAAGTTCTAGTTTTTTTTTTTAAATTAGATGATGAGCAACCAGATGTTGAAGAAGTTCAGGATAATAACAATGAAAAAGAAACAGCTACAGAACACGAAGGGATTACTGTTTCATCTAAAAAAATACAAATTTGGAAGAAAGGTCTTGAGGTTAAACATAATTTTATGATATTTTGTTTAAAGTAATAGAATTTTTTTTCTAATAAATATTGATCATTTGCATATGTTTTCAGTTAAAAAGTAAAATCTTAAAAAATATTACCTTTCTAACCTTGGAGGAATGGACACTGGAAATTTTTTTAGACATTTTTTATTTTGCAGCAGCAGCTCCATCCAGCAACCCATTTTATGATCTATGTCTAGAAATAGGGTCTCATAATTTTGACACAAAATTAGTTTTACCCACAAGAATAATTCTAACAGTTTCATCTTTTATACATAGATATGAATATGATCTTTTTGACTTTTTTCCCTCTAATTTTCTATATTTGCAGATTAAATAACTTTTTTTAACTCAGTTTTAAATTACAGGTAGATTTTCAATGTTGCCTCTTTTCTTTGACAGCTTGAGGCTTGCAATAGTTAGCAACCCTCGGAATTAGGGTCGGCATTTGGCAATGCTGATTTAACTGCCTACCTGAAAATGTTTGAGGTCAGCAAAAAATTGCTGACCTTGTTTTTATGTTTTATGGTCAGACCTTTGTATCAAATAATTTTTGCCAACCTCAAAAACATTGAGGTCAGCAAATTATTGCCGACCTTATTTTTCCTGATTCCGAGGGTTGAGTTGTGAAAGTTAACGCATTAAAACAAAACTCAGTACTACTAATAGTTATTGTAATGCTGTTAATATGAATAAATGAATGTAGATGCATGAATGAATGAATACTGTTTCTTTATGTTAAAAATACTTTTATTTATCATCAGTTTTATTTCTCCCTCAACTTAATGTTTTACTGACTCATAAAATTTACAGTATTTTAACGCCGTTTAAAGCCAGTTTAAAAAAGTAAATTTCAATGTATAATAATCTGTTAACACTAATTCTTGGATAGCATTTAATAACATAAATAATTTCTTTTTCTAATAATGAGATATAAATTTTATATTATATATTTATAAAAAAAAGAATAACTCTAAGTATTTTTAATGTTATTTTCCTGTTATCTCACAATTGCATTAGTTATTATGTTATTTTTATGGTATCTCCCAAGTTGTATTAATCATTTTAATCGAATAATAAGTATTTCACAAGGAATATTTTACTGTTTTACCTAAAACAATGAGTTTTATTATTAATTCAAATTATTTGTTGAGTTGTATATAATTTAAAAAACAGCAACCTAAAGGAGTAAAAAAATATGAATAATAGAGATGAATAGAAAAAAGAACTTTAGATTTAATATTAACTACAACAAGATTGTTGCAAATAGATGCAAAAGTAATTTCATGAAAAAACTTTAAAACTGCATTTCTTTGCGAAAATACCTCAGTAAACCCTCAGAAACTAATGAAACACCTCATCTTTCCCCCAATGTTTAATGTTTTTTCGTTGTTATTTTTTATGTTTGTAAAGGTATTTATTACTCTGTGACCTAATTTTGTTACATGGTTTGAATCAAACTATATTATCTGTAAAGGTTCTTGGAACCATTTTAGGTGGTAACAATTTATAGAGACTTTTAAAATAATTAGATAATTTAGAAGTGAAAATTCTAGGTCTAAACTATAGGCAATAGTATATAATATTTTTGCAACCTGTAGTTAGTTGTTGTAGAAGCTTTAGTTAGTTGTCGTAGAAAGTTTTCAATTATCAATACAAGAGTTTTTAGATTTTTAGCCTATTTCTCAATCAGTTTAAAATTTTATAATTTTTGCTAAATTTGAAGTCATCAAATGTTTTAATTTTAAAAGTTGCAGTTTTTATTGTTAACGTTAAACTTACATTCTTTTTGCACATTGTTGCATTAGTGTTATACTGTAAGTTCTTGAATTTATTAAAAGCTTCTCTTTTTTAATTAGTTTTCCTTTTTCTAGCCTTCATCATGGCTAAAGCGCCTCACATGCCCTAATATACTCAAAATTAAAACTCATAACTCTGTTACTTTTGTTAATTGTTTTAAATTTTAGATATTTACTAGGACTATTTTTACCTGTTTTTATTAGAGAGCCTATATACTCAGAGAGCGGACATACGTGTGATCGTTTTTGATTGGTTGTTCGATTTTTATGATTTTAGACGCCATCTTTTTGCCAAAAATACTAATTGCAAATAAAGTCTACTACTAAATTTGTATTAAATATTTGTAAAAGTATGCCTGGTTGTGCTGCAGTAGGCTGCCATAACAGGCCTGAGAAAGGATTTATTATGAAATCCTTCCCAAGAAATGAAAAACAACGGGCGATTTGGAATTCTAAAGTTAAACGACTTAACTGGATACCTACAAACACAAGCTTTTTATGTAAAGTAAGCATAAGAAAATACAGTTTTATGTAATTAATCCTAGAAATGAGTTATTTTAGAATCCATACAAATACATTATATTCATTCAATTTTTTTATTAAGGTACACTTTGATGCTAATCAATGGGAAAAAACCAGAGAAGATGGATCAAGAAAACTCAAACATAAATTGAAATAAATAACAATATAGTATCTAAATCACTTTGCACAACTGAGGTTGATAAAAGTTTACTTATACAAGATTTAAATGCGAAATTGGAGATTAGAAAAAAAAGTCATTAATCAAAAAAAAAAAAATTAACATTTTAAAATCGAAAGCAAGAATAAATACTATTCAAAAATATAATCATATAAAGAGAGATAAATTTAGAGTTTTGATAACAATATTTAAAGAAGATCAAATTTTATCTTTAAGTAGAAAAAATATGAAATTCATTAAATGGTCAAATGATACTATAAATGAAGCATTAGAACTTAAATTTACATGCGGTCAAAGTGGTTATGAAAATTTACTTCGTTTAAACTTACCATACCCATCATTACGTACCCTACGACGAAGATTAGAAAATCTAAAATTTCAAAGTGGCATTCTAACAGAAGTCTTTGAGTTTATGAAAACTAAGGTGAATGCCATGAAAATCCATGAAAAAGAATGTGTTTTAATTCTTGATGAAATGTCAATAACTGAAAGTGACTATGACACATCTACAAGCTATTACTATGGAGTTGTTACATTACCTGAACATTATAGCCAAGCTAACCATGCTTTAGTTTTTATGCTTGGAGGAATATCTGCAAGATGGAAACAAACTGTTGTATATTATTATACTGGAAGTTCTGTTAATGGGGGTGTTTTAAAAAACATTGCCCTATCTATAATAAAGTATACTGAAGAAATAGGATTAAAAGTTAATAGTTTTACTTCTGATGGGTGCCATTAACCAGGCAATGTGGAAATCTTTTAATATTAGCTGTACTAAAATTGGCAGTATTTCTAGTTCAATTAAACACCCATGGGACCCTACTGATTTTTGATTTTTTAGCAGACGTACCACATTTATTAAAGAATATAAGAACATCTCTTTTATGTAACAAACATTTTATAATAACAGCTAAGATTCAAGAAAAATATAAACTTCAATCGCCAATTATAGATTCAAAACACCTTAACAAGCTTGTAGACTTTCAAGAAGGTATGGATTTGAAGTTTGCTTACAAGCTTACATCTGAACATCTTGATGAAAAACATTTCAACAAAATGAAAGTATCAAGAGCAACATCTATAATAAATCATGATATAAGTTGTGGATTAAAATTTATTGCAAGTGAAATAAAAGATGATTCTATTCTCACAAGTGCTTGGTTTATAGGAATTGTTGATAAATGGTTTACATTAATGACTTCACGAAACCCAGGTATGGCTCTTAGCATGAAAAATGACAAAGTTTACAATGAAACAATAACTTTTTTAAATGAAATCATAGAGATATTCAATGGTTTAAAAATATTAGGCCAAACCGGAAAAATAAGGTGGAAACCTATTCAATCTGGTGTTATATTATCAACAACATCAGTTATTAACTTGCAAAATAAGTTTCTTCTAGAAAAAAAGTTTGATTTTCTAATGACATCACGATTTACGCAGGATTGCCTGGAGAAACTTTTTTCCCTGGTACGTGCAAAACAAGTAATTCCTAATGCTCTTCAATTTAAAAATAACTTGAAATTTATTTGCGTTGCCCAATTCTTGAAAAAATCATCAAAAGGCAGTTATGATATAGATGACCGTCAATTCTTATCTGGTTTTCTTAATATAGTTAATAGTAAGGTGCATAAGCCACAGCAAAGAGAGTGCATTTTGTTATCTAAAGATTGGGATAAAACCTCTAACTTAATCTTAAGTAATGCTGAGCGAAATTGTTTGTTTCATATTGCAGGTTATATAATTTCTAGAGTTAAAAAAATTGAAAAAGTTTGTACAATTTGTTTTGAATCTATAGTTTCTAAAAATAGAGTTAATGCTGATTACATAAAGTTTGTTACAGACAAAGAGCACAAAGTGGGTAGTTTATTTTTTGCTAATGAAACAACATTTGCATTCTTTTTACAAATGGAATTAATATTCAGATCTTTTGAGCCATATCTTAATTCCCAAAAGAATTGTAATACTATGCTTTTAGAGAAAATTAATTCTGATGAACAAATTAAAAGTCCTATCCTAGTTGTCATCAAATTAAATTGAATCTAAAAAACAGGTTTATAACATTCAGACTTAAAATATTTAGCCTTTAAAAAAAGCGTTTATTATGTAAAAAGAAAAAAACTAAAAAAGGTTCTTGTGAACTTGGCAGCAAGAGATGACAATGCATGCATTGGCGCTAAAGGTTTAGGTTCAACTAATTTATAAAATAAACTGTAAAGCTTTTTTCAAATTACTTATTGATTACAACTACTTTTTTGCTGTGTTTTTTTTAAAGGTATTTCGTAAATAAATAAATAATTTTGTCGAAAAATAATTTTGAAAAAATAAAACATAAAAAAGTTTAATTTTTAAAAATATATTTCTGTTGAAAATATTATTGTGCTCATTTTCTTTTAATTGTTTTTACTTGAATTTGTGAATGTCATACGTTAGTTTGGCAAAAACATGGCCGCCGTTCTTCTGTATTTTCCGTATGTCCGCTCTCTGAGTATATAGGCTCTCTAGTTTTTATCATTTTAGTTAAATCTTATTAGTTTATTATGAGTATTTTTTCAGTTCATGTCATTGTGTATCATGTTCATACTTTTTCATAAATATTTTTTAACAATTGTTTGATCAGCATAATAAAAAGGAGTGCACACACAGATACAAATAAGATCTAAAGAATCTGTCTTCTGGATCTTTATTAAACTCAACAGACTTTTTAATAGACATTTAAAAAACAACTTTTCAAAACTGTGTTTTGTTGAGTGGAAATAACTAGTATATTAAAATACAGTTATTCAACATGTGCAATGTTTACTCCTCAATAAATACAAGCAAAAGCTAACAGTTATGTAAATATCTAATAGTTATGTAAATTATTTTAAATTATCTTTACAGAAAATTATCACTTAACTTTTATTAAAAAATATCTAATGAGTGAATGATTGGTCTAATTAGAAAAGATTTAAACTTTTTCTGGTTAATTTTTTACTTTTAACCTGGAAAAGTATTACTTATAGTATATTACTGATACTGACTTACTTTTTAAATTACTTTTCCAGGTTAAAAAATTAGAAGAAGGATATATAACATGGTTGTACAGATTATATGATCTATTTTCTTTATTGTTTAGAAAAAGTCAGTGAAAACTTTAAAAAGAGTATTAAGTGCATTTCATTCTGCTGTTGAAGCAATGTCACCCCCTGATGCTGAAGCAGTTCAAGTTGAAAAGAAAAAAAGTAAATATCTTGTCAATAGCAGCATGTTTAATAGCATTGTAGCAATGTGTTTAAACTACACTGTTCCTATACTCACAAAGCATCTTGATTATGTAAAAGAAAAGAAATCAAAAAAGTAAGATTTTAAAGCTTTTTTATTCTTTATATACTTTTATAATTTTATATAGATAATTTTGTTTTTAAATTATTTACAGTTTTACAAAAATATAATGATAAAAATATATCAGATCAAAATATTAGATTAGAATATAATGATGCAATATATCATATATAATGAACTAATCAGTCAGGGCCTATTCTAGGAAAAAAATTTGGGCAGCAGTACCCCTCCGTCCCAGAAAAATTTAGTAGAAAATCTGTTTTTTTTTTTAACAAAAAAAAAATTTGCTGTAAAAAACGTTAAAAAAAAAAAAGATCCTTAAATTTTAATTTGAGCGGCGTTAAAATACAGTCGATGCTGTCAAAAAGAGTCTAGAATAGCCCCTGCCAGTACACTTTTTTGTTAATATGCATTGAGCCAAACAAAAACATTTTTCTCATATTTTTTTCTCTAATGCTTAAAATCATTAAATGTCAGACTAGTTATTTGTATAATTATTGTTGTTACCAAATATGAGCAAATTGCCTAATGTGAATGTAATTTAAGTCTTTTTTTGAAGTTGCAAAATAAGAAGCTGTTAAAACAAGAAGTAGTTGTTAAAAGAATCTTTCAAACAAACTTTAAGTTATAAAGGGAAAAAAAAACAATATCATTGAAATAATTTCAAAAAAAGAGTTTCTTAATGTGTATTATGAAATGCATTATTTGGGTGAAAAGGCAGATGATACCATGCAAAATATTTCGCCAATTAAGTTAATCATTAAGGAGATATCAAGAATAACAAGATAAATTATTAAAACATTAAACAAAATTTGATTACTGTTGTCAACCACCAGGAAGAAATTATATGGCTTTAAACAAGTTAAAAAATAAATAGTTTTAAAAAAAATAGGCTTTCCAAAATATTTCAAGTCAATTTAAATATGTTGTCTTTTTAAGGGCATTATACCTGTACTGCATTTTGTAATGTTTTTACTAAAAAGATTTGTATCAGATTATTTTTAATTTAGGGTGGTAGGAAAGATTGTATTTATAAGCAAAAAAGGGATATTTTTTTAATCGTATCAAAAAGACTTTTTTTGAATTTTTCAATATTGAATTAAGGAGTTCAATTAAAAAAGTTTAGTGAAGTTTAGTTTTTCTATTATTTACTTAGTGATTTTTTTGAAATTTTTATGAATATTTGTTTGTATTAATTTAAGATATTTAACTTTTTATCTCTCTTAATCAGTTTTCCTAATTCTTGGGGTTGGGTATGTCTAGAAATAGTAGAGATAGTATGGAGGAACCTTTTTTCCACAAAATGGTGTGCTACAAGCAATTAACCTTGTTAATGTTCATTCTCATTATAAAACTTTACAAATTTGATTTTAAATTTTAAGATTTCTTATTTTTTCGATGGGTTTTCTTATTTAATAAAAATTAATTTCCAAGCAAAAATAAATATTACACATAATTATTAGGATGCATCTATCATAAAAAAGAATAAAAATTTACTAAAGAATACTAAAAAAAAACTATATAAAATATTATCATTGTATAACTAATATGTATATATAGTATATGATATACAATATACTTTATATATTTAGAGTTTTATTGCCAACAACAAGTAAACGTTGGTCAACAATCAAAGTGACAGTAAAAAGATATTTAGTAGATATTTTGCAAGTGAGTATATTTTATCTTTATTATACCTGTTATTTAGCTATATAAAATGTTGCAAGTGTAAATGTTGAAATAAAGATATATAAAGAGATTAATAAATAAAAGAAAAACGCCTTATTGCAAAACTTTCTTTTTCTCAAAAAATAAACCCTTTGATTCCAAAAGTTTGTTTTGTAGTTTTTGGCAACCAGTCAATTAATTTTTGAATGGTTTTTGTAAAAATGCACTCCAAGATTCCTTTAATATATTCTATAACTATATAAAATAAATATTCTATAACTATATAAAATATTATAAATATATATTATTTTATATTCTATAAAATATTATATATTTTTTCAAACATTTCTATCAACTTCCACCCATAATAACTGGTAAAATGAAATTTTAAATTAGGAGATTAAGCTGAGATTAAGGCAGTACATATTTTTAAAGATTCCTTCGGCTTCCTGTTCTTGAATATAGTTGCAACATAATTTAGAACTACGTTTTCCTGCATGAACCCAAATTCAGGACCAATTAATCGTAAGCCAAATAGAATAGCATTTTGCAGTCAATTTTTGAAAAATAACTAGCCAGTGCTTTATTTTACTAGCCAATGCTGGCATGTCTGCTAGTTTTTTTCCTCACTGTTTTTAATGTTCATTTAAAATATGTGTTTTTTAAATTGTAACAAATGTTTTTTTTTTTATTAATTACCTTTATAAAAAATTGTAAAACTTAAAATCCATTGAGATTCATCATCTACGTAATCACATTCCTCAAAAACATCTAAAAACATAAACAACAAAAAAAAGAACTTAAACTTTAAAAAAACTAAATACTATAAAATGCATCCTAACCAAATAAACATGATTACTAGCAAATGACCAGCTAATTTAATTATCTAATCCTAAATTTGTCATCATCTGCGGAAAAAATTCAGATTTTTTGTTAAATATCACTTTTCTATTGGTATTATTGAGGAAAAATAAAACTGCAAGGTGGGGCCTTTGAATGTTGGTTCAAACTTTGCAGTCAAACATATGTTTTGTATATTGATATAGTAGTTTCATCATACAGGTGATCTAAACTAAACCATGACACTATGACAGTAATAGCTTGTATTTGCTGTACCAATAATTTATGGACAGAGATTGTGTGAGGTGTAATAAAAAATTGAGCATTTTTATATTAAAATTTGTCAAAAGTTTAAGATTAGTAAACATTTTTCCAGTTCAATAAACCAATCATTTTTAGTCTCAGTTGATGTAGATGTTAGCAATTCTGAGTCAGGAAAAGACACAGTAAAAATATTTTCATTTAGAACGATAGTGTATCAAAGTTAAATTTTTTCCAAAAAACCTTTAAAAGATACTAAATCATCATTATTTTTGTTTGAGATATAAAAGCCTGAGTAAATGATTCACAATAAAAAAGATCTGTGAACAAAATTGGTAAAATGTATCACTAATTACAGTGGTAGAAAAACTTCTGAATGACTTAATTGACAGCACAATGACATGAATAGATAAATTGCTGCGTTGCAAGGGGACAATAAATTTTTTAAATTGTGCAGACCAGCTTAATAATAACCTATTAATGACCAGCACATTTTTGTGCATTCCCAGTAATTTCCAAATAGAGAAGACTGCTATAGTTGTTTGTATAACATAAAATGTAATAGTTTTTCCATAACATAAAGGCAAGAATATGAAAAATACATTTTATAACCCCTATAACAGATTATAAAAAATTTTGAATAAAAATCTTTTGGGGTTCCAACTAACCCTTTGATTATTTAACAAGTCCCTTATAATATCCGGAAATATCGGGGATTTTATTTGAAATTTGAGTTTAAATTTTTTTTTATACTTAAAAATTCTAATTATACTTAGACCTTTTATTAGGAGCCTAAGTACAAATATAAGGCAGTAAACAATAATTTTTTTTTGTTTGTTTTTAGGTTTTACGTCAGTTGACAGACTCCAACGTTCTATCTGTTATTTTACATCACTGTCAATTGCTGTGTCCATTTTATTCTTGTTTTCCAAAAATTTCTAAGATGTTTTTAAAGGTATATTTTAGCTAAAAGTAATTTCAATGAAACAAGGATGTTTTTAAAGTATTTTAATGAGGATTTGTTTAATAGCATTATACCTTTTTTTAACAAAAATTTAGTATTAGATTATCTTTCTTTTTTTTAGAGACTTACACGTATGTGGTCATCTGGTGAAGAGCATGGTAGAGTTCTTGCATTTATGTGTATTCGAAAAATCACTTTGCTTTCTCCAAACTTATTGGAGTTTGTCTTAAAGGTTACAAGTAGATTACTTTAGCTTTTTTTTTTAAAATTCTAATTTTAATCTTTTTATGTTTTTTATCTTTTTAAATTATTTTAGTTATTGTTTTTAATGATATTTATGCTTCAAAATTATCTTTTTTGCATACAATAAAGTTATTTTAAAGATATATAATGATTATTGTAATATTATGAATCAGGTTAATTCACAGGCTGGATGGTTTCCCATAGTGCTTTGTCTTCAATACTCTTTGTCTTACAGTCAAAGAAATAAGTATCCAAACAAAACATTTTATTTTGAAAAATAAACTTTGTCCGGATATTTCATAAAAAAAAATTTTTGGATTAATAATTTTCTAATTATTCTGAAAGCAAATTAAATCATGGTTTTAAATTAAAAAAAACAAATTGTAGTTTGGTCATCGACTTGTTTAAATAAAATAAAAAAATTAGGTTAATAAGCAAAGCAACTGGAATGCCATATAGAACTATCAACATTCTGATTAAAAAGTACAAAACATTTGGATATGTGAAAAATCAGCCAATATCCAAAGCTAAGCGCAAAATGACATCCAGAATCGATTAACAAATTGTCAAGATGGTGCAAAAAAAAAAAGGTTTTACCAGTACCAAAAGCGTCAAGTATTCTTGTTAAAGAATTCGGAATACAAGTGAGTCCATGTACTATTCAAAATCAATTGAAAGAAGTTGGATTTAAAGTAAGAGTTCCATGAAAGACTTGCATTTGCTAAAAAATATGTAAATATGCTGGTATCATTCTGGAAAAAAGTTTTGTGGACTGATGAGTCAAAATTTAGTCTTGTGAAGTCTAATGGAGCTCCAAAAGTATAGAGAAAAAAAGACAAAGCATTCACATTCAGTTGCATTCGAAGAATGGTAAAAGTGGGTGGAGGCAGTGTAATGGTCTGGGAATTAATGGCTTGGAATGGAACAGGAAAGCTGGAGTTGATTAATGGAATTATGGACTATGAAGTTTATGTCAATATTCTCATCTTGCCTCAAATAAAAAACTGCGATTGGGAAAATAATATATCTACTAACAAGACAGCGACTCTAAAATCAAATCAAAGACAGGAAAAAAGTTTTTCATCCAAAAGTAGATTAAGTTACTTGAATGACCGACTCAAAGTTCAGATCTCAATCCAATTGAACACCTGTGAGCTATTCTGGATCAAAAAAGTGAGACACAATGTCTAATGAGGAAAGAAAAGCTAAAAATCATGCTCCAAAAAGTCCAAGCTTGGACTCAAACCAATCCATATACAACAAAGAAATCAGTTGGATCAATTCAACCCCACACACTTGTATTACAAATTCTAATTTACAATTTGTTGACTTTGCAAAATGGTCAATCATGTCTTCAACTTTTACTGGAATTTCTCTGTACATATTAAAAGGTCAATCCGACTTGTCTGCTTTCAATCATTTGTGTTCTTAGCCAGTTTTTAATTCTTTGCAGGGTTGAGAAACTACATTCAGCACTGACAATACTTACAGAACATGACTAAATAATTTGAAACAACTTGTGAGTGGATATTGAACCTGGTCACACAAAAACACAACAGAAAAATCAGGAGGCAGTGATATGGTTCCTCCCTCATCCTTCATTTTGATACTTTTGCACTGCCAAGTTTAACTTCTGATATAAATTTAAGTGCAGGTAAGTTTTAAATACTTAGTCCAAGAATGACACCAAAGATGTTACTAATTGCACAAACAGTTTCAACAATATCTTTATGATTCAGTGTAATAATATCTTTTGACATAAAATAATAACTTCAAAAACATCACATTTTTATTAGAAAAACTTGTATTTATGTCCAATACCAGTTCAACCTTTTTTTTTTAACAACTGAGTGACTTGAAGAAAACACATGTACAGCACAGCCTAAAGACACAATAAAATCACTTTCTCTAATTTATAAAAATTAAACTATTGCTTTTTATGAAAACTTGGAATCCCAAAAGGATTCCATCCCAAGGGTTAAGAGACATGACACTTTGCTGCTAAAAGGCAGCAAAGTCTCTTAACCCATCATGTTTCGTAGAGTAAAAATAGTTGTGAGTTTAGCATGTTCTTTAATGATAAAATTTTGTTTTGCAGAAGCATTGAAAAAACCATAAACCTTGCCTATAACACCCAAACGTACTTCTGATGAATATCAGAATTAACTAATAAGATATATGATTTATAGGATTGGTTAAAAAATCAAAAAAATAATTAAAAAGTTCTAAAATTGGTTTAATTACTTTTGAATAAACACAAAATATAGTAAAAAAATTTATTATTTTAACAATACTGAATATATTTTTTTAACTTGAATTTAAAAAATTTGTACTTTTATTGTTTAAAAGTTTGAATTAATAAATTGCAAAAATAACAAATTAAATTTTTTTGTTGTTGTTGCGTAAACAAAGTTGTATTGTTTAAATTAAAAGTGGCCTAAAATTTGATCTTTTAATCATAAATTTTGTTAATGAATCGTTATATTCACTAACATAAATTAGTTCTAATAGTCAGGTTTATATTTTTTTACTAATTAATGTTATTTTTTTAGATAACTTAAAGTGCTGGGTAATATGAGCACTTTTGCTACTTTTTTAAAACCTCTGTGGTTTTAGGAAAAAAATTTGGGTTCCCAAATATCTATTTGGATCATGAGTAGTCATCCCTAATCATAACAACCTAATCAAAGCTAATTTAGGTTTTAAATACAAGCAAGCTGTAAGTAAAGAAATCTATTTTCTTTGTTAAATAATTTTCTGGTACCAGTTTGTTATAATCATAAAACATTTTTTGTATTTAACTTATAATTCAGAGGTGGCTTTTTAAAAAAATTAGTCAAGATGTGATAGTAGATAAGTAAAAAAAAGATTTTAGTCTATGCTGATAAGTAAAAAAAAAATATAATCAATTCAATTATGAAGTTCAGTTAATATAAAATACCAAAAAAAAAAAAAAAAACAATAACCAAAATAGTTACCTTAATATCCGCAAAAAATTATTTGCAAATTTTAAGAAATAAATTTTACGAGCAAGTTGCTGAGAAAATCCGAAAAATTGCTGGAAAAATTCCAATACTCCTGAAGTTTTTTCCAAGAGACATTTTCACAGTTATGCAATAGCGTAGTTATATTAATAACGTCAATTTAATTTCAAGTTTACCCAATCAATAAGTTGGAATTTCTTATGTTATTTTTCTATTAGCATTTAATAATAATAATTAATTTTCAATAATTTTTAGAATTGTTATTAAAACTTTAATTTATGATTTGGCAAACTTTATTTAGAGAATGGGATTTTTTTACCTTTATATTGGGAATTTTAATTTTATGAGCATTTGATAATACCACGTTTGACGCACCCCACAGGGCTAGTTTATTTCCTGTTTATTTATGTATTTATTCATGTATGATGTATGTATGTATGCATGCATGTATGTATGTGTATATGTTTGTAGTGGTGCTATTTTGAAGTGATGTATGTGTATATGTTTGTAGTGGTGCTACTTTAAAGAAAGTGCTCGATGAACTGAATCAGAGCTATAATATAATATAGTTTAAATGTAGAAAATAAAATTACATGGTTTTCACAACTTTAAGTTTCATACTATTGCAATCATCAGGTGAAATTCAATGCGGCATTAGAATATATTTAGTTTTTCATTTAAACAAAGTAATCATTTTTTTGTGGCGTTTTTTTAAGCAGGGGCTTTTTTTATAATAGATCAAGTTTAACTCAGTTTTACATTTTTTACATTTTTACTTTTTACATTTTACATTTTTACATTTTACATTTTTACGTTTTACTTTTTACATTTTTTCAACATTTTCTTTGTGTTCCTGTACTAAAAAAAACACTGTGCTTATTAATTTAAGAAATATGAATAAGAAATACCTATCTTTATCTTTTTGGTAAGGAATAAGGCATGAACTTCCTAGTTGAATGCTCTCCCATGCTGCTCTATGATAAGACATTGCTAGAACTTCTGGGATGACCTTAATAACCACAAAAAAAAAAAATAATAGTAAGAAAATATCAAAACTTATGAAACTTTTGAATTTTTACATTAAAAGCTGCAGAATCAGTAAACTTGCAGGTTAAAAACCATGATGCCCAGAACAGAGAAATGTAATTAGCCATTAATTTTACTATTTTATTAATCAGAATAAAAACCTGCCTGATTTTGGGGAATCGCAACTTAAATTTCATGTAGCAAACTGTCTTTGCCAAAAACATGACGTGTGAAATAGCGTCATTTTTGTTAATTTTTACTGTATGATCTGATCTTTTTTTTTTGTTTTTGCATACTTACTACTTCTTAACCTTTTACAGTTTTTTTTACTTTTATAGTATATCTCAGGTTCCTGCATGTGCCGATAGAGACTGGTTCTCTAACCAAGTGTTCTTAACATTCTGGTGATTAAATTGTAACAGCACCGTTTTATTGTTTGCAACAATCCCATCCTATGTGTGTGTGTGTGTGTATATATATGTATATATATATATATATATATATATATATATATATATATATATATATATATATATATATATATATTATATATATATATATATATATATATATATATATACTATAGCATATTTATGTGAACATTTGCTCGCTTTTTTTGTTAATGTGAATCGATACGGCTTTTTTAGAAAATGAAGAATAATGAGTGAAAAGATTGCTGCCCCATGACAAACCCTCAGTTGATCTAGCAGCACTCCACTGTGAGTCAGGCTATTTGTCAGTCGATGTATGTACTGAAGCCCTTGGCAGAAGGCTATTTCAGTATGATGTCACACTGCTCACCTAAATCAGCAGTATAAGATATTAAAAAATAAAAATAAACAAAATACATTTTTTTATAGAAATTAAATTAAATTTTTGGCAAAATAGAATCAAGAAACAAAATTTGTATTTCCAGTAACAAAGTCTTGTAGCTGATAAGTAAAGTTGAAAATTATATATATATATATATATATATATATATATATATATATATATATATATATATATATATATATATATATATATATATATATATATATATATATATATATATATTTATATATTTTATATATATATATATATATATATATATATATATATATATATATATATATATATATATATATATATATTTACTCTTTATTTTAGAAAATGTACCTATTTATTTTAGAAAATGTACCTCAATTTTGTCCGCAATTCAAAGTTCATTACTCCAAAAACCCAACCACTGATAATGTTTATGCGCAATTCTTTGGTTGAAATGTTTGCATTAAATGAAAATGCTACATACAGACATGCTTTTGTTTACATTCGACAGCTTGCTATTCATTTGCGAAATGCAGTTACAATGAAGGAAAAAGTAGGACTTTTCTTTTTTATGTGAAATAATTTAATAATGATTGTTTTTGTTTTTTCACTTAAAGTATTATTGCAAGTTTTGTAAAATAAATATTAACTAATTACTATTAATAAAATATATAAATTACTATTTAAAAATATTTTTAATAAAAATAATTATTATTTATAATATTATTTTTAATAAAAATAATTTACTATTTTTATTAACATTTTGATCAGGATTCAATTCAATCAGTTTACAATTGGCAGTTTATAAGTTGTTTGCAGTTGTGGGCACAAGTTGTTAGTGAGCTTGGTGGTGCTGGTAGCAGTGATACTCTAAAACCATTGATATATCCAGTTGTACAAATTATAATTGGAGTAATAAGGTAATTGCGTTTTTTTTAGGATTTATATTTAAATTTATGGAGTTTTGTTTTAAGTTTCTGGAAAATTATTATTTTAAAAGAAGTTTTTTAAATATATTTGTTTACAATTTTTTATTTAAAATTTTTATTTTAATTACTGCCATCATTTTGCTGTAATTTTTAAGTGATGAGTAGTTAAAAAGAAGTGGCAGCCATTACTGAATTTTTCAAAAAATCAGAAGAAAACTGATTTTTTTGTTATTTATAATCAACCCATCACGCAGTTGTAAAAAAATAAAGGTTTAAAGCATTTTATATAAAATATCAGATGACATTTGTTTATTTTATAAAATAAGTTGCTTATGAAATATATTTATAACTTTTGTTTATTTTACCTACAAACTTTACTTGCTTGCAAAAAAAAAGTACTAAAGCATTCTGCTCATGGAAATATGAATAAACAAGTCAGCAAAAGGTTGTTTTTTTTATCTCAAACATTTTTTAACAATAAACAAGTTGATAATTAACTGTCACATAATCAGCCCTCAGAAACAGGGTTGGCCGAACTGTTGACCTAACTGTTGATCTAAAAGTGTATGAGGTCTAGCAAAAAAAAATTATTTTGTCGACCTGATGCTGATCTTTTAAAAAACTTTAAAAACACATCTTGACATTTTAGGTTAGAATTTTTTTCACTTAGCTATTTTATTTTTCTTTTGCCCCGCAACTTTTTATATTGAATTAATTTTGATCCATTTTATTGATTTTATATGCTAATCTTAATTACTTTTCTTTTTTAATTTTTTGAATTGGCACATATTAAGTATGGAATTTAGTGTGTATATATAATTTGGTAAAAAAATTATTTTATAAACAAAGCTTAAAAAATTTTTAATTAACAAAGTTTAAGGAATTATAACAGTTTTTTTCAGTTGAAAAAAATAATAACAATTCCAGTTCTACTATCTTATAGGTTATGTGTAAAACAATTTAAAAAATAGTTGTCATTTTTCTTTTCACATTACTTGTGTGTTCTTTAATTTTTGTTAATATAGTATTCTCTATATCTGCCCTTTTTTTCAATTTCTGCTCTGGTTAAAATACTTGTTATTGTTATTACAAGCAATAAGCGATCTATAAAACAGGTTGTGATAGGTCTTATATCTCTTATATTCATTTAAATATTATAATTCATATTGTTTATTATTTGTTTATAATAATAATAATATATATTTAAATTACTATTTATTCATTTTTAAATTTTGACAGTTTTTATTCATGTCATATTTTTTAAGGTTATGTTTTTAGCTTTGATTCTATCTTATATTCTGAATAAAAAAAAAAGGTTTATCATCTAAGATAAAAGCATAAAATTTATATTTTTCACAAAGCTTTTGGCATTTTGTAAATGTAAAGTAGTTTTTTTAAACTTTCTATTTTTGTTTTTCAAAGTTTTTATGTTAGTTTATTTCATAAGCGATTTTCCAATGTGCATTTGAGCACAATTTAACTTGTTAGCCATTTGTTTTTAACTTTTTCAATTGCTATATAGGAAATAATTTTTAAACAGTGTATATTCCATTAAGAGATTCTTTTTATAAGATGACCATAAGTAAGTTGTCTCACTCTTTTTTTTTTTTGTTAAACACACTAAATCAGCCCGTAGGCTGTTCACTAAATCAGCCTGTAGGCTGTTAACTTCGAAATCATCTTGTTAATGTTTAGCTGTATTTTTTTCTTCTATGAGAATCTTAATGCAAAGTTTACAGTAAGACTTTTGAGCATTATTGTTATTTAGAACGATGCTATAAAATTGTGTAAACTTATTTAAAATAAAGGAACTAATTGTTCATATATTGTTATTCTCACAACCCAAAGTTGAATTCTTACATATAAAAAATAAATTTTTGAAATATATACTGAGATTGTCTTTTTCCAGCTACACTGTTGTTTTCATTCACAATGAAGTAGAAAGAGAAATACTATATTATATCATTTGATTATTAAAAAATATAACAGGACTTAATTTTTTAATGATTGTGAATTTCACAGGGTATAAAAAAAACTTAGAAATTACAGAAGTAACAGCTGCTACTGTGGATACATCTTAATGTAAAAAATAAAAAATAAAATCATTCTAATCAAAGTTATGAACTAAAAATAAAAAATAAACTATAAAGAAAAACTTGCCAAACTCTATTTAAGTCTAACCAAGTATAAAAATAAAAATAAGTTTCTTCTGCCATCATTCTTTTCTGAATTTAAAAATATATACACTCTGTTGTTGTAATAGTTTAGATAATTGTATTTAATATATTTGTCTGCATAGTTTTGATAGGTTAATTGCATTTAATATATT
Source organism: Hydra vulgaris (assembly GCF_022113875.1). Classification (NCBI taxonomy): domain Eukaryota; kingdom Metazoa; phylum Cnidaria; class Hydrozoa; order Anthoathecata; family Hydridae; genus Hydra; species Hydra vulgaris. The sequence goes on along the minus strand of NC_061163.1, from coordinate 13,271,036 downwards.
TTTCTACATAGTTTTGATTGGTTAATTGCATTTATTATATTTGTCTGCATAGTTGTTTAGTTTGTCAAGATTTGTAGTTTGAGTTTATATGGCTTTAATAACATTTAAAAAGTTTTTTTAGAAGCTTAGTAAATATAAAAATATAATTAATGTTTTAAAAATATAAATAATTTATGTAAAATATATGATATATATAAAGTTTAAAAAAAAAAGGCAAGTGTTTTTTTTTTTCATTTATATATTTAATTCATTCATTCAGACATTCAATTCAGATAGTGGTTTGATTTAGTTAAATTCTGATATATTCATATTTATCTTTAAATTTTCTGTTTGATTCTAAAATTAGCATGTTATAATATTATTTTCTGTTACACTAGATTTTCAGAAATTTATTTATTTTAAATCCGCCTCAACTTTTTTTTTTTAATTGTTCATTTTAAAAATAATTTTACTGTGTCTTTGTAAGAATGCTTTTGGCTTCAATACATTCCAGTTTATTTTTATCTTTTAACATTTAATTATTTAAGTTTAATCAATAATACTACTAATAATTTTTTATATAATTGTCTTGATGATTATTTTAATAAATGAATTATTAATATTACTCGCTAATGAAAACACAAACTTCTGAATAAAAGTTGTTTAAATGTTGTTGTTTTTTTCCTTCTATTTTTATATATTTAAATAAATGTTGCTTTTTTAACTTTTTTCAGTACAAATAAATAAATTTTTTATTTAAATGTGTAGGTTGATACCATCTTCTAGATACTATCCAATCCGCTTTAAATGCATTGAATCATTAAATTTAATATCAGAGAAAACTAACCTTTACATACCAACAGCTTCATTTATTCTGGAGGTTTTATTTATAAATATTTTTTTTTTAAATATAAAGTTATGTTTTATTTATAAATATTAAAATTTTAATTTGAAAAAAAAATGTTATAAGAATTTCAACAATATTCTCTTTCTCCTAAAATTAGAGTAAGAATAGTCAAAGAGGTCTCTGTTAAGACATTGCTTAGCAAATGAAGGAATCATAGAAGAAAAAAGATAAACAGATATTTTTACTCTAAATAAAGGTTTAAAAAGGTGAACTGCTAAGAGAACAGTAAATAAAAAAACTATAAAAAAGGAAAGTAAAGCTAGTAAAAAAAAAAAGGATTCAAAATGACAAATTATGAATTATTTACTCAGTTTTTCAAGAATTAAAAAAAAGGTTCAAGAAAAAGAGTGACAAAAAAGGATTGGTTTTGAATACCACAACAGCTGCATACTAAAATTAAGTATACTAAAATAGAGTATATAAAGTTCATATTTTGTTTACTTGATATCTAAATTAGTTAACACATTACACAAAATAGTTATAAAATAGTTATCTTCATGAAGTTAGTTTTAAGCATCCATGATGCACAATTTTTAGGCCCAAAGGATAAATTTGGGCCTAAAAATTGTGCTCACCTTTTTGTAAAAAAAAAAGTCAAATTGATTTAAATAAAAAATATACACACATTCCCTTTACATATAAAACATAGGTTAAAACTTAAAGTCCCGAGACATGTTGTGTTCATATTAAAGAGAATTTAAAAAAAAAACGTCTGAGCAAATTTTTTTTGATTGAAACTAATTAATAAATGTATACCAAGAAAAACAAATCTTGTTGTTTTAGTCGAAACTCGTCTTCTCTGTTTTTTAAGGTATTTTGAGTATGTAAAATAAACGCGATTTTCCAGGCGCTATAGACTTGATAATTTATTCAAGCGCGTTTAATTCATAGGAGTTTTAGAGCATGATGTCATTGGAAACATTCTAGAAATTCTTTAAAAATTTTACTATTAAATTTTACTCAAATAGCTAACTATAGTTACTTATTTTATTAAAAGTTTATTTTATTAATTGTTCGTTAGTTTTTAACAAATCTAACGAACAATTAATTAAACCAAGCACTAAGAAAAGATATAAAAATTAAGAATATACTAATAAAATATATAATTTGTAATTAACTTTCAAAATTTTGACAATTTAAAAAATATATATTATAAAACATTTATTTTTGTAAACAAATGATAATAGTTTAAAAGTTTTACAGCTTTACAGATGTGGCTCCGAGAATGAGCCATAATATTAAAGTAATAGTTCATTTGATAATATATTCTTAAAATAATTTATGCTAGATATCTCAAAACGCAACAAATCGTAAATAATACAACTCCTAAAACATTTCAACAGAATACTCTAGAACTTTATTTTGCTTAGTCAGCGTGTTTTTTGAACCAATAGAATTAGTTTGTTCGCAAATTTGGCGGGTTTTTAGTGTTCGCGAATATTCTTTTTATTCTTCTGCAAGATGTTTTAAGAACATTAAAGTTAATTATGTTTCCATGTATGTCTGTAAATTAAAAATTAATATATATTAATTTTTTAATTTTTAAGCCCCCGCCATAATATATATTGGATGTTATAATGGAAATATAAATAATGAAATAAGATCACCTCAATACCAAAAAATATATTTTTGAAAATCAGAGAAAAAATGCGTTAATAATTTTTTTTTTAATATTTACAAAGTAAATTAATAAAAATGCATTATTATTTAGGTTAAAAATTATTTTATCTAATATTTTGAAAGAAAAACTTATAACAAAAGAAATCAAAATACACGTGGTCTAGACGATTATTTAAAAAAATGTTGCGCAAATAAAATACTGTTTTTTTTTTTATTTTTTGTTTTTTATTTTATTTTGTTTTTAATTTTATTTTGTCTTTAATTTTATTTTGTTTTTAATTTTGTTTTACATACACATTTTAGAACTTTAAAATATAATAAAAATGAATATGATTTGGAAATTGTATGTAAAAAATAACAATTGGTGTTTTAAACAAACAAACAAAAAAATATATGACGTCATGCACTAAAACTCCTATGAATTAAACGCGCTTGAATAAATTATCAAGTCTGTATAATGCGCCTGGAAAATCGCGTTTATTTTACATACTTAAAATACCAGAGAAAATGGAGAAGAAGAGCTTTGACTAAAACAGCAAGATTTGTTTTTCTTGGTATACATTTATTAATTAGTTTTAACCAAAAAATATTTGCTAAGACGTTTTTTTTTAACATTCCCTTAAATATGAACACAACATGTCTTGGGACTTGGTAGTCCCTTTAACAATGTAGGTTTATTTTTAAATTTTTTTTGTTTTATTTTTAAGTTCAAGTCAATTTTTAATAGATGTTCGTAGCACTGTTAACATTTCACTTAAATTATAAAGATGCTGTTTAGGAATAAATTTTGTACAGCATTCATATGACATTGAAAATTTATATTATTGTCCCTCTACCCTACTTTTCCTCTTTGTCCCCTACAACCCAATTACTGAGCTACTTGTCATAGTTAAGCTGTTGTAGAATCAATAGAACAAATTTTGTATACTTTATATCTCTAATTTACACCAGAGGATTCTAAGTCAGAATGTTCAAGTTTTCCTTTAGAAATTGTATAAAACTAGTTAATTGGGTTGAAGGGTACAAAAAGGAAGGGAATGGTGTAGTGAACAACAATGATATAAATTCCCAATATTATGTCTAACACTGATTTGAGTAGACAACAAAAAAAAAAAAATAATAATAATGTTAATGGCCTAGTCCACTATACCAGACCTTTTTAAAAAAAATTGTTGCACAAGGGATTGCATTGTAATATAAGTTGTTTTAAAATATTTCTCTTCATTTTTGGAGGAGAAACGATACAAATAATTTTGCATAATTAAAGTTGTATTTGCAAAAGTAAATAATAAAATATAAAATACTAAAATTATAAGCCGTTTTTTGTAAGAATATAGGCAAGTTCCTGAAATTGTGGAAGTGACCTCCTCCAAAATGTTTGAATTTTTTATATTGATCAGAATATAGAGAAAACCTGTTGGGGAAAAAATTTTGAAAAAAATGTTTCGTTAACTCTAAATCTGGGTTTAAAATTTTGAGATTTTTTGAAAAATTTTTAGAAATTTAGTTTTTGTCACCTTTGAATCCATTTTTTTGGCAAGGCAAAGAGTTGCACATGACTTTTGCAGTTAATATCAGATGTAACCCAAAAGATCTCTCCAAAAAATATTAAAAAAGTTGCGTGACCCTGTGTGGTTGGCTAATTATCATAGTTCAAAAGTACAAAATAATTTAGTTTTGTCAATTTTTAATAGGAGTTATTTTTAACAACGAAGTGTTGCACACATTTTTTCTTTCAGGATTTGTAAGTATTGAAGGTATTGAGTCTAAAAATGCAAAGAAAGTTATGTGTTACCTAAGGCCTATTCATATATTAGGGCTTGAAATTGAAAAAAAGTGTTATAGTATACTTACAAAATGACCCATTACGGCAGAAGCGTTAAGTTTTGTAAAAATGTAATTATGTCCAAATGTCAATACAACATGGTCCTAACATAATAATTAAAAAAACTTGTGATTTTGTCACACACATGATATAACATGAATTAAAAACTGAACAAAAATTGAACAGCATGAAAACTATATTAAATGAAACATAAATCAAACATTTAAATGTAGTTCAATTTGAAAATTAGTAGTTCATTCAGAAATACAGTCATTTACACTCAAGAAACAAATTATCCACCAAATCACACAAGAATAGTCATTTGACTATATTATAGTCTTCTTTGGATAATGAAAAATTGCCACAACCATTGATTAGAAAAGGAGCATCTTCTAAACAGATAATTTGTTCAGTTTGGTAGTTTATCTCTTCGGGAGTAACTGGCCAGCAAAAACTATTCTTCTCTTGTCCATTATTCATACAATTAACTCTGTTCCCAGAGTTAATTGTATAGATACCTAAAAGTATTAGCGCAACATTTTTTGACAAAAATCTTTAAGCCAGAAAGCAGTTTCATTGATAAATTGCTTAAAAGCTTAATTTTTTGCCTTTTTCTGTTGAGAATCTCTAATCATTTGTTTTATGTAGTTGAATAATTCCTTTACAGCAATTTCCAAATCATAAATTTTCAGATGGATCTGATAAAGCATGTTTTGAGCTATGAGAAGAAATGTTTAAGTATTTGACACTACAATTGGTTTGATCACTTGTTTTCAGATACCTTTTTTCTTTCTCAAGGGTAGCTTCAAGAGATTTAGAATTAAATCTTCATGACAATTTTTGTAATGTTTGAAAACCATTCATACCTGAAGCAGTGACATTATCTAATTCAGCTATGCTTTTTTGACTTGAGAGGGTTATTTATTTCATCAACATTTTTACTGTTAAGAAAGTCTGTACTTCCTCTTGTCCAGGAGCTACAGCTTTCACAAACTTTTTTAATCTATATTTTATTGGACTTGCATTAAGAACCTTGGTTACATTCTCATGGCTTCTAAGAGATTCATCCAAAATTTTTTGTGAAACATTAGTTTCACCGGAGTCAAATTCTTTATCTGGAGTAGCAGGTGTCAAATATGTTTGTTCTTGTTGTGTGTGTGTTTCTGTACATAAATTGGTGTTTTCATCAACTATAGAAAAAACAGTTTCTCGTTTTAAATGAGTAAAACACAGACTGAACACCAACTGAAAATATTCCATTAAATCACTTTGACATTAATAAGACGACATGTGTTGGTGGCCTCCTTAAAGCGGGAGATTTTTTTCTTTTTATATTTAGATGGTGATGATGAAATGATGTTTTTGGAGGACTCCTTGCAACACTAAAGGTATACAGGTGAAAAGCACATATTTGTTCATCCTTTTCAAGACTTCGTTTAAGCCTATTTGCAATTAGTCCATTCTCTTCCCAAACATTATCGTTGGATCGCATGACCTAAAAACAATTTTTTAAACAATTATTAGTGTCATTTAAAGTATTGTTTATAATCTTATTCTTAATATTCACAAAAAATGTTCACAAGTTTGAAATATATTGTTGTTAAATTTTAAAAATAAGCTTAAAATAGAATTAAAATAGTTGTATTAATTAGAATATTGCAAGAGTGTGATTAGTTTAGTGATTGTTTATTAAAAGACATAATTAAAATAGCTAATTTTTTTGTTCAAAGAGCTTTGTCTCAAAATCTTACTGCAGAGTAGTTGTAAAGTATGTAATTATAAAAATTATATTACAGTCTGCGTACATTTAAAACACATAATTACCCTTAAGTTAATGAGGTGTTTCTTGACATTAACATCTCCCAGCTGATGAATGTAGAACATATTGTTTATAATTTTTTGTTTTTTGAATGATTCACAATTTCCTTTTGAAAGCAACAACAGTTTTCATAAAAAGTTTTTTTTTGTTCCATACTTACCTAAAAACAAGTTCTATTTATGCAGCCCCTCTTTCTCAATAACAATGATAAAATATCTACTCTGTTTGTGCAAATTTTAAAGATCGTTAAAATAAAGTTAAGACATTTTGAAAAGCAAAACATTTTTGAAAACTTTTTTTTCCCCAACAGGTTTTCTCTGTATTTTGATCAATATATAAAAATTTCAAGCAAGGAGAGGTCACTTCCACTTACTGCCTGATTCTCACAAAAATGACTCTTAAGTATACTAAAATAGTTATATTTGCAAAAGTTATATTTACAAAAGTAAATATATCACTAATTATGCTAAAGTGTTTGTATTTTTCTTAACTTAATAATGCAAAGATTTTAGCATCTTTCTTAACTTAATTATGCAAAGATATTAGTATCTTTCCTAATTATGCAAAGATATTAGTATCTTTCCTAATTATTCAAAGATATTAGTATCTTTCCTAATTATTCAAAGATATTAGTATCTTTCCTAATTATTCAAAGATATTAGTATCTTTCCTAATTATTCAAAGATTCTTTTCTAAAATAAGTAATATGAATAATCTCTAGAATACAATTTTATTGTAGTAAAAATTTTATTGTAGTAATGATGTGAAAATTATTATGTTAATGCTGGATGTAATTTATTTACATTTTACACTATGAAACAAATTTGAGAAAAGTTTTCATAAGAGTTGGTTTACAGAACATTACAACATAAATAAATAAAAAAACACTCTTTCTATAAATTCTCATTCAGGTGTACACAAAGTTAAATGCTCGTGAAAAAAATAAATGCAAATGTTGTTGTGTATCCAAAATTTATATTGTATATTTGTGTATCCAAAATTTATCCCTCAAATTAAGTAATCTGAAATTATTTTATGCATAATTGTATATAATATAATTTATATATAATATAATTTATATATAATATAATTTTATATAAATTGTATTATATATATAATAATGATATAAATATATTAAAAAAGTTGAAATAAATTGGTGTTAATGTGGATAATGTAAAATAAGTTAAAATAAGTGTTTAAAAGTTTATTAAAAATGAATAATGTAGCAATTTATTGCATTTTTAGGTACTTGAATCTGAAGAGTTTCAAAAGAAACCGAAATCCTCTGAAAAGCCTCCAGATTATAATGGTGTCTTAAAGTTCTCTAAAACTCAGCTGCAAACAAAAGGCTTTCAAGTAATTTGATATACTTGTATTATACATGTATACACATTGGTGAATCAAAATCAATTTTTAGCTAAAAATATATACCTTTATATATATAAAGATATATATTCTTTATATACAAATTATATATATATATATATATATATATATATATATATATATATATATATATATATATATATATATATATATATATATATATATATATATATATATATATATATATATATATACACCTATAGTAAAGGCTATTTAAACTGACAAAATTAAAGTTAGATTACAACAAAACACATTAGTTTAATTGAAAAACGAATTAAATTAAATTTTTTTTTTTTAATTACAAAAACGTTAATTAAAAGACTAAAATGTTTTTAAAAACATTCTGAATATTTTTATTTTTTTACTGTAAGACATGCGCCGAGTGTTGCTACATCAACTATCTTATAGTCTGCTGCTACAAGCAAGTGTTGTTACATCAGTCGATGTAGCATATATATCTTATAGCCGGCTGCTGCAAGCAAGTGTTGTTACATTGACTATCTTATAGCCTACTGCTACGATAAAGTGTCACTACATCGACTGAGGGTTTGGTTAGGGCAGACAGATTGTTTAATAATTAAAGAAAAAAAAATTTTAAAGAAAGTTTCCTATGGAGACTAATGTGTACATATGATCAATTGAAATCCATTATAGAGATCTTAAATCTAGCTCTCACGTGCTAGCCTATAAGATGACTAGACAGAACAAGCCAATACTATCACATCTGTAGACATTAACAGTTACTAATATCACTTCACTTATTTTTAATTTATATTTTATGTATTCCTCATTTAGTCATCATTTCATAAGCATCTATACTGTAATTGAAATATTTAATTACTCCATTAAGTGTTAAAGTTCTAAATATATAAAATAGCCATAAATATGAATATAAAATATAATATAAAATAAAAAATATAAAATAGCATACAATTCCCTGAAGTGTATTTTTACCCAATCGAATTGCTAAGATAATTTGTTTCATTTGACGTTGCTAATTTACTTGCTTATTGCTAACACTATAAAGTCTTCATTAACAATATTATTGTGTTCTTAACAGCTATTTTGTTATCAGTTTCACATAAACCTGGATATGATTTTATTAGAGGTTTGTGGTTCTTCTATTGAAGTGAATTGTTCTATTGAATTTACAATGATTGATAGGAAAGTTCAAACAATATTATCTGAATATTATACCAATGCTTAAACTTTAAATGAATAAGAGTTGTATAGAATATTTTTTTTGTCAATTTTATTAGTTTTTTATAAACTTGTATTTGTCAATTTTATTAGTTTTTTATTTTCCATGTTTTATGTTCCTTGAGACAAATGCCAAATACGACATATAAATTGGGAAATACCAAATATAATATGTTTTTTAACGTGCGTTACGACATTTTGACAATTTAAATTACCATCTATTTTGATTTATTGCCATTAATTGTTTTGTTAATGATTGCGTTAATTAATAATAATTTGTCTGTATTTTTGTTAAATGTTAATTGTATAAAACAGGCAAAAATATATGTACTTCATGTTTTTAATTTGATAGTTATAAAATATTGTACATTAAACTTATAATCAAAATTTATAATGTCGACTTGCATAAACTTATGCATATTCTACTCATCTTAGGTTCTTATGCATCATTTGATTTTGATTACTTTTGCTATTCGCTGCATGTTTAGCACCATTAGATGAGTAGTTGAGCTAATATTCTGTTTGCATGAGGTTCAAATTCATTTGAGTTTTTACTTTTTTTTTTATGTAATCTCATAAGTTTGAATGCATAATTATTACCGATGCTCATATTATATATAATAATTATGATTGTAATAGATTTACTGTAAAACAATTTATTTACTACTTATTTTTGATGTTTCTCTTACTGGTACTGATCTCGATTGATCCCAATGATTCTCTTCGAGACTTTTCTTTTCGCTGAATTTTTATATCCGATTTTATACACTCAGAGTACATACTTGTTTACTTTTTTTTTACTTTACATTTTTCCACTGTATTTATAAGCATACACGGTCGATTATGATCCATTATATATAAGAAATTCCATACATACAAATATTTTTTCATGGATCATTTGGTAATGACTTTTTTTGGCTATCAACCAAAAAAGACCAGAACTTATATATATATATATATATATATATATATATATATATATATATATATATATATATATATATATATATATATATATATATATATATATATATATATATATATCTTTGCCCATACACCTACCCATTTTGAAAACTTTTTATGTTTCTCCATTCTCCTAACTGCACAACTGTTTCATTTTACTATATTTTTATTACCATTTCTAACATCACATCCATTTTATATTGTCTTACAAAACACTATATGAGCCACACAATGAAATGTTAGTTTCAGGTTTGTTTTAGAGAGATTTAACTTTGAGTCATAGATCAGAGATTTACCCATGTGTGGTTGTTTTATCCTTCATGGATTCTCTGAGGTATGGCTGTATTGGCTAACAGTTGGTCTCATACGAGACTGACTCTGCTTTGTGACAATCCTTGTGAGTTGGTAAAATCTATTGTCAAATATTCTCCATATACAGTTGTCTAATCCATTTTGAGCTCTTTGATGTATGACTGGTACTTCCCATATTATTGTGGGTTATATTCACTCCTTGCGCTAGCCTTAGTTGAACTTAACATTATAAATTATACAGCAAAGATTTACACATCTTACCTAATGGTCTTCTCTATATAATAATGCTGAACTCAATAGTAGTAGTAGTGCCCACTTAAGTTTCAAAGAGTTTGACTTGGATCAAACTCCTTACAGCCATTAAAGCTGAGTTAATGGTAAGAAAAAGTCAATTTTTTTATACAAAGTGTAAAACATTTATGTAAATATGTAACTTATGTAAATTGATAATAATATGTCATTTACATTTAATGTAAAAATTCCATTTGTATAGCATTATGTACAAACGTCTGTAAGTGTAAACCTCAGTTGTTAAGTTGAGTTTGCGATTGTGTATGAAACAATCATGTATAATATATGTATAATATAAAGTACCTTTTACAAATTTTATGTCTTTTTTAAGTCTGTTTTGTTTTGTATTTAAAAAAGCGGCAAGATTGAATAAACCAATAAAGTATGCTTATCAGCCTCCTACAACAGCATCAGGAGGTTGGTACAGAGGATACTAACCTCCTGATGCTGTTGTAGAAGATTTTTTTTTTTGAAATAAACTGTGTGCGAGTTCTAACAAGCTTTAAGCCAAAAAAATTTGCATATTTTTTTTTTTTTTTTTTTAATGAACTATTATTTACTGATTAGTAAAAAAACATTAAAGTATATTATAAGTAAAGAAACAGATAAATAAATAGCTGAATAGGTATAGAAATAGAGGGCAGCATGGAATAAACTGACCTAGATCCAAATTTTACGTTTCCGGAAAGCTAGGAATTATGGAATATACAGCAAAGATTTCACACACCTAATGGTCATATTAGGAATTAGTAGATATAGTGGTACATACAGTTGTGAGCATGAAAATAGCAGTACCTGGAATATTTTGAAAACTATTGCGCAATTTTTTTTTACTTATTACTGAAAAAAATTTATTGCATTTATTTTGACACTTTGACAATCTAATAAAACAAAAAAAAATTACATCAATAATAGTTTTACATTTTATTTCAGAAAAAAAAACAATAATATCAAGAAAGCTCGCAGTCATTGAAATAGCAGTGGTATCTGAAAATAGAAAAAAAATTATTTTTTATGGTATTAAACATTAAAATTGCAAACTTTTGAACATTATAAAGTTAAAAATAAGTCTAATATAACAATATTTACCCTTAGTATTTCGTTGCAAAACCTTTGTTTGAGATAACGGCTTCACAATGCCGATGCATTGAGTGAACTAGGCATTGACATTTTTCTGCTGGTATTGCGTACCATCCTTGTTGAATAGCTTCCCATAACTGCTGAGCATTAGTTGGATTAGCAGTAGAAACTGCTTTTTTAACGTCTCCCCATAAGTTTTCAATGGGGTTTAGGTCAGGTGACTGAGCAGGCCACTCCATAACCTCAACCCCATTGACCTGAAACCACTCTTTTGCCTTGTGACTAGTGTGTTTTGGGTCGTTGTCTTGTTGAAAGACCCATTTTAACGGCATATCTTCATTAGCATAAGGCAGCATGACATTATTGAGGATATCGACATATATATGTTGGTCCATAATACCATTAATCTTATAAATAGGTCCGACACCATTATATGAGAAACAGCCCCATACCATGACTTTGGCTCCACCATGTTTTACAGACTTAATGGTATATTTTTGCTGGAATTCTGTATTAGATGGACGTCTTACATATTGTCTTGAACCTGTACCTCCATAAAGAACTATTTTTGATTCATCAGTCCATAATATGTTGCGCCACTTTTCGATGGGCCAATTCAGATGTTGGTTTGCGAACTGCAAACGTTTAGCGGTGTGTTTTTTTGTCAACAAAGGGACCTTTCGTGGACTGTGTGCATACAAACTTTTCTCTCGTAAGCGTCTACGAACTGTTGTTTCACTCACCTGTAGGTCAAGATCATCTTTGACTTGCTTGGCCGATGAAAATGGTTTGCTTTTAACAAATCTAACAATTCTTCGGTCTTCTTGCGCGGTAGTCTTACGTTTCCCCCCTCGTTTTTCAACTTTTGCTATATAATTTATGGCATTTGAAATCATCTTTGCTGAACATCCGAGAATATTTTGTATATATGAGTAAGATTTACCCTCTCTATAGTGTTTCAAAATAATGTTGCGTTCTGCTGGTGTACAATGATATCCTCGGCCCACTTTGAAAGGTTTAGAAAACAATTTTACCATTACGCATACTCAAATAAATAAAGAATATGTTATAATTGAAGTAGTACTTACTTTTTCAACGAAAAATACTAAAATCTCTTCAAGTTTTGTTAACTAACTTTAAAATTAATACAACCACTGCTATTTTAATGTATTTTGTCAATTACAATATTTTTATTAAAAATAAAGATATTCTGCAATGTAATGAATTCTCATTTGCTCAATTTATTTATCTCATTCTAGTACATACACACATAAAAAATTAGCCCTTCTGTATTAACAGAAGGAGAGTAATATTGAAAAAACGAATAATTTTTTGGTACTGCTATTTTCATGCTCACAGCTGTATGTTTATTTCACACGCTAATTTTTTCCTTTTACTAAAGGTCAAAAGATTAGATATCTATCCTTTCTGATTTTCACTTAACAGCTCTTTAATTTAAAGTCTGTTTTTAGAACCACCACTTCCATTTCTACCTGACCAGACAGCTTCTTTGGTCACCTGTATGCAATCATTGTGTTGCAGAAACTATATATATATTTAAATTACGAAAAAGCAACTTTTTTCTATGGTACTTTTTTTTGGTAAGTTTCATGTCTATACGGCAATCATCAGCCATTAAATACAAATTAAAAAATAAAAACTCTAACCTTTGCTAAAAAATACTTAATTATAAATCAAGATTAAAAAAAGTTAATACATTATGCCAGGAAATAATTATTATTTAACAGTTTTGAAGCTTAAGTTAAAAAAAGTAGAGGTTTATTTGATTTCACCTTGGGAGCCTTTAATGATGCAGGAGTTTTTGAGTTAGTTGGAATATCTTCTTTCAATCATTACAGTTATACAACAAAGACGAGGATATTCTAGACTATCATGTCTATTGATATAATAGTCTAGCAGTGTTAAATATGCAGAGTGGCCATCAAACTCTTAGCTTTGATATATTTCATTATAGGTTTAAATGTAATTTTTCTATTTTAACAACGAATTAAACTTTAATGCATGGTCAAAATTTAATGAAATTCTTTGATTTTTGAATTTTATGAAAGGGCATAATTAAAAGAAGTAACTAAGCAGCATGTTTCAGTTATGGAAAGAGTTCAGTTAAAAAAATATTTTTACACCTGACATGCTATTTACTCTTGTGTACATTTTTCAATATCAAGGACATTAAGTAATTGTTTAATGAGTGATTACTAACACTTACTCGTATTTTTCAACTATTTAAAAATGAAATTAAAAAAATAATATTTTTTCAATTTTTAATTTTTTTCCAGATAAGTAAAAATTGTGAAGCATACTGCATTTTGAGATTTATATTTTTAAAAGTTTACTTTATCATGGTGGAACTGTTTTTGGTAGATCAGTAAAATGACCTAGTAAAACTTGTCGAAACTATGTAAATTATTAATTAAAAAGATATCAATTAAATCTGTCGGTGTAAAAGCTATTATCAGGCAAGCCATAATTGAGAGCAGATAAAAAGTATTTACTGTATGATTTTTTACACCTTGTAAAAAAATTTAAAATCTTTGATTAATTCAAAAAACTCAAGAATTAATATTTGATAATAAAGTGACTAAGATTGCTAAATAGACTTGAAACAGCTTTAGAATGTAGAATCCAATCCTTTAGAATGTAGAATTCAATCCTTTAGAATGTAGAATCCAATCCTTTAGAATGTAGAATCAAATTTTTAGAATGTAGAATCCAATCTTTTAGAATGTAGAATCCAATCTTTTAGAATGTAGAATCCAATCTTTTAGAATGTAGAATCCAATCTTTTAGAATGTAGAATCCAATCTTTTAGAATGTAGGATCGAATCTTTTAGAATGTAGAATTCAATCCTTTAGAATGTAGAATCCAATCCTTTAGAATGTAGAATCCAATCCTTTAGAATGTAGAATCCAATCCTTTAAAATTGTATTTATCAAAAAAGTTGGTTTTTAGTAGAAAATTTTAAATGATAAAACCTTTTAATGAGGTTAAGATTTTTTGTGTGCTCTTATCAGTAATCATTATGACATGCCTTTAGATTTTAAATTATAACTTGATATGGCATGCAAAATGATAGGACTGCAAGTTAAATGTTTTAAACATCTTTCTAAAATTATTGGAACTTGTATTCATCAAACTTGTTATGACTTGGTAATTTTATATAGAATTTAACTTAACGCTACAAATAGTTATGCTCTAGGTCAGTTTACATTAGAACTCCTTGGAAAAAAATATTGTATACTTCCTCAATGTTCTAGAGGTTTCTATTTTCTGAGTGTGATTTAAAAGTTACGTATTAAAAATGTCTCTTTACTTTTGAAGTTAAATGTAGACATGTCAATGCAAATTGTATAAACAATGTTGGAAAGGTTTTGATAACTTGAGAGAATATGATCAATTTTCTAAATTTTTGAGTGTGTTAGATTAAAAATTCCAAAAGATAATTTGTGCTTGTAGACATTCTTTTTTTCATAATTTTTCAAATAGTTAAGTTGTGTTTGCAAAACCAACTTCAACTTATTTATGATAATGTTAAACTATTATTTATTGGATATGGAAAAGCATAGTGGTATAATACTAAGCAATATTTAAAAAAAAATGGCTGTACCACTTTAACTCCATAATCTAAAATAAAATCTACATTGAAATTACTAAAAATCTCTTAGTGGTCTAATTTTCAAAATATTATTGAAGTTTGTAAAGGTTATATTGCTGTTTTTAGATAAGTATTTATTGTTAACATTTTAAACTGATATCTTTCTTTGGTTTTAGAACCATACTCAAAATAAAAATATATAAATTTTGTGTTTTGATGACTTTTAGATGACAAAGCCATAGGTGAAATTATATTATTTTAAAAGTTTGTGAAATTTTGAATTAAAACATATTTCAATACATTTTATTTGTTTGTTCATTTTATTTGTATTGTTTATTACTCTTTGGATTATACCTTCATAAAAACATTCCAGTGCGCAATAAATAGAGGTGTAGTAGAGAACAGTAGGGTACCATATCAAACCTAACTAAATGTGGCTTTGTATTAGTTTATGTTTGTAGTGAATCATCACTTTGGTGTAGCTGTGGTGGAAAACTGAAAGTATGTTAAAATTATTTTTGCTGACATATAAAGAGATATTAGCAGAATGATTGCAATTGACTTTTCAGCTTTTCAGAGTTTTTTGTATGTTGAATCAAGTATTTAGAACTATTTCTATTGAAGCCATTTTTTTAAGAAGTATTGCTTTTAATATTGCATTTAGAAATATTGCTGTTAGAAGCTGTTTAATTTTCTTTTACTTTCACTTTCCTAGCTATTTATCCATTTTTATAATTAGTAAATGATATAAATAATAAATGAATAGCATTTTTTTTTCAAAACAATGTCAAGCAAATCAAATATTGTTTTATTTTTTAGTCTAAAAATAGTTAATATGCTATGCTACTACACCCTACACCACATCTAATACACCTATGCTACTACACCCTACATCACATTTAGTACACCTATGCTAGCACACCCTACATTACATTTAATACTCTTATGTTGCTACACCCTACATCACATCTAATACACCTATGCTACTATACCCTACATCATATCTAATACACCTATGCTACTACACCCTACATCATATCTAATACACCTATGCTACTATACCCTACATCATATCTAATACACCTAAGCTACTACACCCTACATCATATCTAATACACCTTTGCTACTACGCTCTACATCATCTAATGCCAACCTATGCTACTCACATCTAATACTCCTATGCTGCTATATTCTCCACCACATCTAATACTCCTATGCTGCTGCACCCTACACCACATCTAATACCAATCTATGCTGTTACACCCTACACCACACGACACGACATGGCATGACATTTAAATATGTTTATAGTCATAACAATTCAATTGTTTTTACACTTATTTATGATAAAAAAAGATAATAAGATTTTATTTAAACTAGTACCAGGATGGCATTCTATGGTAAGGATTAAAAGAAGATTTTTAAAAATTTTAAAAAGGCAAAGGGATGATATCGTACCCCATGCTTTGAACACCATTATCATAATAAAAAAAGTATATATGTATATAGTAGGTGTGTGTTTATGTGGATACATATGTATATTATATTATTTTACATATCTTTGTATTACATAGTATTAAAGGTGTACATTTATTCTGTACATTTGTTAGATGACTTTTCCAGCTTTTTTTTAATCAGAATTAACCTAATCTACAATAGCTGTACTTTTTACCTGATTATTGTGGAAGTAGAATGCTGGCAACATTTTTATTATATTTATTTATATCACTGCCTCTATATTAATTTGATAAGGAATAATATTTTTCAATTAGTTGCTGAAAAATGGAAGCATGGGAGATTTTTTGTTGCAGTTGCACAGGCGTGATTGGTTTTCTAATTTCTCTATTCTATTGTTAACTTGATGGCTGATGGCTTCAATCTTTACTAAACTTAGTCAGCACAATTGAATTTTGACAATTTTAGTTATCCCTATATAGTTTGGTAGCAGTACCAAATTAAAAAATGATTGTAGATAATTGTAAAAAATGATGGTTAGCTGTCATCATTATGAAAAAAATGATGGTTGCCTGACAATGATAGCTGCTATCAACAGAATTGAAAAAATATATATTTTTGTTGCTTTTATTATAATTTGTCATAATATTGAATAATTAGTTATATTTACAATTATTTGTAATTAAAATAAATTAACAAAATTTGTACATCAATTTTTATATTTATAAACATTTTTAACATAAATTAACAAAATTTGTACAGCAATTTTTATATTTATAAACATTTTTAGATTTATGTTAAAAAAAATTTTCTGCTTATCCATAACTACAAGGATCAGAAGATAGTTTATTTATTTATTTTATTTATTAATTTATTTATACAAAATTTTAGTATTGAAGTCATACTAAATTTTAGTATTGTTGAAAAAGTTTTGTTTGTTTTTTAATCTTTTTTTTATAAAATGTCAATAAATTTATCTTATTTTATGAGTGCAGATGGTTGATTTTAATTCATTGAATTAAACATTTAATTTTATTTTTTACTTTTTTATAAATGTTATTACCTTATTATTACGTTGTTTTATATGTTATTGATATTTACGTTATTTTTTTATTTTTGTTGCAAATAAAGTTATAATATTCCAAAATTGATTTATTTTTAACAATGTTAATAAAAATTTGCATTAAAATTTATTCATTATACTGCTATTTTATTAGGACATTACAACTGATGTTGCATTTGAATCGCTTCTCCATTATTACGTCATTTATTCCAATTCAATTGCATTTCCGGAGCTAGTTTTTCCAATTCGCCAAAGGGTAATCTTTATTGTTATGTTTTTTTTTTTACTTATAGTGTGTTTGCTTACTTATAGTATGAAGAATTTTATCCAAATCCAGCATTATAAAAATTTAAAGGCCAAATGATTTTTAAAGTTTTTCACTTGTGTTCTTGTAAACCAGTGCTATCTCTGGTAATTTTAGATAGAAATTAGTTATACTTGATATATACTCTCCTTTTAGGTTTATTAAAGAACCGCTAACTTGATATCTTAAGCAACTTCCAAGTCAATTTAAGATTTCAAGTTATTTCAAGTTATGAAATAATTTGAAATCTCAAATAGCTTGCATGTCATAATATGAAATAATTTCTTAAATAGCTTCTGGTATATGCTAAACATCACTGATGATGCGGAAGACGACATTTTTTTTACGAAATTGTGAAACACCAATATTTGAATTTTCTTTTCCTTACTTTTTATTTTATTTTAGGTGAAACGTCTGTTAAAAAAAAGTAAAGCTCCTAAACTATGCAAAGACATGAAAGTTCTTATTGAAAAAGTATTTTTTTTTTTTTTTGAAATTCTTGTTTGATTGTTTGATAGTTTGTTTAAAACTCTTGATTGTTTGATTTTAGATTTATTTTTGTATTATTTTGGTTCTTTTATATTATTTTGATTTTTTTTTTGTATTATTTTGATTTATGAATTTATTTCTTATTTATGTTATTAAGCTTCAATGTCATGCCGATGAAATTAGTAGAATTCGTGGTAAAGTAACATTTTCACCAAAGGACATAGACGATGTGGTATTTTTCATATTCTTTCCTATTTGCAATTATTTCAATTGTACACTTCATTTTACTTAGTAAAAAAGGTTTTAATTTATAGAGGAAATGGGAAAGCGATCAAAGCAAAAAAAATAATGTTTTAAGACAGTTTTACAACAATTGGAAAAAAATGAACGAAAATACAATAAAAGATGTCGGAAAGTATGCTAACGGACCAGAAATAAAGAAAAAGGTTGTAGTTACATTTGTGTTTTCTTTTAGAAAAACGTGTTTTTATGTAGGCATTTTTTTGTTTTTTTTTTGTTAAAGCCATCTTAGTGCTTCTATTTTCTGATTTTAATTTAAGTGTTTCTTTAAAGAAATGTTAGGGAATGAATGAATGTTTAAAGAAAAGGGAATGGATTTTCTTTTTTTTTTTTTGAAAAAATGATTCTAGTGATTCCATTTTAAAAGTGATTCCTAATTTTTTATCTAATTAAATTTGATTTTTTGACTTCTCGTCTTACATTCACTTTTTTTTAAAATATTTTTAGTTAGCTTTGAAGATTCAAAAAAAAAAGTTTTACATTTTTTTTTTTTAAGCCTGCATCTTCGCTGAAAAGAAAGAATATAGCAGACGTAAAAGAACCTGTAAAAAAGAAGATAAAAAATAAAGCGACTGCCAATGACGAAGATGTTGTTGAAGATTTTCGATTCTCTGACAGCGATGATGGTAATGATGATGAATAATAAAAAAATTAATAAAAATAATGTTTATAAACTGTACTTTTTTGTTAAAAACTTTGATAATTGGACTAGAGGCCCTTTTAAGCCCCCAAAAGTTAGGTATAATACAAGTTACACAAACACAAGTTAGGTATAATATAAATTTTTAAAAGGTTTAACAAAGTCTCAAATGAAATTGAAAGTGAAATTATGCATGTTATACTTTAACATATAAGTTTCAAAAAAGTTCATTTTCTATGAAAACTATAATGTTTTATTTAATTGCATTCTAGTGTTTTTTAATTGTAATAAAAAAGTTTAATTTTTTTAAGTTATTTTTCATATATGATTAATATTTTTAAATTTTTTTTTAATATTATTTCGCTTCTTTACTTAACATCAGTTCTTATTTTAAAACCAGATTAATGACGTCTTTTAACCATGAACCTATAATGCAATCTTCAGGTAACTTATAAAAAGCAAGAAAACCTTTAGAAAGATTACTTTCTGAATCTTCACCAATTTATTTACCACGTATTGTGATTTATTTTTCACCTTAGCATTAATTGACGCCGGTACTAGGTTTCTTTTTCCAAATACATCTCGTCCGCAAGAAGCACAAAATCACTTAGTATGCTTTTTTTTTTTTTTTAACAAAATTTTTATCGCTTTCAATGCATTTATATCACCACTTTGAATTTTTCTTAGTAAACCAAAAGTCGGTTGATGTTGTAATAAAAATTTATACGACTTTGCTGAAGTATTTCGTGAAATTAGTGCATAACGTAATCAGGATGGCAACAGCTCCTCTAAAATCCTCTTAAGTCCTCCTTTTTCAAAAACTCCTCTAAAATCCTTTAAAAATCCTCTAAAAAGTTGAAAATATCTTAAAATCTCCTCTTTTTTTTTTTATTTCTTAATGGTAGCATAATGTTCAAAATTTATGGTCTGCAAAACTGCGTAATGTCTGAAATGAGAATTGGGTTGTAAAAAATCAATTTTAGTAGATCCATGTCATCTAACAAAAAATGACATTTTTGATCCCTGTCCAAACCCCAGCTATGTTCCACATAACCTGGGGTTAATGTAAATTTTGAATAAAAATCAAAATTTTTATTCAAAATTTTGTAGTTAAGCGAAAAAAATCCTCTAAATTAAATGCAAAATCTCCTCTAAAATCCTTTAATATATTTTATAAAATCCTTTAATATAATTTTATATATATCGCGAGGTTAGAATTGTTTTGTTCTATTTTCACTTTGAAAAATTTGATTTATTAATTGTGTATTGTAAAATAATGTTCTTCTACTATATTAAAACCTGGGTTATAATCAAAGTTGCGAAGAAAACTTAAGTAATAAAAATCTTTTTATATGCCGTCTCCTAAAGTTTTTGTTTTTTAAAATCGTCTTATATCAAAATTTAAAAATGTGGAGATAGAACAAGATAATATATATATATATAATTTTATTGAGCAGACCTTTGCCTTTTCTTTTAACTCTTTTAGATCCTCTTTACGCTTTCATTTCTTATTTTTTTAATTTGCCATTTCATTTTCCAAAATGGTTAACCTCTTTCACAAAACTTTTTTCATGACTCATCTAATCAGCTCTCAACCTGGGTATTAGTGGTTCATGAGAAGTGTTTATTAAAGCGGGACCAGATAAAGGAGATAAGTGATTACTATTTGATACGGATGAAGAACACTGAAGTGTTGAGAAGATAAAATAGAAGTACAGAAAACTTCAGCTTGTGGTTGAATACATTTGTGCGGCCGTGGCTCAGTGGTTACAGCGCTTGCTTTATAAGCAGGAGATATACAGTATTGGACAAAACATTTGCAACCAACATCGAACAATGCTAAATAGTGTTCCTAATTTTACATGTCTTAAAAACGAAACGAACTATACTACCACAGCAAACAGTTCAGGAGTCTGGAGTCATAGCATGCCATGACAGGAGCAATCAGCTGACAGGTGATAGCACACAGGCAGAATTTCGTTGGCAAGTGCCATTTTGCAGCGGACAAAACAATTGCAACTTTTTTGGTTTGTTTCATTTTCTGGTTCGTGTCAACGTCACGGAAGTTTTTTAATAATTAAAGGAAGTATCCAGACGTTGTATTCCACAAAGCATTATTGTATCATTACAAGGTAAATGTAACACGGTAAGCCTTGAGAAGCGTGATTAATTTATTTTTATTATTTTTATGACTTCAAGGGCGAAAATGGGTCCTGACAGTCTTGGATTGGAACTAAGAAAAAAAATTATTGGCGATTATGTAAGTAGAATGTCACAAAAAAGTATTTGTGATAAATATCGCGTGAAAAAATGGACCGTATCAAGACAATGTTCCAAATATCGTTCTACGGTGAAGTTTGCAGTATATAACAAAGGTGGAAGACCGCGTTTCACCACTTCTAGAGAAGTATCTATGATCGTCAGATCCGTCAAGTAGGATCCCTGGATATCATCAGTCGAGATACAAAAGCAATTAGAGCTGCCTGTATCGGACTGAACAATCAGACGACGTGCAGTTAAAGCCGGATTGTTTTTTCAACGCCCTGCAAAGAAACCGCTGATTTCACTAAAGAACCAGAAGAATTCAGTCCCATAATGCTCTAAAAAAAAAATTTCAATAATGATAATAATTGTTTTATTCAATCAACTTTAATCATTATTACACTTTAAAAAAAAAAATTATTAAATGCAACATAAAAAAAATCACTTGAATCTCTATAAATAGATGGCATAGTGTTTTTTGTGTGTGTTTTTTTGTGTGTGTGTGTGTGTGTGTGTGTGTGTGTGTGTGTGTGTGTGTGTATGTGTGTGTGTGTGTGTGTGTGTAAATCGTGTTTTGAATACTTTAAAAAAATCACCTATCTTTTTAATAAAAGTTTCAATTTTCTAAAAAAATAAATTTTTAATGAATAAAAAAATTAAAATATACAAAATGCTCATAATCGTGAACCCCCTCCCTAACCTTTTAGGTTTAGGTATTAGCGTGTCATTATTTTTTAATAAAATTTGGCAGGTATATAAAAAATAGATATAGAAAGTTGACTGAAAAGTTAGAAAAAAAAACATCATGCCTTTAACATCAATTCACTTCAAGAACAGGAACGAAGTTTTCAATAGCAATTAAATCACTAAAAACGTGAGTAACTGCAAACAACAACAAAATTTTCAATAAATTTAAAATACTCTACTTTTTAAATATCTGAGTCAATATAAAATTCTAAAAAAAGACGACAAAAGCTATTTCGTGCACGCGGTGAAAAAAGTCACCTATATTTTTTTTAAAATCTGCCTTAAATCGTACTTATATTTTTCATTGCCATGTTTATGTTGCTCTGTTCAGAATATTGTTAAACATTTTAATTGTTTGTTGTTTTTTATCTGGAGAAAGGTTCTTTTAAAAACCTGAAAATAAAATTTCTGCAATAATATTATTACCGTGTATAAAAGCACCAATGGATGTCATCAATAGGGAACAATCCCTATACTGATTAGCCAGGGAATTCATCAGACCTTAATTGCATTGAGCATTTATGAGCGAGGGGGGTCAGAAATTAATTGTACACCCTGTATGTTATGAAAGCACCAACGTATTATATAACAATTACCATGAGATTTTTTTTATAAAAAAAAAGTACTCATGACAAGATTTTCATTACACTAAATAAAAAGATACTAAGTGAATAATTTCATTAAGTCTAAATTTAATTCTCTTAACTTGATTTATCTTTGTTTATAAAATAGATTTTATAAACTAAATTTTAAGAAATACAGATGAATATAAATCGTCGTTTTTTAATAAACAAAGGTTTTAATCGGTAAACGGTGTTTTTAAAGAGAGACTTATAAGTCAATTATTGGAGGCCATTATTTAGTTTGTAATTATTTGTAATTATTATTATTTTTTTAGTTATTTTTATTTATTTTGTCATTAATAAACTTTTTACAACTATATCTTGTTTTACAAGTTTCATCGATAAAATTTAAATAAAATTTAAAAACGACAGGAGCAAGTAGAAGTCAGAAGTCTTGTCATCAAGCCCCTGTAGTCAGCGTAAAGTATTTTTACAAATTTCTATTTACATAAGTTTACAAGTACTTATTATATAAAACAAATTTATACATAATTAAAATAAGATACGATAAGTTGCAACAATAAAATAAATAAAGTGAGAAATATTACAACATTTTTTTTTAAACCTAAAAATAGAAAAATGTGTTTGTGTCTGTTAAGTCGAGTAAATACTGTTTAATATTATTTCATTTATTGAGGTTTTAGTTTTCATATTTTCATCAAGAACAATGTTCCACAGACGAGGTCTCTATTTGAAATTGGGTAATCGGATTTAAAGAGTTGACTTAGGTAAGTTAAAGTTATGGAGCACTTCGTTAAGTTTTTATGATTAATATTTTAGATTAATGAAGGATTAATAAAGGATTTTGGAGGCATGTGATTTTGGTATTTAAACATGAATAACAAGTTTTGAAATAGGTATAACACATAGACATTAATAGCCTTAATTTCCCAGAGTAACGGCTTGGAGTTGGCGTATTTACACACATTACATAATTCTAATGGCTTGTTTTTGTTTAATATATATATATATATATATATATATATATATATATAATATATATATATATATATATATATATATATATATATATATATATATATATATATATATATATATATATATATCAAAGCTGAAGGGCAAGTATTTTCCCAAGCAATATTACAATAGCTTATGTAGCTATCGAATAAAGAGTAATATCTTTTTATCGAAAAATGTTGGTCAATAACGGACGCTATTTTAGATTAATCTTAATGACTATTTGTGGCTGTTCCTATGCTAAGCCAACAATATCTTCGGATATAAAAACATCGTATAAAAAAAAAAGCATGAAAATTCAAATAAAAAAAAAATAATGAAAATAAAAATAAAAAAATTTGTTTACGAGGAAAGATTATCATGGGTGGCATGTACCTACCACTTGCTGAATAGCAAATAACACCTGTGACAAGCTGACCTCTATCAGTTGAAGTGAGTTAATCAACTTATCTCTTTCCTTTGCTTGAAATCAATTTAGAGAGACATTTTGGAACTGTAGAACTTTCTGAGCTTAAATGATCTGAGCCCAAAAATCTTTTTCATCAGCTGAATGTGCATTACAATTCATTTTCATCAGCTGAATGTGCATTACAATTCATTTTCATCAGCTGAATGTGCATTACAATTCATTTTCATCAGCTGAATGTGCATTACAATTCATTTTCATCAGCTGAATGTGCATTACAATTCATTTTCGTTCTCTAGGTTGAATACTGTATTGAAAGCATCTAAAGCTGAAGTACAAAAGTACTAATTTAACCACTTTAAACTTAATAAGAAAATAATAATAACATATTTTACATATTAAATAATTTTATGTTTGGCTACAATACATATAAGCTGTTAAAGAATATTAATATCGATGATTTTTTAAATACATTGAATCTATACTAAAATAAATAACTAATAGTTTAAATTTACTCTTTTCACATGCTTTTTTAATATCAGTATTTTTTACACACACACAAACACGCGTGCACGCGCACGCATACACATTCATATATATATGAACTCAAAATATAAATAGAAGATATATGTTATGTGGAACAAAAATGTATTCAGGATAAAAAAATTATTTCATTTTCATAAGTATATCATATATAATTAACCTACAATTCATTTAAAAACATTTGGGGAAAAATAAGGAAAACCTCATTATGCCCATATTTCATACCCCATTATGCCCCATTGGTGGCATATTGCTAAAAACAATGCCGCATCTAAAAAAAATGCACACATTTCAAAATTCAAAAGTTTTAATAATACTTTGTTCTATATTAGTTAAATGAAATATGAACTTCAGCATATTGTGTAAAATAATAAAGTTCTGCACCAAATAATATGACAAGGTTAAACTACATGGAAGCTCATATTAAGTCATCTTTAATTAGTCAAGATGAAATTTGCTAAAATTTTAAATTTAAGTAACTGATGGTGGCATTTTGTTACATGATAGTTCAAAATCAATCACTATTTAGTTGTTTCCACTTTCAGAACAAGGTTTATTTGCAAAAAACCATTTTGCCCCAGTACGCCATTTTGCACCAGTTTCCCTTACCTAGTTTTACTGATTTACTGTAAAGAGAACTTTTTATATTGAGAGTTTTTATATTGAAATGGGTATAAAAAAGATTAGTGATATCAGCAAAAAGAACAAAAATTAAGCGTGTTTAAGGATAGGTAGATATCATTTACATAAATCAGAAACAGTAAGGGTCCGAGAATAGAGCCTTGAGTCGTTGAAAATCTTGCTAAATTATTCAGTTAGAGCGTAGACTCCAAACTTTCAGTTTAATAAGTAAAGCTGTTAAACCAAAGCTGTAAATGCTGTAAGACATATTGTCATGGAAACGCTGTGTGACATGTTTTCATGGAAAGTAAAATAAAATTTCCATAGAAAAAGTTATTTTTAAACATCAGAGATTTAAAAAAAAATGGCAATCATATCAAAAAACTAATGTTTTAAAAGTAACTTAAATCGCAAATTAAATCCCAAACCTTTAGTCAAAGTTAGTTCAAGATCTTATTTAAAATCCAAATGTGTTCAACTTGGTTCTCTGCACTTAAACTTTAAAGTGTCATAAAATTTAATCAAATAAACAAACCCAAAACAAAAGTCAAAAACTACAACTTAAATAGATATATTACTTAATATTAATTGTTAATGTTTTTTCTGAAAAAAACACTTTCTTTTACAAAGTTTTGTTTAGGAGTCAATTGCATAGTAAAGACACTTGCTAAACAGAATTATTAAGTTGAATAAATTGTTCCTTATTATAATAAAGGTTTTTAAAAGCTGTTCAGCAGCAACTTTTTGTAATTAAAAAAGTTAGCAATCACCCTGTGAAAATCACAATCAGCCTTATCTGAAACGACCGAAAAAGTTTGTTTATTAAAGCATTTTTTAGAGCTTATGAATACATTTAGAAGTATTTTTAAAACCTTTAATTTTTTTTTTTTTTTTATCACAAACTTTTGCAATTCAAAGAAACCCTTCCTTAACTGAGGGGTCGTAAATTTTACATGGTTTAATTTACTTAATTTTACAACACTTCAAACCATCAAAGTATTTTTTTATAAAACTTGAATTTTGCCAATAAATTTTTATTTGATTTAAGAATACACAAAAACGTTTTTTAAAGTGTTGTTCCCCTGACGCCCACAAGATCTGGGGTCTAAAGTTAGAGTTTTTTTAAATACATTCTCGATTGACACTAGAATAACTATACAATGTTTAAAGTTTGAAACATGCCCCCAAGTTGTCTTGTGCACAAAAAAAGCATTTCTCCTCCTCTATAGGTATTTATGAAAAATACCTATAAACTGAAAAATCATGTAACATTTATATTCATAAATTCATTTTAAAAAATTTTCAATAGTTGTTTAGGATAAGTAATAATAAATGTAATGCTATTTGTTACTTAATTTTTTTAAAATAGAAAAGAAAG
Source organism: Hydra vulgaris (assembly GCF_022113875.1). Lineage (NCBI taxonomy): Eukaryota > Metazoa > Cnidaria > Hydrozoa > Anthoathecata > Hydridae > Hydra > Hydra vulgaris. Next base: position 13,244,231 of record NC_061163.1, on the reverse strand, counting down.
TACTCCAAAGACTCTCCCCATCTAATTGATGTGATGTGTGAGAGGAAGCAATAATTTTAAAATGTTTTTGTGTATTCCTAAATCAAATTTATTGAGTTCAAATTTAATCCAAAAAATCTTCTGACGATTTGAAATGGTGATCGTGTAAAATTTATAACCCACTCAATATTTTTTTAGTTATTTATGTACTTCAAGAAGTATTTATCACAAAATACCGCTGAGAGCATTTAACCTGGAAGTTTACGTTTCCTTCCTTACCAATGTTGCATATATAACCAGAGCCAGCTTCAAATTACATACCTCCAGTTCTTAAATCAGAAATCTAACCACAACGCCACAACTGCTGTCAAAAGGAAGTTGCATAAATCGAAATAACCTGGCTCAGACAAAATGAAAAATATCTCGAAATTTTGTCATAAGCTCTATACAATGGTTCCATAAAAAGATATTTTCGGTTCTTTTAGATCAAGTTGACTATGTTGTAAAATTTTCACCAATAAAGTTGTTAAAGTTACCGAGAAGTTACCGATAAAAAAAACAATAAAAAACCTACAAAGTTACCTATAAAACATATTTTGTTGAAACAATTGTAAAAACATTTTTGAGTTTTTCACATGTCACAGTCACATGCTACGTATACTCATATTAAAAAGACTTTAAGCTTCCTAGAACGTCAACGAAACTAATGCAATTACAAAATCAATAATACAACGTTTTTTTAAACAGACAGTACACATTAAAGTATTTTTCGAATATATGAAATAACACATAAGTTTTTAGTAAAATTATTTCCATTTTCTCTTTTTGTGATATTACTGTTAATTTTTTTTGAAGCACCTTAAGAGCCAGAAAAAATTTATATCTTTAGTTTATATCTAACTTGTGATAGTAGAATGTAAACCTGCATTACTCAAGGAATTTGAGACAGCGTATCTTGACAAACTAAAGATATCTTTTACATGGTTTTTTGCACTTTTTGTAAAAATATTTACAAGACTTAAATAGTTGTAAAGACTCGAGTTTTAAATAACTAATAAATTTGGCAAAGAGCCTCATATTTAAGTATTGCATAAATTATAGCATTCCATAAATTAGAATAAAACTAAATAATATCTAAAGTTGTCTTGATTCTACTCTAAACCGATAAAAACACAAAATATTTCAACTAATCTGAAAGTATTTTGTGAAGAAACAGCGTGTTATATATTGTAGGCTAGAGTTATAAAATGTTGAGGATATTATTTCTTGTATTTCAATGATATTTAAATTTTTGAAATTTTTTTTTTCATAGCCAGTAATACTAATCTATGTGTCATCTAAATCTTTATTTTCGCCAATATTGCCGGTAGTATATAGATATAAGTTGTCGGCAATCGGATTCGTAAGCATTTGACAATAAATAATATTAATTCTAATTTCGGTATACTAACTATAAATATGTATATATATATATATATATATATATATATATATATATATATATATATATATATATATATATATATATATATATATATATATATATATATATATATATATATATATATATCATATATATATATATATATATATATATATATATATATATATATATATATACTATATATATATATATATATATATATATATATATATATATATATATATATATATATATATATATATATATATATATACATATTTATAGTTAGTATACCGAAATTAGAATTAATATTATTTATTGTCAAATGCTTACGAATCCGATTGCCGACAACTTATATCTATATACTATATATATATATATATATATATATATATATATATATATATATATATATATATATATATATATATATATATATATATATATATATATATATATATATAATATTATTTATTATACTATAAGTATAATAAAAAGTTTTCTTTATTTGAGTAAAAGCCACATTTTTTACAAAGAAAGGTGTAGTAAATGCTCAAAGAAGACCTTTAAGTCTTATCACAGAACCAATGTTGTTTATCTTGTCAGAGATGGCATTGTTCCACAAATCTATTAGTTCAAAGCCAAGTCTAAGCAAAGCGCTACGGCTCTTAAATTAGCAGCTTATTTTTGTCAAAACGTTTTATAGGATTTTTTAAAATGGATGGTATGTGCACCTAATTAAAATTTATAACGCAACTTAAGTTACGTTTGAAGGCCGTCTATGGAGGAAAACCCCACTAAATGCAGCTTTAAAACTATTTATTTATCTTTTATGACCTAGTCACCAAAACTTTTGCTTTACAATTTGTAGTGTTCTCCAAGACATTTTATTTCAAAAAAATATCTGGTGGTGGTGGTGGCAAATTATAAGGCGGGAATAACTGAAAGGCATTATCAACTTTGAAATTATATTTATGACGTTCTAACCACAATAAATGAATTAGAACAATTAAAGATTTGAGATTGTTTATATGTGAGAGAGTTTATAGGTGAGAGAGTTTATAGGTGAGAGAGTTTATAGTTGTAAGTTGACAAAATGGAGATATATATTCATCATAATTGTTGTTTTGGATGTGGGATTAGACCAAGCAGCTGTCGTAACAGTAAATACGTTTGTATTTTATTAGAAGTTAAATTAAAGTGTTAAAGAAACTAATGGGTTTTTTAACTTAAAGAATACATGGCTTCATTAACTGACGCTGTTAAAGAATACATGGCTTCACTAACTGACGCTGTTAATTAACATTTCTAATAAAATACAAATATATTCACTATTACGATAGCTGCTTGGCAGTTCAAATGTATATAATAGATAAAAACGGCAATCTACAAACTTTTCATTTTGAACTTTAAATTTATAATATTATTGGATCGGGTTCTGAGTAGTACAAATTGGTTTCTTGTTTTTTTAATTTTTGCAAACAAAAATTTGAGAATAGAATCTGCTGCAAGTAAGTTCACATTTTGGGGTCCAAAAATCTTGACAGCAACACGTTTTGTTTTAAATAATGATGGTCCTTAAATAATGATGGTCCTTAAAGAAATAATCATAAGAAGAAAATTATAATAAGAAATAATATTAAAGAAAATAAGAATTTTCTTGTTTTATAGCGACATTATAGTATCAGACAAAACCAAATGTTGTTTTTCTGCTCAATAGAATTATTCTTTGTAAAAGAAGATTAAACGTTTAAAGAAGACCTATTTTTTTTTATTTTTCAATTTATGTTTTATCTAAATATTATTAAAGAGAAACATAATTTAAAAAAATTATTCGATTTTATGAAATAATTTAAAGTTTATTTAATTATAAATTTCGATCATAATAGAAAACTCTTAAAATATACTTGAAGTTTGAAAATAAATTGAAGAAGTAGAGATTATTAATAGATTTTTTGAAGCAGAATTTGATGATTTGAGATAAAAAACTAAATCGTAAATTATAAAAAAACATATGTGTTGGCTAACTCATTTGTTTATTTGTCATTTAAAATAAAACTTTTTACAGAGCTGGTCAAAAACAAGGTCTTTTTATTCAAACCTATTAGTTCAACTGAAAAATACAACTGATAAAAAAGAAAATGAATTAGGTGAAAATAGATGAGAACTCTATCTCAACTGACAATTATCTTGTCTTCAATTTTTTTTTTATTATTCTAATTTATATATTCCATTAATCTATTGCGTCAAATTCCTATTAACCAATATTACTAGTAGTTAAAATATATAAAAATAACTTGATTTGTTTATTATATTGAACTTATAAATATATGTAACTTACAAATATATACATATATATATATATATATATATATATATATATATATATATATATATATATATATATATATAGGGCAGTAGGAAGAGAGGGGGAGCACAGGGGAGCATGTGCCTGTTTGCGCCTTTCAAATATTGAAATAGAATATTTACTTGAATAATAAAAGTCAGAGTTTGTTAAAAATTAAAAAACTAAAATTAAAAAATTGGAATATTCAATTAATTTAATAGTTATTTTTGTAAACACAACCGCTTTCTTGATCTCTCTCGCATTTGTTGCAGTTTAAAATTTATACCATTCTCTCCATTTTGAATTATTGCATGCAATTTGTTTGCCCATTTGGCGCCTTTAAAAAAGTGCTCTCTCTTCAAAATATTCTGGCTACGGGCCTGTATATATATATATATATATATATACATATATATATATATATATATATATATATATATATATATATATATATATATATATATATATATATATATATATATATATATATATATATATATATATATATATATATATATATATATATATATATATACGAATATTGAATAATAATAATAAAAATAATAATAATAATAATAATAGCAATAATAATAATAATAATAATAATAATAATAATAGAAATAAAATAAGCATTATTTAAAAAAGTAAGAATTGAACCGTAATTAAGTATCAAACTTTTGCACAAGAAATCTGGATACTAGTGTTTTGTTTACAGAAAGTGAGTTGAGCACCAGTTTGTTTACGTCTTATTTAACGCACGAATTGAAAATCTGTGGAAAAAAACTAAAACTGGTTTCTTTCTTACTAAAAACATCATTATGAGACAAACATGAGTGTCATTATCTTGACATTATTATGCTATAATGTATTTTATCACATGTTGGATAAATTTGCTATTGATGTCAACACGTTGTTTTTCAACTTTCGGTACCGTATTTTTAACCTATTTAACGTAGCGCCCATTTATATTAGACTTTTGTTTTATTATTTACTTTTAAATTTTAGTTATTACAAGCTTTTCAAAGTTATTTTATTTTCATTTATACAAGTTTTTTAAATTTTTTTTGCTCTTTGGCTTAACTTTAAAGAAACTTTATTCTGTTCAAAATAGTTTGAGGATTATACTAAACTATGTTTATATAAAACTATGTTTATATTAGCTGCATTTATTATTGTTAGTTTTAGCTGTTTATTGTTTTAAAACAGCGGTTATAACCGTTTTTTAACTGTAAGAAATAATTAGTTCTAATTAAATATTAATACAAATGAATCTTTATGAATCTGCCATAGTTTTAATCAAGCTTGTAATATTAACAAACAGCGCATCTATTGGAATTTTATCTGTTAGGGATCGTCCATAAATTACGCAACGCAAAATTTCACAATAAAAAATATCAAAAGTTTTCCCTCGCAGAGTCTTAATTTGAATAAATAATAAAAATAGCAAATTAAGTTAAATGAAAAAAATAAAGCCTAATATCTCCTACTTCTGATCCTAAAATATTTATGGACGATCCCTATTATATTATGGACGATCACTTAGTATTAAAAAATGAAAATAATATATATATATATATATATATATATATATATATATATATATATATATATATATATATATATATATATATATATATATATATATATATATATATATATATATATATATATATATATATATATATATATATATATATATATATAGACATATATATATATATATATATATATATATATATATATATATATATATATATATATATATATATATATATATATATATATATATATATATATATATATATATATATATATAATATATATATATTCTCTTGAATCAAGTTGAACCAAAAACTTTGAAATTTAGACAAAAAACCAAACTCAAGCAAATTGATTTTAGGTCAAAGTAAAACAACTGTCACACTGAAACAAACTTTTAAAGATAATTAAGTAAACTGTAACATCACGTGTTTACATTTCCATTTTGGTTCAGGAAAGAGCAATAATGATTTAAAACAAGTTTAAAACAATTTGAATTTAATGATAATCATTAAATTAATTTGAAGGATATTATTGTATGCAAAAGATGACTCTAAATATATATATTTTTTTAAATTGAGTTTTAGTAAATTATAATTTAAGTACATAAAATTCACTAATATAAAATATATATTACAAGTTATTGCATTGTAGGTTTGTATTAAAGAATAGAACAAAACTGTTAATTTATGAGTTTCACAATTACAATATTGGTTGTCAATATAACCTGGTTGTATTTAAAACATACACGATAATTGTTTATATAATTACTGTTTAAATAAATAGTCTTATATAAAACAGAGAGTGGCGATTATTTGATAAACGAATATTTTAACAAACATTCGTCAAATTGTTAAGAATAATCGTTCGCTTTCATTTTAATAGCTGAACGCTTATTTAATAAATAACAATCGTTTACCAAATGTTTTAAAAATATTCTTTAAACGAATATACTTGTAGACCACACGGGTAAAACCACAGATGTCACATTTTTTCATTTTGAGAAAAATGAAATTTACTTTTTAGCTACATTAGATATCTGTTTATTACAGGGTTATGCAAAATTATAAAGTGCTTTATGCAAAATTATAAAGTGCTTTATGCAAAATTATAAAGTGCTTTATGCAAAATTATAAAGTGCTTTATGCAAAATTATAAAGTGCTTTATGCAAAATTATAAAGTACTTTATTTAACAATAAATAAATGCCATTATAATAGTACAGGTCATTTTCAGAATCATCTAAGAATGCATAGGAATTAAAATACAATATTAAATTGTAATTAAAAATTAAATGACTAACTGGCTGAAAAACATAAACCAAATCAGTAACGTTTTTATCTAATTAATGCAAGTTTTTTAAATTAATGTTAAAAAATAAAAATTTAACACCTTACATGGCAAGAAAAAGTCGAATAACTAAGGAAATTCATGAAACAATTAAAAACATGTCTAATTCGATAAATAATCATTCAACCAAATACATTGCCGAAACTTTAAACATTAGCCAATATGCTTTAAGAAACTGCATAAGAAATCATCAAGAAGGCATCAAACTAGCTACTAAGAGAGAACGCCACAAGCAAACAATTAAAAACAAAAATTTGTTGTTCAGTGAAATCGAAAATACTTTATTTAATTCGATAGCAATAAATAATGAACTGACACAAAATGAAATGGTAAATGAAGTTAATGCAGCAACCGGTATGGTAATATCTCAATCAACAGTATCAAGGAAAGTGCGGAAAATAAATATAACGCGAAAAAGGCTTTCATTGGTTCCCGAAGAACGAAATTCCTCAGCAAATATTGAAAAAAGGGCCATATATGCCCGCCGTATCTCGCGTATTTCTAGTGATAAATTAGTCTTTTTAGACGAATCAGGATTTAATCAGCATTTGAGAAGACGATATGGGTATTCCCAAAAAAATGAAAAGGCATATTCCGTTGTTTCCGGAAACAGAAATACAAATCGAAGTTTGATGTGTGCAATAAATATTTCTGGTGTGGTTGCTTATGAATTAAGAACTGGAGCTTATAATGCTGAAAACTTTGAAAAATTTATAAGAAACAACCTGTGTAATTATTTTCGACAAAACCCAGACCATATACTGATAATGGATAATGTTCCATTTCACAGATCAAGAAGTATTATAGAAGTTTTAAATGAATTAAGAATAAATAGAGAATATATACCGGCATGGTCTCCTCAATTAAATCCCATTGAGGAATTTTTTAGCATGATAAAGGCAAGATATCGCGGAATAAAAGCTTTAAATAATGAAATTAATGATGAAATGCATTGGAAATAATTTTTAATCGAATGCGTGAAATTAACGAAGAATTAAGTAGATTTTGGAGATCAATGGAACGATGGTTGGAAAAAGATAAACAAAACATGATTTTTGAATAAAGTAGTTGCTTAAATTAATATAATTTTTTTGAAGTCTAAATGTTAAATGACATGAGCTTATATATAAATAAATCATATATTCGAACTTTTTTATGCTTTAAATGGATTTATTAAACGATTCGAAATTTTGCATAAAGCACTTTATAATTTTGCATAAAGCAATTTATAATTTTGCATAAAGCACTTTATAATTTTGCATAAAGCACTTTATAATTTTGCATAAAGCACTTTATAATTTTGATGTCTGTGTTCCATCACTTTATAATTTTGCATAAAGCACTTTATAGTTTTGCATAACCCTGTAATAATTTATTTAACTAAAAGTATATTTTTCTAACATTTTAGTCCTTATACAATAAAAAAAAACCCAGTTTTTTGTGCTATATACAAGTATTTTTTATTCACAGTGTTCTTTTGAAAACAAGACACTAATTTTGGACATCTGTGGTTTTTCCGTTGTAAACTAATCAACTCATAAATTACGTTAGCTTGTAACCTTTTAGAGAACTTATTTTTTTAAAGGTAGATGGTAACACATTGTAATATACAACTACAACGTACTAAGTGTGTGATTGGGATAATAAAGCCGTCCCTTCCCCCCCTCCCCCCTCTTTTAATAAAAAAAATTTAAACAAAATATTATATAAAAGTTTTTTTGTACCTTTATACAAAATAGCATTGCAACCTTATCTCTTCCCCAACTATTTACCACAGATGATTCCATGATGTCTGTGTTCCATCACATTATATCAAGTTTGTATAACAATACAAAAACCAAATGTGAACACAACGTTAATAAAAATGTTTTGTTTTTAATTTCAAAGAAAAATGAAATAAATTTAAAAAAGTTTTTTTTAATGTTTTTCTACTCTATCATGTAGAAAAAAACGTTTTAAAAAGTGGATCTTTATTTACAGTTTTAAAATTACGTAAAATCTATAATAAATTATATAATAAAAAATGTTTATTATATTGATCTTTATTTACATAAATCACCATTTTGTTCATACTTCTTTTTAGCAGCATTTTTAATAATTTGACTGAAATAAATAAACTGTTAGGAAATGTTGATAGCGTTAGATTGTAACCGCTAGATTCTGACGCGTTAGAAATTGATTTCAAAAGGTTAGAAACTATCTAAAACAAAAGATCAACCAACGTATATGCGGAGTCTCGAGGTTGAATATTGGTGTAATAAAATTTTATAACTGCTACTTAATTTAACTTGATGAGATTATGTTTTTTATGTTATTGGATAAATGTTACAAAATTCTTTTTATATATGAAACTATCTAAAACAAAAGATCAACCAACGTATATGCGGAGTCTCAAGGTTGAATATTGGTGTAATAAAATTTTATAACTGCTACTTAATTTAACTTGATGAGATTATGTTTTTTATGTTATTGGATAAATGTTACAAAATTCTTTTTATATATGAAAAAATTCTTTTATGGCAAATATAAGTGTTGTGCTAATGAAACTTACCTGTTTATTTCTGCTCTGTAAACCGTAAAAATAACTTTCAAATTTTTCAGAAAACAGGTAATAAAAGTTACGTTCTCAAATTTAAAAAAAAAAAAATTTATACAGTCACTCATCTATATACTTATTTTAATTTATTTCTCCAGCGTCCTAAGTGTAAGTCGCAAAAACGCGAAAAATGCGTCCAACTTTTCATGGCGACCAAATTTAGATAATTATCCAATATGACCGCCGCGTGAGACTGCCTAGTCTAGTGTTTCTGCAAGAAACTTTTTATTTGCAATGGCTAATGTTTCTGTCACATTTTTTAAAGGTATAATGCCTATACATAATGCGACAGAGTTCTTATCGCTAATAAAACAGTAATGCTGAAAAGTTTTTCAGTTACATAAATTAAATAATAAAATCAAATTAAAACTTTTCATTTTGTATTTTGCCTCGCACATAAATTGCAAATCAATTTAAAATCCTTTAGACTGGAGACAATTGATAATTTAAAACTATGCAGCATAGAACATACAACATCAGACCATCTGTTTCCAACAGTAACATCATTGCAATAAAAATATAATTTTTGAATTAAAAGTATATTAGTGTTAAAAAAATAAAACAGGCATTGCCTGGAATAGTATACATATTGGTTTCAAACGTTAAATAATTTTTTTTTTTTTTTTTTTTTTTTTTTTTGAAATCTAAGAAAATTACTTCGCATCTTTTTTTTAAACGTTTTTCTGTGAACGTAATATTGTTTAAAGATAGTCATGTGACTTACGCTTTTATTATCATTGGTTTAGTTATAAATAACTTGGACAACTGTGTTTTTTACGCGGTAAACAGTGGTTGTTTCAATTTGAACCTTAAAACATAGTCTTTTTGTTATGAATTTTTAAATTAAAATAGCTTAGTATTAAAATATCATAAAAATACATAAAGATTGAAATTTTCAAAAAGTGGACATCTGTGGTTTTACCCGTGTGGTCTTTATTTGTACTCGCTTATTCGTTAAACAAATAAATAATCGTTCAGCAAATAAGCGGGAGTAAGTTTTATTATTTTTTTATTATTATTATTATTTTAAGTGGGAGTGTACTTTGGGAGAAAAAACTGGGGGGGGGGGGTTTAAATAGAGGTGTATTTAAATAAATAAATACCAAGTTTTTTTTTTTTTAATTAAAACTTTATACCAAACATTTGGGGAGAAGAAACGCAAATTGATGGGTAATTTGAATAATAGTTAAAAGTTGTGTAGATTATAGAATGAAGATTGAGAAGGCTGTGACTAAGATGGTTTTGTTATTGGAGCTGGTTGTAGTTGCTTAGGTTCTGGTGGTTAAGATGGCAAAATTTCAGATTGAGATGGTATTTCGAACGTATTACAAACACCGAATGGCGAATTGCGTAAGCGTTACTTGCTCTTTAGTGCAATATTTTTAATTTTCCTTTGCGTACAAGTATTTTCGACGCATGCTTCATATGAGGATAAATAATACTGTGTGAAAAATATAAATAAAGCAAATTAGCAATAGTTTAAAATAAGTTTTTTGTCGTTTATCACTCAAGAAAATACGCAAATTTTGTTTTTTTTGCAAACTTACTGATGCATTATGGTACTTTTAAATCCATTATTGTATTTTTAAAATTACAATATTTAAGCAATAAAAATAATTAAGCATTTATTACAATAATTAATTTAAAATGCTTTATAGAAAAAAAAAAATTTTAATAATTTTTAACCGAGATATAAGGCTTAAGGCAAAACTGTTCCTTTATGCCCCGCTTTAGCCTACCCTACCTCTACTTCTACCCTATTCGTTAAACAAGTATTTATTAAAACGATAATTGAAAATATTCGTACGCTACGAAAAATTTAGTCGAATACTTTTAACAATTAATCGTCAAAGAATAACTTAAACAAATACTTTTTTACAAATATTTGTTAATCGATATTCAATAATTTGTCTTTCTCTAATACTAAACAACACCTTTGGGAACGTCTATAAATTACACAACGCTAAATTTTTTAAAAAAATCATAGTTAGAGATCATTTGCCCGTTCTTGCGGCGATTTTCATTCATGAACTTTTGAAAATATTTCTTTTTGCGCATATAACTGCCAAAGTTTTAAATCCAACTCGGTTTATATTTCCGAACTGGTAAACCCATTTAGTATTATCTTTATATCAGAAAATTGGCTTTTAAATATTGAATTCTTTTTGCCAAACAACATAGCAATGCTGTATTTTTTCATGCCGCGAAAAAAAAAAACCATATGGAAGACCATTTTAAGGGAACGCATTCATTGTTAAAAACAATTTTCTCTCCTCTTTTCAAATAACTTTTGAAGATAAAATATCCTTGCTATTAAAGGTTAATAAAAGTGTCTAAATCTAATCTTTATTGGTATTTACCTTACATCATGTAGATTACAAAGTATACGCAACAATTAAACCTTACTACGTCAATTATAAAAAACCATGAAGATGTTAGTTAATTTATTATTGCTTGAGATTTTCAGTCATATCCCAAAAATATCTGCAACTCAAAGCGTCGTAATAACAAATCACGCAATAAATTCTCTAAGCCTTTCATTAAATCAAATTAACTCACGCTTATCGATATAATCAGTCGCACTGGTCCAGCATATACCAATCAGCATAAAACTCTCTCTAACTTATCTTATACTGATCACATCACAGCACTAAAAGAGTGATCGCTACCTTTTATAAATACCAAATTTATTCCTCCTTTGGTATTTAACTTAAGCGATAACTTACCATTAGCTATGAGTATCACCATTACACATACTAAATCATCAACTGTATTAAATAGCATAACACAAAAATACAGTTATATTCCAAAATATGCATGAAATAACAAAAATTTCATTAAAATATATAATCAAAATCTATCCTTAGCTTTTAATAACTACATCTTCAGTAAAGAAAAAATTAAACAAGAGTTAATGAAAACGTGCGAACAAAATGCTGTTCAAATGGCTTTTAAACAGTGCTTTGAACAACACATAATCTGTAAGTATTCCAAATCGTGGTGGACAACAGAACTTAAAATATGAAATTAAAATCTTCCATTTAACAATAAACAATAGCATGAGTCAAAATATAATAAGACACAAGAATGCATGGAGTACAAAAGAAACATCCTAGCACGTAAAAACTTTCGTAAAGCGGTTAAAGCAGCCCAAAGCAGAAAGGTCCTTGGAAAAACTATATTTAAATATTGAAAATCTGAGAACTACAAATTCTCAGAAGTTCTGAAACAACATTAATAAATTCAAAACAAAAGCTAGTGTTCGATTATTTCAATTAACAAATCGCAAAATATATAAAGGATATCTACTGAATATGCCGCTTATAATAAATAACAACAAAAAACAAATTCCGCCTCTAAATAAACAATTTTATGAGTTATTATAACAACTGATATTATAAATAGCATCTCACTACTAAATAGTTAAAAGTCACCAGATAGCTATGGAAGTGCTGAACACCTTAAAAACTCTGATAACATCGACAATTTCATTGCTTTATCTATCCAGAACTGCAAACATATTATGTTAAGTAGTTACCTCAAATCAATTCCTTTACAAGGAGTGCGGCAAGGATTCTATTCTATTTCCTCATCTTTATAACATTTATACTAAAAGCATTCTAAATGAAATAGTTTCTAAATGCAAAGTAGGATCGACAGTAAATGGTATATATACGGGTATCATTGAATACGCAAATGATGTAATCTTGCTAATTCCTACAGTTTCTGGTCTTCAAGAACTGATTGACTGTTTTCAAACCTATGGAGTGGCTAATTTTATGAAATTAATCATTGAGAAAATAGAGTTTATAATTTCTGGAACAAGTCCTATTTTAAACAATGTATTCAAATTAATGAAACTTCAATATATATTCAAAATAAATTAAAACTAGTATTCCAATGGGATATGAAACTAATATGAACAGGATTGCAACACTTTAAAAAATCAAACTTAAGTGAGCGTATAACTCAGTTTCAATCGGTTGCAATAGCTTTAATTGACAGTGGAATTTGCTTTTGCCAGCCGTCATTAATTGTTTATCTATATAACTTATTAACAGTTCGGAAGCTTACATGTAGACTTGAGCTATGCAATGTTAGCACTAGTTCTCTTTGTAACATAGATGCTGTTGGAAGAACAGTTTCAAATATTTTTTTTTTGTATCTCAAAATATAGTAAAAATTACCTGCATTCTTTTTTTAAAATAGAGAATGTTTTAACTATTCCACATAGAAACAAATCTATTTATCAGGCTATTATAAAATCAAATTTGTTATTCATTGATATTGAAGCAGTTACTGGCAACGCGATAAACATCTTTTATAAATGAAGTGATTCCTACATGTATTACTTTTTGTTTAAACTTCTTCCAGTGTATGATAGAAGGGGAAAAAAATCAAATTTACACAATCATTCGTTGAATCGACATGAGAATGTTGCAACAGTATAACGAGAACCGTTCCAGTTATGGAACTTAAAAAAACAAAGAGTGATTTTTAAAACTTTAGTGGAGTATAATGTTCCGAAAACACTAAACCAATTAAGTGTGGACATACTATCTAATAGTTAGAACTGAAGGCTTAACTTTGAAAGCTATGTTGTTTTACTGGTCCTAATTTTATAAAGTAACTTTAATATTTTACCTATAATTTCATTTACTGGGTGTTAAAGAGAAAATATAATTATAATTATAATAATTAATCCTCCATTTTGATTCTTGTTTTAACTTAAGGTCTTGCGAGGGGAAACTTTTGATCTTTTTATTTTTATTTATTAGTAAAATTGTTGCGTAATTTATGAACGATCCCTTTGTCATATTATATTAAATTTTAAAAGAGTTTTGAAATATAGTATAAAAATGAAATCATAAAAAAAAAAAAAAAAAAAAAAAACAATTGAAAAAATAGAGTTTAAATACAAAATAAAAACAAAAAATTTCTTAACCATAACATCAACATTAAACCTAATATCACAAATAATAAAATTACTAGAAATTATAAATATTTTAAATAAAAATAAAATAATAACGTTTATACTTAATCATCATAGCAGTTTCATCTTTTAAACTAAACAAAAAAAATTGTTGTAAGTTTTATATTTTATATTTAACACACTATTTCTTGTTTTTAATGTTTTTTTATGCGCAAGATTATCATAGAAAAATTTTTGCTGACTCACAGAGACAATGGATATGAGCTTGGATTCCATTGTATTTTCCAGACATATTGTCATAACTCCATTGTTATAACCTTGGCCGCGGCAATCAAAAATCATTATACAATCCATCTCTAATTTTTCAGTGATCTCTGTTGCAAGACTTTCTTTGTTTTTTTGGTGAGATTCGATGAAGTCCACAAAGCTTTCCAGAATTGTACAGGTTCTATCTTTGACGTGGAAATACCTGATTACTCGGGTCATCAGCTTCTTGCGGGAGGCATCTGTAGTTCAGTTAAAAAAAAACAGAGCAGTATTAAGCTTCTTTGATGTTTGATAATATTTCTGACTTTCTTCCTAAGTAACTCAATCAGCTCATTTTAAATTAAAGGAGAAAAGTAGGACGTTGTATTTTTTTTTTGAGTGTAAACGCATTTGGTTTGAATTTCTGTAGATCTTTCCATTTAGAAAGAGTCAAATCAATCGGTTTTGTATACAATTTTTTATAAGAATTTATGTTTATTTAAGTTTTAATTGTAAAAGTTCCTTTGAAGCACAGTATTACAAGTATAACAAGTTTCCATCAAAGTAGGCTGATAAACTCAACAACATAAAAATCTTATTTTTGTGAAATTAAAATTTCGGTGCGGATGTAGTAGCAAGAAACTTAACTTTTTTTAAGGTTAATAATGTGATAATGGTACAATAATAACAAATGTGTCGTAATGATGCGATAATGATTTTTTATTTCAAAGTAAAGTGTATTTTGGAGCTAAAGATTAAGAAGTTATTTTTGATCTTAGTGTGAATCTTCGTTGATCTTTGATATTCTTAAGCTTTCATAAATAAATTGTGTTATATTTTTAATACAAATAATAGTAAAATAAATGTTTTCTATTTATATTATTTTTATTATTTTTAAACCATTTTTTTAGTTACAGTTGACTTTTGGTATCTCGAACTCGAAGTTTTAAACCATTTTTTTATTACAGTTAACTTTTGGTATCTCGAACTTTCAGGGGACCAAAAAAATAGTTTAAGATATCGAGAGGATTTTGGCTCAAACAAATGCGCAAGAGACCAGAAATAAAGTTTGAGATACAGAAAATTCGATATATCGGGAGTCAACTGTAAATCAATAAACTCCTTTATTAAAAATTTAGTTTTGTTATGCTATTTTTTTGCAAAACTTTAAGTTTGTTATGGTTGCTAATTAAAGTTATATCTTTGTTTTTATATATTTTTGATAACAGTGTTTTATTATTTTGAGATAAATTTTCTACAACCTTCCATGAAATCGACTTTGATTTGTTAAGAAAACGAGGTATCGTAAAAGCTGATATTTAAATTTTTTTATTTAGATACGCTGAATGAAAATGGCTTATTGAATGATCATAAAGAAAGCATCGAAGACATCACTCAAGTGGAAAATTCAGTTAAAACTGTCAATCAAAAAATGAAGCATAATGGTACAAATAAAATGGACAAAAGTCTTAAAATTTCTTATGCTCATAAACTAAACATTTTTCCTAAATCTTACAAAGAGAGCAGCGCGAATCGAGCCAAAGATAAAATAGGTAGCATAAACCGAAATGTAGAATTTTTAATAATATTGCAGTTTTAATAATATTACAGTTTTTAGAACCATAAATGATTAAGCTAGGAATTTTTTTTGGTTTGAAAGATTTATAAAAATCTTCTGTAATAAATTGTGGATGGAAAAAAATGATTTCATTGAGTACGTTAATAAATATAGTAGATTTAGATTATTGCGATAACGATTGGCTGAAAAAAGTTTAGTTTTATCAAAATTAAAATTCACTAGCCACTGAGAACCCTATGCTGTAGCAGATTTGAGATATTTTTTAAGCTCAAATTCCCCCTCAAAGCAATGTTGGCTTCTTATCATGACAAGAGTAAATGGTAGTATCATCAACGAACAATGCGACTTTAAATGCGAAAATTTCTAGGAGATCGTTAATGTAAATTAAAAATCAATCAGTATAGAATCTTAAGGAACCCCTAAAGTTACAGAAAATAAAGAAGAGTGCTGTCCATCGAGGACAACTTTTATACTATGTTTGGTAAGGAAGGATTCAATTATCTTAAAAATGTTACCGATACACTGTAAGAAGAGAGTTTATGGAGAAGACCAGCATGTCAAACTTTATCAAAGGCTGTAGAAATGTTGAGAACCAGCAGAAGAAAGACCAATATCTATATTGATGATCAGAGAGTAAGTTATTAAATTCAAGATGAGAATTTAAATGTTTTTTAATTAAAATTCAAAGCCTTGCTTAGGATAGGAAGAAGACCAGTAGTACCGTTGTTAGACGAGTCAGATTGTTTTCCAGAATTTTTGAAAATAGGGATTATTGATGACACTTTTCAGCAGGTCAGAAAACAAGACTCTAATTAACACTTGTGGAATATTTTTAAATAGTTAAAAATTATAGACGATAGCTCCGGAGAACACTTCTGCGAGACTAAAACAGTTAAGTTGTTTGGACCACAAATTGCAGAAGAATCTAAGCAGGAAATTACTTTAGATACAGAAGCTGGAGTGATACGAATGTCAAGCATTGGATCAACCTGTTTTTCAGCTATATCAAGTAGGATGTAATTAATGGAATCGAGAGATGAGATAGATGAGAAGTTCTTAGCAAACAATTCAGATTTGTCCTTAGGCGAGGTAAAAAAATCTGAACCATGCAAGAGAGGTGGAATAACAAAATGTCCCTTATTATAGACACTGTCAAAGATTCTCCAGAAGTCTCGGGAGCCTAGTTTTTGAGACCTGATAATATGTCTAGCTTTGGCGAAAGACAAAACCTTTTAGCAATGGTTTTTATCAATAGTAAATAGAGAACTGTTTTCGTGATAAATATGAAAGTAATGGTTACGATTGAAAATTGCAGCATCACAATGAAAACCATGAGGAAGAGTGAGGCTTGAATTGGAACTGTTGAGAGTGAATTTTATGCGAGTCTGAATCCAAAAAGTTACCAAAAAAGTATATTTGTCAGAAAGAAGACGAAAAATTTCTACTCTAGAGCCATCAAAAAGAAAATCACGGAAAGAGTCCCATGTCAGCTTTAAGGTAAATGCAAGAGGTACGATGATAGGGGGATTCTGATAATGAAGAAGAATGAGATAATAATTTTAGAAAAATCAAACCGTGATAAGAAGCATCAAAAAGTGAATGTGAAAAAACTGAGCACTGACTAGAATCAGAAGCAAGACATAAATTAAGTAAAGAAGGTAAATGATTTGGATTGCCTGGAAGGCGATTTGACTATTTGTGTTAGAGATTGAGAAAAGCAAAGGTAGTGAGCTCTAATGTCTGCAGCGTCACTGATACTTGAGCCAAGTCATTCAGTGTGATGAGAATTAAAAGCACATTAAAAAATAATTTTTGGATTCAAACTTAGTTTACCGACAAATGGGTAAATTCTTACTAATGTAAATGCCTAGGCCAAGGATGTAACTATTGGGAACTTTACGAAATAAAGAAAGATAACCATCAACTCTAAGATCACGCTGTATTTTATAATTTTCAGAACATTAGGCATTTTTGGATTTTTTAAAAAACTTGACCAGATAGTACTCAGTACACAATTTAATAAACCATGCAATTGCCTCATTACTATTAATAAAACCTCAGCCGTAACAAAGTGGCCTCGGAAATGCACACCAAAATTACGAAAAAGGCTTATCTGCTTTTTTATTGAAAAAAGTCACATTTAAATTAGGCTATGTATATTTATAAACACCATTCTCTATAAGATAATTTTCAATCTGAAACAGTTTTTGCGGAGGTGCATAATAGACTACAATGGATATTAATATATAGCAATAGAACTAAATGCAAAGAGATAACATAATTGAGGCATAAGGCTCGATCATGCGCAACAAGTATTCTGATAGCTTTTCATCACAAACTTTACTTGATATGCTTGATTTTCCTCAAAACATATTTATTTTAAGTCATATCTCAAGCAGAAACGAAACATATATATCTTTAAAATATAAACATTAAAATACTTTATTGTTATTTGACAACAAAATCTTTAAAAACATAATGATTAAAAACTTTGATACAAAAGAAATTTTAAATTTAAGAGAATGCTTATAATAATCTTTTTTTTTTTTAGATATTAAAAAAGAAAGTTTAAAAAAGAAGCATAAAATTATAAAAAATAAAAAAGTATTAATAAAGTTAGGCAAAATAACCAGTACATATCAAAACACTACAGCAGATAGTTTCTTTTCAACTGGTAAGTAACATATTTTTAAATATCTATCTATGTTTTATGTTTTAACATTAATGCTGTAAATTGCTATTTCTACCTGAGAAATATTTTCACATTTTAGCCATAAATCTAAATCCAAGGTCTCAATTTCATGGCATTTCAACGTACAATCATCTAATACCTCGTTTCCTTAACAAATCAAAGTCGATTTCATGGAAGGTTGTAGAAAATTTATCTCAAAATAATAAAACACTGTTATCAAAAATATATAAAAACAAAAATATAACTTTAATTAGCAACCATAACAAACTTAAAGTTTTGCAAAAAAATAGCATAACAAAACTAAAAAAGCGAAAAAAATCTTTTAAAAAGAGAAGAAGCAAAAAAACAAATCAAAATGAAGTCTCAAAACGTGACCAATCTTTATACCCACAACCAAAAGTTGAAGTATTTCCTGTATCTAGTTCAAGCGACACAATGCTTCGATTAGCTGAAGATCCAGTTAATCCGAGCAAATTAATAGCTATAAAACCGGTTCAGCCAGATGTGAACTTTAACATGTATCCAATTGTAGATACAGCAGACTCTATTGTAAGAATTAAACCTAAAAACGATGATGTTTTAAGTAGCCCTATGGATGACATAAAAGAAAAATTTTCCAACGATGCCATCTCTAGTAAACGTGATGAATCAATATCAAGAGAAAAAAATAACCACAGCCCTTTTTCAAAACTTTATGCATCTGACGTTGATCTAATTGAATCACGTGATATAAAAAAAGGTATTCATTATTTTCCTAAACATATTTTTGACTCTAAAGGGCAAGATGAAGTTGGTTACACAAAGGAACAAGATGAAGTTGGCAACTCAGAAGGAAGAGATGAAGTTGGTTACACAAAACGTGGAAAAAATGCTGCTGAAGACAATCACCACAAAAAAAACGATGATGAGAAAAAAGATGAAGAGGATGATTATAAATTTAACGAAAATCCTAAAGAATATGCTCACAAGACAGATACCAATAAAAATAACGAAAACCATCATGACAACAGAGATAGCAAATTAAAGGCTGATGATCAAGATGATGAAGTCAATCATGACAAACCGCCTTATAAAGTTCAACCGTATGTTACAAATGAAGAATTTAAACCCCGATTTGATGATATTAGTTCTGAAGATAGAGATGAAACTCCTAATCGATTAAATCCATCGGAAAATAATTTCCATCATGAAATAAACAGAATGAAAAATGAAAATAATTCGCCTCATATCAATAACGATGATAACTTTGATTTCGAAAATCGAGAAAAACTGCCTAGTCCATTTGAAGAAAGAAGAATGAACAACAATGAACATTCCTCTACTTTTCACGAACAAAAAATTCCGGAACCATACAGACATATTGAACTGCGTACAACAAATGATGGCAAAAATGAGTACGCTTCGAAGAATTTTGACGAGCCAAATAAAGACTATACAGAGTTTCCAGAAGCAAAAGATCCACAAAATTTTGATTACCATTCAAAAGACCCGCGTGAATTTGACAATCATTACAACGACAAACATTCTCCGGAAGAAAATGAGAGGTTTGCAGGAGAACGAGTAGGAGATGTTGTTGTTGAAAGCAATCCTAGTCCTCAATTTGAACCAGCACCGTATTCAAATTTTCCTGAAAAAATTGATAACCTAAACAATGATAATATTTTTAAAGGAAGAGAAAATGAAAATATTTACGGTAGAGGCGGTTATGGAAGACGAGATAATAATAATAATTACAAAGAAAATGACGACAAAAAGGATGATGATGATAATAATAACGATGATGATGACGATGATGATGATGATGACAACGATGATAACGATGACGACGACGACGATGATGATGATGATAATGATAAAAAAGATGAAAAGAAAAACAAAAAGTTAATAAGCAAAGAAGATTCTGATCCGGCTGAAGACGAAGATGTTAATTGGGATGATATAGCGTGGCTAGGTGAGTATGGTCATGCAAAGTACAGTGAAAGTGGAAAGTTTTCCAAGCCTCGAATGTATACATGTATGCTTGAAAAAATGAAAAGTATGCAGAGCAATCCAATGTGTGCTACATCAAAACGTCATGGTTTGGAAAAGCGAAGAAAAAGTCTGAACGGTCGCTCGACCCATCGTAGGAGGCACCATAAAAAAAAAAATCATCACTGTAAGTATAAAGTTAAAAATATTTGAGTATATATATATTTTTTTTTTGAGTACTGGTATATTATTGGTATTGGTAAAACTTTTTTAAGACAAAAAGATTATAACCTTGGAAATATTTTTTAAAAACGTTTTAAATTTTAATTTTAGTCAGAAAAAAAAACTCAAGCGAATACATTACTCAAGCTGAGCAAATATATGATAAAAACATACAAAATGAGAAATATGAAGAAAAAGAAAACAGTTCACAGTTTGTTATGCAGCCTATTTTTGCATTGCAGGCTCCCTTTGTAATGCAACCACTTTTGAAAAAACACAACAAAAATTTATTAAACAACCAACAACAGACCGGTGTGGAAACAACAAAGCGTCAATTAATAAATTTTGGAAATTTTAAAAATAAGATTTGGTTTAAAAACAATCCCAAATCCATTATTGAGAGAGTAGAAGATTCTCACGATAATCTCAATTTTGTTCACCGAGTTTATCATGGTGAAGATCACGGTAGTTTTTAAAAATACTTTTATAATGAAATGCATGATTATATAAAAGGTCTAAAAAAAAGTCTGTGTAGGAAATAAGTGTCTAAGAAATAAGTTAGGAATTGCAAGAATCCTTTATATATTGCAATAATCTTTTATATTACTCGTGATGATAATAGGAAGTTATACATTGTTTATATATTTGGAATAAATATTAAAAATTTCTCAAACCAGAAAAAGTTGTGTATATTGTTCATTGTTTTTATATAAAAAAATTTTTACATCAAAACATTTTTATTGCCGAACTTTTTGAAATTTTTTTCTGTTTACTAAAAGTATTTTTTAATTAAAATCTTTATCTAATACGGTAACCGATTTAAAAAAAAAAGCTAAACAAGTTTAGAATATGATTGAATTCTCACAGTTTATTATGTACAATGTACATATATATTCTGAGTTTATGTATTGTAGATATGTGACATAAAATTTTTTAAACTCATTATGTACAAAATTGTTCTCCTGACTTAAAATGCCATAAACCTATTTTTATCAAAATTGATCCAACTTTTACTTGGCATCAAAAAAACGAAGAGTAAGTATGTTTAAAGAGCACATTATGAGCGTTAGAGGGGCGTCTACAAAACCTTCTATTATGTTTAAAATGCAAATTTTTTTTGGAAAATATTAAAGTTTATTGAAGTTTTTGATTTTTATTTGCATTTCTTCAATACCAGGCAACCATTAAATATTATTATGATACCTTGGATTGGGTGAGTAGATATAATAAAAACTCATATAAAAACAAATGAAAATTAAATTTTTAAAAATTTAAAGTTCTTAACTTTATTTGTGTATCCACAAAAAAAATTACGTATTTTTACATTTTTTGTCGTGAAGACTTTTACAAACATCATTTAAAATTGACTATTCTTCGGACCAGACGGACACAGAACCAGAA
The DNA here is from genome assembly GCF_022113875.1 of Hydra vulgaris. Taxonomy (NCBI): domain Eukaryota; kingdom Metazoa; phylum Cnidaria; class Hydrozoa; order Anthoathecata; family Hydridae; genus Hydra; species Hydra vulgaris. The sequence goes on along the minus strand of NC_061163.1, from coordinate 13,221,957 downwards.
ATAAAAATTAACAATTTTAACATCCACTTCTAAAATTAATATCCATTTCTAATATTAAGCTAGTGACACACTTTCAGCATTTAGCATAGCTTATGGAAAATTTGTTATCATATTTTGGTGTAATTTTTTTTTACTTAAGTTTCGAAGGTTTTAGGGCACAGTCCATACTTTTTTTTATACGTGAACTATAAAATAAGTTTGATGTTTAAAAATATTTAAGGCACCAAGTTTATATAGAAGAAATTCACAAAGAACAGCTCTTCCAGCTTCAAATACAGTTTTAACACCATGTTTTTGTTTGCTTTACGGTTTTCAAAGCTTAATGTGATTAGTATTTTCCCATAAGAGGATGTCGTAAGTTAAGTAACCGTGCATAAAAGAAAGATATAAGTTTTATAAGGACAAAAAATTCAAGAGTGGCTCTATAGATCATGCTAATTTTTTTTGAGATTAATATTTTTATAGAGTTTATATGTAGTTTCCATGACAAATTTTTATAAAAGTTCACTCTTTTAAAATAAACGGATGTTTGCTTTTCGATGTTGGTTTTATCATTTAGGAGATTTTGTTGAAGGTAACTCTTCTGTAGAAGGTAATTCTTATGTAGAAGGTAGCTCTTCTATAAAAGGTAACTCTTCTATAGAAGGTAACTCTTCTGTAGAAAGTAACTCTTTTGTAGAAGGTAACTCTTTTGTTTTGTTTTGTTTGTGGAAAAGGGAAAATTTTGTTTTTTAACATTCATTCAACAGTTACTTGTATATGAACTTTTCATTTACTTTATTTGATTCATTATTTACTTTTAAAACTTTATGAGAATAAAGGTTAGAGTCATCTGCAAATAAAAGATAAATCATTTGTGTATAGTAAGAAAATCAAAGATCCTAGCATAGAACCCTATGGAACTCCACAAGTTATAGTATTTTTGGTTGTTTCTTTATTTTCAGAGTGTGCGTATCGCTTTCAGTTCAACATTTTTTAAACTAGTGTAAGTTTGTATCTTTTAATTAGTTTTTGTTCTAGTTTTTCAGTTACATTTCACAATATGGAAAACTTATTTTTTTAAACTTTAAAAATAATTTTTAAATATTTATTGCATATATGAATCACAAATATGACATACGCACAATATCCATTATTAAAAAAGTTATTTTTATTCCGGATTTGGTCTAGTGTGATCAGGTGTAATCTGGTGAGGTCCGGTGTGGTCTGGTGTAGTATTTGTATACACCGCAAACTTAAAATATAAGAAGCAAACTTATGACTATATAATAAAACTAATACACAAAAAAACTATAAACAAAAAAATATTTAAAGAAAACTATATACACGCACAAACACACTACACACACACAAACACACACACGCACAAACACACACACATACACACACACACACACACATACATACAGATACACACACATAAATACATAAGTACATAAATACCCCCATCTTTACACACGCACGCGCGCAAACATACACACACAGATACACACACTACACATACACACGCACGCACGTACGCACTACACAAGACAATATTGAAAAAGCATTCTGTGTAAATAATTTCTAATAAATGGGAGACTTACAAGGCATGCTATAGCTGTCGGGATCAAGAGCATAGTTATTTTGTAAGTATTGCAAAAGTACTATTGAAGGTAAGTGAAATAATTGCTTTTTGCTTAGATGGGCTTTATTTTATAGAGTTTAAATGATTATAGGTATGTATAATATGCATAATACATAAAGTTTCAATTATTATACTCCCTGTATTAAGTGAGGCGTTTTCTTCAAATTTATATCATTTTCTATATGCTACAGTTTGATAACGGGGAGGAAAGAAAGCCATGAAGTTTGTTTTTCCTCAAATTCAACGACAACCAACAGATACGACAACAACCAACAGATTCAACAACAACCAACAACTCAAGCAACTGCTACGTATGCATTTTTGATCCAAAAAGCGTCGCATAGGTGCGACTTTAAGGTGCACTTCAAAGTTGTTTATCCAGGCATTTCTTGGTCAATTTTCCTATTTTGCATTATTTCTACTTCCTTCAATATCAGTCATTTTCAAGAGAATGCAGCAAGCTGATGGCGAGAATGATATTGGAGCGGTTGAGTAGAGAAGACAGTACTTACCTCACAAGAAAGACGTTAACAATTTAATCAGAAATCTGTGTATTACTAAGTATGCTTTGTTATTGCCAAGTATGCTTTAGTTATTACCAAGTAGGCTTAAGGTGTATAAAAAAGCCAAATGCTGATCTTCTGCTAGCTAGGCTCAAATATTGGAATTTGTTAGATATAAAAAAGTACAAGCCATTAGTCATAGAAAGAGTCAACAAGCGTTTGTGTGTTTTTTCAATTTCTTTAGTGAGAAATATGGACTGGTTAAATATGGTGAGGCTATTACATTGTTTTGTTTTTTTGAGGCTATTACTATTCATTGTAACCTGAGTGAATAGCGTCTTTGTATAGGCAGTTAATAACTAAGCATCCATTCTGATGGCTTACTCTCTGGTAATATACATTGGGCCAACACCAAGTTCTTTACTTGATATTCAATGTGAGTAATAAAACTATTTGCATATATGTTGCTACAGCTTGTGAAACAATGGAATTTGAGAAAACTGGGACCAAATTGAATGAAAAAACAAGTTACAGCGCTTAACAGTTTTACAAATTTTTTCAGTTTTCCCGCTATAATTTAGTTTTGTTCTTTGACAAGGTTTTAACATATGATAAAAAATGTATTATTTGCTGTAATAATAGACGCTTATATTATTAGCTATTCTATAATGATCCGTTCCCGTTGACTGCTAAACCAAGCATTGATCAACAAAAGATTTTGTTGTGTATGTGTTGCATTACAGCAGGTAATGTTCACTTGAACTTTAAAAAATGTAGACAAAACATTACTGCTGAAATCTACAAAGCACAGTTAAACAAAGTTTTTGTTGCTCAAAAACTTTGTTTAAGTCAAAAACAATCTGCTTTGGCAAAAAGAAAAGGTGTTGTCTTCCATCAGGACAACGCAAAACTACACACAGCAAGAATTACCAAGGAATCTCTCGCGCAACTGCAATGGGAAGTTCTATCTCATTCTCCGTACTTACCAGATCTTGTCCCAATTTACTAACTTTTGATTTTGGACGTGGACAACCAAATGCGAAATCGGTGATTTTAAAATAGAGAGGTTTTGGAAAACGAGGTTACCCTCCTTCAATTTTCAAAAGTATATTTTCTACAAAAAACAGAACATATGATTTTGTGTCTAAATGGAAAAGGTAATATTTGCTGAAGGTGATAATTTTCTAAATTAAACCTAATTTTTGTGTTACTATTTCTTAAACTTCAAAACTGCATGAGCTTTTTTGGTTGCCTGGTAGTTATTTCAAGACAATCAATTATGTTGATTAAGTTTCTTTTTTTACAATTTTGTATTTTCAAAACAAAAGCTTGATAATTAATTTAAACGTATTTGCAAAATACAGACAAAAAAAAACTTAAATTGATAATATTGTCACTAATTTTATTTTAATAACTTGTTGGATTGCCCTTAAAGGTTGCGCATTACAATGAATAAAATGCATAACTTTTTTCAAGTTTATGAGTAATTTTTTTTGTTTCAAAACAATTTTTTTTCTACTACATAGATAAATTTGTCTGCATTATCTTTCTGAATATGTTATAAAGATTTGTAGTGAAATTTTAGAAACTCATAAAAAAGTGGTTTTATAAAAATAAGCTTTATAATGCATGGATTATACAAATACGTATGTGTGTGCTTGTGTGTGTGTGTGTGTGTGTGTGTGTGTGTAAATTTTTGTATAAAAAATGCAATATACTTTGAAGGTGATTCTAAAACATATTTATAAAAGAACGATCCTTTAGTAGAATTTTTTTTCAAACATCAGATTTTATTAAATTGTTTGTTCAATTAACTAAACTATGTTGAGGTTTTTTTATTTTCATTTTTTTATTTATTTTATAGTTTAACTTCTATGATGGGTATTACATTTAAATCGATGATTTTTATTGAAAAGCGTACGTACATAGTGTACGTTCCAATTTAGCTTATCATATTGGAATGCAAAGTTGTCATGTCGTATGCAAAGTCGTCGGGTGTAAATTAAGTTATAAACATAAAAAAAAATATCAACAGAAAAAATGTTGGCAAAATTTTTCCAACAACAAGTAATGTTCACTTGAGCTTCAGAAAATGTAGAAAACTGCTGAAATCTATTCAGCACAGTTATACAAAGTTTAGTATACAAGGTATTTATTTTTTGGAAGGATGTTTACAAACGAAAAATATTCAATTGAAAAATATTTTGCACAAAGAATAATGTTCCAAAAATTGCGTTTCAGAAAAATAAACGGGTTACAAGTCAAGTTAACCGTAAATTATTGGGACTATATGCATAATGGAAAAATATTTCAGGTTGGACCGTCAACATATTCTAGATATAATGCGTTAAAGCGAATTCGATTTTTATTTTTGGGCCAAACATTGCAATTTTGGATTTTTTAGTTTGGAAATAAAATTTTAAGATGTTTAGGTGGAATATTTTTTCAAAATTTTTTTTGATCACTAACTGAAAGTTTTTCCTGAAATATGTAGTGATATACTAAAAATAAGCATTCTGCATGGCTTACACAAAAATAAACACACACACATGCACAAACACACAATAGGGTTAGTCAATACGCAGGGTTAGCCTACACGCAGGGTACACGCGTACCGTAAACAATAAGATGATCAGTTTACTTTATGTTGAATAATAAAAAAATTTTTTAGGGGATTTTGGCTTGACACATTCATCAAACAATTATAAAAATATGAAACCGATGATGAAATGGTCTAAGTTCCCGCCTTTTAGCAAGATGAAAATTTCTGTCCATTTTAGGCATAAGTTTCGCAAACATGCCAATCACAAAAAATACAAGAATCAAATGAAAAATAGATTGAATAAAATTAACTCGTTTAAAAGTTTAAATATGAAATACCCACCAGCTTTTGCTAAAAATACTCCAAAAGATTCTGAAAGTTACCAAGGAGCTTTTCCTAAAGATGCTCCAAACGATTCTTATGAAACGTTAACAAAAAGCTCTAATGAACGTTCAACAAACAGTTATCCAGGAGCATTTCCAAAGGTTATTTCCAAAGAATTTTCTGAAAATATTCCAAAAGATAATCATGGAACGTTTCCAGCAGATACTTCTAATGATTGTCAAGAAAAAAACGATGAAGATTCTTTAGAACATTTGAGTAACAAAGTACCTAAGAGCTTTCCAGAAAATTATGAGCAAGATTCTCCGCAGCATTTTCCAAAAGATTATCCTTTAATTTTAACTAAAAATGGTTGCAAAGAATCTCACAAAGATTTTTCAAAAGATTCTTCAGAACATATTAATAAAGATGTACTTAAAGAATCTGCAGAACGTTTTTCTGAAGACATCCCCAACAGCTTACCAAATGATCAAAGTTTATCAGTTAGTTACAATAAACACAACTCCAAAGACTCTCAAAGACAAGATTTTTCAAAAGGTTCTTCGGAACATATCAATAAAGATGTACTTAAAGAATCTGCAGAACGTTTTTCTGAAGACATCCCTAACAGTTTACCTAATGATCATAGTTTACCAATTAATTACAATAAACATAACTCCAAAGACTCTCAAAGACAATTTACAGAAGATAATCCTGACTATTTTTCAAAAGATTTTTCACAGGAATTTTCGCAACAGTTTCAGCATAGTTATCCCTCAAACTCTGATAAAAATAACATGGAAAAATTTTCAAAAGAATATTCTAAACCTTTTATTAAAGACATGGACAGAGATTTGTTGGATGGTTTAAATAAAGAAACAGATCCTTACCAAAAATGCAAAGAATTGAAAAACCAAAGAACACAACGTAAAGCTTTGACAAGTTCAAGACGGATAACATTCAATCCCATGAACAGCACTGATATGGCAGATAAAATAAAGATTGACATTAATGAAAAACCAAATGTCGAACCTGTGGAAATAAACGGGAACATTGTATTAGCTATCCCACATATTGTTCAACAGGTGGAAAACTGGAAAATTTCTGATATGAATAAAGTATCTTTGCTTCCAGAAGAAGAGATTTGCTAACTGTTGGTTAAATATTGTTTATAGTTGTAAAATATTACATCGACAAAATATTTTTTTAAATTGCAAAATAGAAGTACTTATTTAAAATTGTAAAATAAAAGTCATTATTTTAAATTCCGAAATAGAAGTCATTAAATTGCAATTGATTAAGAAGCTTTTTATATTAGTTTATTTTGGCAATATACAAGTATTTGTCTATATAAAATTAATATCAAGAGAGAAATTTTTTCATTTTTATAATTTACCCTTATGTGTTTATGAGAGATCATTTTAATTTTAATATAATGTAAAAATTGTAACATTCAGAGCTTTTTGGCAAAAAAAATATTTTATGCAGTTATTACATTTTTTGACTTCTAAAATCATTTTCGATTTCCATATTTTTTTAAAGCGGTTTTTACGCTTAAGTTTGATATTATATTATTATGAATTTTAAGAAGAAAATTACACTTTGATTGTAAAATTAAACGAACATGTTGTTAATTTTTTTTAATGTTGTTTAACATATTGAAATAACAATTGATTTTGTTTTTTTTCTTAACTAAAAAAAAATGTTTTCTAAAGCTTTGTAGTTTTAATTTAAATTCTTAATTTAAATATATCTATTTCGAATTCCATTAATTTGGAATTCGAAATAAATATATATACTTGTTTAATAATATGTTAATTTTAACATATTCATTTTTGTTTTTATTATAAAAAAAATGAACTAATTTAAACAGTTATTAAAGATGTTAAACGAATGTGGTCAAGAACCACATTTTAGTCTTCTAGAAAATTAAAACCTGATGTAGCTTGTGTAGCATTTCAAATTATTTTCACGTAATATTTCAAATAAAATACATGTAGTATTTAAACTAAAATTACTTATCAGGGCCGACGACACGGGTTTCGAAGTAGGGGGGGGGGGGGCACAATCGTTAATTTCTAAAAAAAGTTCTTTATATCTAGGATTTCCTAGGTAGAAAAAAAAAAGGTCTTTTAGAAAAAAAGTGGGGGGGGACATACCCCTACCCCCTACCCCCTCCCTCCCTGTTGGCCCTGCTTGTATAATTTCAAGTAACGTACATGTAGTTTTTAAAATAACTCAAATGTAGTATTGCAAATGATTTAGATTCAAACAACTTCCGAGATAACACATTGGTCCAACGTAAGTAAAACCATCGCAAACGTTGGCTGTTTTTTTTTTTTTTATGCAAACCCAACATTGATTTAACACCATGTGTTTAGCAATGATATCAATAGAAAGATTAATACCGACGCAATTCAAAACAGTTTGCTTAGTTATATTGGCCCAACGTATGTAAAAACATAGCAAAGGTTGATTGTTTTTACGATCTAATCCCAAGGCTAATCCAATGTATATAACCCAACTTTGATTCAATGTAATGGATCAATGTTGATCTAATGTATGCATCCCAGCAAAGTTACATTTTTTTAATTAATTAAATTTTGTATACAATTATTAATTACAAAACTAACTTAATTAAAAAAAACCTTCAGTGATTATTAAAATATTGATCCACAAGCAAAACAAACATGAATAACAAAAAAACATAAATTATCAATATATAATAAGTAAAATGGCAGGATTTGATCCCTCGGAGTAGTTGGTCTCATTGGTTGTTGTGGCTAAAAATTGTTCTCCGAGTTGAACCATTTGTCTTAGTCAGGCAGGAGGAAAACCTTTACGGCTGAAAAGAGGTTAAGTTGAAAAGAGGTTTAGTTTGAAATTTGTTTGTTTTAAATGTGTAACTTGATGTTTTATAACAAAGATTTTTTAATAATGATGTTCAGCTGCACAAAAACTTTTCAAAGAACCTATGACAACTCACAACCTGAGTTTTCAAAAACTAGATCACTTCTGAAATTAAGTTTTACGTTCATCATAAATGAAGTAAGTTTTCAGAGCCCAGTTCAGAAAACTGTCTCCATCAACATCAAAAACTACCAATAACAAAAGCTCTTAATAATTTTTAAGGCTCTCCAGAAATATATAGTAATATCAAATGTGTTTTAGATATCAACAAAGTTTAAGAAAAGTATACCAATGATTGTTTGGTTGTTTCTTGAGATATGGCTTATATAATTTGTGGCATACAATATCATAGCAGTAAACATTCTTGCCGTATGTGTGACGTTGAATCAAAAAATCTATTTAATTGTGAAAGTTTAAGAACCTTAGGTGAAATAAAAGACAAGTATACAAATTTTTCAAACCGAATGAAGATTTGAAAAAATCAAAAGTCTTCCAAAATGTTGTGCATTTATTATTGCTAAAATTTTATGACCGAAAGCTTGTATTAGAAGCTTATATTAAAACCTTTTACTAATGCAACTACATTTATATATGAACCATATAGTGAAAAAATTGTTTAGTTCTTTATTTTCATGATCAAAAGCTTTTGACTAGCCATTAAAGCCAACAATGTTAATCAACAGTGTCAAAAGCTTCTCACAAATTTTTTTTATAGTTACTTATAAAAAATAGAAAACAATTTGTTCATCCAACGATGGCTTTCAAAGTGTTTCAAATGTTAAAATAGCCTTTGGTGTTCCTCAAGACTATATTCTAGGTCCTTTTTTTTCAATTTATATTAATGATTTAAGTAAATCAGCTATTCTTCAAAGGATTATGTTTGCTGGTGATTCGAATTTATTCTTCTCAAACAATATTATTGATGAGCTGTTTTCTGATATGAATAAAGAAATTGAATACATCTTAGTTGTTTAAATATAACAAATTGACCTTAAACTTTGATAAAACACCCTATATCAAAAAAACGTTTATTATCAACAACCCTGCCAAAAATTCTTATTGATGAATTTGAAATACAAAAGTTTTCTTGGAATTTATCTTGATAATAATGTTGCATGGAAACCGCACATATTAGCACTAAAATCTCTATAAAAACCAAAAAACTGTTTGAGGTATTTTAATCCAACTCTATTACTTATTTATTCAATATTTATTTATACTATGCAAATATTGCTTGAGGAAGTACAAGCAAAAGTAAGTTGCGTACTCATCGCCAGAAACTCGCAAAGCGCTAAGTTTGTTAAAAAAGTTGTCTTTCGCATAGAAAGTTTTTTATTTTAAAAAATTAAAGTAGTTAACATTTCTGAAGTAAATTTATATAAAATATGTTTTATGTTTCGATGTAAAATCAATCCTTCATTACACATTTTTAAAAAACTTATCAGACCGGAGCACATTGGTCAAAACAGCAATTTTTCAGTATTTACGTCTTTTTTGCTTATCAATAACAAAATTTGAGATTTAAAAGAAGAAAAAGAGTATTAAATTATTAAAACTAGATAAATTTATAACAGCCGTAGAGAATTTAAACAAATTTATGGTGTTGATGTTTTTGAAAGATATTTTTTAAGTTTAAAATTACTCGAAATACTCGAAAATACACGAAAAAAGCAATAGAAGTTAATTAACACTCGATATTCGAAATGCTCGAGATACTGGAGAAGTTAAGGGGTGTACTACCCCATTTTTAAATATAGACATTAAATAACAACATTTGACATAAAATGATTAACCATATCATAAATGTAGAAAATTAAAAAAAAAAAAAAAATCGGTCAACGGTTTTTGCCGTAACCGTAAAAAACCCCCAAAATAAGCAGAAAATAAGATTTGCACTGGCCAAGTTTTACCAAAAACTAATTAAAAAAGGCTGAACAAAACTTTGGAAACACAGTTAGAATAGTTTTATGAGTGTTTTAAACAAAACAGATTTTTTTAAAAAACTTCTGGGCCTAAAGACTTGTGATCTAAAGTTAACAATAGAAAAAAGTGCATTTTTCGAAAAATTAAATTAGCTATACTGTTTTATTCATAAGTATTTCAAAATTCTGTTCCGTTTAAAACACAGCTTTTTTAAAAAGGAAAATTTGTTGAAAATTTCAGATAAAACGCTCAAGCGGTTCTCTTGGAATTTTGGCCGGCATATTGAAAAACCTCAAACTGAGAAAACGCATACAAATTGAAAATAAACGATAAAAGATCTACAAATATACGTAACATTATATATTGGACTATATTTAATATTCAAAACCTCCTCCTTCATATGTTTTACTTTCTTTTTCAGAGGTTTTGTCACTTTTCTTCAGTTTTTTAGCCCTTAACTTTTGACGATGTAACTTGTTATGGGAGTTTAGTTTATAGATCGACGATTTAATGCATGTTTTATTTATGTTGATAGAACTGTTTAGTGTATAAAAACCTAGAACCATGTTCAGTTTTTTCATATATTAGAATTGAAGACTTCATCCCAATGTTAAAATTGGCAACAGCATCATAAACACCAATCTTCAGCAAAGTCAGCGAGACATATTTCGTTTTCGGAATGCGATCCCTAATTTTCCCATGGAAAAACTCATTTGCATTTTGCGTTTTACCATGCTTTACTCTTCAAACACAGGTCTGATCTTGTATACAACCTCTAGAGGTAGACCTCTAAAGGTTTGTAGGTGTTAGTGCTATTTGCTTTGTCTCTGTTAAATTTACACCAACTGCTTACACCTGTTGGACAATGTGGATAGTGCCAATTAGTTGCTTTTGATGATGCAACGTGAAAAAGAGTAGCAAGCGCTGCTGATTTCATGGCAATTAAATTACCAGTATTCTGTCTAATTGCCACACCAAAGAAATTTTGAAGTCGATCAGTTGTTGCATCTGTTAATCTACCACGACCGCCCAGTCCCCTAACTTTTTTTTTCAAATTCCGGAGTCTGGTTCCATCACGCTTCTGATAGTGTCCAACACATTTTAATTTATTTACTTTAATATTAGGATAAACATCCTTGACACTATTGTAACTTTTGCTATCTCCATCACCTAAAAAGTTAATGTACTGCAACTTTTGCTTTTTAATCGATCGCTGGAAAATACGACTGGCACCTTCGCACTCCATTCCACCTGCAGAACCTACATAATTCATTTAACAAATGTGGGAGTTTCTCCACTTGGCGTATGCATTAGGATTTTTTTCAGAAAGTTTTTGATTTAAGGAGCGCCCTCTGCACACTCGACTCATCACCTCAACATCTAAAACTTTCCCACTGTCCCTTGAAAGTGCTGCAAATACACCATTCAATGATGAAAATCCCCTACGCTGCCACGTGCCATCACATGATACACCAACATCAAGAATCTCATTATTGTCTTGACACTGTAGTCTTAAATCAGATACAACATCATTCATTGTTTCCTGTGCAACTTCCTCTGTAATATTAGTAATTTTTTGGCATGTTCATGAGGGTTGTAAACCTTTCAATTCCGGAATGTCCTAATCCAAGAGTCCTCATTGTTCGATTGTTTATATCAAAGTTTCCTTTTTTATTAACTAACTTAGAAGTGTAAAAGTCATTTTGATATTTACACTTTAAACAAATAATAGAAAGTTCACATGCAAGTCCTTGCTTTTTGCTTTTGTTTTCAATGATTGCTAAAGTCGTTTGGAAACAAGTCGGACAACTCAAAACGCCAATAACATCAGACAAAATTGAACAATCAATAGTTCTATATCCTGTCAGAACTTTGTTTTTAGTATTGGTATATTTTTGTGGAGTTGAGCTAATGACTGCTTCAACTTTGCGTAGAGAAGAGCTTGGCGTATCGAAGATATCAGTTTGACTATTTACAGGTGAAAGAAGGAAAATTTACATTATTTACACTCACACTGTTACTTATCACTTTTCTATTAAAAATCTTCTTTCTTTTGCCTGCTCGCTTAGTTCTAACTTTAATTTGATCAGCCTTAACCATGTCTGAAAACTAAAAAATTTAAAATTTCTGGCAAGAAAATGCGACAAAAAATAAGCTTCAAAACAACAAAACCAACTTAGTCTTCATATACCAAAAATAAAGTGCAAACAAGTCTAACAAGAAGCCAAAAAAGCTTTTAACTTGTGAAACCCCTAACCCTGACGCTGTTTTGGTTTACAAGTGATTTTTTTAGGGGTAAAAAATTTTCTCTTTTTTGTACCTAACTCTCAAAAACAAAAAATTTTGGTATTTAGAGATATTTTTATGTAAAACGATTAACATTTCTGAAACCCCCATATATTTAATTGTTTAAATCAGTTGTTTTTTTTTTCTTAATTTTTTTAAAATTTCTGGGGGAGTATACCCTTAACGCACCGCACTCAAAATACAATAACACACAATACTTGAAAAAAAGCAATAAAAGTTAATAACAATGATAAACTTTACTAAAGTAAAATATATAGTCACTAAATTTCTACAAGTCACTCAATTTCTGCTGATAAACATTTTATAAATGAACGCAACAAACTTTGGTCGAAAAGAACAGTAATCAACAATAACAAGTTATAAAGATAAAAATGTAAACAATATTAATATATATTAAATAAAAACTATTTGGAAAAAAAAAAAAAGTCGAGAAGCTGAGAGTATAATTTTTGTTAGCAAAGACTACATAAATATCTTGAAAAACATGATATTTTATTAAGCAGTTTGGTTTTCAAAAAGGGCATTTAACTCATCATATGATAATATTGCATATGCAATGACAGATTTACCCAGTCAAATTCTTGACGGGTTTGCTCAAAACTTATATTCTCAGCTTGTTCTTCAACTTGCCAAAAGCTTTTTATACTGTTGATCATAAAATTCTCCTGAACAAATTGGAAACATATGGAATAATAAACAGCAATCTAACCTTAAAGTTACCTTAAAAATGAAAAACAAGGAGTATCTCCTATGATTTGATAAAAGTATAACCTCAATAAATTGTTTTAAAAATTTAGTTAAACAGTATTTAATTGAATTAACAGACACAAACATATTTTTGGGTTTTTAAGTTATAAAATATATTTTAAAAATTCTTGTTATATTTTTTACGCTATATATTTATTTTATCTATTTTTTATTTCATTATTTTATCTATTGTTGCAATTGATCGTATTTTATTGTAATTGTTTAATTGTAAATTGTTTTAGATAATGAGTACTTTTAAATTTATATATGAGAATTTTGTAAAAATACTTTACGCTTACTTGCTTGACGACAAGACTTTTGTCCTTTACTTGCTCCCTGTCGCTCTTAAATTTTATTTAAATTTTTTTGACGAAGCTAAACAAGAACTTAGTAAATGTTTAAAAATGACGAAATAAATAATAATAATATTTGGCCTGACAAAAAATGGCAATCAGACTTGCACATGTGCAAGCCACATTGCACATCACTTCAATAAGAATATTTACATTTAGTTTTTAAATGTTTCAGACAAATTGAAGAAGCTTGCTAATTTCAATTTTTTCCGCTCAACCTTGCTTCTTATTTTAGAGAAGCTTGTAAGCATGTCTTTCTGCCGGATTCAAACTTTTGATCAAAAATTATCAAGCTTGAGAGAGATACATCAGATTTCCAACTTTCATCACGCCAAAAAAAATTGAGATTTTTCATTTGCCACAAATCATCAAAATTCATAAAACAGAACATGGTCTGTTTAGTGAAAAACCAACAGAAGCTCTTTATTCCACTTTCACAATGCACTGGAAGAGGTACAAAAAAATATTTGACCTCGCGTAAAAAAGAGAGCAGATAGGGGAAAATGAGTTATTCATACCACAGAACTGAACAAAATTAAACTGAACAAAATGATACCAAGATCTTTAAAATAGCTCTACTGCATCCAAAGTTATGATTTTTTATATTCTAAAGTTTAAAAATTGTCGGGAAAATCAATTTAAAGTTTTTATAAAAATGTTATTTGCAATATTTTTGATATGTTAACGTTAATATGACCAAAATAATCAATTCAGTTAATAGTCTGTTAATCCATTTATCAAACTCAAATGAAAACAGAAAACTTAAAAATCACAAGTCACTGTGTTTAAACGTGATTTTCTCAGAAACTAGATCCCGCCATGTGGTCCCTTTTCTACAGCGAGGTCAAATATTCCTTATCTAGACTATTAACAGCAGTTTTTGCGATGTGTTGTAAGTTTTTTTATTTAATGAATTTATTTTGTAGGGCAAAGTGTTGCTAGTCATTTTTTAAAAGAAACAAAATCTAACATTTTTATCAACTTTATCAATTTTTATCAAAAATCAATAACACAGGTCTGTGATATAAAAGTTGTTTCAAATTTATTATTTTCAACGCTGATTTTGAGGAAAATAGTAAAAAAATTCTATCACGTACAGTTATTTCACAAACTGCTTTTCTTGCTTTAACTTTTTCGATATTTTTTATAAATAGTTGAGTACTCTAGTAAGTTTGAATTTTGGTTTTTAAGATCTCCACAAACTGTTATTTAGCCTAAACTACAAGTTGTTTTATGGACAATGGCTACCAGAGGATGTATAAACTCACCAGATTGCTTCTGCTATATTTGTGTTAAAAAGGTATATTTTGCCTAATTTGGTAAAAAGTTAGGCAATCAAGATCTATCTCAGTTATTCAACACATATTGAACAAAGTTTGTCTAATATGTGTTGAACTACTGAGACTGGTTTCAAGGTAAAAAGCAGTCCTTACGTTATGGAATACCAATGGTTTGGAGGGATTCCAAAGATCATTGTGATGACTGATATTTTTGTTCTTGCAACGTACAAGGTTTCAATTTGAAAAACAAAAAGGATGTTTCTTACCCTAACATTCAATCAGCCATTCGCCTTATTCCTCATGAACCTGGAGTACCAATACGCTCTCCTCCAGATTCTTTGAATGATATTTTAAATGATCACGAGACATTGGCTCAGCATGGTGATTGTGAAGAAAACAGTGATTGCTACAATTCTGACAAAATCAATCCCATTCCATTCTCACAATCTGAACTGAACAATTTAGTTAGAGACCTAGGTCTTTCTAAAGACTCGGCAGAAGTTTTAGGATCTAGATTGAAAGATAAAAATATGTTGGCTCCGGGTACCCTGACGATTGAAAGATAAAAATATGTTGGCTCCGGGTAACCCTGACGGCTCCTTTTCTTAGTATCGATTAAGGGAAAAGGGATACCTATCTTTTTTCTCTCAAGAAGGAGGTCTGGAATTTTGCAGTGATGTTCCTGGACTTATGACATGTTTGAAAATAGAATATGCTTCTGATGAGTGGAGATTTTTTATTGATTCATCAAAAAAAAGCTTTAAAGCAGTACTTCTGCACAATGGCAATAAGTATGCTTCTATGCCAGTTCGAAACTCGGTACACTTAAAAGAATGTTACGATAACCTTGAACTGGTTTTAAACAAACTCAGCTACTCAGACTACAAATGGACACTGTGATTTAAAAGTTATTTCAAAGCTGCTTGGTCAATAAAGTGGCTATACAAAGTTCTCTTGCTTTCTCTGTGAATGGGATAGTCGAGACAGAAAGCAGCACTATATAAAAAAAGTTTGTTTCTAGAGAAAAACGTTAAAAGTAGGGCTTAAAAATGTTAAGAAAAAAAACCTTGTGGATCCCAAAAATGTGTTACTTCCACCACTTTACATTAAATTAGGGCTGATGAAACAATTTGTTAAGGCATTCCCAAAGGAAGAAGAGACTTTCAAATATCTTTGAGAGCAGTTTCCTGGTTTATCCAAGGCAAAGCTAAAGGAAGGAATTTTTTTCGGACCAGACATAAGAAAACTTATGAGAGATCCTAATTTTGTAGACAAAATGGAAACAAAAGAAAAATCAGCATGGACATCCTTTAAATTAGTTGTTACTTATATAGTTTAGAAGATGATTTTTATAAGAAATAAAATTTTATAACGTTTAAAAAATGTGAAAAATTGGTCGAATTATCTTATTTTACCCAAAAATAATCCCTTTTTTGTGAAAAAATCTGACCTGATAGAAAAAAAAATGGATTGCATTTTTAAAATCAGCGCTGAGAAATACATAAAAAACAGTTATTAAATTTCAAAGAACTTTTTAAAAATGTTTTTTTGGAGACCTGTGTAATTATTTCAGAAGTATATTGATTTCCGTAACATGGGCAAAAATTAAAATAAAACACGTTTTTTATTTGTTTTTATGCGAATGATTTTTAAGGTGCTTCAAGAAGCGCTTAGGGTGTTTAGGGTGTACCAATGTCATTGGTACACCCTAAAAGAGTGTTATCACAGAGCCCCGTGGAATTGTCTTTAACTAAGAGATAAACGACATTGGTAAAGAAGCCTCTTTTCTTACCAATGTCGTTTATCTGTTCAGAGCCGGAATTAAACCTCTTGTTTCTGAGCCAGAACTCTAACCACTGCGCCACGTTGATGAAAAACTAAAGTTCAAAAAAGTCTCGTAAAATATGTCGTAGGACGTTAGAATTATTTGGTATGGACTCTTTATGTAGATAGAATCATACCTTAAAAAAATTTTAAGGCGTATTTTGCTGGTTTTACTTCTTATGTTTTCAAACTATGTTTGAAAACACAGACAAGAACAATAGTGTCTGGAAAAAACAATGATTTTTCAAACCAGATAAATAAATTGTATTAGAACTCGATAGTTTAATATTAGTCAAATATTTTATAGCTTTTAACTTGACCATTTTTTTTTTTGTTTATTTTGTTTTTTCAGTTATAAAGGTACACGCAGCAAAGTTTACATAATTCTATGTAGTTGTTGCAGATTTTACGCAGATATATTTATAAAATTAACCACAGAAATTATATTTATTAGACTTATTGCAAACAAATGCGTTTATGACAATATTATGTATTTCATAAACAATTGAAATTAAATTTTCTAGAATTTTTTTAAAATCTGGTATATATACAAGCGAAATTTGCACAGCTAAAATGAGTTTTGTTTTGAACACTTAATATGAGCTAAATCATAGTCATAAGAAATCTTATTTCTTATGACTATGAGTTAAAAATGATGAAAAAGTTAAATGAAGTTTGAGTAAGATTTTGATTTGTTTGGGAGTTTTTTGTATTTTTAATTAGCAATTGTTATTTAATTATTACCATGCCACGCGAAAGGGCGTTTAATGAGAAAGAAAGTGCAAACATTGTTCTTTATAAAGATACGGGTTGGTCTAATCAACAAACTGCAAAGAAAATCAAAAAGTCTCATCATGCAATGAATAATTTTAAAAACTTAGATTAAAATTACAACAAAAATCACCTTAAGGGCGGAAATAAAAAAAAACCAAAAGGCAACATTCTTCCATTTTGTGTTTGGCGTCATCCGGAGTACGATCAGCAAGACAGATAAGGACTTAACTGGAATAATCTGTAACCACAAAACGTGTCTTAAAGATTTTTTCAAAATTAGGACAATTCAGAGGAAAAAATTGATTACAAAACCACCATTGACAAAATATATAAAAGTGGAAGATTTAGGTTTACCAAGAAACACATGACATCTGACGCAGAATGGAAAAGTATTACTTTTTTAAATGACAAAAAGTTTATTATAGATAGGTTGGATTATTTTAAGTATTATTGGCATGGTTTAAAAAAAATAAAAAGACTGCTATGTGTCGTAACTTTGGAAGAGGAACAGTTTTGGAGTGGGTTGCATTTTTTTTTCACGGAAAAATTCTAATTATTTTATTACAACAAAGGGATGTAGTAAAATATTTTGAAGATGTTTTAATCAAGTTTAATGAAGGTTTACACCCTAATTAGATTTTTCAAGTGGCAATTCACACGGCATGAAATGTAAAGCAAAGGTTCCAGGAAAAAAGTATACATGTTTTAAATTGGCTACCACGCTCACTGGACTTGAACCCTATTGAAAATTTATGGGGAATATTGGCACGAAATACATATGTAAATTCTTGACAGAGTAATAAGATCAAAGAATCTAAAACTTCTATCCAAAAAGTATGGAACGGTATTTCAAAGGTTTGTTTGGAAAATCTTATAAAAAGTATGAAAAACCGAATCTTCAAATTAATTAGTGTAAAAGGTGGTAGTACACATTATTAAAAACGAAAGTAACTAAAAAATTATTATTTAAAACAGAAATTAAAAAGGTTTACTTTTGATGGAACTATAGAAACTTTGCATGATTTTTCGAAATGTGTCTATCTTTTAAGTTTTTATTATTCCTAATAATTTTTGTAACAAAAAAAGAATATGTAAATACTTTGGCTTAAAAAAAATACTGAGGCTTAGATTTCTTATTTTACTTCAATGTAATGCCTTCGGCAAATCGCTTAGTTTTTTTTTCACCATATAGTCCTAAATCTACTTTCTTTAAAAATTTTTTTTGCTCTTTTTTTTTATTCTCAAGCTAGGCTTTCTTCAATTTTTCTTAGATTCAATTTGATTTTTGAATGGAGAATTAGTAGTAATTACAAAACCTTGTGACACTCGTTTACGACAAGGCAGCTGTTAAGCTAAATATGAAGTAGGGATTTGTTTTATAGCTACGGCTGTAACAAATGTTGTTGATGGCTTAATGAATTGCAATAAATGCTGATCTATTTCTGATGTTAGTTGCATAAGAGGCTTAAAATCTATTTCTAATGGTTGTTCAACATGCATGCTTGAGTGAACTAGCCTAAAGGTTTCAGATATTTGAGAATCCAATTAAATTATAAATAGGTATTCAATACGCATAGTTAACTGTGGTGGGCAATCACTAGTCAAAGATAGAGCAAAATTTGCAGTAGTAAATATATTTTTATTGAAAGGCCAAATTCTAGTTTCCGAAAAAACCATTTGTAGCGATTCCTGTTGTAGCAGCTCTATCAAAAACGTCGTAAACTAATTTTTCAATTTGAGCCTCTGTAATTGTTTTGCCTGGATGACTTGTCACCCAATTGCCACTTGATTGACAAAAATATGTTTTAAAGGGTCCGAAAAAAGTGACATCCAAAGGTTGCATCCTGTGACTCCCATGCGGCATTCTAGCAACGGATGTCCTCTCTAGTACCCTTAGTGATATCTGACTGTTTCGTTTTATAAAACTTGCAAGCCAATCTTTACCTGCAAGCTTTGTATTGTGATCAAAACAGTGAGACAAGTTGTTTCATTCAGCAAACTCATAAGCTAACTGTCTAAGCTGCAGAGCTGTAAATCCATAGTAACAGGTTCTGAAATAAACAATGTCGTCAATCAAATAATTTGCGGAATCTTCCATTATTGACTAGATACTTTTCTGGAGATTTGCATATATAACAACAAAGTGTAGATTCAGGAATTCCAAAAGTCGTTGATGCTGCTTGGTTTATACTGGTCCATTACCCATTAACACCTCGAGTAGTTTTTCTTATGTATTTTTGAACCATTTCTTAAACAACAAATAAAGAGTTACCCAGATTAACTGCTTACGATAAAATCATAAAATTGGAGAATGGATCTCTAAAAAGAAAAGTTGGATGTGGTCGAATTGCTAAGGTAGCTACTAAAAAAAATATTCGAAAGATTGCTGCCTTTTTTGAAAATAAATCAGGGTGCTCCCAAAAGAAAGTAGCTCAAGTTTTTAACTGTAGTCAAACTCGAATTTCCCAAGTATTAAAAACAATGACTAACATTCGAACTTTCAAAAAAAAAAATTGTCCAGATCGTAGCCATCAGCAGAAAAAAGCTATGCGTTCTAAATGTCGTAAATTGTATGAAAATTATAAAAACTTGGATATTGTTATAGATGATGAAAGCTATTTTACCTTAAACAATACCACATTAGCTGGTAATGATAGGTTTTATGCCGCTGACCCTTCTCAATGTTCTGTCGAAGTAAGAAACAATTTGCGTAAAAAGTACGAGGATAAGCTCTTAGTTTCTTGTTGCATCAGACCTCGTGAAATAAGCTCTCTTTAAATTCATCACAGTGAGCATGCAATCAATCAGTACACTTATAAAGAGATACTAGAAAAAACTTTACTTCCTCTAGTATCAGAATATTATAAAAAAGACAATGAGTTTATCTTCTGGCCGGATCTAGCTCGATCACATTACGCAAAGTCGGTCATCAACTTTTTAAAATTGAAAAAAAATCAAAGTTGTACCCAAAGATATAAACCCAGCTAACGTACAGAAGCAAGACCAATTGAAAACTTTTAGGATGATTTAAAACGGCTAGTGCACGAGAATAATTGGAGTGCTGAGAATTTGGAAGAGCTTGAAGCAAGAATTAGATATTGCTATTCAAAGATGAATAAAGAAATTATACTTACTCAAATAAAACATCTTTCAAAAAAACTTCATAATATTGCTAAATATGGTATTTGAAATAATTATTTTATTATATTTATAAACTACATATACTAACATATTAACAGTTGAAATATTAAATAATAAAATTTATTAGTTCTTAAAATATTAATTTTTAAATTTTGTCTAAAATTTTTTTTATGAGGTTTTATATAAACAAATATATACACTAATCTATTAATTTAACTTTACACAATTTATATACATGTTTATACCTATAAACATGTATATAAATTATATATATATATATATATATATATATATATATATATATATATATATATATATATATATATATATATATATATATATATATATATATATATATATATATATATATATATATATATATATATATATATATATATATATATATATATATATATATGTATATATATATATGTTTGTGTGTGTTTATTTTCTACAGCTTTTTCTATTTTCTTGAAAAAATGTACCCGAATGCCTAATACTTATCAATATTATCCATTTTTACAGTTTCTAAAAAACTTACTGGAGCATTCAAAAAACTTTTAGTAGATAGCTTTAAATTGTTTTCTGAACCAAATAATAAGTGTAGAAACAGACCTATACCTTTTGTATTTATTAATGATGGAGAATTGTATACCATAACTGTTGAAAAACGCTATGAGTATTTTGGCTATCAAATAACTGCAAAAAATATTCAAAGCCTTGTGAATATAGCCAAAAAGTTAGCAGTCAACAACAAATAATAATCAAAGCATTTTTTTTCTTTTTTCAACGAACCCCTTTCTTTCCTTTAATCAGTGTTGACAACCAGACAATCATTACGGCCTACCTTTTTAACTAATGTTTAAACTTTCTTGTGTTTTCCAGTTGCAATATTTTCAGAGTATATAAATGTATTATCTCCTATTAAAAGTGAACTATTAGCTTCCACAAGCAAAACTTAAAACTCAGAAAATTGGCCTACTTCAAGAGAAATATTTATTCCAGAGAAAAAATAATTTAACGTTTTCTAATAATTTAACGTTTTTGATCACTGGAACAGTAAAATGTGCTACTAAACAGTTAGTTTCTTTTGTAATGCAATTGCTATAAAATAAATGTATGTGCTTGGGAACTTTGGGTAACTTCTCGCTGGACCTGGAATGACAAAGTTTTATGTCTCAGCTGAGATTGCAAGTTTTTATTATGTCATTGGTATACAAGTAGTAAAGGATATTTTAATAGGAATTAACGATTGCAAATTAAATCCAACTGTACTGTTTTATATAGGATTAAATTAATCTAGAATATTTTGATTGATTTAGATTAATCTAAGTCTAAACCTAATTTACACAAAAAATCTAGTGGTCTATTAATGCGGCTCGTAAAAAAAGACTAAAAAATCAACTAAACCTTATTGCATTACAAGCAGAAATTTCAAAAAGACAGTCATGCAAAAGGCAAAAAATAGATGAAAAAAAAAAGTAAGCTTTAGCGAGAACTATGTGTAAGCTGTAGCGAGAACTATGTGTAAGCTGTAGCGAGAACTATGTGTACTATCTTTTAATGATATGAGGAATATATATAAACACTTGCCTAACAAGCGATTTGCTGGCTTAAATGACCGAAAGAATTTCGGTCATTTAAGCCAGCAAATCGCTTATTATTAAAGAATTTCGAGAGAGAACGCTGCCATGAATGGTTTGATACAGCTAATAGCAAGTCTGTAATGTATGATGGACAAATAGAAAAAGTAAATAAAAGAAAAGCAGACAGAATAATTACTATTTCTCATTGCAAAATTGAAGAAACCAATTCAGAAGTTGTTGGTTATTGCATGGAAAAGTTCCATTTTGCAGCTGATGTTATATCAAGAGATTTGATATTTTCATAAATTGATAAATGTGGTTTTAAATGTATACATATGACAGACTGTAATAGTATCAGTTTTGTTATATAAGTGTTTATTTTATATAAATAAAGATAAATGTTATGTTAAAAAATATGTATTAATTACAAATATATAAATAATGTACCGCAAGTGACTTGCAAAATAGGTACAGCTAAATGGTGCAAGTAGCGAAAAGGCAAATGAAAATAGTGTGACTTTCAAATTAGGTGTTGCAATTAGTGTGACTTGCAAAAAGATACCAAGTCATTCCAGGTATGACTAGCCTGTACATGTCAACTTTTTTATGCCTTTGTTAGTTTTTACATGTATAATACTGATTAAAATATTGTATGAGTAAATATGGAATGGATTTTTTTGGGGGTTTAAAATAGAATCAAAATGAAACTCAGCGTAGAGTCTTTCAAATTACGAAATGTTGTAATTTGTTAAAGTATTTATACAAAATATTGGATACATTATACATTATTATACATATATTATTATACATAGTCTTTTGTTTACTTTTTTTATAATGACTTTCGGTTTAGTTGACAAAAAATTAAAATAATGTAAAAATTTACAGAACTAAAAAATTAAAAATGACATGTCATGCTGAATGTTCATATCATGTTGGCATGAATTATCAAACTGCAAGTGGTTACTTGCAATTTTATCATAGATGGCTATGGTTTGCGTTCTAGTTATGTTTATCGTTAACAATGATTATTATGAAATTTCATTATCGAAATTTAAATTTTTTATCATATACTAAAAGCCATGACAAGTTAATTACAGTTTTTGCTCCCAAATAATATATAGTTTTTTATTTTTTATTAGATGAAAGGGAGAGGCGGTAAAATGCTTCATTTACTAAAAATATAGATACTTTGATGCATCTTGTGATGTGATAAAAAAAATTTATACCAATTTCTATTATTTTAAATAGTATCAATTTAAGTTTATTAAAATCGCATTTAAATTTATTTTAAGGTTGGAGTGGCGGGGGGAGGGTGCAGCGGCGAGGGCTTCCGCCCCTCACCTTAAGTCAGGACATATACTATTAGTATATGTTGTAAAGAAGTAAGTTATGATTTTTGTGTTTTATATTAGATTTGCTCATTTTAATAAAGATAAAAATATGTATACCAACTAGTCAATTTTGATAAAAAGCTGTGTTAAATCGCCACATGACCATCCATCCTTAAGTCAAAAATACACCTATCATATTTATCCGTGGTTTGAAAGCAAATAATAACAGTTTCTTGTATATAAAAGTTACAAATTTTGATAAAATAAGCTTGTATATATGTATATATACTGTGTGTATTTTATTTCATATAGTTCTTTTTTGCCTATAAAAAGATGTATTTTTATTTGATTAAGATACTTTGATTTTAACAAAATATGACAGGGCAAGATGGTAGACTCTTTATCTTGTCCCAACCAACTTGCCCCACTGACAGTTATTCTAATTTAAACTTTAATACATTTACTATATTAATTTTGAAAAATATTTTTTGTACCAAATAAAAATCTTATAGAATTCTATAGGTAGCGCAATCTGGAATAGTAAGGACCAAACTAAAAAAAAATTATTTCAAAAATCGTAAAAATAGACTTTTATGAATGAAACCAAGGAGCAATGTTTACAAAAACCATATGTTATTTAAGATAAGACCTGTATAACCAGTTTTTATTGCCATTTATTTAAACTATTTTTTATTGAACGGTTTGGCTAGGGAAGGTAGCTTTTCATCTTACCCCTTCGTCATGTTGCGCTGTTCTTCCCTAAATGCAAATGCAAAATGCAAGAAATTAGCGAAAAATTATTGACAGCAACAAATAAATAATTTCAGGAACCTTTTGTACCATTGACTAATTTACTTTTGATCAAAAGAAATATTATTTTATAGCTTCAAACTTTATTTTAATATAATTTTTTGTTGTTTTAATCCAAATTGTTAACATGTTTTGCCGCAAAAAAGACATTTGAAAAAAACTATAAAATTAAAAGTGGGCTTAATTTATGCTTAATTTATGCATTTTATTATTGAACTAATATAATATGTGTTTAATATCAAACTTTATTTTAATATAATTTAACTTTAAAATTTAACATTTAAAAATTTTCCATTTGTCAAGTCTATGATTCACCAATTGTAAAATTTATCTCACGGGTAAAATATATCTCACAATTGTAAAATATATCTCACAAAACATTCTACCTTTGACCCGTGAGATATATTTTACAATTGGTGAATCATAGACTAGTCAAGTGGAAAATTTTTAAATGTTAAATTTGCTGATAAATTTTAAATGTAGGGTAGATTAGGGTAATATGAGCACCTTGGTGATATGAGCATACTTAAAGATTTCTTAGATGTAAGCAGTGAAGTTAAAGTTGCTTTGTATTTTTCGAACCGACTTTATGTGGTGATAACAGGAACTAATACAATTAGCGTAAATTTATATGCAGTAATTAGTGGCTATCATCTAATTAAAACGCTGTTAATTTTTTTGCGTTGTTAAAATAATATCATCACGCATGAATAAATCTGTGGTGCGAAATTTTTGTGGTAAAATAATGAAATTAATTATATGAGTAATATGAGCACCTTTGCTACTTTTTTAAAACGTCTGTCTTTCTTAAATAAAATTTCGGGTGCCCAAATATCTAAATGGATTATATTTAGGGATCCCTAAAAGTTGTTTATTCGCAAAAATTTTGGAATCAGCTTAATTATTTTTGAAAATACTCCAATTTTTGCTTAAGGTGCTCATATTACCCTAATCTACCCTACCCTCATTTGCTAATGAATTTTAAATGCACCCTTATTTTCTAATAAATTTTAAATGTAACCTTATTTGCTTATAAAATTTAAGTGTACCCTTATTTGCTGATAAATTTTAAAAGTACCTTTAGTTGCTGATAAATTTTAAATGTTTAAAATTTATAAGAAGTTATTTAACGTAAGCATTACACATTAAAAA
The DNA here is from genome assembly GCF_022113875.1 of Hydra vulgaris. NCBI lineage: Eukaryota > Metazoa > Cnidaria > Hydrozoa > Anthoathecata > Hydridae > Hydra > Hydra vulgaris. The sequence goes on along the minus strand of NC_061163.1, from coordinate 13,196,826 downwards.
ATACGCAACAAAACTGATATAAATATGTTATACAAGCATTAAACTATTCCAAAAAAACATTTTTGTAAACATATTGAAAATATATTAAAAAAGACATGTTAAAAATAAGAGAATAATACATAAAATTTTGAAATAACTTTAAAAAATGAATAATTGTGTTTGCTTGCTCATATAAACAACACCGTTAAGGAAGACAACGGAAAACTACCATGACATTTAAAAAGTGGATGACAATGGAACCATAGCATTTAAAAAGTAGGGTTATGATGCATATGATATTAAAGCAACTTTCGATAAAAAAAAAAAAAAGTTCGATGCAGCTTTGTCAGTTAGATTTAAAATAATTAAGACTATTTTGTTTACTTAGAGTACCTTAAGAATCATAAATGAACTTAAAAAAATAGTCAGTTTCTTCATACTTTGAAAGTTAAGTCTTTTTATTTACAATGGTCATAAATAAATAAATATAAAAAAAAAAATTTTTTTGTTCAGAAAGTATATAAAGCTGATCATCATCAACTTTGCCAAAACGAATATTTTTATTCCCACTGTCCTGCCGGTACCAGGATTTTGTTCCTTTAGTTTATTTGAAAAGAATGAAAAAAAATTTTGTTTTATTTCCTAAAACTGTAATTCTTTTAATATTTTAATTTTGTCTAATATATGTTGAGAATATCTCTGCCTGAATGATATATAGAATCATCGATAAAGGGCAATCTTGCCTTACTCCTCTAAAATCAAAAGCTTTCTGATAAATGGAAACAAATCTGATAAATGGAAATAGATCAGGTAAAATATGGATTCATTTTTGTTTCCTTTTTTATAAATAGATGTTATTATTGTCACTTTTTGAGAAAAGTCATTTCTCCCGTGTTTAGCACATTGTTTAAAAAGTCTATTAAATCTTTCCTTATCAAGAAACATTTTATAATACTCTATCGTTAGACCGTCATTTCCGGGTGACTTGTTGTTTTTCATTTGAGAGTTTTTCTTGTTTCTGATTCTGATATAACTTTATTTATTAAATTGTTTTCCGCTGAAGTCACTTTTCTAACGTTTGCGTTACAAAGTAAAAGTTCCTGAAAAGCGTAGGTAATTTTTTTAGTCATTTTTTAGTAATTTTTTTTATTTTTGTATAGTTATGATATCTTGAGGTAAATTTTAAATTTCGATGTATTTATTACTCATTATATATTGTTTTAGAGAGTTTTACTTTTATTACCTTTTTAAACAAGTTAAAATGGTGTTGTAGTTTATCCTCCTCCGGCTAATTGCCATATAGCGGCCATATACTAAGGCCCACCAAGACAAGCACAGCTGACAAAAGGGCATTATAACCCGCTTCGACAGACCAAGAAGTCGAGTTAGAGAGTTAGCTTATAGGATAGAGGATAGATATTGCACTAGATGTTAGAATGTGCATTATACATTAATTAGTTACGACTAATTAATGTATAACAAATCGATATGTATAATAACATTTTAAAATTTGCGATATGTGAACCAATTTGTCTACTACGTTAAACAAGTTCTTATTTTAATGACTGTAGACATTTTTATAACTGTTATAGTAGAGATGGAAATATGAAGTAAAAGCAATAATGATAAATATAGTGTTAATAAAAATGATATGACTATATTGTTATGATAAAGTAATAAAAATATGTATAATAACATTATACAGTATGAATAAAAACTAATTGTAGTTTTTACAACAAGAAATATAATTATAGCGACTATGAAAATAATTATTAAAATGAAAAAAAAGTATACACTAAAAAGATTAATAACACCAATCACGTGACAAATAATGTGATGCTATTTACTATTGTAGTATAAATGTTTAATACACTCAGGTCATATTTTTAAAAAACATAGCTATAACTGCAAATAAATCATAATTCGTCGCGTTTTCTACCGCTGAACTCCTGCTGGCTAATATATCCATTTTTGTCTCGATCTTCTTCTTCGAAAATTTCACGTAACATATGACGTAATCCGGACGGACCAGGCTCATCTCTTATACCAGAGAGCTGCAAGTATTCAAAAACCTCATCATGTGTTAACACATCGTCTCTATTTTTATCAATTAACTTAAACGTATTTTCAACACGAGGAGCGTTAGGAACCGCATGGAATGATAACAGTTCAACTATAAAATGTAAATTTACGCGAGAAGGTAAATTTCCTAATCCATTGTTCCCATAAGCATACTTTGGAGGAATTGTTAAAGACCTAATTTCGCCTTTACACATATCGCGCAAACCAGCTTCCCATCCTGAAATCATCTGATCTTCACCAAGTATAAACTCAAATGGCTTTTCCATATACCTATAAAAAAAAAAACTTTTTTGAAAAAAAATACCAATAATAAGTTAAGTTCATGATAGAATAATAATAACAGGTATTGTTTAATAAATTATGTATCTTTTTATTTGCGAGATAGCTCGCAATACAATACAGCTCACGATAAATGTGTTTTCTGTCATAAATTTATTGGATTTTAACTAATGGCTAATAAAAATTATTATCTACCAAATCTCATTAATATTTTCCCCTAATATAATCTAAAATAGTCTAATATAATAAAAAAGGTCCTTCAAGAGTGTATCAACCTGGGTCTCAATAAAGTTGTAAATAAGTCTAATTAAAAAATCCTTAAAAAATTTACTTTTTTATTTTTTGTTAAAAAGTCATAGTTTTTATACATTAAATAAAGAAAACTTTTATATAAATTAATATTACATTTTACTTGCATTTTTAATAGTACTAGAGACCTGTCAAATTTTTAATGGTCTTCGACATCTCTAATAATGTTATAAGGATATATTTGAAATCTTATATACGTGCAATATATATAAATATATATAATCTTACAGGAATATATTTGATATCTAATACACATACATATATATATATATATATATATATATATATATATATATATATATATATATATATATATATATATATATATATATATATATATATATATATATATATATATATATATATATATATATGTATATATATATATATATATATATATATATATATATATATATATATATATATATATATATATATATATATATATATATATATATATATATATATATATAGTGTATATGCACAAAACAGCATCACTAGGACAGCGTGTGTTTTATATATTCAGCGTATTTGTATATGTAAAGAAACTTACTTTGTATCGAATGGAGTACCATCACCCAAAGTACCATTAAATCTAAGTCTTAATAAATCTCCATCTTTTGTAGTTCTTTCACACACGGCTGGTCTCGAAATTAGTCCTATTCCAACTCCACCAAACATTTCGGAGGCATGGTTTTTTATGACCAAAGCAAAAAAAATAAATGCGTTGATCATTTCACAAAACTCTTTACTATACATTATTTAACTCAGAAAAAACTTAGTTACTGTTTTTACTTATGTGTACTCTTGCAACAGTTTATTTGTACTTTTGCAACATTCTTATAAAAACCTTTTGGTTGCCATAGTTTTTATTTTTTATAATTAAAAAGAATGTAAACAAAAAATATTTGATATTTGAATGATTTTTCGTATTATGTTAAAATTTCAATGAACAACAAAAATATCTTCTTTATTTTAAACTTTTTGAGCATTTGAGCATAAAAACTATTAACTAAAAAATAAAAATATTTTATTTAATTTAATTTTAAATAATTTATAAATGAAAAACAGTATCAACTATAAGTGTAACTTATATATATTTATTATTATTATTATATAATATATGGGGTCGTCCATAAAGTACGTACGCTCATAGGGGGGAGGGGGGGTCTTCAAAAAGCGTACAAAAGCGTATGGGGGGGGGGAGGAGGAGGGGTTGAATATAAAAGTACGTACGCACTAATTAAAAAAAGTAATTTTTCTTAGTTAATGCTTGTATTTCTAACTTATCACCACTAACAAATGCTTAACTATAACTAGATGTTTTTTAATAAATAACTAGATATTTTTGAATATAATAATAAATAAATAAATTTTTTTAAATAATAAAACCATGACCGTGACTTTGAAATGTCAGTTGGGGAGGGAGGGAAGTATACTTGCCCTTAAAAAAGATCTAATTACAATTTTTTTTTTGGAAACTTTAAAGTTCTTTTTACCAAAGGAACCTTAAAATTAGTAAAAGAAGTTTAAATTTAACAATAAAAACGTAATAAGTTTTAATGGGCTTGGTAAAAATGTTGTGGGTTTTTAGTATAGTAATCCACAACATTTAACCCAAATAAACGGGCAGGCACGTTTATTTGGCACCTCATATTTATTGTTTGATGTGTTTTATAAATGTAACAACTCATATACTTGATTACGTTTATTAGTTATTTAGGAATAGAGAAAGTTTTAATGATTTGCTTGCGATGGTCAAAACAATTGGTTTATCTCCAGCCTGAAATCTTTCTTTCAAAATTTTAATGTTACAGTTTCTTACATACCCTTCACCTATGTTGTTGTATCGCAATTAAAGTTGGAGAATAACTACGTGAAGATCTCAAAATTTGTTTTAGGTCTGAATGATGGATTCAGCTATACTAAAGTTGAGTTGGCTTCCCTGAAGTTGAATGCTTGAACCTTCTAGGATGGTAAAAATGATTCCAATTTATAAAAGGTATCAAATACCTGAAAAAAAGACAAAAAGATCATTGCTTTCACTCGGCATTTGGTAAAGTCAGGGCTGGTGGTAAGATCTTCCAGCCAAACCAGAAGTGATCTGTAGTTACTAGTAATAGGTATTAGAGATGGCTTGCGCATAATCAATCTGGTTGGGCAAAAAAGGACTAAATGAAGTTCCATTTTGGTGTCCATCTTTGCTTTCATTTTGGTCTTTTAGGTTTAAAAACCAAGCGAGTCTCTTTGGTAAGCCTATGATAAAAGCTATAAACTTTTAAACAAGTGACATGATATATAATAAAAATTACTTTAAAGCACTAGTATACAGCTTGAAAAAAATTTAATTGAGATCTGAAGTTTTCTTTTTATCTGAAAAATTGAAAATTTCCTCTTTCGTCAAGTTTTTTAAGTTTTTATATTAAATACGATTTTTTGGGTATGTTTATAGCAAAGGATTATTTCTTTCCTCGCTTTTTAAGAAAAAAATTTGATTTTTTCCTGTGATTTCTTTCTCTGTTTAAACAAAAAAAATCAAAATAATATTTATTATGAGATTGGATAAAACTTCAAAGGGGGCAAACAAATTTTTAAGGGGGGTTAGATTGACTCAAGGAGGGCAGCCTGCCACCGTTGCACCCATACTCTACGCCTATGGTACCAACGCTTCGCCAACTGTAACCTATTTAATTAATTTGATTCTAGTTACATTAAAGTCTAATATGTTGTTTTTATTTGTTTCTTAAAATTTTATTTATTGAAAGTTTTAACCTGCATAACATTGATATTTAAAATTATTAACTATAAAACTATAGTAACTTTAAAGAAGAAAACGTTAGTTGGGCTATTTCTGTAATCACCACTATATATATATATATATATATATATATTATATATATATATATATATATATATATATATATATATATATATATATATATATATATATATATATATATATATATATATATATATATATATATATATGTATATTAGAGGTGTACCGGACTGGAAATTTTGAATTCCGACCAGAACCCGATTTGTCGAATTTCTTAATGAAATAACGGCTGAAACAAGAATTTTTTTATTTTTTTTTTATCCATTTATTTAACCATAATATTAAAAATACAAATTTAATTATAATTTACAAAATTAGGTTCGGTGTCACTCATATAGTTTAAAACTAGTCAATGGAGTGACACCTTAACAAAATAATCAAATAAATCAAAAAACAAAAATATTATTATAAATTACAACTAACCAAACATAAATTAGTAAAAAATAAATAAGACGAAGACATAAAAACAATAAAGATTGCAATTTAAACGAAAGATGTTAAAAAAATAAAAATCATTAAAAATTGGTAAAGTAATATAAAAACAGAGTAACAAACCAGAGAGAATTAGCGGATAAGATGACATAAGAGAGATTGAATGTTTTAGATAACACATGTTTAAAAAGATATGCTTTGAAGAAAGAGACTGAGAGAAAATAATATTGTAAACAAACACAAATAAGCAAAATAAATAAAAAAATAAAATTACAAATATTTAAATAAAAAGTATACATTATACACTTCTACATACAATATACAACACGTTACATGTGTTAGTTAAAAACAGTAAACGACAACATATATAAGAAACAACAACAATACAAATAACAATACAAACATAACAGCAAACTCGACAATAGAAAATTTCAAAATGAAAATATATTCACCATTCATACACGACAAACAAACAATACTCAAAAATATAAATAATATTAAAATTACTAAAACTAAAAAATTGTTCATTTTTCTTGTTCTTTTAAATCTATACCTTTTATGCCTTAAGAAAAATCTGTAGTTCTTTTTATTTTCTATTTTTGAACATTTTTTCTTTTAACTAGTTTTTTGTTTTTGTTTCTTTTCTTTTTTTTTTTTTTTTTTTTTTTGTCTTTCTTTTTATCGATATTTATTTATTTTAATCTTGCTTAACTTCATTTTCAATTATCTTTTAAATCAATTTATGTTTTTTCAATTCTTCTTTTTTTTTTTTCCTTTTTTTTTTCTTTCTTTTTTCTTTCACCGTTAAGTTAAAACACCCGCCATTTGCGATGTCATTGCAAAGTCCCATAAATTTACATAAACTTACATAAATTATATTTATGTAATTTTTTACCTTCAAGATTAAAGTGAAAGCCTGCACCTCAGCATCGTGGCAATATATATATATATATATATATATATATATATATATATATATATATATATATATATATATATATATATATATATATATATATATATATATATATATATATATATATATATATATATATATATATATTGCCACGATATATTTTTTCAAGGCAAGTAATAATATATATCTTAATATATTACACCAGAACTTAGTTTAAGTTTTAGTTTTAGTTATAGTGATACTTCGTAACTTATAGTAATACTTCAATCCTTCGTATAATAATATATAAAACGAGCAATATATGCACGAAGGCTTCGCGCTTTTATACAAGTAATTTTGAATTCATTATGCATTTTAACACCCACAAGGTGTTCTTTAGTTCTAAAGCAAAAAAATGTAGAGTTTGTAGTTTATACTTTTTTATCTGTTTAATTAAGATAATCGGTCAATTATAATCAGGTATTTGTTTCTGTTTTTTTTATTTTTAAATACTAAATCTTTACTTTTAAAATTTTTGGAGATATTTTAAATTTTTATGAGTTGTATATAACTTTAAACCACAATTCATGTGTTGTATGTATTCTTCAACTTCAGAAACATGCAATCCGATCAATTAATTTTACGGATTGATACACCATTCCAAACCATTTTTTTGTTTAAATGAAAATTCTTAATATATACGAAAAAACATTTTTCGTATATTATATTGTATATTGATAAAAAGATTTTAATGTTTTATGCTTTAAATATATGAGGAAAAATGACTTATCCTTATCCATTTTTAAAGATCATTTTTTTGTGAAACTATTAAATAAATATGCACTCAGAAATAATAAAATTATATATGAACCCTTCTGTCGAACCAAGTTTAATCAGTTTTGTATCACATATCATGCGCTATATCTTTAGAATAAATTTTTTTTTTATCCAATTTTTTATTTTATTTTCAAACTACTCCTAACAAGGCTGCAAGCAACTACTGTTAAGTTGGAGTTAATAGAAAACTTAACTAAGTTGTGTGAGTTACTAGAAAAAAAGAGAAAAGAGTTAAAGAGCAAGGAAATAAAATTGTAGGTTTTATAAATCAGGAGAACATTAAGATGAGAATAGTTCCGAAGGGTTGAAGTGCAGTGAATAAATAGAGTCAAATAAAAGTTTTTTGAGCATGCATGCACAGAGCATGCATGCACATGCTAACTTTGCGATCGGTTCTGTTTATGGTTTCCAAGAGAGGTCAGCAGTGAATGATAATCAAAGAGGGCGTAAAGAAGAGAACTCAATTAGAGGATTGACATTCATCAATAGAGAAATGTCGACAGTATTGCAATAGTTGTTTGAAGTAAATAACTGGGTTTTGTTGGAGTTAAAGTTTACAAGCCACTGCAAACCCCAATCTGTTACTGAAGTGAGATCAACTTTTTACACAAAAAGTCATTGTGAAGACAGGAGTATAAAGTTGAATTGTCAGCAAGTAGAGCCACTTTAGATGTAAGATTGACTGGAAGATTATTAATGTAGATAAGAAACAAAACAGGACTAATAATTGCACCTTGAGGTACCCCATAAGTTATTAAAAATGAAGAAAAGTGTTGCCCTTCGAGGATGACTTTAATAAAGCGGTTAGAAAAAAAAAGTTTAATCTGTCAAACTTTTCCGGACCATATGAAGCAGGCTTATGGAGAAGACCAGCATGCCAATCGTTATCTAAAGCTTTAGATATGTCAAGAGCAATAACTCTAGCCTCGCCGCAATTTTAAATATGAACTGAAAAATTAATTATCTCAATGATGTGGTCAGATACTTTTAATTTTAACTATATACTTTTTTTTTGTAACTTTTATTGTAAAATGCGTTAAATTTTGTTTGTTATTTATTAATGTGGTTTATATAGATGCGTTTTTAACTGGTTCTCATAATAAGATCAGTTTTAATTTATAAAAGTAATTTATTTACTATTGCAACAAATGTAAACCGAAAAAAAAAGCTTCCTCCTAAAAGAATGAAAAAACCCGCCCCTGACTGAGTTAAATTTTAATGAATTTAAAGATGCTTTTAAGTCGAAATAAAGCAACTGGGTATGATGATATTAACACAAATATTAGAATTGATTCCTACAATGTTATAAAAGATGTTCTTTATAAATTTTTCAAAGCATCCATTGTACAAGGGTCAGTTAACTAAAAATAGTAAAAATAACTCTAATCTTTAAAACCGGGGGTCGTACAAGTATAATAAAATCACCCTATTTCAGTTTTTCCAGTTTTCTAAAAAATTTTCAATGAATCATGTATAACTAAACCTACTTTTTTTGAAAATGAAATACTATACAAAAATCAATTTAATTTTTAAAAAAAATAATTCAATCAAGCATGGTATTCTTCAACATACGCGCAATATAACTGACTCTTAAAAACTCTTGTTTTACTCTCGGAGAGTCACGGTGTTAAAGATAAAATTCTGTTATGTTACTAACCGTAAACAGTGTGTTTACAATAAAGATTCTATACCTCATCTAATAATGAATATAGCAGGTGCTTCACAAGGGTCCTACTTTGGCCCACTCATTTTGATAATATACATAAATGATCGTTACTAAAAAAAAATTATTTTTTTTATTGTTATTTAGGTGGCCCAAGAAGACCTAACGGTCTTGTCACATAGCGCCGCGGAAGTCGATTCAACCAGGAAGTTCACGCCTCCTTCTTACCGTGACGCAAAAATATGTCCAAGGCTTGTTTCGAATCTGGATCTTCTGCTTATAAAGCAAACGCTTTAACCACTGACCATAAATACCATAATATATTTCTTAACATTTTTGACTTTTTTTAAAACAACAGTCAAAAAATATATTATGGTATGATATGAAACAAATGTCAAGAAATATATTATGGTATGATATGGAGCAGTTTTAGTTTTTTAAAGATAGAAGATTATTTTAATTAAGAGCATTTTTTAAATTTACTTGCCATATTAGTAAAAGGAATACTAATATCTTTAAAGACAAAAACAAATTTGTGTCAACAGCAAAATTTATTGGGATTAAGTTTGATGATTCTTTTGAGGTTAAGATACATGATAAATGATGCGGCCGTGGCAATTTATATAATTACATATATAAATATACTTTTTAATACCTTAAAAGATAATTTATATATTATAAGAAAAATATTAGTTGTCTTTTTAAGTATTACTATTCACATGATCCCAAAATTGAAATTTAATTAAAAATATAAAAACATTTATATTATCTACTGAAAAAGAAAGCCAAGATAATATATAAAATATAAGTTAACAAATAAGATAACAGTTCTTCATTGAACTTATAAAAAAGTAAAGTTGTCATAAAAAGTTGTCCAACAATCTGTTGTTCTGGCAACAATCTGTTGCCAGAATAAATGTTGTTAAGAGAACTGGAATATCTGAATAGGCTTTAAATGCAAATAGAACTCAACACGATAAACTTTTATAGGCTGCTAACTAAATGGCTCAAAACCAGGAGCAAGGATCTTCTAATAGCCTTACTTCGAGTACACCAGAAAAAATTGCCTAAATTACCAAAAAAACATTAATCAGCAGCTCTTTTAAAATTTATTTTTGAACAGTGGCAGATGATTATGAGTAAAGGTCATAAGAAAAGTTTAAAGTTGGAAGATGTACTAGGTTTGCTTTTAGTATACAAGGTAAAACCAGATGACATTAACAAAAAGAAAGATACACGTGTTAAAAAACAAATATGGGTCAAAGAAAAGCAAAAGGCATCGTTAAACATGTCAAGTTAATTGAAAATGGTATAAAAAAAATCAACATCAGAGGGTAAATAAAAACAACAAAAAAGTAAAAGAAAACTACTAATTTATAAATGTAAACCCAAATGCATTTGTGATGGTTTTTGTGCAGCAAAATTTTTTAAAAACTTTCCACGCTTTGATTACATCAACCACATCAATCAAAACAAAACTGATGAAAATGGAAGTGAGATTAATTTATGTTGCTTTAAAATATATAATTCTGGAAAGTTTGATTTTTTGTGTTTCAATGTTTGTTTCAATCTTTGAATTTTTCCTTTAAAAACTAAAAACATTTTCATTTTATTTAAAAGTTTGTATTTCATTAGCCTTCATATCCTTCATAGCCACTGAGAGGCCTAGGATACCAGACCTCCTTTATTTTACTATTAGGGAAAGGTTTTAACTAAATCATCTATTTTAATAACATAAAGTTTTTTTTTATAAAAACCAGTTAATTAAACTTGATTCAGTTGTGAATATTTAAATAACGTTTAAATAAATTCAGTTAAGTTTGAATAAATTATGAATAAATATGAAAGAAATAAGTGAAACCACAACTTTGACGCAAGCGACAAAGTTGCGGTTTAAAAAAACTCATATCAAGCTAAATTATGTATATTATATTCAATTTTTTTAAATAAGAAATCAATCTTTAAATAATATGGCCGCTTCATTATTGGAAAGGAGGAAAATGATCATAGAAATGCCTAATGGTTGTAAAAAAAAAATTCAAACTACTGCAAAAACAACAGGTAAAGGCTTTTACTGACATTAGTGTACATTAGTGTAAACTTGGAAATTTATAATGAAGGCTTGAATATAATAGAAAAGAGCATTAACGATTTTAAAGTGAGATTAAACTTTCAAGAGGGATTAATCGGCCAAAAAGATGACTCTAACTTTTAAAACAAAGGGTTATTTTGAAATTACCCAGATACAAAATAAAATAAGAGATCGATGACGATTCAAAACATAATAAATTAACAACTGATGGACTTAATGAAGATGAAGGCTGGAAAGTAAGTAAATTAGAAGGTTAAAAAAAATTATGAAATTGTGTTTATATCCAACTTGAACAAACCCATACTACTGCAAAGAAAGAAAAAAAATAAGAAATAATAATAGTAAAACTTTTATATTTAAAGTTGATTTATATATATATAATATATATATATATATATATATATATATATATATATATATATATATATATATATATATATATATATATATAAAATATATAATATATATATATAATATATTATATATATATATATACATATATATATATATATATTATATATATATATATATATATATATATGTATATATATATATATATATATATATATATATATATATATATATATATATATATATATATATTATCAATTTTGATATGATTTGTCTCACGTAAAAATTCTAATAATACGTGATAAAACTTTTTTTGTACCTTTTTTTTCTTTTAAAATAATTGAAAGGAACTAAACCACTGCAGGCTCATGGTTTATTGGAGCCATTTTTCTCTAAATCCTGTTAAATAGACTTCTGCAAAGAGTATTGCTGACTACAAACATTGCATCAATGTCATACTTCAACTGGCTCACAATCAATAGCTATAGCCATAAATAGTTGCTAACTCCATTTTTAAATAAGCAGTTTTTAAATACATAAAGATGGTTGATGTTACCCATGTATTCTAAGTGCTGTAAATAAATCACTTCTGATTGGTATGTAATTTTACTTCTGATTATTATGTATTATCATATGCATGTGCTATCATGTGAGTAAAATGTTACTTCTTGAGGAACCAATACTGCATCAAGTTCCCAGTAAATACGAAAACATTTAAAAGACGTCTTTTCAGAAGCCTAAAAACGCCAAAAAAAAAAAATTTGTAGACGTTTAGATAATAAGAGATAAAAACGTCTTTATAAAAAATGTCTTTAAGACATTGTAAATAACATTCTTCTAGACTTGGTAACGTTTTGTAAGTCTTCTAGACTTTGTAAGTCTTCTAGTTTTTGTAAAGATGTATTCGAGTATGAGACGTATATTTGTGGAAACGCGTGGTATTTTTGAAAATAGATCAATAACAATTATTTTCAAATACAGATAAAATATATACGTATAAACACATATTATAAAAAGTAAAAATATGTTATGTATTTAAAAAACTAAAAATAATAAAGGATGAATACAATTTATTTGCGGATACAACGAACAAATACATTAAATATATATATTTTTGCTTCTGGGTTTATAAAAATTTAAAAGGCGAAAATTATGGAAGTACTATCACTATCATCGTAAAGTATGAATCAATTATTTATTAGAAAAGATAAGTATTTTTATTTTTTAAAAACCATTTCTTAATAAAATCTTCTTAAGTAGATTTTAATATTATTTATAACAGTATAGAAACGTGACGATTTTAGCGAATATTTTTTTTCGATTTTAGCAAAAGTAATTTTTAACAAAAAATATCTAAGAATTTGTTATTTAAGTTAATTACGCTGTTATAAAAATTTGAATTAAAAATAGTTCTTGTCACATCACTTTGTACTCAATGCAATTAAGGGTGGAATGCAAGAAGCGAACTTGAGTCAAGCTCGACTTGAACTTTACATTGCAACCAATAGCGACAGAGTATGGGTTTTCCCCTCAAAAAATACTCTGCCGCTATTGGTTACAAAGTAAAGTTCAAGTCGAACTTGACTCAAGTTTGCTTCTTACATTCAACCCTAAGGTATGAAAAACAAACTCGTTAAAAAAAAAAGCCGATAATTTAAAACAAATTCGATTGGTTGTTAGTGGCAAACCGAAAAACGTTTTATTTATTGGTATTTAATTTATGCAAACAAAGAATTCGAATTGAATGTAAATTATTCATAAACTTTTCCGCCTCAGTTTTTTAATTGTTTACGCATTGTGAATGTAATAATTTATTATTTTAAGATGGCCGAATAAGTCCCGAGTATTTCAAAAAATGATATTAAATACCGAAAACAGTTTTTTAAATGGGGCTAAAAGTTATGATTATTTATGCAAAAACGACTTTGGTAGAAAAATTTACCATAGGTTATCTAAACTTTACTAATCTAAATCTAACGTGACATTATTGTTGAACATTTAGATGTGGTTTTGAAAATAGTAATTTCAATTTTCATAAAAATATGGTTTTTCATTGATAATTTTCCCACATAATTTCTGATTAGAAATGTCAAGTTGCTTTCATTAAAAACAAAATGTAAAATGTTTTAACCTTAAAACATTTTACTAAAAGATTTATTTACTAATTAACAATAATTTATTATTTACTGAAGCTTAATTAGGTACTTAGAAGTAAAAAGCAGTGTCAAAAAATGTTTACATTGTTTATAAAACTCGAATTAAAAAAAATAATTTAAACGATTTTATTAAAAGTTTTTTTTTAATGTTTACGTTTCTACAACAATTACGGCTTCTACCATTTCGAATGGGGGGATAACATTACAACCACGTGACAACCTCGAACTAATCCATATGTCCTAATTTTTTTTTCAGAAGTAATTCTTAATGTAATTTTACTAATTCAATTTTAAATTGACAATCAACAATGTGACAATTTTAAATTGACAATCAACAATTTAAATTCAACAATGTTTATAAGCATTGTTGAATAGATAACATGTGATATCATTGTATGTTTATAATGGGGCCATCCATAAAGGACGTCATCCAAATAGAGGGGCATGGGTCGAGTTAAAAAGGACAAAAAAGGACAAAGGGAGGGGGAGGTTGTCAGAAAAGGACGTCACTTTATATATTTTTTATCTTAGTTTAATTAACATGGAAAACTACGTAAACATGTGTTTTTGAGAAGATAATGTATGAGAATATTTTTAATTTTATTTTTTAAAGGTGTAGAAGCAGATTCAAACATCATTGCAAGATGAAATAAATTTTTTTGGAGTTAAAAATAGGGAGGGGGGTCAGGATTTTGTGACGTTCTTTTCCAGGGGGATATAGGGTGACAAAAGGGGGGGGAGGGGTCAAAAATTGGCTAAAAAATGGTGACGTCCTTTATGGATGGCCCCAATGTATGTACGTTTATAAGCATGCCGAAATTTAGTAATAAATAAGAAATAGATGACACAAATTCCGTATAGAAGTTATCTATACTTTAATATAAACAGTTTGGCGGTTAATTTGCGCAAAAATGTTGTATAGAATTCAAATTTAAAATTAAAAAAAAAGTAAAGAAGTGATTAAGATAAATCTTTACATTGTTTTACATTATGTTGTTGTTTGAACAATTTTAAACACAACAGATTTTTAGCATTTTTATAATCAATTCTTAACAACTTCTTGGTTCTTTTATATCCATGATCTCTTAACCACGTGATACAATTATTCTTAACCACTTCTTCACGTGATACAATTATTCTTAATGCTTTAATAAGCACTTCTACTCGTGAAGACATCATGTGATACAATTATTTTTAATGCTTTAATAACCGCTTCTTCACATGTGATATAATTATTCTTAACTCTTTTATAACCACTTTTTTACGTGATACAATCTTTCTATCTCTCGTACAGCTAACCTTACTACTTTCTCATAATAACTTCACTGAACAACTATTGCAAATCAATTTTTAATTCCAAAAAAAAAAAGAAACTATGACATAATAATGCATGACGTAAATATTAGTTCATATTTCTTCACTGGAATAAAAATTGTATCATTTGTTCGGTACGTCTTCATAATGATTTTCTTATAACATTCTTAATTATCAAAAATTCTATAAGGATTTTCTCTTATTTTTCGCAATGTTATCACCTCATTCAATATGACTGCCGTTGCGATTGTTTTCGTTTGACGTCAGAGCGACTTAATGGATATGCTACAGGGACTTATCAATTTTGAAATCAGAGTCTTTATGTAAAATGGTGAATGGGGACCTTAGGCAAAAAAAATGTCTCAAAGACGTTAAGTCCTCAGCAACTTACTCACAGTGTATTCCGTAAATTTGCCAACAATTTTAAAGCTTCTTACACCTAGCAAAGTTAGACGATTTTCTCCGGTGCTTATAAATAAATCGCGACGTTAGAATTATCTTTTTTTATTTCCACATTTTTGAGTTTTAAAATAAAACAGTTTAAAAACTAACAACTTTAGGAGATTGCGTATAAAAATATTTTTATAACTTTTGTTTTCTTTGTTACTTTTTTATTTATGAATTAGGTTTCAATACAGTAGAAAAACATTTTTCTGAGGTACATAACTCGTTATGTACCTCAGAAATTTGATTTAGCAAATTGATTTATTGATTATGTTAACACAATAAATTAATTTTTTCAAAAAGTGGAGATACTTTTAACTTTGCGAAATGATAATTTCAAAATAAACATTTTTTTTTTTTAAACAAACAAACTATTAATTATTACATACAAAATAAATAAAAGTTTGAATAACGGTTTTCTAAATTTTGGTAAAATTTTCTTAGTTTTTTAAAAACCGCTTTGAAATTTGATTACCAGTTTAACCGCTGTCCGGGTTTTTTAAATATTTAAAAACAAGTTTTCTTAGTATTTATTATACAGTATTATTCTAAGTTTTTAACTGCAAATCTAAAGAGTACTTGGATCAGTAGCGTAGCGACAAAAAATAGGCCTCCCAGCAAAATTTTAATCCGGGCCCTAAAAAAAAAAAATTGTACACGAAAACAAAAGCCTTATTTTTAAATACAATTTTGATTTAATTTAATGGAAACAAGTATGTTACATGTTGTATAGCTAAGAGTTTGTAATTCTTAGCTATACAATAATAGCAAAAATGTGATTAAATATATTTGAAAAATTTGGCTTAGGCCCGTAATAAGTCTAGGCCCTCCTGCGGCTACCGGCCCTGCGGGCCCATCGCTACGCTTCTGACTTGGATCCAGTTTCTTATAAAAATAAGTACAACAGAAAAATTTTAAACTTAACATAATTTTGCGACTATTTGCATCCATTTTGATTGTTGTATTTTAACACTTATTCCCAGGCTCTGATTTTGATCTTATATTTTAAGCACTAGCATTTTTTTTTTTTTTTTTTTTTTTTTTTTTTTTTTTTAAGCACCTGCATTTTTTTTAATAATTAAAGAATTATCTATTGTGTAATGTTTTTTAAAAAATGTCTAACCCTCCCATTTCATAAAACAATAAAATAGTAAAAAAAGTTTGAATAAAAAAGAAGTATAAAAATAAAATAGAAAGTTTTAAACGACGATCAAAAATATCAAATAAAATTTTTATGATTTAAGAAACAGTTAAGTACTTAAAACATTTATTTGAAATTTGATTGGTCTAAAACAAAAGAAATAAGGTTTATTACAAAATTCGGAGCAAACGAGCAAATTAATTTTTATAAGAAAATTAGGAGTCTTTATTCTAACGCGTATCCTTTGTTTGAAAAACATTCTTTAAATTTTATTTAGTTCGAAACTAAATTATTTATTAATAATTTATTTGCTTGTTTTTTTACACAAAATGGTACACTTAATATCTCTAGTAAGTTTTTTGAATTGTTTACATAAAAAGTTTCACTACGTATAAAAACGAGCTCAACTTTAAAGTTTTTTGTTTAAAAAAAACAACTTCTCTTTGGTTTTAAGACATTTGATTAGATGTGTAGTACGGTTAAAATGTAAAAAAAAAATTATCTTCCGAAAAAAATTTTTAAAAAGTTGCTATTAATTGCAATTTTGTTGCTGGACTTCCAAAAAAAGGCATGATTTTCTTGAGAAGATTTCTTATTAATTAATCGTTTTTCGTGAACGAAATTATATTGCTATTTTTTGGTAAAAAAAAACAAAAGAGAGTCAAAAGAGAACAAAAGAACAAGGAAAGTCGGGCTTGACGAGTAAGAAAAATTATTATCCTTTTTGAATATTAGCTTGTAAAGTTTCAAGTAAACTACTTTATTTTTAGTATTACTAATTTTTTCTTCTCAAGGTTTTTTTTTGCAATCGTTTTTTAAGTTATAACAGATAGTAAAAATAAAAATACACGATATTCTTATTTTTAAAATTTTTTTAAAAATTTTTTTTAAAACATAAAAAATAAGTTTGATTACATTTGAATCTTCTTTTAACTTTAAAAACGTTTTAAAAAAAGAGAGAAAAAAAATGTTTTAAAAAAAGAGAGAAAAAAACGTTTTAAAAAAAGAGAGAAAAAGTTAGAAACGTTTTGAATTGAAATTCGAATTTTTTTATTAAACTCATCAAACAGCAAATATATAAACAGGGCAGGGCAGGGCTAGTTGAGCTAAGGTAAAATATCTCAAACTAAGCGTGGATGGCATGAAAAAATTTCGAATGGATGAAAGGTAAGAAAATAGAATGGTAACGAAAGTTAAAGAAAATATACCTATGCTGTTTTTACAGAAAAGTTTTGATGCACTCCTAATCAGTCTTCTCAAAATCTACTTCGACAATAGAGTTGCCGTTCTATTCTCTTACCTTTCATCCATTAGAAATGTTTATGTTGCAAAGCAAAGTCCCTTTAGATTTCGTAGATTCTTTTTCGTAGAAATTTTGAGATTTTTTAGAGTACAAACTCTATTGTCGAAATAGATTTTGATGTCTTTTAAATACCCTGAAGTGTACCAAAATAAAATGAATTGCGTCCGAACGCGTATAATACGGGTCATGGTAAGTCTGTTCCATACCAACCATTTCTATACAACTTAATAAATTACTTAACTACCCTTTACTTTACTAATTTTCAATCATCTTGACTATTTTAGAAAGGATCATGTCACTTGTTGTAGCTTCAATTCTTCTTTTATAAAAACTCATGGTTTATATAATTTCTCTGAATATTTTAAGGTAAATGCTGGTTTAAAATAGAAAGCTTCAGGATTATGTGCATTTAACTGCATACTTTTTAGTAATTTAGTTTTTATAATACTCAATATCTTTGTATTTTAATTTTTTTTTAAGCAATACAAAAACAAAAAGTTTAAAATAATGCTTAACAAAGTTAAAGGGGGACTAGGGGGAGCTACAGCTCGGGCCCCGGGGCTATAGCTCTCCCTAGTCCCCCCTCGTCCTTCCCCGCCCTTTTTTTTTTTTAGTCATTTTTAGGCTCTGGTCTATAAAAAGGCCTCCAAAAACAAAAATAGCTCCGGACTCCAAGAAGTCTTAATCCGCCACTGCAAAGTTAATGTGAACTTATGATTTTTAATTATAAAGTCTTTACAAAAAGTTTTTATTATATAGTTTTTATTACAGTTTTTTAATTTTTGTTATTTTATATTTACGGTATATATTAAGAGGTGATAAGGCAAATTAAATAATGATAAGACGAATGTCTTTTTCTTACTCCTGCTACTTGTATTTATATTATGTTTTACAGTTTGAATAAATTTATATGGTGTCAAAAAACGCATAAATGAGCAGCAACATTAAACTGCTCATTAAAATATTTTAGGATAACTGATTGAACTGCGGTCTTAAATTCACACGAACCTTCGAAAATTATTTCTAAATAGCTTTTTACAATATAAACAACATAAATTCGTATTATATAACAAAATATTATAATATAAATTGAATTAATCAATAATTAATTCAAGTTATTTTTATATTATATATATTTAATAATTAAATAATAACTCAAGGTGTGGGCACCGCAAGTATCACAAATATGTTAAAGTAATATTTTTCATTGTACCTAGAAATCTTCACAAGCTTTTTTTAAAAGAGAAGATAACGTATTACGGAAAGTTAATTACGGTCTTATCACACAACACCGCGGACGAGCATTTAAGTAGGAAATGGATGCCTTCTTCCTATATAACGTCGCTTATCTGACCAGAGATGTATACACTTTCATCAAGTTAGTTGATAAAAGTAACATAAAATATTCAAAGTTAATTAATAAAAGCGTCGTTAAAATAACGACGCTTTAAAAAATAATTTTAAAAGCGTCGTTACTTTAATTAAATAACAAATTGTACATTGTTGACATTTATATGCACATTATTTAGTAAATATTTTTGCATCTTTATGTGTTAATTAAAACATATTTAATTGATTTTGTTAAAGATATATTAATTAAGTAAAACTTAAATAATTCTAATAACTTATCAGATTTTAGTTTTATAGAATAGATTGAAAGGTTGAAGGTTCATTTGAAAGGTCTTGTTCATTTGAAAGGTCTTGTTAATTTGAAAGGTCTTGTTCATTTGAAAGGTCTTGTTCATTTGAAAGGTCTTGTTTATTTGAAGGTCTTGTTCATTTGAAAGGTCTTGTTCATTTGAAGGTCTTGTTCATTTGAAAGGTCTTGTTTATTTGAAAGGTCTTGTTCATTTGAAAGTCTTGTTCATTTGAAAGGTCTTGTTCATTTGAAAGGTCTTGTTCATTTGAAAGGTCTTGTTCATTTGAAAAGTCTTGTTCATTTGAAAGGTCTAGTTCATTTGAAAGGTCTTGTTCATTTGAAAGGTCTTGTCCATTTGAAAGGTCTTGTTCATTTGAAAGGTCTTGTTCATTTGAAAGGTCTTGTTCATTTCAAAGGTCTTGTTCATTTGAAAGGACTTGTTCATTTCAAAGGTCTTGTTCATTTGAAAGGTCTTGTTCATTTGAAAGGTCTTGTTCATTTCAAAGGTCTTGTTCATTTCAAAGGTCTTGTTCATTTGAAAGGACTTGTTCATTTCAAAGGTCTTGTTCATTTGAAAGGTCTTGTTCATTTGAAAGGTCTTGTTCATCAATTATATAATGTAATAATAGCGAAATTCTTCTTGAAAATTTAAAAAATACAAGAAAATGTCAAAATGTTTGGAAGTTGTCATGATAACGTAAATAAAAGGTATTTTTAATATTAAAATCTCAAACTTTATTATTTTTAATTTAAAATTATATTTATTATTTTTAATATTATAGTATTAAAAATATAATTTTTAATAATATAAATCTCAAACTTTTTTTATGTTTACTTTGTCGTAAAATAAACACTATATTTTACAAGAACAAAAAGGCTTCTGAAAGAAGATCACAATGATCTTATCATCAGAACCTTTATAATTTTAAATACAAAATAGTAGAATAAAAATCATACTATAAAAACTGAAAATATAAATCTAAAGAATGACCATAAAAAGTCTGTAAGAATAAATCCATAGTAATAATCATGTATCTGTAATAATAATAATCACTTTTTAATAATAAATTTATTTGTTCTGTGACAAGACCATTAGGTCTTCTTGGGGCACCTAAGTAACAAAATAATAATAATAATAATAATAATAATAATAATAATAATAATAATAATAAATAAATAAATAAATATGAAATAAAAATCCATAATAATAAATTTTATAAATCTGTTATATAAATCAAAGAAAATAAATCTATTAATGTAAATATTAATGTAAATCTCATAAATCAATGTTTATTTCAATTTAATAGTAACTTAAAATGCCATCTATTGCAAGAATAAAATCTTTTAATTTATTTTTAAAAGCATAAAAACGAATAAAAATATCAAAATAAAGCAAAACTATTTTATTCCAAAGATAAGGTGCGTGATAAGTAATTCAAAATATATTAAAATTTGTTCTACAAAATAGTTCATTTATTAAATCATTATTTCTTAGTGAGTACTTATTAGAAAGTTTCAATGTTAAAAGGTCTTTTAAAACAGGTAGGGATAAATTGTTCTTCCACATATAAGTAAAACATAAAACATTAAAGACGTTAAGTTTGTAGGCATCAAGTATTTTTTAGACATCAAAGAAAGGTTTCGAATGTGAAGAGCGATCCACATAATTAATTACTCGAATCGCAAGTTTCTAACGGCAATATAGACGTAGTTTACTCTTTTCGGTACTACCCCATGCAATATTTGCGTAATTTATAAGCTGAGTATAAATGAGTAATAGAACTTTTTTTTAAGTGAGGTCGCGCTTTATACAATATGCCAATATTTTTAGAAACATTGGTGCTTATATGATTAATATGGTTTTTCCAAGTAAAATTCTCATCAAGATAAACACCTAAGAATCTTATAGCAGATTCTTTTTTTATTACAGTCTATCGATAGAAATTTGAAGCATAATATTTGTTACAGAACGTTTTTTTAACAGGGAATGGATTTTGATTTTGAGGAGAAAAAAATTAAATTGACGTTAAATATTAAATTAAAAAAAAAATCTAAATATTATAGAATTGTTTAAAAAAATCATTTTGTCAAAAACTAACAGTTTACGAATTTTCCGATTTGAAGCATAAAGATAAATTTAGAAACTTCTTTTTAAAAAAAATCCAAATAACGATAATTTAGTAACTAAAAAATTATTTAAAACGAAAAAATAAAAAAAGTTATACGCAAGTATAACGTACATAAAAAAATAATTCAATCACCCATTCAATATAAAATGTAGTATAAAACAATTGTAAATACTTTATTCACTTGCATTAGTTTACATAACACTGTATGTTGTGTAAAGGTAAAAAATTACTTTACATACTGCATTGTATATTAAATAACTGATAAACACTTTTGGAGTTGGATTTCTTTGAAAATGTCATAATTATAGTCTTTTTGTTTGAGATATTAATTGCATATATTTGAGATGCATATATTTTTTGTTAGCATCAGATTAATTTATTAAACGATTTAACACATCAACATCATTCGCATTATCAGAAGACAGATGACAATAATCCACTTTTGAATCTGTTTCTTCATCAACTCCTTTCTTCTGCAACATCACTATTAGATTCAAGTTTTGTCCGTTTTCGGTATTGTTTCTTAGTGAGTTTTAACTTCTTGCTTACAGCACTTGTTTCACTTTTCCAATGCCAAAATGTGTTTTCTTTTAATGCTAAAATTTTATGTTTTTATTATTTTGAGTTTTGTTTTGTTTCTCTTTAAACTATTTTTGACTCAGGTTTTTTTGAGAGTAGTTGAACAAAACAACTTTGAAGTCGTCAAACAATCATGCAAAGCAGAAATTATTTAATTTTCGAAAGTATTCAGTTGGTTTGGCGAAACAGGTGGTCTTCATGGTAAGTTCATAGCTGAGGTCTTAATAAATTAGCAAGTTTGCAAATTCGGTTGATTAAGTTTAGTTTTGAAACATGATTAACATACATTAACATAATCATACGAACCAAAAAAAAATTATTATTATTAACTAAAAGTCAAAAATATTTATAAAATATAGGGAAAGACGGGGCAAGATGCGAACGATTTGAGTTAAATCTTTGGTTTAACTCAAATATTATTATACAGTTTTTGCAAAATTATCAATAATTATTGACATAAACTGTCAATAATTATAAATATGTATAAACTGTATAATAATAATTATAAAGCAAGATTATTTTGTCAGTTTTTTTATATATTATTATTATTCATTGGTGCATGAATTTGTTTGTTTTGCAGTTTGCAAGTAGAAAAAAAAAATGTAATGTATAATAGAAAAAAAATACATAAATTTCATAATTTTTTTTTCTTTCTTTCTCTGTTTACATAACATAAGAATTTTACAAGTTCCACTACATAATATAATATTTAACAATCATCTTTAACTTTATAAAATTTTAAAAACAACCAACTGCTTTATCTAAAGTAATTATTACACGAAAAGCCAACTTGCCTCATTCGCCCTTTTGGCCCGTTTTTCCCAATAACTGTAATAACTAATATTTTGCGGTTATGTTTTTAAATACGGATGTTATGGATAGGATATATAAATCTTGCTATACGTTACGACAAAATGAAAAAATACCTGAAGAAGATAAGGCACTGGGTACACATTCTCTTGATTAGTACATATTCCAAAATATTCTTAAAAGACTAAATTTATTTCCTTAACCATATTGATAAAATTGATGGATTAGAAGAAATCATATTGAATAGTAGTAATTTTTTTAAAGAGAATAACAATATTGATAAAATTGATGGATTGTTACCCAATCTTATTACTCATAGACATCATGAAACAAATGAAACCATTCTGTATATATTGTCTGGTCGCAAATTTGTAAGCTATTTTTATATGGTTCGAATTATCAAGCTCAACCAATACAATACATTTGACACAACCAATCGGTACAACCTGATGCAATTACATAAACAACGCCCTTTAATTAATTTATAAAAAATAAGTTTAAAATATTTAAAAAATTATTTGATCTTTAATTGTTTTCTATAATTAGACTTGTTAACGTGTAAATAACGTCTAAACTCTAAAGTTATTCTAAATTGCATAATGATTTTATGCAATTTAGAATAACTTTAGAGTTTACTAATATTTGTATTATAATACAAATATTATATACAACATAGTTTAATTTTATATTTAATTTTATAAATTATATGATTACTTAACTAATTTAAATTGATGATGTAGTGCACGAATCATTTAGTAAATTCATGTCTCCCATGAATTACAAAAATTTTTATTTACATGAATTCCATGCTGATAGGGATAACGTAAAAAATAATTTTTTTTCCAGAGAATTAAAAAAAAAAAACATGCTCAAAGGTTAAAGAACAAAAATTTTTGCTTTAGGATAGAACTTTTAATTGGTTCAAATCTTATTTTATTTTAAAATTTTTACTTTGTTAATATATACATATATATTAGATGTTATCATTTTGTTTTTACATTTTCTTTTTACCTAAAAAAAATCCCGTCCTTTTGACACTATTTAATAGTACTGGAAACATATTAGGCGTTACTATTTTAATAATAATAGTAGTCTAATACACGGATTAAGAATACTAATTTTTTTTTTAATATTGCGAATGTGTTTAACAAACGTTTGTCAAAAAGCATCAACGTAACTTCTTAGCGTTTTTTGGTATGAAAATCAACTTCTTACCTTTTTTGGTATGAAAATTCTAATGATATATTAGAATACGTTTTATTATTTCTATTTAAAGAATGGCTATCAATTATATATGAATTGCATGAATAAATACAGTACAATTAATAGATACAGTTACGAGAAGATATTAATTAAACCTTGGTCGATTTTCTTTGAAAGAATTCATATAAATTACCTGAAAATTCTTCTGTTACAAGTAAGTACATATTTAAGTTATTATTTTGTAATTTTAAAAACTTTGCTTTGAAAGATATTTAGTTCGGCTGGTCAAACAAATAAAAGATATTAAGTTAAAATGCAACATTTTTAAAGTCTTATTTTTTAAAAGTAAAAGTGTTACACTGCCCACAAAAACTAGCCTCGTTAATTACATAATAAATGACGGTTTTATGTACCGCAAAAACCGCTGTTTCATTTTTTGAAGTTAATTTTTATCCGAATACAAAAATGATGTTGTATTAATAAATTTCCAATTTCATAAGTATTTCTTTTAAGAACGAAATTTATGCAAAAAATGTCGTGTTTCTTACGGTAATCTATCGAGTCCCAAAATAAAATCCTTGAGAATTCTTATGCTTTATCTTATATATATTGTATTCGTTTTTGCTCCTATATAGTTTAAAAAGTAAATATAATAATAAAATAAAATCAAATTGCGTAAAATTTTTTTGATTTTAAAAGATGCTATCCACTTTTGTTTTTTACTTATTTTTTCAATTAGTTATATATTTATTTTTATCTATTAAATCCATTTTGATTTTTTTTGACTCAAGGTTTTTAACAGTTTTATCACAGAGTACCACAAAAGAGCATTTAATAAAGAAAGTTCACGCCGCTTTTCTTGGCAATGTTGCAAATATGGACAGAGCAATCATCTAACCCCTTTGCATGATTCAACCCTTGGGACACGTATTTAGAAGCCTAAAGTTCAAATTATGTTCAAAATAATCTAAAAAATT
Source organism: Hydra vulgaris (assembly GCF_022113875.1). NCBI lineage: Eukaryota > Metazoa > Cnidaria > Hydrozoa > Anthoathecata > Hydridae > Hydra > Hydra vulgaris. Next base: position 13,171,373 of record NC_061163.1, on the reverse strand, counting down.
TTGATTTATGTTAAGAAAATTTTGCTTTTATAATTTCTAAAACAACTATATCTTTTTAATATTAAAATTTGACTTTTAAAAAGTTTTATAATTAAATTTTACACATCAAATCGACAGGCTTTTTTATTAAACGATAAAGGTTAAAAAAAAAAATTCTTTCAAAACAATAAAGGTCCAGGATTAACACAAAAATAGAATTCAGTCACGAAAGTTTTGATATAGTAAAAAGATATATAAAAAAATATCACAAGTCTTAAAAACTATTTTATTTTCATTTTAAAGGTAAATGTTACACTTAGAAAATGTTTCGTTTTTCCGTTTAGTGTACGGTTTACATCAGGATATCGAAGAATGGAAAAATAAATAAATAAAAAGTTACAAAAGAAACTTATAGAGAATCTTATATTACAAATTAATTAAAAATTGGGGAGAAAAGCAACAAAATTTCAAAAATACGCATTAAATGTTTAGAAATTTAAAACAATTTCAACAAACATACCAAGGCTGATAAAAGGAATAAAAAGTAATATTAAGAACAAAACAGCTTATTTACAAATAATTCGTTATCTTCTATTATTACCCGATTCTTTTTTTAAAGGTGATATATTTTGTGTTCCGGGTAACTTATTATTTGAGATTTCATATTGATAATGTCTTCTAGCGTTAAACGCTGCTAAGCGTGATAATGTAATCGATTTTTCATATAGTTCATTGTTAACAGTATCAGTGATTAGCCAAGTGGATTCTAAGCACTTTTTGGCATTTGGTCTTAAAGATTGTTCAGCTACTAACAGGTCTTCAATAAAATCTTTTGCTTCATCAGAAATATCACCAAAAAAATCACCTGGAAATTTGTACCTGAGTTGTGTAATATTTTCACAAAGTCTTGTTGAGTTATCAGAAAAAAATGGAGACACACCACTCAGAAGGACATAAACAACAACACCAATACTCCACATGTCGGTCAATAAACTCACTGCTTTTCCTGTAATAATTTCCGGAGCTGTAAAAAATTAATAATCATACAATAATTTCATTAAAAAATGATTTATTATTAGGTATATTTTTATTTGATATATTAAATTCTTAAATTAACATCTATTACTATTATTATTTAATTTATAAAGTATGATAAATATGAAATTTTACTGTTATTAAGTTTTAATTATTTATATATATATATATATATATATATATATATATATATATATATATATATATATACATATATATATATATATATATATATATATACATATATATATATATATATTATATATATATATATATATATATATATATATATATATATATATATATATATATATATATATAATAAATTAACTCAAATAATAATTATAAAAAACTAAGAATTAATTATTACTTACGACTTATTACCAAAATTTATAAAAATAAATAAATAAATAAAATTTAAATAATTCCTTAATTTTACAAAAAAGGTTAAAAGAAAAATACCTAAAAATTCTGGGTTGCCATTCATTTCATGCTGATAAGGTACAGACCGTAACCTAATAGCGTCACCAAAATCTGATAAGACAATATTATTTTCAGGACCATCTGACAAAAGTATATTTTCCGGTTTTATATCGAGGTGAGCAATCGATAGACTATGTATATATTGGACAGCCCTAAGTAATTGTATAATATATAACTTGGCGAGATTCTCTGTGAGCATGTCCATCACAACAATATGATCAAACAAGCGACCTCCTGATAACCTTAAAAATAAATTGATCTCTAAAAATTAGAAAAAATATAAACTATTTAACAACAACAAAAAAAGTAAAAACAAATACATTTGTTGAATAATGATCAAGCTTTTTGGAGCCTCATATATTTCAAACACTTTAACAACACCAGGGTGATTTAAAGATTGCATTACAGCGACTTCACTTTCAACAGTTTCTTTGGAAATTAGTCTCCTTCGAAATATTTTTGCGGCAAACTCTTCTTTCGTATTTTTGCGTACACATCTTTTAACAACAGAAAAACGACCGCGTCCAAGTTCTCCACATATTTGATAATGTTCTTCAATATTTCCGAGCCACTTTATTTCGCAAGGTTTGTGAGTTAATTTTGTTTCTATTGAAACAAGAAATTTACAAATATGTGAAATCTGTAACAAAAATTCCTTTGAAAAATAATTCAGAATATAAGTATGCTTTACCTTTAAATAGTTTAATTGGATCCGAAGGTTCACTTGTTATAATACTATCAGTGTCATAATAAGCAACAATACGAAACATATAAGAATGATCAGAATGAAGACCATTAATCGTTGCAATAGTATCGTGCCACTCAGTTATAACTGTTTCCCATTCAGCGGAACTTATTTGCTGTATTGTGTAAGACTTAACAAATATATATTCTGGAGGGTTCCATTCTAAATTAACTGATGACGAAGTATTCGTCCTAATTATAGGTTTAAATATTAAAGATAGATTGCTTTCAGTTTTTATAAGAACATTACATGAGCAAGATGTGCTGCCAAAATGATTGGTGGCTGTTACCGTATAACAACCACTATCACATGGCTCAGAAGTTGCTATTTCAAATGTACATAAATTATTAGTGCATGTTATATTATATCTGTCATTTGAAGTTACAGTTTTTTCATTAAACCCCCAAGTTATACAAGGAGGGGACCCTGCATTAATTATACATGAAAGTTTTAGCGGTAGACCAGCTTTAATTATAACATCATTTAAAGGATTATCTATAATAGGAGCTTGTTTAGAATTAACATTTTGTGTAGTTATATCAAGACTGTTGTCAGCTTGAACATTATGAAGTTCATCTAAATCAGAATCAATACTGAAATTGATACTGTTCGCACTACTAGACTGTTTCGGTTCATTAACAATAGGAGATGATATTTCGCTTATGTTTGAAATACTTCCGGTTTTATCTTTGTCTTTTCTTTTCTTACGACGAAGAGAAGCAGTTCTTAGCAACGTTGAAGAACTAAAAATATTTAAAATAACAAATTAAAATTTGCATGAAAAAAAATTAAAAAAAGCGGTTTATAAAGTTTTACTAATTATATAGTAAAACCTTATACCAGAGGCAATTTTACACCCCATACAAACACAGTTGGTACTTTTTGATTCACCCTCCTGCCTCATTTAATTCGTAGAATCGCCTCTGTATACACCGCCAGTTAAACTAATTACTTCCATTCACAACGCTTTTATAAATCTTAATGACGACTTTCGACGATAAAAAACATTGCAACTTTAATAATTATAATTAAAAAACTGTGGCACGCACAACGGAAATAATACATCAGATTGATATCTGACTACTAACCAAAATCCTTTCCTGACAGAGTCCCACATATAAAGTAAAATCCTACACGCAAACCACATAAATAAAAAAATACGAATTTCATTGATAAAGTTTTGGAAGATTTAATTTTTCAAAAAGTGCAAATTATTTGAACAGGTGTTACAAGGATACAAATATAAGTTCAAGACCATGGCGTTAATAATTTAAATCATTTCATTCTGGTAAAATATGTTTCTAAGTGTATTTGCCAAATCATCAATAGCTAGCACTCACATTAATGTAAACAAATATTCAAACAAATTCGTTTAAAAAAAAATCTCATAACTTTCAGTTAAAATTACTTACGAAAATGTTTTTGAACGCTTGGACGAATCTTTTTTTGCTTTATCATAGCTAAAAAGGTGAAAATTTTATATTAAAGTTCAAATATATAAATTCTTCACTGTAAACAACAATACAATAATGCTCCTCAGGCTAACAATAAATGCGTTCAACCAGCAAATAAAAGACCAGTAGGTCAAGATCAAATGCGTTTAACCAGCAAATAAAAGCTCCAGTACAATGAATAATTTTAATTTACTAAAAATAGAAAACTAACAACAGATAAAAGACAAGTGACTCACCTTGAATTTGGAGTAAGCAAGTTTTCATTTTCGAGTTTTCTTAAAATTTTAATGGGAACTAAACCTGACTGTTCTTTTGAAGTGTTTTGTACCATAAAAAAATCATTATTTTTTTTTTGTTTCGATACCAAATAAACTATTTCTTTTTCTTTAACGCTCATTTCGTCTGCGTTTTGTTTTTCTCGCGTTTCCAATACAATATATTTTTCATGCTGAAATTTATTTTTAAAAAATAGTAAAAAAAAAATAAAGACTTAAAGACATTTTAAATGTTTTAAAATCATCTTTTTTTTAAACATAAATTTTATGTTAAAAAAATTTTCTTTTCAGTTCAGTGTACTTTACAACTTTTAAAACTCATAAGACTATTTAGAAAGATATCTTATAAAAGAAAAAGAAAAAAAGAAAGTTTTGTAATGTTTCTGTATACTCGGTTTCACCTTCTGACTAGATGTTAGAATATATAAATTAGTCTGACTAGTCTGACTATTTGTTATATTCTAACATATTTGCATTTTCTTTTTATATATTTTTTTACGTATGTATTTTATGGACGACCCAAAAATGAAAACAAAAATGCAAATAACATTGTTCGCTTAGATGCTAGAAAAATAAATTATAAATTCATTCGTGCGTATTTTTGCTCAAAGAAATTTTTTTAAATTAAAACTGTCGAGCCAACAAAAAAAAACATCGACTCAGTGCCGTAGCTAGTGCGTCGGAGCCCCTCCCACAACCTGTTTACGCAATTTTATGCTATAATTATACTTTTTTGTTAAATAATTATATATTTTAAATTCTTTACTTTTTAAAATAAGTAAAAGATTATTAGACTAAACTAAGATTTAATAAATTTATAAATTTTTTAAAAATAAATATAAAAAGCATATTTATATCAAAATATTAAGATAAATTATATAAAAGATATAGAAAAAGAATAAATATAATCATATAATTAATATAAAATCATTTTATTTATGTTTTTCAAGTCCTTGAATATAATAGCTTAAAAAAAAAAAAAAAAAAAAAAAAAAATCTCTTCTCTATAGTAAATCAAACTTTAGTCCTTTATATCATAATAATTACTTACTTTACCTTTTTTTAGTGATTATCATTTTGTTTATAATATTTCCTAAAAGTCTAAAAGTCAACTCCAAAAAAACTCTTCTCTATTTTGATCCATTGAAAAATAAAATAATAATAATAATAAAAAAATACCGCAAATGGTTTTGTAAGATCATCTAGCGACTTAGCTTCATCCAGTGGAATTAATTTAACGTGTTGCAAGGTGGCTACCGGTGTTTTGTAAACATTATCTCTACTGTTTTCTTCCTATAAGTTAAATTTCTTTTTTTTTACACAAAAAAAAAAAGAAAAAAAAAAAAGTAATATTTTATTTTGTTTTTAAAAGCTTTTAAAATATCTTAACTATGCCTTACGGATATCTTGGTGCGACAAAGTTCGTCAACAGAATGATCGAAACTAAAAAGAATTTTTGCGGGTTAATATTAACAAAGCTGTCGCGGTAAGGCTGGTTTCCAACAGTAGTAAAAATATCGTACGAAAGTTTTAAGATTTAGCTGTGCAATAATTATTGCAGGATAATAGATTTTTGTACATTTATACAACAATTGTTATTTAACTAAAATTTGTTGTAGAAATAACATTAGGCTGTACGAATAATGCAAGAAAATATTTATACAAAATCGTACTTGATGCGAAATCGTTGAACCGATATTTCTACGATTACTGGAAAACAGTAAGCATTTTAAAGCTTGTTAAAAATGTAGAAACAATATAATTACGTGTACCTGCCAAATGACTGTTAATCAAATCAATCAATTAAAAAAAAAAAAAAAAAAAATCAGAAAAAGTTTTACCTACGTCATATCAATTTAAACAACTTACTTTTCGTTAGAGATGTTTGGTACTAAAAAAAAATTAATTTATAATATTACCTTTGTTTAATTTGTTTTTATTTTATTATTCACTTAATATATATATATATATATATATATATATATATATATATATATATATATATATATATATATATATATATATATATATATATATATATATATATATATATATATATATATATATATATATATATATATATATAGAGAGAGAGAGAGAGAGAGAGAATTATTCACGTAATATTGTTTAATATTAATAAACATTATATTATATATTGTAAAAACACAAAATAAGTAATTTACTTTTAAAAATCACTATTTTTTCACGTTTTTAAACTATTTTTAAGGTACGCCAGTTAAACTAATTACTTTCAACACCACGCTTATCTAACAAAAATTTTAATGACGATTTCGACGTCAAAGACATTGCAGCCTTATTAATATCATGCTTGTGCAAGATAATTTATAGTTAAAAATTATAGTGATAAAAATAGTTTAAATTTTTTAAATAATTTTTTTTTTTAAATTATTTTAATTAAGTATATATACTTTTTTGAGAGAAAATGTGGTTAAAATAACAAAATAATAATATATTTAACTTTATTGTCCTAAATATTTTTTTTTTAATTTTTTATAACGAGCGTTTTATATATAGAAACGGTTTTATATTAAAAAAACGAGCGTTTTATATTTAAGAACCCAAACTTTTTCAAGGGAGTGCTATTTGACATCATAATTTTTTTTTTGATATTTTTGTTCCAAAGCATCCTCATTTGATATAAGCATAAACATACCGAAGTTAGAAGTTTTGAATATTCTGTTGTAGTTGTTTAAAACTTTACCCAAATCTGCAGGTATTTCATCTAAGTGGTAAACATTTTATTTTATGTAAAAAATAATAAAAAAAAGTATTAGTGCTGTGCGGAAAAAAAAAAGGTGCATGACGCAGAAAATAATTTTGGTGCAATTTGATTTAAAATTTCTTTCAGCGTTCCTAAAAGGCGATACAGATTTTCAGAAAAAAGTTTCAAACTCCTTAAAGTTTATAAAGAAAAAATAAAAAGAACTCCTTCCCCATATTTAAAAATGGTAATAACATCTTAACTTCTACACAAATATAATAGCATAATAGCTGGGTGAAAAAAAAACATTTTGTATCGTCTTTCCGGAACATTTTTAAATTTTATACACACAAAGTTATCGTTAATAATTATGTTAAAGTTAATAATTATGCGTTTAAAGTTAATAATTATGCATTTAGTATTAAACTAACAAGGTATTAAAAAAAAAAATTTATATAACATTACCGTTTTAAACCTACTGTTTCAAAATAAGTTGGGTTACGTCAAAAATATGTTGATTATAACAATGAAATTATAATAATAATGATAAATAATTATAATACCCAATTATAATAAAGAAAAAATTAAATCGCGTAATAAATACCTTTATCACAGACATATTGATCTTCAATAATTTTTCGAATAGACTCATGCCACAGTTTTTTTGAAGCAGGAGATCTAGTTGTCATAACATAAATTTCAGAAGAACCGTTTTCTTGTTTACCCCATATAGCTAGTTTGCAAATATCTTCATCGTAGTTTGCCATTAAACCTAAATTCTTCGTCTAAAATTAAATATAAAACCTTTTCGATTAACAATAAACGCGTTCAAACATAAGTTGAACATAACTCAATAATTATTCAATAAATTGAGTTATTGTGTGTGTGTGTGTGTGTGTGTGTGTGTGTGTGTGTGTGTGTGTGTGTGTGTGTGTGTTTATATATTATTTACCTTTATACAGTGTCTATAAATATACGTAAGTAATTTTGGTTTTCTTTCAAAAGGTTCACAAAATATTAACTGTTTTTCAAATAAAAACACTCTTTTCTCAACAGGTAATACTTGGGCTTTAACGTCGGCAACAAAAACTGTATCTTGAAGCAACAGAAGTCCTTGATTATTCAAATTATCCTGTAGTAGATACATTAATAAAATAAAATTTGTTTCATTAGCTTTTTTTATTTTATGTTTTTTTTTTCCATTTTTAATTCGAAAAAAAATCTTACAGGGAACCCACTCATCATTCCCACATTCATGACATCATCAGCTTTTTTCAGTATGGTGTACATTTGGTGTAATGCTTTCTATAAAATAATTTTTAAAAAATAACCTAAACTCGAATGAAAATCAAAAAATATATACTTTTACAATGAGTTAGCAACACTACTGCGTACTACTAATTGTATGGTATCCTTTCCCGATCGCCATGAATACTTTGTGAATTCTTTCAACATTGAATGATATTTCATTATTCTTTCTACAGGTCGCATAAGAAGATCCTCTAAGCCAATAGTGTTTTCTTTTTCTGTAATATCGTTAAAAAAACTTTGCAAATAATCACTAACAAGTGCCGCTGATCGAGGTTTGTTTGCACAGTATTGTATGTACATCTCAAACTCCTTTTCCTGCATAAAACAGCATAAAGCGCACAAATGAATACCAAAAAAATAACAAAAAATAAATAAATAAACCACAAATAAGTTTACTTACAAACTTTAAAAAAACGGAAGCAACATTTTCTGGCGCCGAATTGCACGGTTCAAATTCTTTAACAAACATTTTATGAAAATAAAGTAAACTGGGAATATTTCCAAATATCACCTTTTCTTTACCACGCAAGTCATCAGGAACATCCGTTCGCTTGTTCATACTTGGCAAAATTGTCTGAAAACATTATTCGAATCTTAATAATACGCTCGTTTTAATATTTATCTTATTTAAAGGTTTAATAGAAATTAAAACAAAATTTACTTGTAAATGTTTGTTATTGGTTGAATAAAAATTTAAAATATTTCTTACCAAGTTAGCGATTTCTAATACGTTGATGTATTCTTTTTCGGTTTCAATCATTTCTGTTAATATTTTATTTCTTTTAGTTGACGCTCTTTCGTCAGAATCTTCTTTTATTGAACCATTTAAGTTTGTACAGATATCATTAACAGAGTCTTCTGAATCATAATCACCTTCTTGGAAGCCTGGATCATCGTGATCTAAAGCTGACAAAAACTTCACTCTCTCAGTATTTCGTGAGGCTGATCGACCGAGCGTGGCGTATGTACCGTCGCTGGGTCTTATAAGCAAATCAATTTCTTTCTTAGGGGCCCCCAGTAGCGCCTAGAAGAGTAAAAAACAGACGATGAACAATGGTTATAAAAATGAAACTTTTTATTATATAAGAATTTTTTTTGCTATATCTAAAAAGATATCACTTTGTAAAAAAATATTAGCTTTTTTTTGAACTGGATAAGGTCCATTCCCACCCAATCATAATAAGTGGTTCAACAAGAAGCTCAGGTTGATTAAAAACTAGAGATTAGTTTTATTTTATGCGTTTGTATTATTCACAATTTTATTTACAATAAAAAATTTATTACGCTTTAAAATCCAAAAGAATTCTCAGAGAATACAAAATAACAAATAAAAAAGTTCGATTCGCCAGCAAAAATTCGAATATAAAATCAAAATTTAATCCTAGCATAGGTACAATAATTTTTACAACCTTTTTTACAATTGAAAATAAATAATTTTTCGTTTCTTTAATATTTTTAGATTACACTAACATAGAGGTTATTCGAAGAAGGATCAACCTGTAATTTATTCGTTCCTCCGCCGGAGATATTTTTTTGACGAGTTGGAGTACTTGGTTGCGAAGAACGTATATTTGCATTTAATTTTCTGCCAGACGAACGAGCCCAAGTTCGCATTCTGTAAAAACAATCATATATTAAAAAATAAAAATAGCTTAAATTTAATAAGAATTCAATTATTATATTCAGTGCCATGTCTAGTGGGTAGGAACAACCCTGAAACCTGTTAGGTTTCCACCATATTAATAAAAAAATTTTATGGTAAAAAAAAAAAAAAAAAAAAAAAGCCTAAACTTCCTGGCCAACCACGGCACTGATTATATTAAATATTTTAAAAATAAATTAAAGAAAAAAAAAGTAATATATAAATATTTGCTTATATAAATCTGGAATTAGTATGACAAAATTAAAAATATTTTGTTTTGTTACAATCTGAGATATTAGCTTTCATAATAAACAATGAATCAATACTTTTAAGCACAAGGGAATCGAAAACTCTAAAAAGCATTTTTCTGGAAAATTTTATATGAATAATATTTTTTTATGTATATGCAATAACAACAAAAAGCGTTTTATTTGACTCACTTTAATGTCCCTGACATGAATTCCGATTTTGTACTTTTTCTCTTTTTACTATCCGACGAAATAGATTGTATGGAACCTTTCGGACTATCTTGCTGATAAGAATCTAAGGAAGAAAAAAAATTTACGTCATAATAATAAATTATAGCAAATATTTTAATTTAAAACACCAATAAAAGTGCAGCATAGCAGTGGCTATTTTCTTTATAAATTATTTCTTTTACTTTTTTTATGAATTTTTTTTTAAGGAATGTAAATTTAAAAAATATAAACCTAAAATCATTGCTACTAAAGATTCTTATTACACAATATTTTTTATAAATAGCTAGGTTTTCTGTATTTTTCATCCTAAAAATAGCTTAACTGGTCTCTTTAGTTGAGTAAATACTTAAACACAAAAAAATTAAATAACAAAAATAATGGAAACGGTATGCTAAATTTTAAATCTAGACCAAAATAATTAATGCAAGACCTTTATACCAGAACTTATTCAACTGAAGATTTGAAAAGCTTATTTTTCAAAATTAAATTAAACAGGTCTACAATCGCCCAACATCACTGACTCAAAGATCGTTAGTCTTAATGGGTATTAATAGCCATTTATTTGAAAAACCGATGATCGTTAAAGAGTCAAGGGTCATTAGCCTTAAAGGTATTAATAGCCATATATTTGAAAATTAAAGGTATTAATAGCCATGCATTTGAAAACTTAAAAAATATATTTTGTCAATATTAGAATTAACAGGTCTGAGATTGCATATGTCCACTGGCTCGAATAGGCCTAAAAAAGTAACTTTTATTATTTTATTCCAAAAAAATATTTTTTAACAAAAAGTATTCTTATTTTTATATTTTTATTCAATTATTTTTTCTTGAGCCAGCCAGCCCACATAGTTAAAAGCCTGGTAACTAACTAAACAATTACAAATATCAAACCAAGTAGTATCAAAAAATAGCAGCTAATCAACAACGTCCTTCTGACCTAAAGTACGAAAGGGGAGGGGGAACTATCTTAAAGTTCATGTGGAATTACAATAACTAATGACTTAATACATTCTAATATTATTAAAAATTCACTATTAATAAAACTTTACATACAGATTTTCTTAAAAAACTAAACAATATACAAATTATTAACAATAGCACCGTAAAAATTAAATTTTTTTTTTAGTAGTCTAGTTCGTATATGGCAATATCTAGTCCTTATATGATTAACTTTATCTTAAAAACTAATTGATCTCGGACAACCTTTCTATTAAAATGTTTTTTTTGCAAATATAATTGATTTTTAGGAAGACAAAATTATTGAAATAAAAAAATCAAAAAGAATTAAATTTATCACAATAAGACATTTTGGAAGATGAACCAGTCTTATAAATAAATTTGTTAAAAACATGATTAAGAAAGATACCTTCACTACTTTGACTATTCAAAGTTTCCACTGAGTTTCTGATTCCTCTCATAGGCGATTCATCGACTTTACGTAAAATACTGTACGGAACCATTCCTTCACTATCTTGTCCCAATACTTCATCGTATGTCCGTACACGCCAGCTACGGCTGCCTGGAGGGCGACTTAAAATTTCAACATGTTGACCACGCGTTAAACATATTTCGTGTGAGCTTTTAGCGATGTAATCATCAGTAACAATAAAAATATCAGTTCGAGCGCAATTTTCAAGAGAAGTCTATTAGGTGAGATAATATATGAGATTTTGTAAAATAATTAAATATAATAAGCTAAATAATAAAGACATATATCGAAAAAATAAAAAATAAAAATAAATAATAATCTCGAAAAAATAAAAAATAATAATTTACAAGTTCATTTTTAATGATTTATTAAGTTAAACTTACTCTGCTGCATATTGTAGCAGTATCAAAGTCTCCAGAAGAGCGATTGCAACCGCCACTAAAACGCGTAATTTAATCTTATAAATTAATCTGTCCCAGAAAACATTAAAGACGCCTCACGAAACAAAATTACAAATTATAATTCTTACTCTGACGTCATGCTCATATCAGCGACACTTGTACTTTTTCTATTTTTACTTCCTTTTTTAGGAGACTGTGGATAAAAAGACGCTAAAAAACATGGAGTTTATGAAATCAAAGTTATTAAAAAAAAACTTAAATTTTTAGGGTATTAGAATTAGTATTAAATAGTAAAACTTTATAGTATTCATTTGATAGAAAACTTGTTAATTGGGATTTTTAAAAAACATCTCGATGCCGATTACAAAGCTTAAAACAACATATTCATTAATTCAGTCGTATAAAAGAAATTAAAGTTAAACTAATTTTTGAATATTACTTATAAAATGACCTAAATCTTAGCTACTTAACTATATTTCATTCTTGCAACACTCTGATCATACTGAAAAAATACATGTTTTATTTTAAACGCGTATTAAAATACACGTTTTAATTTAAACGCGTATTAAAATACACGTTTTATTTTAAACGCGTATTAAAAGCAATATAGCTAGGTTGTTAAGTTGATGAAAAAACTAATTGTTTATAAAAAACAATTTTACCATATAGTTTTATTGCTGTTTTATCGTCTTTCTAAACGGGGTAGTTAATCTTTGTTTTGTTAATCTTAGGACAGAAATTTATGTCTAGAACAGCAAATGGCGCAAGCACAAATTGTAATTTTAGCTTTTATTTCTTAATTTAAAACATACTTTCACAAAGCAACGGTTATATATTTTACTTTTACTCTATGATTAAGGTTAAAAAAAAATCAAATTTAAATCAAATTAATTTATTGTTTAAATAAAGTTATAGTAAAAAAAAGCCGGATTTCAATGACTTGATGTTTACTTTTATAGTTTCGTTTTTATTTTAGATTTTGTTGAGATAATGCGTCAGCTTTTTACGAATTTCAAGTAAAACGCAATTAAATATAATTAACAGCCGAAAATCTAATTTTTCTTAAAAGAAACTTATTTTATGTAAAATCAAGCTATTTTAAAACTAACAATAAAAGCTATTTTAAAAAAGTTAAGAGTAAGAATACTACAGAATACTGCAAATTAAGAAATTAAATATCTCAAGAACGAAGAATTTCGCAATAACACCCGCATTAAATAAAAGATAGAAACATATTTCGCAATGACAGGTGTAGCAACGATAATTTAGTTAAATTCAAACTAAAATAAAAGTTATTTTCCCCAGCAACTTGTTCTTAGATTGCAATAATTTTTGTTTTGTTATTTCAAAATAAAAACTTTATTTTATTTTTATACTAAGTTTAAACATTTTTTATTTATCTTTCCCGTAATGGAAGAAATGGAAAAGATGAAAATAAAAATTTAGTGTACTATTTTAAAAATAGGAAATATATATTTTTTAAATCTTTCTGTAAATATTAACAGAAATCAATTATTTGAGATTTTAAATAGTTGTTTTGAATAATAATAAAAAATGGACATAATACCTTTAGGTTCTGAGTTTTGTTATTTTTATTTATTTATAAGAACAAAAAATATATTATAAATAATAAAAATAGAGGTAAAAATATAATTTTATAGTAAAATATTAAACTTAAATACGTGTAACAATAGACAAAAAAACAACAACAACAAAAAAAAAAAAAAAAAAACCGCATATACACACAAGCAAACATACGCAATTACTAAGTAGGCACAGGACTTAAATAAGACGTCTTTTGAACGTTCAAAAAGCGTCCAAAACGTTCAAAAGATGTCCAACACGTTAAAAAAAGTTAAAAAAAAGTTTTTTTATGTCCTGTGCCCACTGGGTATTATTAGGATGTATATTAAAGTCTTACTTTGTGGGACCAACATGCCAAACTGAAATTGCTGCATAAGTTCTCTAATTTCTCTTACCCACATCAGTTTAACTACATTTGATTCAGCCTAGAAGTATATGTAGGATATTGAAAATATGTAGGATATTGAAAATGAATATATGTAAGTTAAATTAAACTTAAAATTCTTTTATCAACTTATAAAATTTTATAAAATTTTTTGTAAAAACAATTGTACTTTAATGATTCTTTTTTCCTCTGTAAATGGCGGCTGCCCAGTCCACACGGCAAACTTTGAACTATCTTCAGCCACATGCTCGGTTAAACCCAGCTCGTTTGTTTTCATTTTAAATTTAAAAGTAAATGTGCATTTGCCGTTAGAATCTTTTACCTCTTTACAGAAAAGTAACGCTTGTTCAAATAAAAATACATGACGATCTTTTCCCTTCTTTAATATATGCTTAGGATCCCAAACAGAAAATGAATCTTGAAGGAGAATTTTTCCCAAACTTTCCAAGCTTCCTTCCTACATACAAAGGTCGTTTTTATGATTTTTGTTTGTAAGAAATAATATGAATATAGTGTCATGTACAGTAAAGCAGTTGTAGGCAATCAAAACAAAACAATTGCATTAACTTGTAAAACAAAAGTATACTATATAAAAACAATCATAAATGATATGGGATATATAAACTAATAGGGTGCACAAAAACGATCGAATGATTTCTCACCCGCATTAACTTCACATTCATATTGAATTGAACAAATCAACTTCACTTATCAAACACAAAACAAAAACTATTTCGGAATATAATTAGCGTAAAACATAGTGACACGAATTTTTTTTATTAACACAATTGCACTGATTGCTTTTTATTAATTCCTCGATAGTTACGGTTAATTAAACATAAAAAAACAATTCAAATAAAAAAGCTTAGGTCGTTCATAAACAACATAAAAACGGCTAAATGTTAGAAAATTGATTTTTTAAAAATTCTATTATGAAATGTTATTTGCTTTGACTATCGTTTTCTGAGCTTAATTAATAATTATAAAATTTAATTTACCATTTAATTCATTCAATCAATTACAAAAAAGCGAATAATAAAAAAAAAGGAAATAGAATTCATATATAACTAAACAATAAATTGGAGGCAAAATACAAAATTTTAATGAGAAAAAATAAACAGTTTTTAATAAAATTTCAACTCACATCGAATCCGCGAATCATGCATAAGTACATAGCATCATTTGCGCGTCTTGGGACGTTTAACATTACATCCAAACCGAGCTAAAAAATAAAATTTTAATAAAATTAAATAAAAAAATAATATTAAATCTAGTTTTGTCATCATAAATACGTTTTAATTTACCTGCAAATTTGCGTCACTATCGCACGAAGACACCAGTTCCTAAAAAAATGTTTACAACGTAAAAGCGTGTTTATTCATTTAAAAAAATATCAGATAAATGCATGCTGGTTCTGACGCAACACCTGTTTTAACAGCAATATCAAATAAAAACCACCTACTTTGAGTAAAAGTTGATACTTTGTAATTCTTTGAACCGGCTTAATTAAATAAGCTGCTAGTGATAATCCAAGGCCTCTTTTTAATTGCAAATCTTCAAAGAAGTTCTCCCCATGCTCTATTAACAGCGCGTTTGAGTCTGGCTTGTTTGCACAAAAATCAACGTACATGTGAAAACTGTCCTCCTAGAAGTCAATTAACAAATATTAATGAAATAAAAAAAACAAGTTTTCTCAAAAAACGACGCATATATATATATATATATATATATATATATATATATATATATATATATATATATAAATTTGGGTGGCGGTACCCCCTTCCCAAAGGAATTTAGCTAAAATTCGTCTTTTTTTCGCAAAATAAAAAAAAAAAAGAAGAAGCAATATTCGCCGTAAAAAACGTAAAAAAAAAAAAAAAAAAAAAAAAAAAAAAAAAAAAAAAAAAAAAAAAAATCCTCTAATTTTAATTTGGCGCCCAAATACGGTCGACGCTGTCAAAAACGGTATAGAAGAACCCCTGATATAAATATATATATATATATATATATATATATATATATATATATATATATATATATATATATATATATATATATATATATAAACCAAAATAGTTGTACCCAATCAATAAAAGCATGACCAACATTTTCCGGACTATGTTCATATTTTTCTAGACACTTTAGGAAGATACTAAAAAAATGTAAACATATATGACAAACTCGTATGATAATATACATTCATAAAATATAAATAATAACACAAAATTAAATTAAGACTATATAATAAAGCAAATCTTGCCTGCTGTGAAACTCAAATATTCTTTCAATATTACCGAATATAATGTGTTGTTGACCTTGTAACATTTCTGGAAATTGCGGGTTGTTGTACGTAGGTAATAAAAAGTTCTATAGAAAAAATTACAAATAATTAAAAAAAAAATTACGCTAAAGTGATTTCTTAACATGAATTAAAATTGGTTAAAACTAAACGAGCGTCTAGTTTGAAAGATGATTAAAAGTCTTAAACAAATTTATTCCCAAAGGTAGAAATTAATAGCAAGTACTACGATCACTTTTAGAAAATAATGAAGAAAAAACAGAAAGCAAACAAAATAAATCCAACAAGTATATAAATTATATACCTCGATACAGCATCTTAAATCGTCTACATAAGCTTTTTCGGTTTGAATTAATTCTTTTATGACAAATCTATAAAAAATTTGTTAAATTTCATTTGTCGTATGTTAACGAGTATTTAATTAAAAAACAGTAAAGCAAATGAACTTCAACTAGACTTCTTCAACTTTTAATACAAAAATAAAACCTACTCAATTCTTTTCACAGATCTGCGCTTTTCTTCGGTCATTTCATGTATACCACTATCGTTCGATACATCACGGCGAGTAACGTTCGAAATCTCGGCAGACTGAACGCGCAGTAATGACAAACTTGGCCATTCGCTTTCATCCTTGAAATCAACATCAATAAAAGTTAATAAAATAAGCAACCAAAACTTATGAAAATATCCGCAACAAAAGATTCAGTTACATCGGGTATAATTCTTACGATATTCCCCTTGGACAGTATACCGCACCGTGTAAAAATACACAATAAACGCGTTTATATAAATAACTATATACATACCAAGTTAAACTGAGAAAGCTTGTTATCGATAATAAAGCCTTTAAACTCGAAAAAATAACCACTACTATATTGAAAAACATCGTCTTCCAAAATCATCATGTTATCAAAGATTATTATTATTTTTTTATTTTTTAATAATTTAACTATATGAATTTCTTGATCAAATCGTTCTCTTCAGTAATGCATCACAGGAAATATTTAGAAAACTACAATTAGGCAATTTACTTAAATTGCGTAGACACGAAAGAGTAATTCAATAATTTTTTTTTTGGAAACAATTATTAACACTAATTGCAACATTTATGATTTCATAAGTTTTTTAAATAATTTTTTATAACATGCAAAAATTTAAGGAGAAAAAAGTTTTATCGAACTTTTTGTGTAAGAAAAATCTTTTTAATACAAAAAAATCTACGTTAGGCAAACATACATACATGCGTCCGTACCTTTACAAATCTGAATAACTTATGTTAAAAACTCATTATAATTTTAACTTTTTAAGAAATTAAAAAAAAAAAAACGCTTCAAATTCAAAAGCGACTTTTTTGAAATAATAGTTATAAAAATAAATTCTAGCTCATCTTCGCGGCTTTTTTGTGACCTTTCTAATTTAATTTTTTGTAACAAACGATATATTACATATCTTATTTCATAACAAAGAGAACTCACAAGTAGAACTTGAATTTTGAAAATAGCGTGACTATCGCAATTAATAACGATTAATAACGCGATTAATAATGCAATTTATAACGATTTACGAAACAAAATAAATTTTTAAAAAGATTTTTGAGTTTTTAGACACCAAATAAAAGAACTTCTAGAGTTATTCGCAAATTCGAAATAATTCATTCAAAAAATTAAAGTTTTAGAAGATTAAAAGTTGTGTAGAAAATGTTGTTTCATTCTTCGCATTTTTAGAATCAATTTTGTTATTTTTAAATAACAAGAAGAATAGTTTTATTATTTTCAAGTAACAAGAAAAAATATTTTACGAAAAGTTGCTCATGGAAGTTTCTATTCTACCTTGCGTGTTTTCGGATCATTCGCAAAAAAAAAAAAAAAAAAAAAAAAAAAAAAAAAAAAAAAAAAAAAAAAAAAAAAAAAAATTAAAAAAAGCAACAAACAAACAAAAAAATTACGTTATATAAGCTTTTTGAACATATTGAAATGATACAGAAGATTGGCGTTTTTTTACAGCCACGCTTTTCAAAAAAACTTTTTAAAACTATTTTTGTTTTTTTACTAATGACAAATAATACATAATTGAGTCATAATTGAAAACATAATTGAATTATTTTAAACTGATGTTAAAAATTATTATAAATTATTAAAGAAACTAATAAAAATCAAAACTAATTAAAGTAAAAAAAACTGATTTAAAAAAAAAAAAAAACTAACTACAAATATTCTGCCCTACTTACAAAATAGTAAGTGAAAAAAAAAAAAAAAAAATGTTTGAACTGGAATTTACTTCATTAACATATATATGCTCTCATGGTACAAAGCAAAAAGACCGTATTCGTTTTCTTTCTTACCTAAAACACGCTAACAGTGCAGATAATAATTTAGTACATAACAAAAAGACTGTATGTGCTTAATTATGATAATTAAATAAAAAATTTAAAAAATCGTTAAAACGTCAGGAAAGCTCTTTTATAAAGTGTTTTTTAAAGTTTTTAAATTGATAATGTTAAAAGTTTCTGACATGTACTAAGCTGACTGGTTGGCTTAATACGTTTTTTATTTTTTGAGAATATCTCGGAATAGAAATTTTGGAGTTACTTTCTATTTTATAAGTACGGCAGTACTATTGGAATGATGATATTAGTAAAAGGTGCAACGTAATTTTAACTATACAATATTATTATCACATTCGTATATTTCTGAGTATGTGATTGAAATAGTAAATATACAAAAATAAAAAAATAAAAAAAAAAAAACCCACTATATACACAGGCGTCTGCAGAATTATTTGATGTTTTAGATAAAAAATTAGAATGTTCTGCAAAAATCGCGGTGATGGAAACTTGGGAACGAAAATACCCCAAAACGTCTGCCCCCTGCCTAAATGTGAGGGTAGTGCGTTAGTAAAATTTTCAACTTTATTATCATATACTAAATTTATAGTATAAATGCCTCGATAAATGTTAAAATGATACAGACAAATTTTAAAAGGTACAATTATCACGACATCAAATTTATCTGGGTTGATATTGCTTGCCAAAGGACTACAAACCAACAGGACATTAAAAATATACAACAACAAAAAAAAAAAACAGCGTCAAAGCACACGTCAAGACAAAAGTTTGAAATTTCGCAAAGAGTGGCCAGAAAATATATGAATAATAAACTGTAAACTTTAATACTTTAGACACCAATAGTTGATTTTTTATTTGTTTCAGTTATATAAAAACGCCCTTTCGTATATGTAAAAGTTAGAAATATAACTTTTATTAACGATAACTTAATATTATTATAATTTCACTTAAAATTTACTTGCATAATCATATTTTATTACACACACACACACACACACACACACACACACACACACACACACACACACACACACACACACACACACACACACACACACACACACACACACAGATATATATATATATATATATATATATATATATATATATATATATATATATATATATATATATATATATATATGTATGTATATACATGTATATATTTATTTATATGTATATACATGTATACATTTTATTAAAATTTACTTGCATAATCATATTTTATTACACACACACACACACACACACACACACACACACACACACACACACACACACACACACACACACACAGATATATATATATATATATATATATATATATATATATATATATATATATATATATATATATATAATATATATATATATATATATATATATATATATATATATATATATATGTATATACATGTATATATTTTTTACACACACACACACACACACACACACACACACACACACACACACACACACACACACACACACAGATATATATATATATATATATTTTTATTTTAATTCACCTCCTCGGCCTTGAGGAGGTGAATTAAAATAAAAATAAAATATATATATATATATATATATATATATATATATATATATATATAGAGAGAGAGAGAGAGAGAGAGAGAGAGAGGGAGGGAGAGAGAGGGAGAGAGAGAGAGAGAGATTACCATAGATTACCCAGGTCATATTTTTAAAATCCGGAAAATTGTTTGGATAAAATATCCGGAAAAAATCCAGAATATGTTTTGCCTTATTTTTTCTTTTAATTTTGCTTTTAGCTGAGTTGTTTTTTATTTATTTTTTTCAAACTTATATTTTTTTTATGTGGGATGAGTGAAAAGGCTTAAAAAACAAATATATTACAAAAATATATACTTAAACATGTATGTATGGGAAATGTTTTGGATATCCGGAAAAACTAAAAGTTAAAAAAAATATCCGAATTTCCGAAAATAACCAAAATAAAATAATACCTGTATAACGAAATAGTATTTTAACTAATTGTTTTGTATAATACAATTTAAAAAACATGTTATTTTAAGATATAGTAAATTACCTCTAACTCTGGTAAAGAATAACCAAACTTTATTTCAAGAGATTTTCTGTAATGTTTCATGTGTAAAGCAAGATCTTTGTAGCGCATGTTTATAGCATTTGCTAAGTCACTTATATTAGTTCGATGAAAGTGAGTTTTATTTATAAGCAATGATGCTTGTTCCAACAGATCTTTCACTTTTTTATGAATATCTTCGAATATTTTTTGATACTCTTCTTGTTTTTGAACATACAGAGAACTTTCCACCCCTTCAGAGCTTATAACTTCATCCAATGCTTTGAAACCTTCACTAACCACTGTTCCTTGTTCTGTTATTAATTCTAAAACCTGATTATCAAAAAAAAAATAAAAAATAATAATACTTAGATAATATTTCATTGATTATAAAGAATTACATTATTAGAATAAATGTGAAACAGTTAGGGGTCATCCATAAAGTACGTACGTTTTTAATTCGACTCCCCCCTTTGCATTTTGCTATACACTTTTTTGAGTACCCTCCACCTCTCTAAAAGTACCTACATTTTCAACTTACCTACACAACATTTTATAAAAAATTTTTTAATTTAGTGTCTCATTACTTTTATAATCAACTTTTTATAATTTACCTGCTCCCTATCTTGTATACGCCATTTGCAGACCCACTCTCCCCCATTCGAGCATATGTACACTATGAACAATCCCTTACCCTTCCCAATGTCAAATACTTTCCTGCAGTGAATTTAATCTATTTTATGTTTCTATGCATATAAATTTTTAGCTTTCAGATTCTATTTTCTATTATTGAACTAATTTGTATTAGTATTCAGATAATGTAACTATTAATGACTAATTAGTAAGTTATTAACAATTTTTTTAATTAATAATTTTATTATTTACTAAAAAAAAAAATTTTTTTTAGCTAATAATAATAAAAAAAGGCAACTCAAAAACATTTTTTTTCCTACCTGTTCAACTTCTTCTTGAAAAAGTACATACTCCACACATCCTGCAACTACAGTTTTACGCAACTGCAATTGTTTAAGAACATAGGTCTCTTGACTTATTACTTGTTCAACCAAGTCATGTACAATTATTTCTAACCTTCCAATAGAACCATCAACTATTAGTGGAAATCCAGAAGATGCAGGAAGGACATTTTTAAGGAACTCTTCAGAAGATTCTTTCACTTTAAGACAACCCTCCTCAACTGCCTTTCTTTCAGGCTCTGTATTTTTCATGCATGCTTCAAGTTTTTCTTTTTTGTGTTTTAAGTCATAATCAGATAGTTTTGAACAAGGGTCTTCATCTGACTTACAATCTTTACTGAACTTCTCAAGAAGCTTAGCCACCTGTAAAATATATTTTTTGCATAACATGGAGACTAAAAAAACTAAGATTTCAAAAAAAATATTAAAACCATGCAAAAGCTAGATTACCTTTAAATTTAAAAAAAAATAAACCAAAAATTTGATAGCAACCTGCAACTTAGTTATGCACCTTGATATTTAGTAATGCAACTTTAAATTAGGATTTAAAAAATTATTTTTATGCAATTTAAACTTTTAAAATCACCTGATCAGTTGCCCTGTAAAAATTATAAGAAGAAAAAACAACAGCTCTTCGTTCTTCTGAACGCTTCATTAAAAAATGCCATTTTGATTCAACTTCATCTATGATAGCTTTTATACAAATAGGATCAGGATGACCTTCCTTTATTAAAATTTCTGAGCTTTTGCAAACATCCAAAACACCAAGACGTGTAGTCTGAAAAAAAATATGTTTAGTGTGAATATAAGATGCCTTGTCTGTTAGTGTGAATATAAGATGTGTTGTCTGTTTAGTGTGAATATAAGATGTCTTGTCTGGAAAAAAATATGTTCAGTCTGAAAACAACAGGATGTGTTGTATGGAAAAAAATATGCCTATCTGAAAAATATTTTATTAAATACTAAAAATTAAATAATAAAAAGTATAAAAAATATTAAATATTACTTCTATTGCAACATGGAACCTTTCATATTCTCTCAACAGAGCCTCAGCTTCATAAAGAGAATGTCCTGCTTCAAGGGATGCTTCTAAAATACTTTCTCCATGTCGAATCCAACCTGAAACTTTTTTAGCATCAGCTTCTAGTTTTCTCTGTTTTAAAGTAAACTCATATTTTACTCTTAAACTTGTATTAATTTTTTTAATAAAATCAAATTCTAAAACAAGTTTTCGTAGAACTTCTGAAACATATTTTACACTGTCAACTTTTCCGGTATCAGATACTGCTATTGTTACAACAACACCACAACTAGCTAATTCTTTTTCTAATTCTTTTCCTTCTGAAACCAATACATGAAAACGATTAATAAAAGCTTTAAACTCATTTTCAAACCTTTCAAACATACTTGAAGCTTTTTTAAAATCACTAGAAAGTTCCTTTTTCTGCCATGAAGAATTCCATTTTTTTACATCCAAATACAGCAAGTTTGTATCGCGTTCATAATGTTTAACTTTGACCCAGTAGTCTAATTTTTGTTGCCTTCCCTTCCATAGTTTTTGCAATTGCATTCTGTTTAAATTCAATTCTTTAAGATATAATTCTACAGCTAACCTCGACTGTTCAGGTGAATTTAAACCTGTCGAGAACCATGATGTTCGAGTATCTTTATCAGTTACCTTTGATTCTTGTAAAAGTTCAGCACTAAGATTCTCTCCCTCTTGTACAGTACTTAATAGCTTTTCGAGAGTAGCCTCACATTCGTGGCGATGCTTTTCAAGCATTTCATCAAAGTTTTGAGGTTCTGCACTTGTAGCATCCAAATTCATATCTTCTTTAAGCTTTTCTGTCATTTTTGTAAGCTAAAAAAACAAAAACAAAAAAAAACAGTCAAAAGAAAATAACTTCTTAATGCAAAAAAAATATTTATATTACAAATACCTTTTGTGCGTTTTTATAAAAGCTGACAGCCATTTTTAATAGCTCTCTTCTTTTTTTAATTTTGGATGTAAATAATTTAACTTCTGTCTCAATTTGCAAAGCTTTTTGTTTAATTTCTTGTGGGTCACATTCCTTTTTTTCTGCTAGATGAACAGCAGTCTCCAGTAGTTTTTTAGCTTTTAAGTAGGTCTCCTAAAAAATAAAAATTATTAAAACGTTTTTTGATTTTTAAAGCTAAATACAATTAAAATTTAACAAATTATTTTTTAAAAACCAAATTGAAAATAGATAAAACTTAGTTCATACATCCTACTATTTAAAGAATTAAACCAAACTGCATAAAAAAATTTAAAAAAAAAATGTTTGCTTTTTAGAACTTTTGTGATAACTTTATTATTTGAACAATATCATTAATAATAAAACAAGTAAATATACTGTCTAAATTAAACAACTATTTTAAGAACCTGAAAAGATTTTTCAAACTCATCTTGGTCAGCCAACAGCTCTTCTGCAATCTCAAGCCCATCTCCAACCCAAGAGTATTTTGACAAAAAATTATTTCCATTACCTTTTAGGTATTTCAAAATCTAAAAAAAAAAAAAAACATAAAAAAAAATTTGTTATTTTATCTGTTAATTTATATAGCCCAATATATTTTAGATTTATTAAAATAAAAATTAAAAATTAATGTCAAAATATAAAATTTTTTGTTTATTGTGTTCATTTTTGATAAATGAACCCTACCTTTCCAGGAGATGGAAGAGTATAAAAATCCACCATACTTGCTTGGTGTAAACCATGACTACTGTTCTTAGCCATCTTTTATTATCCAGTATATTTTAACTTTTTTTCAAAGAAAGACCAATTATCTTTCATTATAAATTTCTTATTTAATTTTATCTTTAGGTAAATTATTATATTAACAATAAATGACACAAATTTTATATTTATGTAACTCATAACAAACTTTTTATATTTTTATAAAGTTTAACCATACATTAGGAGCTTTAATGTAACTTTGCTTTTGTTACTTTTGCTTTGATGAAACAATAACCACACAAAAATTCCAGGTGTTACAAAGTCTTTTGTAATTAATTTTTTATTTACTTTTTAAAAAAACTAACTTTTTTTAAACAAAAAGATTCAAAAACAGAAAGCTTAAGCTCCCATAATGCATGCTACCATTATGCACATTGTCAGAACTTTTTTTTTTTTTTAAATGTTTAGCAACGAAAACATGCTCAACATAAATGAAAAGATAAGAAAACAAATTAAAAAAAAAAAATAATAATAATAAACACATCAACAACTTTATAATATTATTCAAATAAATATAAATAATATATAAACAAACAAAAAATTAAAAATAAATAATACCACATTATATTGCATTTAAATAATTTTAATTAAAAAGTTTTTAAAAAATGAGAAATTTTATCAACCAGATGAATAATAAGCCAACAGATAAAAAATTAAAAGCATCTCTTATAAACATCAATGGCCTAAATGAGCATTCAATTATTCAAAACATTAATTGAGAAGCAACACATAGAGATGATAAGATATAATATTATTTTATATTGCATTACATTATTATAAATCTTATTTTTAAACAATTATTATTATATTTTATTATCATTATTTTATTATTTATTATTAATTTTAAATTCTTATGAAGTATTATTTATGATAAAGAACTCTTTGTACTATTGCACTAATAGTAAGTGAACTTCCCATCCTTAAAGTGCCCACAAAACCTTCTCACTTGTATTGTTGTACTTGTGGGAGAGCATTAGAACCCACTTTAATATTAAAAGAATAGAGTATATTGTTAAAAGAGCTATTTTTATATATTTTTTGTTTTTAAAAAATATTCCTTTTTTTTCTTGTTTGGTGAAAATTCATAAAAAAAATCTGTATCTGACAACCACCTGCTATACACATTATCATAGATGTAATATGGCAGAAAAGACTGTGCATCAGAAAAAATAATTTTTGTTACCCAAAACTAAATAATTTTTGCTCCTACTAAAATTTTCTTGTAAAATTTGTATAATAATTTATACTTATAGAGGAAGACATCAATTTTACAGCTCACTTTTTATATTTATAAACAAATGTTATCAGATGTATAAACGTTACCCATAAAGTACACATTGATATATTTATAAACAAATGTTATCAGATGTATAAACGTTACCCATAAAGTAGTTGAAATTTTATCTAAGTTTATATTTTTTCATTATTGCTTTAATATTTAGTTTGCCTTATTATATAAAAAAAACATTTACAATATATTGATTGGTCAATTTTTAAAATAACATTAAATTAATTGGTCAATTTTTAAAATAACATATAATTGGAAACCTTTAGAAGGGGTTTCAGTTTGTCAACATTCCTGAAGTTTTTTTAAAAACAGAACTATAATTTTACTTTTCATTTACTTCTTATTTCTTAATTAAAGTATGGGATAAAATAATTATTTTAACCATATATTTATAATAATTATTACTTTAAGTATATATTTATAATAACTGCTGTTCATTCAAACAATAACTTATAGATGTAATTTATAAGTGTGTTACTACTCATGGCCACAATAAACACAGTAAAAAGTATCACTACCACTAATGTCAAAAATTTAAATTTAAATTTTTTTCTTTCATGACCTAATAAGTTAAGTTTTTCAAGTTGAGTTTTTCAAGGTGTTTACCATATTTTAACAAGCCATGTAAAAAAAGTCAACAAACCCCATACCATAAAATGTATCCATTTTAATCAGGTCAGATTTACAGTACAAAACAATATTACTAACATAAAACTATATATATATATATATATATATATATATATATATATATATATATATATATATATATATATATATATATATATATATATATATATATATATATATATATATATATATATATCCCTTTATCAAAAATTAATTTTTAATTTTAATTAAGTAATTTCTCATAATATATTCTTATAATATCTCATAGATAATTAAATCCAAAAATATCAATTCAAAAAACAAACCCAAACTAATATGTTAAACTTTTATCCAATTAAATTTTATATTTGTGCATGAAAACCAATAAACTGAACCATTAAAAAAAAACTAATAAGTGGCTACATTTAATTAATAATAATACACTTTGTTTTACTAAATTTTATACAAGATTTTTTTTAAAAAACAAAAAAAAAAAAAAAGTAAAAGAAAACTCTAATTGTCCAATTGCCACTCACACAAATCAAAGAAAAATTAAAAAAAGAAACCCCTGCTGAAAACTTTATAAAATATAAACTTAATATGTGCCATAACTTGTAAACAGGGGGGTTATTTGTATTTTTATTTCATTTTAAATAAATCAGTATGATTAGAAAATATATGAATATGAACACCTGAATAGGACTTGAATGAATTCATTTAAAACACTGAAGTTCATTTGATAAATTTTATTCAAAAAGTTATGTGGAGTGCATTCATACAAAAAAACCACTGATTATGTATGCAACTTTGCAGTTTTTTTAGTTTCAAATCAAAGACTCATTGCTCATAAAATTGAATAAAATTAAAATCAAATATATATGAAGTCTGCACTTCTCTAATATTAACTCTTTTTCCAAGTTAATATATTTTTAATGCCAATGAAGTGATCAATAAAATTTCTAATTTTAAGGGCTTTAAAAAAAATTCAATTCAAAAAATCAAAATTTTATTATTTTTTGTATTTTAAAAATATGTAGCAAAAAAAGAGTTAATTCTATTTTTTTTTAATTTTTTAATTTTTTTTATTTTTTTATTTTTTTATAACAAAGTTGCTAAACAACCATGTAAAAAAAAGTTTAAAAATGTCAAGCTTTTTTTTTCAAGTATGAAAAAGAGTTTTTTTTAAGGTATGATATAGAGTTTTTGGTTTCATGAAAAGCTTGAAATTATTTGCAAACTTAATTGCAAACAATCTTATCACTTAATGTTTGTTTTATAAAAAAGTGAATGAATTGCTGAAACAAATGTTTTACTTGCTTATTATCAGTCAATGTTACATGGAATAAATTACCCATAATGTGCATATATATATATATATATATATACATATATATATATATATATATATATATATATATATATATATATATATATATATATATATATATATATATATATATATATATATATATATGCACATTATGGATAATACATATATAAGGACGCAACTTTCCAATATTTTTGTGGATTAATTTTTCAAAAAAAGAAAAATCAAAGATTTTTGATAAAAGAAAGTTTTTTTTTTCCTTATCTAAATAAAACTAAATAACTTGTCTAAAGAGTTTATATTATGTATGTATGTATGTATGTATGTATGTATGTATGTATGTATGTATGTATGTATGTATGTATGTATGTATGTATGTATATTCCAGTCTGCAATGACTCAATCCCAATTATATATCACCATGGAAAAAAAATATATATATATCTATATCTATCTATATCTATCTATATCTATATATATATATATATATGTATAAATATGTATTTATATATATATATATATATATATATATATAGATATAGATAGGTTGGTTTCATGCAAGGCTAAATTCACAAATGTATTTGTGAATTTAGCCTTGCATGAAACCTCATTGATAACATCATACTAAAATATCATGTGCAGAAGTTTCAATACATGCATTGACAGAGGGATTGCCAGGTATTATCTAGATATTTAGAAAGTACCTGCCAATCCCTCAGACAATGCATGTATTGAATATGTATCTGCACATGATATTTCAGTATGATATTATCAATGAGGTTTCATGCAAAGCTAAGCACAAATACATTTTATTATGTTTTATATATTTTATATGTGTGTATGTATATACATATATATATATGTGTGTGTGTGTGTGTGTGTGTGTGTGTGTGTGTGTGTGTGTGTGTGTGTGTGTGTGTGTGTGTCTGTGTATTTGTATATATATATATATATATATATATATATATATATATATATATATATATATATATACACACATATATATATACCAGGGGCTATTCTAGGAAAATAATTTGGGCGGCGGTACCCCTCTGCCTCACTCCCCCCTCTTAAAATTTAAGTAATGGGGGGGTGGGGCCGAAACATGTTTAGAAAATTTCAATATTTTGTTTTTAGATAAACAAAAATTTAGTTAGTTTTTAGCTTTATTATTATGTTTAAATGTATTTGAAATAATTCACTATAATTCATTCCTGTTAAAATAATCTGTTACATAAATTTTATAAGGAAGTTGCTACCTAAAAATAAATATTGCACAGAAGTTTCACTGAAATAAAAATAAATTAAAAATAGCCAAATTACCTTAAATTTACTAGATTGCAAATGTTTATGGGGAAAAAAACCCACATATTTACTGCAACAAACTTACTAATCTCATTGAGTCCATAACTTATATGTATAACTTCCATGTATAAAATAATTATTGTATGAAACTGCTGTTGATGTAGTTAATAAAAAAAAATCTTTAAAATAATTATTGCCATATTTTTGCCAAAAATTAAAACAAATAAATATAAGCTAAATAAAAAAACATTACTACTTTAATCAACCTAAATGCGTTTACTAATGTACGAACTTTAAAAACAATGGTACTGGTGGTCCGGTGAATATACGCGCTAAATTAAAAAGTTTTGTCCAAGTCTC
Source organism: Hydra vulgaris (assembly GCF_022113875.1). Lineage (NCBI taxonomy): Eukaryota > Metazoa > Cnidaria > Hydrozoa > Anthoathecata > Hydridae > Hydra > Hydra vulgaris. The sequence goes on along the minus strand of NC_061163.1, from coordinate 13,142,116 downwards.
TTCAAAATAAAAAACCATAAATTGAAACTTATTTTCATATTCATTTATTTTTATATAACTGCTGCAAGACAACGGATCTATTCAAAATTAATGCCAAATAAATATATATATATATATATATATTTCTCTATCATATTTATAAATATTTACATATATGTTAAATAAATTTAAAAAAAAGGTCTTCAATTACCTGAATTTGGGCGGCGCCCAAATACGGTCAGCGCTGTCGAAAACGGTCTAGAATAGCCCCTGTATACATACATACATCCAAATATAAATTACACATATGAAATATATAAAAAACATAATAAAATCTTTGCTTAGCTTTGCATGAAACTCCATTGATTTTATATATATATATATATATATATATATATATATATATATATATATATATATATATATATATATATATAATATATATATATATATATATATATATATATATATATATATATATATATATATATATATATATATATATATATTAGGGTGGCCCATAAAACAACTATTTTGAGAAAAACCTGCTCCCACCCCCTAATTGTGTTCTATCTAATACAAAAACACTAGGTTTAAAAATTTTTTGAATAATAAATATTTTAAGGGGACCCTCAAGACCCTCGAATATTTAATTTAAAAACTTTTGAATAATAAATATTTTCAAAAAAAAAGTTTTTCAAAAATATGTCAACCTGGTTTTCAAATGAAGCAAAATTATATAAAATTTTTTTAAGTAATAAAACCAAAAATAACAATTTTTTTCAAAATGAATTTTTAAAATTTTTATATAATTTCGCTTCATTTGAGTACCAGGGTGACATATTTTTGAAAAACTTTTTTTAGGAAAATATTAAGGACCCATTTAATATTGGAGGGTCTTTAGGGTCCCCTTAAAATATTTTTTATTCAAAAAAATTTTAAACCTAGTGTTTTTGTATTAGATAGACCCTAATATATATATATATATATATATATATATATATATATATATATATATATATATATATATATATATATATATATATATATATATATATATATATATATATATATATATATATATATATATATATTTTCCATGGTGATGTTTAGTTGTGATTGAGTGATTGCAGACTGGAAAATGATTATTTCGCTGTTGCAATCATGAAAGCTTTTTTTAAAAAGTTTAGGAAATGAGGAGGGGGAGGGGTTAAATGCAGTGTCTGCCCCCTCCCAGTGATATAGTTGGGGGAGGTGGCTTTTGCCCCCCTGTTCCTATGCCAGTATACATACATACCTAGAGCTTTGTTTTCTTTGTAAGGTTTTGTTTTAGTTTATTTGTAAATCTTAATAAATTTAACAAACCTTGTCGCAGTCAGCCCCAAAAAGATATAATTTGTATTTTTGGTGAACTCTGCAACGTGTTTTTTCCCACTGAATGTTTAACTGTTTATTTTGTTCATACATTTCAACAATAACATCCATTACATGAGATGCTGCTTCTGTATAGTCAGATAAGCGTGAACGAACTTTTTCTTCACGAGTATCATTTGCAGGAGGACGTTGCAGAGCACTCAGCAATGATTTAGCTTCTAAGCTAACTTTATCATAAGATTCTTGCATATTTTGTTTAAGGCGATTATAATGTTCTAATATTTCGTTTAACATATTTTCATTACTTATAGAGCGTGTCTCAATTGATAATAGATCATCATTCCATAGTTTAGTTTTCTCCAAATACTAAATTAAAATAATGCAATAATAATAATATACATAAACAATTAGAAATATTGGGAATAACTATTAAGTCTTCAGTTTTATTAAATTTAGTATTCAGCTTCATACAATCATTTAAAATTATTAAATTTTATACCAAAACAATTCTCTATAATTCTCTATTCAATTTATTATCTCAAAGAAGATTCTGCAGATAAATTTAAAAATAAATAAATATATATATATATATATATATACATATATATATATATATATATATATATATATATATATATATATATATATATATATATATATATATATATATATATATATATATATATATATATATATATATAAACTATATTTAAATGAATTAACTGTATAACATGCTTGTTATAATTTTTTTAATTTGACAAAAGTTACCAAAAATAATACAAAAGGTTATACTGAAAATTAAATTATAATTCAAAAAGTTTTCCTACTTCTTCACTTTTCATATGGAATGAAACAGATGCAGCAAGCATTATACTTCGTCTTTTAACTGCCATATGAAGTTTTTCCCACTCCAAATCTAGTTTATTAGTAAGTCTTTCTATAAGTTCAACATCAAAAAATTGCATGTCATGCAGTTTATTTGCAACTTGAAGGATCACATTGATATTTGCTTGTACATCCTTCAAGATAAATTAATTGTACGCACGTTAAAATATATATATATAAACTTGTAGTAACTAAAATAAATAACAAATATTCTATAAAAAAATTAAAAACTAATTTTGTCTGTCTAAATATTTATATTTTTCTTGAAATTTATAAAAAAAAATTATAGTGCCCTCTAGTTTACAACATATTAATGAAATTAATTTTAGCTTTTTTGTTTTTTCTGATACATAACTTGTGATAACTAAAAATCTAGACAAAACTAAAAATTGTATAACTTTTTAATGGAATGATCAATTTTATTAATTTAAAAAATATAACAACAAAAAAAGTCTAAATAATAAAATTAAATGGAATAATAGGTTTTTAATGTCATGACGATAAACAGTGTCCACACTTGTAAATGTTGTGGTAGCTAGCCGATGTACATGTTTTATGTCAATTTCCTTAACTGAAAACTCAAAGAGTTAAATTTGTAACTTAATAAGTGTGATTGCAATTTTAAATTATTCTTTTGTATTTTTATAGTTAGGAAAACTTTTGTCCAGATTTTAGTTATCACATGTTAAACTAGTTCATAAAACCTATATTAACTCTATATTAAAAAATATTAACTCTAAATTAAAATAATTTATAAACTTTAAAAAACTTTTTATAATGAAAAAAAATTTTCATTTCAATATTTTAAGATTTCAACATCTGAAGAAAAAGAAGAAAAATTCATTACATCTGTACAAGTATTACAACTCTGTACAGCTTGTAAAGAATAAGTCATTAAAGATGATTCATAATTAACAAATTATTTGATGTGGTGGGTTATAATTATATAATATCTCATTGTTTTAAGCAATCCTATTTTCTTGACAGTAAAGGTTTTTATGCAGCCCTATTTGCTTGACAGTAAAGGTAATGCTTACTTTAGCTGTATACCAGAGAGAAAAATTAATAAACTTACTTGAAAGTTATTAATGAATATCTTTTTTTTTTCTTAATTATTCACCTCCCCAAGGCCCGAGGGGGCCACTACAGTCGAAGAGGCTACTCATTTTTTATTTTTTTTTTGTAAATCATGGTACAACCCTCTCTCAACTCTTTAACTCCGAAACACAAACCTTGACAAGCAAGGCTGCTGCGTGGAGAAATTAAGGTTGATATTAAAAAAAAGTTGAATATAGAAATAAACAAAAATAATGCTGGTGATCAAATTTTAAATCATAATATAACTATTATTTCAATAATCTTGTTCAAAATTAAGATTTTGTTGTTTTAAAGCTAAGCAAAATAATCTTGCATTTACTGTTTTTTAGCCATTTTTTAACATATTCTTAAAAATAATTGTTCAAAATAATAAACATAACATAAAGATAATAACATAAAAGAGCTCTGGTGAGAGTGATGCAATATCCTGTAAAACCTAGTCCAAAAATTGTAAAAAGTTTCTATTTTTTTCTAAGATATCTTCAATATTGCATTGGCTACTATAAAGTATTATGTTGGTCTAAAGGTAACTGCAGCCATACCTAATGCAGCATGGTAGATAGAGATATAACCAATAATAGCATTAGATTATTGATTAAAAACAGTTTGAAAAAGGAAAAAATTGCAAAGTAATAAATATGTGGAAATATTGAAAGTAAATTTTTTTAATATATGAAAATATTTAAAGTAACTTTTGAATGTAGACTGACTCTTTTTTTGACTGATATTTTTTCAATATATATAATGATATGATTTTTTAAATGAAAGACTTTGTACAAAGTGAAACAATCATTTAGATTTAAAATTGGTAAATTTTATTAATTGCTTGCGCATTACACACAGGGGTAGCAATGGGAGTAAATTTGGATTTATTTTGAAACATAACTTAAATAAAGAAGTGCACCTAGCCCAGGCTTGACCAGGAAGGCGTGCGATTTCACGTCATAATATGACCACGCAAATACTATTTAATTTTACTTAACTTGACCATGGCTGTTAAAATGTTTTGAAAATTTGTATACTTAAAACACGCTAAAAAAATGAAATTAAATCTTAACTTAACTATAAAGAAACTTAAAAAAAAATTTATCTTTAAAGAAGCAAATAAATCTTCAAAATAAAAAAAAAAAAAAAAAAAAGAAAAACGTAACTAAAGCCTAAATAACAAAAATAAATTTAAAACTTAACTAAAATAAATAATAAACTATAACGATAGGATTATTTAAATTACGTTTGGAATAAATAACTTTGAATAGTTTATTTTTACCAATGTTTTTATAACATAATATTATGCGAAACCCTTTTTGAATAAAGTAACAACTTACAACTGACGATTAATTAATAAACGCGCACGTTTAAAAGTTTAAAAAGATATTCTTAACAATTCGTCGCGCAAAATAAATCGTTTATTTTATATATTATAGTTAAATAGTTTATTTAAAAAATTGATATAATTTTTTTTATTTAAAAACATTAATAACAAAAAACAAATACTAATATAAATATTAAAAATATATATGTTTTTCATAAGGGTTTTTTTATAAAAAATCATTAGATGTAATTTGTTACTTTATTTAAATGCGTTATAAAAATTTAAGTAAAGATCAAAGTTATTTAATTCAAACGGCTTTCAAAAAAGTTTCTTTTTTTTCTTCTTCTCAACAAAAACTTTAATGATTCTTATATAAAGTTTATTAAAGGGACCTTCGCTGTTTAAAGTTGTCGTATAAAATTCCATTTTTTTTTTAATTTTCACTTTTTTTATTTTGGCTTATAAAAAATCTTATATAATTAAATAATATAAATAAAAAATTATACAATTTTAAATGATATTTTAATTTAAAAGCGTTTTGCTAATATAAAAACATTAGTAAAGATAAATGCGTCAAAGCAATTTCTTTGAATTGTAATTAAAAATCTATTTTTTCAGCGCATTTGTTAAAAACCGTGGTTAAATCATCAAAACAAAATATTATTTGCGTGGTCATATAAAGACTTGAAACCGTACGCTTTCCTGGCCAAGCCTGCACCTAGCCTGCATCAATAATAATGACAGCAACATTGTTTTAGGTGCTAAAGAAAGTGAAAAAACTAAATAAAAACCATACAATCCAACTAGTTATCATTAAAACAATCAAAAACTCATATGAACTTTTTAAAGCAATCAAAAAATTGCACAGATCTAGCATAAAACACACGCAGAAATCGTCTCCCTATGACAAAGCTACAATATGCATGAGAAGAATTTGGAATTAAGCCCAGAATGTCAATTGTTCCTTGTACAACATAATAGAATTCTGAGTACATGTGTGTCGATTCTGAGTATATGTGCGTAAGGTCATTTCTTTAAGCTAAAGTTGCGATAAAATTACAAAAATAAACGGCAAAAAAAAAATTGTATCATTCAGATGATTAATGGAAGACATGGAAGATGTCTCCCATTAATCATAAAGTAGCTTTATCAGTTAATAACAAGCCAACAATTCTAAGACTAAAAAAGTGATAAAATAGTCAACTTAATTCTAACAAAATACTAAAATCGAATAAAATGTTCACTAGATAGGTTGTTGTGCTAAAGTTCTTAAACTACAAAATAGTGGGCCAGCATTATGCAAACAGCAAAATGACAATATTAAAACATATATTTTTATGAAGAAAACACAAAAATAAATTTGAACACTAGTTGTGTTTTTGAAATGTATCAAAGATGTATTAAATGAATGATCTGTTAAAATTTTTAAACATACTACACAATTGTCTTCAAATTGCTTGTGTTCTTCACAAAGTTCTTTTGCATATTCTGTATTATCTCCAATTTCTGTGTAGTTACTCATAAACTCTGTTCTGTTTTCATTTATCCAAGAAAGCATCTAAAAAAATTCAACAAAGACTTTTTCATAGCTATTTAAACATGCATAAAAAAAAAGAAAATTTATCACACAAATTTTACATTAAAAAAAGCTACAAAATATAGGAAAGTAAAAAACTAAAAAAATATATTTAAAAATGAATAAAAAACCTTTTCAGCATCTTGTTTAAAAAGGTTGAATTGAAACCTTTGTTCGAGTTGAGTTCTGCGATTGATCCAAAGATCTTTAAGCAAAACTATTTTATCTTTTAGTTCTCCTAACACTGTATGCACCTAAAAAAGGAATAATTCATTTAGAAATTTAAAAAAAAAAACCTTATAAAACTTGTGCAGTATATAAATAATAACCTTTGTTACAGCATCTCTGTACTCATCTTTCATCTCGTTTTCATTTTGACATTTGCATGAATTCTTTATAATTTGAATAACATTGTTTCCTTCTTCAGCTAGTAAGCCAACAGGAGCTTTTTCAATCCATTTTCGCACATATTGATGATGTTGTATCTGCTCACGAACACCGTCTACTGTTAAGGCATAGTCATCCTGGAGAAGACTGCGCCTTATATCATCAAGTTTCGATGAAAGTGCATATGTTTCAAAAAGAAATTTTTCAAAAGCCTAAATAAAACTCTAAAATTATTTTTATTAGGAGAATAGCAGTAATGAAAAATAATAATATTATTTTTATTTTCAAATGAAGTATTTTAATATACTACATATAGTATAGTAATTAAGTTATTATAATATTCTACATATAGTATTATATTGTTCTGGGATATAACAATAAAAAATATAAAATTTAACTAAAAGTATGAGAGGAGCTTTAAAAGAATTTAAAACTTTTGTTCAGGACAGAAATATTCTTTCAAAAAGCTTCAGCAAAAACACATACTGTCGCAGTTACTTTTATTAGAAATTCAGTCCAACAAAGCATGAGCATCATTGAAAAATATAAAAATAATAACAAATTATTATTATAACATAGAGTTTTATTCATATACTTGATTTTTTATTATCTTTATATTTTTCAATAATGCCCATGCTTTGTTGGACTGAATTTCTAATAAAAGTAATAACGACAGTATGTGTTTTTGCTGAAGCAAAACAAACAAGTCAGATAAATTTAATGGTTTGTGGGAAGTTTACTATATAAGTAAATAAAAAGTTTTGAGTAGGTAGGAATAACCACAGGAAATTTGTAGATCAGCCTCAAAAAAAAAAAAAAAAAAAAAAAAAGCACAACTATTTGTTTATTTATAAATTTAAGTTTAGAAAAACTACATTCACAAGATATTTCTGTAAAAAATAATAAACTTATATGAAAAATACATTAACTTATAAATAAAATAATATAATAAATTTTTAAGTTTCTTCTGTAAGTTACAGAAGAAATAACTTCTGAAAGCTTATAAATCCAGGATGGGTAACAATTTGACTTAAGGTTGAGTGGGACTATAAGGGAGAATTAGGCAAGTAAAGTATTATAAAAACAACGCATCACATGACAAAGTATTTTATTTTAAATCTTCTTAAATTTTACTTAAAATTTTAAGAATTACCAATCTCATAGAAAGCCAATCATTATGCTGATATATATATGTACCCCCTAAATCTTCAGTTAACTCTTCAGGAGCAATAAAAGTAAAGACATTCTCTTTAGAAACAACATTTATCTAAATAAAAAAATATTTATATTCTTTTTTTTTTACATTTATATTCAATTGAAAATAATTATTCAATCTTTTATAGCTTTATAGTATACATTTATATACTAAAAAAACAAATACTAAAAATCTTCAGAAGGATAAAGATAAACCTTCAGTTTATTAATTTTTTTTTAATGTTAGTTTACCTCCTGAAGGACAAGAAGGCCACTACAGTCTAGGAGGCTACTATAGTTGTGGTTACAACTCTCTCTCAACTCTATAACTAAAAAACACAAACCTTGATAGATAAGGGTGCTGTGTGGAGAAACAAGTTAAGCGCAGTACTACCGGGATGTAGTGGGGATTGAACTTAGAACTTCTTGATGAATGAGGCAAGCACTCACTACACTACTACCGCATACTATATAATTTATTATTTAATTTTTAAAAAAATTAAAATCTTTTATAATTTATGTGTAAATATTTTAAGTACTGGTAACTTTTGGATAAAAAAAAAATTTGAAAATTTAATCACAAATAAAATATAGTTACAGTACAATTAAACTATATATAATTCATCGAAAACTCAACATTAAAAACAGAAAAACATTTTTTAATTTGTAATACACAAATCATGATTTCACATTATCACTTATGTTTATTTTACAAAATATCTTTAATAATTTGTAATACACAAATCATGATTTCACATTATCACTTATGTTTATTTTATTATCTCCAAGGAACAAAGCCTAATAATTTGTTTATTGCTATAACAAATATTTAAAAATCATACCCAGACAACAACAACAAAAAATTTAGTTAAAATATGTTTTCTCTCCAGCTATTCTGCTAACTCTTTATGAATGTCATCTGCCAACTACCTTAAAGTTTTTTTTTTTTTTTTTTTTAAATCAACAAGTACTGAATTACAAGACATTTAAAAACTTAATTCTGAATATATCTATAACTTCATCACTTTAGAACGCAATTCTTTTTTACAATAGTAAGTCAACCAAATTTATAAAAAAAGTGTAAGAAACATTTAATGATGATAATCCCATATAAAATAGTGTTTAACAAGTTAAACTGTCCTTTCTTGATTTGGATCAGCTAACAAAGAAAATTCTCATAACATTTATAACAAACTTTTTGATTAAAAATTTTAAAACACCTGTATGCATTTCTGAACAAAAATTATAGAAATTATAGAACAAAAACAATAGCAAGTGATAATCCTTTGATTTTACATAATAGATCTAGTGATATGACAGCAGTTTTAATTTTGCATGAGTTTAATAAGTATATAAGAGAGGTCACTAGTTTAAGATAGTTAGAAAAAACATTAAGTAGAAGACAAGTATTTTTTCATTTATATTAAAATTATTACAAAAAAACGATCGACCAAACTTTTATTTAATTCAAAATTCATCGGCAATTGCAAGCTCCAACATTCATAGAGATCACTTAAATTGTTTAAAATTAAAAAGATTTTTTAAGTTATAAAAAATCATCTGATTTGATATATGGATAATTCTAAGAAATTGTGTGATTTGATATATGGATAATTCTAAGAAATTGTGTGATTTGATATATGGATAACTCTAAGAAATTAATTGATTATATATATGGATAATTCTAGTTTACATTTTAACAAGTTGGAGTTAAGTTTATAACTGAAACTTATTTAAAATAAACATTTGCGAATCAGAACTAATCAGTGATCAAAATAAAGCAATATCACTTCTAAAAATTTATCTAAATTATTTTAAAATAAAACTTTCAATATTAACCTAAAATGAGACAAACCTCAAATCTGTACTTAGAACTTGCCATTGAACTCGATAATATTTTTTCTTTGTACTTTTCAGGTTTAATTATGTATACAGCAAATATTTTAAATGGGAAACCATCCTAAAATAAAAAAATCCTATTTTAAAGTGTTAGTATGAAAATTAAAAAAAGTAAAATTATTGCTATGAATAAAAATATTGCTATGAATTTCTTCAACATTTTATAGTTTTTAAAATAAATGTGTTAAAGCTGAAATAAAGCATCAACGTGAATATAAAAACATAATTTTTATTAAATCATTTTTTTTGAACATTTTTTCAGATTGATTTTCAGTGAATATTTTTAAAATATGAAAACTATGATTGGCTGAAATGATATGAAAACATGATTACATAAATAACAATAAGCTGTTATAAATATATATTATATGTGTAAAAATATATATATAATAGCTTAAGGTTTATCAATGTAATCAAGTTTGATTGTTTCTGAACTCAATGCATATCACTATATGTTAGGGCTTCTTCAGCCTTTAAAACCTATTATGCATCTAAACCTTTAGTGTCAACAAATGTGTGTTAAATATAATCTTTGAATTTCTTCTGATAAAACATGTAGGCTATTCCATATGGAATCATCCTAAAAAATACTTTTGCCAGCCTTATGCCTCAGTATTAGTTCATTTTTACTTTAAATGCAGTCAATACTAAATTAATGATTGCAAAAGTTTTAACTAAAAATAAACATTGATTATTGAGATAATATTTGAAATAATGCTAATTAAGCATTTTAGTGATAACATAAATTGATAACAAAGCAACTTTGACATGATTGATATTTTATTGATAACATAACAAAGCAACTTTGACATGATTGACATTTTAGTGATAACATAAATGGATAACAAAGCAACTTTGACATCTTGCTAATGGTATAAGGGATTTTCCTTAAATTTGAACTTTATTAAATTTTTGCTTGAGAAATCAAAAATAGCACTCTAAGGGCTTGATAGTTTCAAGACATGGCTTGTTTATTCAATTTAAATAATGAGCTGTAAATTATTGATTTTTGAAACTAAAATGCTTGTTTTTACCCAAAATCCCTGAAAAAAAGTTTAATTTTGTCTCTTACACTTGATCTATCTAATAATTGAGTTTCATACTCAAAATTTTTTTTCAAAATTTTTAAAACATAAACTTTGCAATAAAAGACATTGAAATTTATTTTAAGTCATTTTTATCTAACACCTTTACTGTAAAAGGACAACTACTTCTTCCTCACCCCCCAATTTAAAAAAAAAAAAAAGAATTACAATGTAACTACTTTTTTTATTTCGTTTGTATAGAACTGCTTATGCTTAGTCTAAATCAGATGTGATATAGACTTAATATTGTTGTAAGTGTAGTTACTGATATTTTTGTAAGTTTAGTATTTTTCTTTGATTTATCAAGTAAACATAATTCTTGAACTTTCTAAACAAACCCTGTGCTGTGATCAACATTTTCTAAAAAGCAACAGAAAGATTTATGTAAAAAAACATTTTTATAATCACCATAACAACAAAATCTCTCCCTTCCCCCTCCTTTCCTCTAACAAATACTCACTAAAATCTTCTGAAGAAATGGGTTACTTCATAAACACAATATTTTTTTTTTTACATATTTTTTTTTTTTACTCCCTACATTTATTATGCATCAAACACAGTTAATAACTTAAATACTATGCATATTTATATAATTAATACACAATAATATAATTGTGCTTATACGTAATGATATTTAGAATATGCATGGTGTAACTAACAAACTTCTCCCCTAAATTTAAAAAATCGTTTTTAATAAAAACAACTATGCATGTCTACGTTAAGTGCATTTTTTGCAGTTTAGAGCAAAGTTTTCAAGCAAGAATTTAAAGTAAACACTATATCTAGTTGGCTATTATATGGTTTTGTGCAAAAACTGGTTAGCAATTTAAAAAAATGCAAGGGCTTTATAAAAAATAGCATTTCAAAGTATAGCCATATGCATACATCAAAAACCTCAAACCGTTACAGGTTGACATAAAGTTGGCAAAAAAACTTGAATCAAAGGGGTTACCATAGACACCAGGTCAGCTGCCGAATGCCGACCCTAATTCCGAGGGCTGACATACATAGATACATATATATATATATGAATTGGTGCTATACTATCTTTATTTGTAAGCAATAAATTAGAAAAAACATGGTTTTTGTTGAAAAATATTGGGCGATTCCAAACTTTTGGCCACGACTGTATATATATATATATATATATATATATATATATATATATATATATATATATATATATTCATATAATACTGCATATTAGACTAGAGTATATAGCACCTACAATGTTGAACAAATCTAGCAATATAAAAAGTTGCAAAAATTTAATACTTGGTAGGATAACCGCGGTTCTTTAATACAGCCGCAATTCGACGTGGCATGCTCCAAACAAGTTTCTTGCACAGTTTTGGTGTTATCTCTTTTGTCCAAACTTCCACTAGCTTCCTCTGTAAATCTTCAATATTCTGTGGCACCTTTCTTCTCACTTTACGCTTCAGTATGGTCCACAAATTCTCTATGGGGTTAAGATCGGGGCTGTTACCCGGCCAGTCCAGAACGGATACCTTGTTTTTCTTGAAAAAGGCTTGCATCACCTTGGAAGTGTGGCATGGAGCATTGTCTTGCTGAAATATGGTTGTTCTATGTGACTCCATGCTTGGGAGCAGCTTTTCCTGTAGAATTCCCTGATAAATCTGGGAATTTTACTCTCTGCCCCTTCTGTACAAAATGTAACCGGACGCGAAATAGAGCTGAGAAGTAACCCCACACCATTATTGACAGTGGATGTTTTACAGTAGGCACAGTGTACTTCTGAACATACCTGGATCCTTGTGGTCTTCTAACATAATTACATGATGTCCCAAATTGTTCAAATGTGCTTTCATCAGAAAACATTACTTTCTTCCAGTCCTTCTCCTTCCAATGTTTGTGCTTTTTGCAGAAGTCCAACTTCCTCTTGCGTTGAGTGTCATTCAAGGCTGGTTTCTTGGCAGGTCGTCGAGCAGGACGCTTCAGATCAACCTGCAGCACACGTCTGATCATTCTTGTGCTTGGTAGACTTGCTTCAGCATTTCCAAATCATCCAGAATCCCATATGATGACAGCTTGGGATTATTCTCCACAATAAACTTGATGCGTCTTGTCAACCTTTCAGTCACTTTTTTTGTCTGCCACTTCTCCAACGTGACGAAAATGTTCCACATTATCGAATTCTACTTAATGTCTTACTAACACAAGATTGTGATACATTTACAATTTTTGCAATATCTCTAGTTGAATTTTTTTGTTGAGCTAATATAAGAATTTGAACTCTAATAACTTCTGATAATTCCTTTTTTTTCCCATTAAAATGATCAAAAAATGTAACTAAAACTGCTGCTTAGCTACCACAAATGGTTTAACTAAATAAGACAACTAAATAGAATAAATATTTCTGACCAAGGTTCGACAAAAACACAAAAAAATAAAAAGTTCACATGTGATTCTAAACTTTTGGCCACGACTGTATATATATATATATATATATATATATATATATATATATATATATATATATATATATATATATATATATATGACATACATAGATACATATATATCTTATACTGCTGAGTTAGGTGAGCATGATGATGTCATACTCACCTAACGTCAAATAGCCTGCTGCCGGGGGCTTCAGTACATACATATACCGACAAATAGCCTGACTCCCAGTGGAGTGCTGCTACATCGACTGAGGGTTTGGTATGGGTCAGCAACCTTTTCATTCATTATTCTTCGTTTTCACTCATCGTTTTCTAAAAACGCTCACTTAATTTAGGCTAGCAAAAAAAGTGAGCAATTGCGCATATAAATATGCTATAGTAGATTTTTAATAACTAAAATTGATGTATGCAGTCAATTTTTAAATGTTGACATTAACAACTTGCCTACTAAACAATTTTGCAACATGCAATAATGACTTAGGTTATGGAATAAAAGTTGTGTCAAGAGTGTTCATTACAATAGTTAAGTAGACACAAGATATTGAGTTAACTTTTATAGTGCCAACAGCACTATAAAAGCTAAGTAATAAGCATATGTAAATAACACTATGAAAGTTATAAAACGATTGAGTGTTAACATTACTATGAAAATCAAAGATTGATTCAAGTGTCAACAGTATCATATAGGGTTATATACTTATTAGGAAATTCAACAGCAATGCAATGATAATATATTGATCAGGAATGTCAACATCGCTACGAAGTTTGTAGACTGATTAGAAGTATCAACAGCTCTATGAGAGATAAAGCTTTATATTAAAGCTCACGTTTGAACTAACAAATTCAGAAATAAACTTTTACCTAATAAACTTAAAAGATTCCACTTTGCATTGGTGAAAATAGGAAGCTAAATCAAATACTATCATGTATTTAGTTTTACCACAAGAAAATGAGTTGGATATGTTATCTGGAAACATTTCTGAGAATAATGATGCAAGATCTAATGTTCATAATTTTTAAAAAAATTACAGCTTTTTTTATATTTAAATATATTAAATAAAAAAATGGAATTAGATAACTAAGTATTTTGAACTTTTTAAAAACATTTAAAAATATTCAGTAAGGTAGTTAATATTTCTAATAAACTAAGAGTTTTCTAGGTAATCTTAAAGGATTCAAACTGGAAAATTAATGGAGTTTGCAGGTTGTCTTGAAAACTAATGGACTCTCATAAATATAAACATTTTTATAATATCAAAAATTTCTTAAAATTCACAAAACACATTCTTGCCAGTTATTGTTGCTTAGCAAAACTTAAAATAGAAAAATTAAATTAAATTACTGCAAAATAGTCTCTTTAAAATAAAAATAGTAAAATGTCTCTTTTATAATAAAAAATAGTTCAGAAACTTTTTTATTACTGTTTTCAACATGTCTATTATGTTTCTAAATTTCTTGAAAAAATAAACAAGAATAAATTTCCTATTCATATTTATTACGTAACTAAATAAAATATAAATTCTGTTGAACATAAATAAATAAAATCGAAAATGAATAATTCTAAAAAGTTTAAATATTTCTTTTTTAATTATTTTTTATTATTATTACAAATACTTTTAACTTATTTATTTTTATATTAAACTTTTAATAAAATTGTATGAAACTCTGTAAAAAATTTCAATTGGATAGTTTTATTTTAAAAATGTTATAAAATTTTTTAAAAAAAGATTAAACAATTTTGTATTCTTTTATAATAAAAAGACTTGATTATTCAAAAAGTTCACCTTAGAAAGGCTTAAAAAACTTAGCCTAAGCACTTAGCAATTTAGCAAAACAAAATTTAGCTTAAGCACTTAGCAACTTAGCAAAACAAAACATAGCAAAACAAAGGCTTAAAAACTTAACAAAAAAATGTATAATTTTTTATTTTCAAGCCTGAGATTTGTGATTGACTTAAGTTTATGACTAGCATAAGCCATGTAATTGATAAGAAATTTTGCTTAATTGCATAATTTGTAGATAGATTGGTCATAATCTTATTTAATTTAAAAAAATAAATTGAAGAAGCAACGTAATAACTTGTGAATTTTAAATACTACTTTCATAAAATAATTATGACTATTAAATTTCAATATCTTTTATTAGTTTTAATTAAAGCACATTACTCCTTAACAATAGCAATTACAGTACCTGTAATAATTTAGTTATTGGTTTAACATTTCCAAACGGTGGTGTAGGTTTAAGACACACTAAAAAACTGAATCCCTTCTGCTTTTCTTCAGAGCTATAATTTAAAAAACAAAAAAATGATTTAAAAATTAAAGCAATAAGATAAACCTTGTATACATTAAGAAATTTGAGTGGGGCCGGGTTTGATAAAATATAGCCAGGGCCAGGGTCGGGTTTGTGACCAGGGCTGTATAAACATTTATACATCCTAAAGTACATTTTTTTTATTCAAAACTCATATATTTTGTATATATATGCATATATAAACATCATTATGATCAACATGATCACCAAAACCATCGTAACCATAATGATGATGATGATCATCATCATTATCATTATCAAACTTTAGCCTTCCTTATATATGTTATTTCTCTAATATAAATAAACTAGAGCATTTTCTTTGCTTAACTTTTCCATTTTAGTTTATTATCTAAAAAAAAAAAAAAAGTGAAAAAATAGTTAATTTTATTAAAATATTGTTTTTTCAATATATTTTTCAAAATATTTATATAATTTCACTTTATTAGAGACCCAACATGGTACACTTAATTTTTAAAAGCAGTGCTTTTTTATCGTATAGAACACATTAAGGGGGTGCTTATATTTTTCGAAAACATTATTCGAGCATATATTTTTCGAAAACGTTGTTCGAGCATATATTTTTCAAAAATGTTGTTTGAGCATATATTTTTCGAAAATGTTGTTTTAAAAAACTAGAATGTTTTTAAAAACATTCTGAACGTTTTTTTTTTTTTTTTTAAATAAAAATATTCTGAATATTTTTGTTTTTGTTTTTTACTGTAAAACATGCATAGAGTGTCACTACAAAGGAGTGTTGCTACATCAACTATCTTATAGCCTGCTGCTACAAAAAAGTGCTGCTACATCGACTGAGAGTTTGTTTTGGGCAGGCAACCTATTAATTGATAATTAAACTTTATCCGGTCTTTAAAAAAAATAATAAAAAAAAAACAAAACATAAAACAAAACATAAAACTAAAAATTTATGGAAAAATTATATATATATATATATATATATATATATATATATATATATATATATATATATATATATGTAAAAACATATATATACATATTTATATCAAACAATCCCGACAACCGCATGTGGTTGCACACCTTGTTCGTCCACGCTTAAAGTAATTTTTTTAGACAACATGACCACGATTTTATATAGTTAGCATTTTAAGTAATAAAGCTATAAGAAACTAGAGAGAATAAAATAGCAATACTCGAAGAAAAGAACCGAAGACTATACAAAATAGAAAATCTAAATAAAATAAGCTAAAAAAAATCGAATATTAAAAAAAAAAAAATTGCTGTCAAAAATATAATATACCTTAATATTTTACTGTTTAAGTTTTATTATTTTTAGGGCATTTGTTATTTTTCCACTAGCAAAATTGAGGAAAAAGTAGGTAAGAGTATAACAAAAATAAAAATATTTTTTGATATACAACTTTTTCGCAACTTTTTTCAGTCAGTTTTAAGGCAATACTTTATAATTTGCGCTAAAAACATGGAAAATATTTAAACTTGTTTTTCAAATGTTTTTGCTAAACTTTACTGTTTTTATCAATTAACAGAAAAAGCAAGAAAATTCATTGCTATTTATTTGTAAAAAAAATTATATATATTTTTAACAAGTTTTTCATGTAAAAAAATAAAAAGTCATTAATACTAATACTTAAATATAAGATATTTGGTTATTTTCAATACCCCATTAACATAGTCTGCACTTTTGTAGGATTATTCAAATTGTGAATTTAAACCCAATAGCTTTTTTCTGATGAACTATTGTTATTGACGATGCTTCAAAAGTTTGTGGGCTAGTGCATTGTTAATTTACTGAACTTTTTTAACGAAATGTTTAGGAGATTATTTAAAGCTTTTTAAAAAGTTTTAAATAAGCTCTTAATTTTTTAAACAGAGCAATTGTTATGTTCATTATCTCAAGTAATTCGTATTAACATTGGAAATTGGGTAATATAAAAGAAACAATTTCAGACATGCATCAAATGCGGTAAATACATTTATTAAAGAAACCTTGTTATTCTTTAATTTAACATGTTCCATCATTACAAAATTTATTAATCAAATAATATAATTTACAAATAAATAACAATTTGTTATTTTATTTTGACTTTATATTCGCTTTCAATATATTTGTCTAATCATTTTTAAAATATTTTCACTGATGTAAATAACACGATAGACGGAGGAAGACGATTCCATACAGTGGCTATTCTGTTAAGAATAAAATTCTCTCATAATGGACAACATTCTTTATTAGTTCTTTTTTGAATTGAATGGGATTACTTCTGTATACAGATTGTTCCATTAACTCATCAGATTTTACTATCATTTTTAACATAGATATACACCATTTAACTTGTATAAAACCATGAACAATTTTGAAGGACTCTATTAAATCTCCTCTTAACCTTTGAGTTTCTAGCAATGTAGTATTAAACATTTTTAATTGTAGTTTATCACTTAGATGTGAGAGGCTTCATATTCCAGTAGCTTTTCTTTGAACTTTTTCAAGAGCTGCTATATCGCATTTCTTTGATGGATTCCAGATTGGTGCTGCATATTTAAGAAGTGGTCGAACAAAGGTTTTATACGATATTTCAGTAATTGAGGTGGTGTAGAATTCAAATGTGTGTTTAATTAAACCAAGCATTCTGTTAGCTCTGTTGGCAAAGTAATTGATATGTTGGCTGTATTTTCTATCAGTAGATGTCATTACGCCTAGATCTTTTTCTGAATCTGAGCCTTCAATTTGAATTTGTATTTTTTTATCAAAGTCAAAGATTGTATAATTTCTTTTTTGATTATACTTACCAAAATGCATTATTTTACATTTACTTATATTAAGTTTCATCTTCCATTCCTGACACCATTTAGCTATTTTATCTATATCATTTTGTAATTCGTTTCTAAGTATTTCAATTTTGCCCAGCTCATTAAGAGTTTTACTATCGTTGGCGTATATCTTTATTATGTAGAAAAGCTTACAAGGAAGGTTGTTTATGAATATTGTGAATAAAAGTGGTCCAAATACTGATCCTTGTATTACGCCACTACTGATTGTACTCTAGACAGAAAAAGAAGAGACTCACTTAGTGTAAAAACTCACTTGGTGTTGATCGGACTCGAAATCAATGGCATTATGTGGTATTAAGCAAAGAATCATATTTTGAAGTCATAAATAGAAAGAATCATAAGTTTGTATGTCATCTTCCTAATGAAAAAGATTCACTATTTAATTTTGCAACAAGAGCACAAGGTGATGGTGGAACAATTCTGTATGTTTTTATGCAAATGGAATAGGTTTATTGAAGTTTTACTAAGGTCGTTTGAACACTTCTTGTTATTTAAAAGTTATTGCTGAATTACCTGACTATATGGACACTCTTTTTGATTCTGAAGCTGAAGATTTTTATATTATGCAAGACAATGCACCATGTCACAAAGCAAAAAATCTCTGAAATGGTTTGCAACGAAGAACTTTTGGTTTCTAGAACCGCCACCCACTTTACTAGGTGCATATCCAATCAAAAATCTTTGGTCAATTATTGACTAAAAACTCAAAAATTACAACATAAGCAACATAAATTACCTAAAGGATGCTACTCAAGACATTTGGGACAAGACTTCAATCGATCTTTGCATTAAATTGGTAAATTCTGTTCCAAATTGTATTTCTCAAATTTTTAGAGCTAAAAGATCCAACCTTTCTTCATATTACATTATATTCTAATGTTTTTTTTAAATCTAAAATTTTATATATATATATATATATATATATATATATATATATATATATATATATATATATATATATATATATATATATATATATATATATATATATATATATATATATATATATATATATATCAGCCCTCGGAATTAGGGAAGTGTTTGAGGTTGGCAATTTTTGCTGACCTCATGTTTTATAGTAAAACCTTTGCATCAAATTTTTGTCTATATATATGCATATATAAACATCATTATAATCAACATGATCATCATAATCATCATCATTATTATCATCATCATCATTATCATCATGATCATCAACATTATCATCATCATTATCATCATTATTATGATCATCATCAACAGCATAAGAGAGGAAGGCTAAAGTCTAATGATGCTGATAATGACCATCATTATCATGACAATGATGATGATCATCAGCATCATCATCATCAGCATCATCATCATCAGCATCATCAGCATCATCAGCATCATCAGCATCAGGCTTTAGCCTTCCTCTTTTACGCTGCTTCTCTAATAAAAACAATCTAATTTCCTAACTAAAGCTCATTCATACAATATGTAAGGCATTCTCTTCAAATTTTCTTACTTCTACGTCTACCATTTTCTACTGAAGCTGCTACCTCTTTACATGCTGATACCTAAATTACTTTAATCTTTTCTAACAAACATTGTTCAATACAACATTTTTTTCTAATCTGTCTAATATTATGCCTGCTTTTCTTGTCTTGCTAGAGTCACACCACACATCCATCTGATTATCTTCATTTTCAGCAAATACTACTCCATATAAATACTAAAGTTTATATAACAATGAAAGGATATTGTATGCTAGCATCTACATAAATAGCAAACAGATATGTTTATATCCATAATATATGCAAAAAGTGCATATTGGAAGCTTTTGATCCTTCTGGAATAAAAGTTTGAAAGCTTTTATTCCTTCTCTTCAATTTTAAGTCGAGCCTCATTCTACTCCACATTTTTCAACAATTATTTTTTTAATCTTTTTTACAAGAACATCTCTCTTAAGAACAAATGTCCTTTTATTATTGAAATAAGCTAATGTAAAAAAGTCCTGTCTGATGTTAAGCTCTGTTATTCTCAGTTTATTAAATCTTGTTATTCTCATCTACTCTAATTTAACTCTTGAATATAATGGCCACACTCTCCCTGACAGTTAAACAGATTAACCCATTGTTAAACATCGAAATCACTCTGGCTTCCAATACTAAAGTTAATTCTCAATTAAACACTTCTACAGCTTGTGCTTCAGACAAGATTTCCATCATCGTCTTAAAATGTGTTCTCCAGAAATCTCTTCAACTTTTTCTAAACTTTTAAAAAGAGCTAAATAAGTGATTTTTTTCAAAACTCTAGAAGACACTTTGGCCCCTCCAACTATCCTACGATTAGTTTCACTCTGTTAGTTTCTTTATATAAAGGTTTTAAGGTTATTAAATTATATCTTTTTAACTGCAGTAGTGGCTTTATTTGTTTTGACTCAACTTTATACTCTTGTCTTGACAAAAAACTGCTTTGAAAAAGCAGCTGATTTTAAATAATCTGATCTCTCTTCTGTAACAGCCTAAGGCTTGCAGTGGCATATGGATTTAAATTCTGGACTTAAAATCCACAATTTTTGTTAGACAACAAAACTCATTTATTTACTGCAAAAAAAATTAATATTGCAATATTGTTGGCATTCCTCTATTGAGAAATAACAACCCTCTTACAATCATACAAAATTTAAAAGCACATTGTAAATGTAATTAGACCTGCTTTATCCTTTATTATGCCACTATCCTATTGTTGTAAGGTCGCATTTTTTTTGATTTTTCTACAAATACAATCATGGTCAATGCTTAAACGAGCTATCATCTTTTTAACAATAAACCGAAACTCATTTTTGTTTGGCTATTTATTCAACAACTTGCATCCTTTTACTATATTTGCCCCTTTATGCTATAAAAACTTTTTATAGCATGATAATCAATCCAGTTTTTTTCCTTGAACATCAAAAAAATCTTATAACTCTAAGCCATCTTCATGTTTTCCTTTTTTATACAAGTTACAACTTTTTAAGTCTTCAGTTATATGTTTATAGTATTTTAACTGATTGTCTATTTTAAAGTAACTCATAAGTTAATAGTGGATACTTGCAATCTTGTTGGAAGTAAATTAGAGTTTAAAAATATATAAACATATGCTAGTAATTAATAAATAGTAAATGTAAACATAAAATTACATAAATATACTAAGTATTTGGCCGTGTGAATATAAATGAGCAATTGCTTTTACACAGTAAATGGTTAGCTATACATGATTAAAAACTTCAGGAATTTTGCTCAAACTTTTATTCATGTAAAGTGAAGCAATTTACTCAGCAATTGCTCAGCTTTACATGAATAAAAACTTATGTAAAAGTTAAAGTTTTTGTTCACGTAAAGCTGACCAATTACTGAGTAAAAGAAATTGCTCATTTTTATTCACCCGGCCTATTATAAATTCTTTTGTAGCCCCAGCTATCAATCCCTGTAAATCTTATAATTTTGCTGGGACCGGATATATATATATATATATATATATATATATATATATATATATATATATATATATATATATATATATATATTATATATATATATATATATATATATATATATATTATCATATTTATATATTCTATTTAATTTTTATTTTATTTCTATTTTTATTTATACATATTTAAATTTATTATTTTATTATAAAAATATTTTTTTGATATTAATTTTTGTTATTTTTATTTATATTATATATTATTATATTATATATATTTTATATTATATTTCATTTTTAACTTCATCTATTTACAAAAACGACTAATTACAATATTATAACCAAATTTAAACCTTACTGTAACCCTAACCCTAAGCCTGACCTTGATACCTGGCCAAACCAAACACTCAGTCAATGTAGCAGCACTCCCTTGCGAATCAGGCTATTTGATAGTTGATGTATGTACTTTTCATTCTCTATAAAAGTTTCTTACGGGTACATTTTTTTACAAAATAAAATCATGCTTATGGGGACAAAAAATTAACGGGTACACTAAAATGTACCTGATAATGCTGATTCCCCTGATAATGCTAATGTCCTCGTTAGTGTTTGCTTTTTTGTAAAATCTGTGCCCGTAAGTGCTAAACTATACAAATATATATATATATATATATATATATATATATATATATATATATATATATATATATATATATATATATATATATATATATATATATATATATATATACCTATTGTAAAGGGCTTAGATACTAAGTTTGTGTTACAAAACAGCTCTTAGCTTGTTTGTGGTATTAAAGTTGACAAAATTAAGGATACATTAAGTCAAAAAATTTAATTACAGGAAGTAATTAAACTACAAAACCAGAAATTAAAAGAGTGGAATACTTTTAAAAACATTCAAAATTTTTTTAAAAAAATTTTGAATTTTTATAAAAACATTCTGAATGTTTTTATTATATTTTTTAAAAATAAAAATATTTTGATTGTTTTAATTTTGATTTTTTAACTGTAAAACATGCACGAGTGTTGCTACATTGAATATCTTATAGCCTGACTCTCAACAGAATGCTGCTACATCGACTGACAAATAGCCTGACTCGCAACAGAGTGCTGCTACATCGACTGACAAATTGCCTGACTCGCAACGGAGTGCTGCTACACCGACTGAGGGTTTGGATTGGGCAGGCAGTCTATATAATATTTTAAAAAAAATTTTTGGTCTTTAAAATAAAGAAAAAAACTTAAAGACGACCAAGCAAGA